>CM076572.1:1160434586-1161034586 GCA_034641835.2 Pinus albicaulis | reverse complement strand
ATGTTTCTTCCACCTCTGTGTGAGCTTCTTCTTCTTCCTTTATAATTTAATCTTCCTCGACATGTAACTTGACCACACGAAACTTGTGTCTTGAAAGGATGCTCTAATGAGGAGGTTTTTGATCTGTTCAGCCTATGCTCATGAGAAATCAGTGTTGAATGAAGCTTATCCATAGAAAAGTATGAGAGATCCTTTGTATCTTCTATGGCCATAATTAATGCATCAAATCTTGTTGGGAGACTTCTCAAAACTTTCTCAACTATTCTCCTTTCCTCAAGTGTCTCACCATGAGACCTGATTTGGGTAACTAGTCCAATTACATGTGTAAAGAATGAGGCTACATTCTCATACTCTTCCATACAGATTGTCTCAAAATATCTTCTTAGCATTTTTATTTTTGTTGTATTCACCTTTTCCATGACTTGGTAGGTTGTCTAGAGGGTATCCCATGCTTGCTTGGACTTTGTTGCTGCTGCAATCATTGCGAATATACTTTCATGAGCTGATTGAAATATGTAGAAGAGGGATTTTGAGTCCTTCCTACCTTCTCTCCACAAATCTCTTTATGCTTTTGTCAAAGCGTTGTATTCTACTACATCTGCTAGTTCTTGGAAACCATTCTCCACCAATTTCCAAATATCTTGAGAAGAAAACAAAGCCTTCATTGTAAAATCCCAATAATCATAATTTATGCCATTAAACTGAGGTATTTGTGGATTAGTCAAGCTTGTTCTTGTTGCTTCCATTTTCACTGTGTAAAAAATATTTTTCTCACTGTGTAAACACTTTCTCCCTGCTTTTGAATACGCTGCCAACATAATGCCTTCAAAAACATCTTTCAACTTGAATCAATAACACTTGATGTAATGAATTTTTAAACCCATTTTGATACCATGTTAAAAATTTAAATACAAACGTAGCATGCTTCCTCAACACACATAGTTCACACAGAGTTACAGAGAGGTCTTAAACAAGACAACATAATTGCGAAAATGAAATCTTAAGAGAATGTCTTTTAATAGAGAGTGGAAGAGATTAAAATCGCAACTATAGCACAACAAATAAAATTCAAACAAATTCACACATGGTGAAATAGAATAAAACACAGTGGTTACGGTAAAAATGACACGCGAAAATTCTAGAACCATATCGCAACTAACAATACATTATATTTTGATTAAAAAACACAACAGATAATTCATATGGATATTGTGACTCCTTCACTAGTAAAAAAATTGTTCTTACTAATATTTACATTCACCAAGGGTTCCAGAGTAACACACAGTAAAAACTTGTAACTGTTGTTTTTACATGCCCTCCAAAATTCGCTCCATAATTTTCTCCCCTTGTCTTTTGTTAATTTGAGAACATGTTCTATGCCATTTCAGATTAGGGCACACAATATTGAAGCAGAGAGAACATACTAATAGATCAATGGAAGACAAGCCAAAACAGAGATAATGAATGGTGGTGTTACGGCGATCAGCAGGATGCTTCTACCAACAAAGTCTCCAATAGGTCATTCAGCTCACACATAACCCCACTACAACCCAACCACAAATACACAGCATCAAGAACACGACTCTATCGCCATCAAGAGAGACGAAAATCCTCCACACAATGTGTGTATAATGAACTCCAAGTCTCTCCATTATATATGCATCTTTGGGGGTGTGTGATATGCTCTTTAAGACATTTAAGTCTATATTATATTCCAGGCCAACCTAGCACATACGTGGAATAAATTCAAATTCCATGTTCTGCTCATCCGATCGAGATGATATTTAGATTAATCTTACACCTCTCCAATAGAGAAATCGAATAAAAATGTTGGGATCGTCATCTGAGCAGCATAACCCAGAGTTTGGACCTCGTTGTCCAATTTTAACACTCCCTCTCAACTAGGGAGAACTTCATCCACTAGTGCAATCCAAAAATCGTGTTTCATCCCATCGTAACTTGCTTTGATGGCCTCTTTATTTCAGAATAGAGGTGGCTCAGTCACAAAGACATCATTCTTGACTGACAGATTCAGCCCAAAGGTCTGAAATCTCTATAGGTCTCACAAAGAGTCTCATGCCAACCCGAAGTTGGTTATCTGACCTGAAGTTAGTAGGAGGTCTGAAACCTCACTTGGACTCGAGAGAGTCATATATACTAACCCGAAGTTAGTCTCACTGACTCGAAGTCAGTTGGAGGTCTGAAACCTCACTTGACTTGATTCCAGATCAAGTGGTTGGACATGTGTCATGTACATATAAAGAGTATGACAATCTATGATGCATCCATCAGTCTTGCATATGGTCTCTATTCACATTTCCCACCTCATTGGCCAAATGAGAGGTACTTCCCATGAGTCCAAAACTCCATGGGTATGATGCATACGGGGCATAGATCAGAGAGAGGTAAACCATCTCAATATCATCACGGTGGGGTAGAAGCACACCAAATAGGTTCGGAAAGCCTAGCCTTGTGGTTTCTTATAGCACCAAAAGTATCCCCAAAACCCCCTTGGAGCTCCTAGATTTCATCGTCCAACATGACCCTCAGAATAGGGTCGTTCCATGATTCCAAGATTTTCACGGAAGGTTAGGGACATGACCTTCCCCAAGGGCATTGTGAGAATATCTGCGACCTGCTCATTTGTTCCTATATGATTGAGCCTTACAGTGCCTCACTGTACCATATCTCGGATAAAGTGGTACCAGCCATCAACATGCTTGGATCAATCATGTAACACGAGATTCTATGACAAATGAATCCCCCTTTGGTTAACACTTGCATCTATCACATGCTCGAATAGCTCACTGAAGAGCTTTTGCAACCAAGTGACTTCACAACAGGTCATACATGCTTCCATGTATTCGACCTCAGCGGTGCTCAAGGCTACCGATTTTCGTTTCCATACCGAAGCAGATTTCCTTGTGAAGATGCCACAGAGATATCTCTAGAGTTTCTTAGCACCAACCTAGTGAATGATATGATCAGCCATGTGTTGACTCAAAGTGTTCATGGCACAACATATGTCCCGACGGGTGTTCACTAAGAACAACAAAGCCCCTATGAGTTGACGATACTCAGTACAATTTGTTAACACGGGCCCAACAGCGCTGTCGCTCAACTTCTTAAAGTTGAGTTCCATCGGTGTCGACACGGACTTATATTCCACCATACTGGAAGCTTCATAATTTATTTTCTTCGAGGAAGGAAAATTTCGCCAAGTCTCTGTCAAACCTCTGGGCCTAGGCATCAGTCCTAGGTCTTTCATCTCAAACTTAGCAGTGAGCTCCCTCTTACACTGAGGAATGATAGGGTCAACACCTGTCAGGAAGAGGTTGTCTATATGCAGCACCAAAATGAGAGGCTTTTCTCTATCAACCTTGAAGTAAAGGTTCGGATCAACATTACTACGAGTGAGGCCTAGCTTCATTGGGTAGCTATCTATCCTCTCGTACCAAGCTCTCGGTGCTTGCTTCAGCCCATAGAGGGCTTTCTTCATCCTGTAGACATGGGTGTCCCGATTCTGGATTTCAAACCCCAAAGGTTGCTCTACATACACCTATTCCTTTATCTCACCATGCCACAAAAGACAGTCTTTACATCCATTTGTAGCAGCAAGGGAAATAATAGATTATAGGTGCAATAATAATTAGTGCCTTCAGGCCACACATTTTCCCATAAGATCTATGCTTGATCTTATATCGAGGTGACAACAACTTTGATCTGTGGTCTAGGAACCATATCCTAGACATCACCCTCACCTCCATGTAGAATTATATGCTTTCCAGTTTCTTCAAATGATCCAGGCTCATATTTTACTCATGGTAGCCAGATACCCCTGGTATTTATATGGCTTCTCTATTTTCTTCTGGAATTTCCCCCTCTTAAGCTATATGTCTTTAAGCCATGAGGATTTTCTTTAGTTCAACAATGATATTAGCTTAGGATTATATACATATTTATTCTCCCTCTTAATGCCATCTTCTCTCTCGAGATAAGACATTTATGTTAGATGAAGGAATCCCAAACACCAACTTGGAAAAGGGGTCTTATTCTCCCATGGTCAAGACCATCCAAACAACCTTTGCAGATCATGGTTCAAGACTCCTAACAACGTGACTGAGGGCTGTAAAAACTTCTCAGTTCACACTTCAAGTTTATAATTACGTTGTAACTACTACTATGAATCTCGTAAACATGGGTGTCTATCTATGTCACTATCATAATGACAGTGACATAGAATCACATATTTAGCTCCTCAAAATGGCAGATACAGAGATACCTTCTAAACTTCCATTACTGTCCTCTTCATCATTAACAAAATTGAAGATTTCAAGCTTACAGAAATTACCTAGTGTTCTGTGGAGATCTGTTGTAGCTTCCTTAACCAGCCTTTTAAGATTTTCTTTACTGCAACCCATAGAATTAGGGATCCAATCATGATTCTTTCTCTCATGATTCTACACTTCAGGGCTTCTTCTACTACATCTGGTATTTCATCCTGTACTACTTCTTATTTTCATATCTACCCAACTACAGTTAATAGTTGACTGATCGAAGGCTACAAATATTTAGATCTCAAATCTGCAATTTGTCTCATAGATCTAGGAACCAATCATACATTTTTTCCAATCAGAGAGTTGTCCTTTATTTATGTCAATCCATCCAGATTCAACACAGTCATAAGGGTACTCTTGGTCATCAATTTTACTACCCCAATCATCCAACAGGATAAATCTGGACAAGACACTTTCTAAGGTCACTGCCAATAGATTAAGTCTAGGTATATGCTAGTTCACAAACACTGTCACTAGTCAACTGTGAAATTATTATAATATTATTATATGAGGCACTGCACTACCCTTCAATTCATCAATACACGTTACATGAGTTTCTTTGTTTATGCACAGATCTGGGCCACTTAGGGATAGAGCTTTTCTAGATTCCTTTACACATAGGAGACCCTCAGTTGGGGCATCATTTAGTTCTGAGTACACAGAAATCCCAAGCCATTAGGCCTTCTATGTCATTCTAATATGTTGCCTTTTTTACTAGAAAATACTTTCCAGATAGTTCCTTCATAGCTGAAGCTTGCATGACAAGTTCTTTTTTCTAGTTTGAGTGTTGCTAAACATACAATTCGTGCAATCTATAGATTTGATCTTGTCAAAACATGGACTATCCTTTGCTCCAACTACTCCCTAATATAGGATCATATGTTGCCATTCTATCAGCGTACCAATTTTAGATATCTCCAGTCCAACTGCCCTCATCAAAATACTTACTAATGATCTAATCATGAATTTCCAAGTGTGCCCACCTTCTGTTGTACAAGGTCCTTTATGACAACAAGTCTAAGGCACCTTGTCACCTTAGTCCATCATAAAGATGACAAGCACATGATCCAAACACTACCCCACAAATCATGGACCCAATACACCTCTACAAGACACTGTTTTAATACAGTTTTCACTGTTAGTTCACTTCACTCCTGGTTAGGGCACATACTACAGCCCCAGTTTCATCACACAGTCAGCAAAAAAACTCTTCTAGGGTTGCAGTTTACCTTGGAAGGATTCCTTTGATGCCATACTGCCTCCTTAGGTTGTTTTCCACTCTTTGACAACCCTCTAATTTTACCCAGCTCTGTGCTATGCCCTGCGGCCTAGTGCCACAGCTTCAAATCATGCCCAAGTTTGCTAAGAGAAGGAAACTTCCTTATGCTATCCTTCAGGACCTTCAAACGATATTTAAACCCTTAAATATTCCCATACATTGCTTCAAATCCAGCCACTGTCCTCTTGTGAGAGAACAGTCTTCAACCTAACTCAAAGAACCCTATATCTAGCCATGGATATCCACGCTACAGTGCTTCCATTTCTATGGCAAATCCATAACTTAAACCATGAGAAAACAGATCCAAGCTTACCTTAGGGACATGCATCAAACTATTGTTGTATGGGTGCAATTATCCTCCACAAAACAACATTTCTTGACTGCCGTATCCTTCAAAAATGAGGTAGCGACAGCGGCATCATTTGGGCTAAATTTCTGGGCACTTTTTAGCCCCAAAACACTCTTATGCTGCCCCTGGTTTAGGTTGATAAGGCCTGTGGCCTATCTCAGCATCTTGTTGTCACTTATCCTTACCTTTATGTAGTCCAAACAAACTGCGTAGACTCCTGAAGATGCTCGGCCTCCTTGCTGAATAAAACAACCCTTGAGACAGATCCTAAAAGGTTCCACGCATCCTTTTCTTCCTAGATGTAGTAGCGTATCTCCTGCGGTTTCCTTCCAAAGGAAATTCGACCTCTCTTCCTGTACGAGGTCACCCAAAACAAACATTAAACCCCTATAATTTTCTGCAGGTTACTTTCTTTGAAAGATGGCTCCTATGCACTGAAGTTCTGGGGTTTATTTCCAGCTTTCAAATAGATTTAGGGTTGTAACCTCCTTCAGATTATCTATAGCTCCCTAACAGCCCTTTAAAAAGCCTCTTTAAACTTCTGTTTTACCTTCAAACAAGGCCACGAACATTTCATCCTTCCATCTCTTTCCTTAGCTTTCCTTAGTTTTGTCTTCTCCTCAGCTCTTATACCATGTTAATTTGAGAACATGTTCTATGTCATTTCAAATTAGGGAACACAATACTGAAGTAGAGAGAACATACTAGTAGATCGATGGAAGACAAGCCAAAACAAAGATAATGAATGGTGGTGTTACGGTGATCAGCAGGATGCTTCTACCAAAAAATTCTCCAATAGGTCATTTAGCCAAGCGTGTTACACATAACCCCAATACAACCCAAAGACAAATACACAGCATCAAGAACGCAGCTCCATCACCATCAAGAGAGAAGAAAATCCTCCACACAATGTGTGTATAATGAACTCCAAGTCTCTCCATTATATAGGCATCTTTGGGGGTGTGTGACACGCTCTTTACGACATTCAAGTATATGTTATATTCTAGGCCGACCTAGCACATAAGTGGAATAAATTAAAATTCCATGTTCGGCTCATCCGATCGAGATGATCTTTAGATCAATCATACACCTCTCTGAAAGAGGAATCCAATAAAAATATTGGGATCATCTTCTGAGCAGCACAACCCAGAGTTTGGACCTAGTTGTCCAATTTTAACATCTTTCCACACATAAATATGCCACTATTCATTCCACTTCTACATGCTTGTTAATTCAAAACATATGTATCTAAGACATTAATACCTGAAATACAATATTTAAGACATAGGATGGGTGAACATCATTTAAGACACAGTGGGGCGCAAGGGCACTTCCACATATACCAAGAAGGAATGATGGAAATATTGGAAAGAAATATCAGATAAGAAGAAGAAATAGGATACTTCCAGCAATAATAAGGACACTTTCAAGAGAGGCATAGTTCACAAAACATGGATTGTTGCAATTGTGAACCCCAAGACTTGGGATAGTGTTGCGAGTAGTTATGTTGATGATGAGTTACTTCCTAGCCTTGAAAGTACCTCCCTTGCTAAGAGGGAGTGTTGATTTTTGAGTACCATGGGAGGCACTCCAAGCCCTATGCTTTGGCGATTGGAGGGAAAAGCATCACAAGATTCACTTGTGGGCATGGAACCCAAGCTTGGGGTTTTTCACCAATCATGTTATGGGAATTTCCATGGTGAATTTTTGACATGTGATTGAATGCGATGATAGAGGGAGGAAAGGAGAATCCAACACTTCAAGAATCATCAAATTCTAAGTTGTTCTTAGTGAGATGTGAATTTTTGAATGTTATGTGTGGGTTTGCACAAGAATAGTATAGTTCGGTTTTATGTTACTTAACCATATGAAAGTTGTTCAATCCTTATTGTAACGTTGAATAAGCCCTCATGTTTGTGCATAAATATGAGGTGTGTGAGGTGTTAGGGTCCCGTGATTTGGTAGATTGGCTAAACCAAATGACAGGGTAACATCAGACCAGTCTTTGGAGTCCTAGGACCTAACCTTCCTGGACTTAGAGAGGGCTCTCTATATTATGCGAAGGATGTGAACTTGTTCGCTTCAGATGATTGATTTTAGGTTAGTTGTTAAGTGTAATTGGTTTGTTTGTTTTAGGTTGGGGTAAGATGACTAAGTAGGATAGGTGGAATGAAGGCTGTCAAATCAATAGGGCTATGAGGTTAGATGAAGTCGAGGGTGTCTAAATGATGAAGAAGAATGTATTGCAGGGCCGATTTAGCAAGGTTAATAGATCCTTAGGTGATGTATGAGGTGTAATGAACATTAAGTTTGGGAAAAAAACTAAGAGGTATTAAAAATATATAGTTTAAAAGAAATAACTCATGAGGTAGGGCAAACCATGAATCTCTATGAACAATACTCAAACTGATAAAAATATAAGATGAACATTCCGGTGATACATAGAAGCATTAGAACTCCTAACTTTAAAAATTCACCTTCAGCTTTTTGAGAAAAACACATAAGATAACAAACAATTCAATATATGGAGAGGTAACTCCCAAACAACATATATCAAACTATCGGGAAATCTGAAACAAGTTGGTAAGCATAGGCAAAGGGCGAGATCGAAACAAGGCCTCTTTGTCTTAACCTAATCAGTCAATATTCCATAGAAAAACTTCAAAATAGGGTTTTGAAAACTTTAAATAAGTAGGGCATACCATGAATCATATTTATAAGCTAAAATACTAACCATTCATGAAATAAGAACAATTTTTATTGGGCCTAAGGAGCATTCAAGAATTCCTTAAGGTGACTAAAAGAAGAAAACATCAAAACTATAGCAAACAGGAGGTTTGAGGTGCTTCCATGAGCATATGTCAACCTATACTTTTCTGATCTATGGCAACCAAGTAGACTGAAACGAAATGAGGACAAGAAAACATTAAAAGTTAGGAAAACATCACCATTCACCAAGCTATGGAATCCTGTAAGCAAGCTTCTCCAACATCAAGCCACACAAGCCATTCATTCACTTCATAAAACCAATATCTTGTCCAAGCTCATAAAACCATGTATTTCTCTTAAACACATCAATTCCAAAATGTTTACAATGAATCCTCATGTCTTATATAACAAATGAGGAGAGGAGAGCCTATTAGAGCATCTAGAAGCCTATTGGCCAAAGAGAAATATCCTAACTTGTCCTTGAGGCTTTGAAAATCCCAAGGCACAATAATATCTAAATAAATATCTTTTCCGATTATAAATGGAAAAAAAATTGACTTTTAGGCCTGACATGCCTAAGAAAACTTTCCAAACACACATTTTTCCCACTCAGTCATAGGAGCATAACACATGTGTCAAATAGTGAAAAATTTCCAGGTGTGTAACGTAGAAATAGGCCCTGTTGCAGTAGTCCTTTGGAGGTCTTCCTGACACCGGATTTGGCTCTGTGATACCTCGTTGGAAATCCTGATGAGTCTAATTTCAAAAAAAATTTGATTTGTGCTAAATGGATTCCATTTACCAGCTCAAAAATAAAATCTCCCAACATTGCTCTGTGTGAAACACCTGGTCTGAGAAGGAGATAGAAAGGTCAAATTTTTTATGTTTTTTGACCTTTTGAGGGGGTAAAACTACTCCAAATGATCTGAAAATTGGTGAGTAGACTATTTGTGATGTGAAAAATCCAAAAATGTAAACTTTGAGAGTTGAAGATGCACCAAATTTATTCGTAGTGCCTAAGGTGTTGCGCTCCTAGGGGTCAAAATTTGGAAGAAAACAAAAAGTTGTCCAATTTGCCTCAAAATTGGTAGGTAGGTGCCTCATGGGTCCTTGGACACCTGTAGGGAAAAATAGGCCAAAATTCCAAGCCTAGCTTGGTCTTTCTCATCATTTGGTTCTGGGCCCTAATTTTTGGCAGTTTTGTTTTTCTTCCTTGCAAGGTGATTTCTTTGTTTATAGTGCTCAGTCATTCTCCTTTGCAAGCTCAAGTTTTTGTTGGCCTTCTCTAGTTTGGTAGATTCATATTGGCCCTTTCAAGCCATGATTCCCTATCATGCTCAATTTCCATGGCAAGGAGTTCAGTGAGAGGAAATTGTTGTGCTTGTGCTGATTCTTCCTCTCTTTGTTGTGCCAATGCTTTCCTAAGACCCATAGTCCTAGGTCTCTTTCTAGTTTGGCCTTCACCACTATCCTCCTTATAAACGCCCATGTATTCCTCCAACTTCACTTGTGACCTTTGAGCCTCTCTCCGATATTTGAGTGCCCCTGCTTCATAGATGGCCAGCTGGGCACTCATTTTTTTGTTTTTCATCTGCAAAAAGTGAATGAGATCCTTTGACCTTTCTAACTCAAATTCCAAGTCTTTTATTTGTGCATTCCAATCCTGTAGAAGAGATTTTACTATTTTTGTCTCATTTTCCTCATCACTATCTATGTGAATGAGCTCAAATTCTCTTTCTTCCTGATGTTTGTCATTTTCTTCTTTCACTTGTTGTTTACCTTTGTCTTTCATTGGAGTTGAGGAGGAGTGCATGGCCCCTTGCCCTTTGGAGGTAGCAAACACATGCCTCTCTCCTCTTTGATAGGTAATGGTGAAAGGTATAATAAGCTTTATTTGCAAACTATGATCATTAGTGACCTTTGGACTGTTTCCCTCCCCATAGATTATTTTTGTGTCTGCATCTTCCTTATCTTGTTCTTGGTTGCCCTTTTGTTCAGCATCCTTACAATATTTTATGAAATTACCACTGTCAAGATCCTTAGGACTGTCCTCCCCTATTTTTGTACTGTTAGAGGCACTTTGATTTGTTTTTGGCACACCTTCATTTCCATGATTGTCTTCTGCATCATCTTTTGACCTAGTGTTTTCATTGTCAAATTGATCCTTTGTATCACTGTTTGCATCCTTTGTAGGGTCACTGTCTTGGGTACCTTCATTAGTTTTCCAATGACTGTGACGGTCATTTCCTTCTTCATTAGGTGAGTTGTTTTGGATGATCTCTTCTTCACTACCTTTCTCTTTATCCTCATGACTTGTACTATTGTTATCATTTTATTCATTATTGTTGTCTTCTTCTTTGTTGTCCTCATCTATTTTTTTAGTGTCATCTATCTCAGTTTCTACCTCATTGTTTCCTTCTTGAGAGGCTGCCTCTTTCTAGTCATCATCACTTTGTTGTTCCTCTACTTCACACTCTGTTTCCGTCCCATAATCTTCATTATTTTCACCACTTTCATCATCTTTATCAAGCTCTGCATTGGCCTCAATGTTTTCAACCTTTGCTTCACTTGCATCTTTCTCTTGATTTCTATTGTTATCAATTTCTTGTCTGTTATGGATATTATCACTTTCCTACTCACTAATGTCCTCTTCCTTGTCTTCTTCATCTTCCTCAGCTTCTACCTCACTATCCTATTCTTTATTATTTTCTTCTTCCTCAGCTTCTACCTCATTATCCTCTTCCTAATTATCTTCTTCTTCCTCAGCTTCTACCTCACTATCCTCTTCTTCATTATCTTCTTTTTCCTCAGCTTCTACCTCACTATCCTCTTCATTACCTTCTTCCTTTTGTTCTTCATTAGAGCCACTGTCAGCTTCTTCACTTGGCACATTAGGAGAAGAGATAGGAGGTGAATTTGTTTGTGGATAATTCATAGGTAGAGATGATGGAGTGAAGGTAGGTGGTTGTGAAGTCGAAGGTAGATTCTGTTGAATGAATGCTTGGGGGTTTGTAAACACATCATGTGAGATGAAGACTTACCAAGGGATTCCTTGATGCTACAGCTAATGTAAGACAATCATTTTGATCAAGGAGTGGTGCAAAAGGCTCGACATTTGGCGTTCATAGCTTCTTTTCTTGATAAGTGAGACCATCTTGTCAATGCTCCAGAAAAGGTAGTATGGTAGGTTCATTATTTTGACTTTGGTGAAGTGCATTAGTAACCTTATATGATATGAGTAAATCCTGGAGTATCTCCCCTCACAGGTGAAATATATGATAATTTTCTTCATTAGCAAGGCATACCTCTCTAGCAAGTGGGAAAAAGGAAAAACAACATTGCAACCTTTTTGAAAGCTTGGTTTTAGGTAGGGCTCATAATAGCACAACTTGAACTTCTTTAGTTTAAACCATATCTCACCAATGGCTGGTATACCTCTTGCTTTAGAAATGGATTCAGATGAGAGCTCAAACTCCACTCCTGCTAGGCTAACTCGGTGATTTTGTAAGCCAAGGACGAACAATATAGTCAGGTCTGAGTGGCATTTGACTTGCTTGACCTTTTCACAAAAATGATAACACCCAACATCCTGAAAGCATTAAAGGATCATGGGAGAGGAGGTAATCTGAACTGTGTCTAAGGGTTCAAACCTATTTTCCCTTCCTCCCTTTTATTTTTGCTTGGAAGGTCTTTGGCTTTCATCACTACTGGTATGAACATCTCCTTCAGACATGGTGGCTGGTTTTAGCACGGTAAGACTTCTATATCTTGTTTCTTAGGTCAAAAGGCTACAATGAGTGAGGTGATGGGTGAATTTTGCAAATGGGGGCCGAAATGAAATTCTCTAGGAGTGCACTCAGTGTTTTGAGGTTTTTTTATGTCACCCAGCCTCCTCCAAAGGTATTTAAAACTTATTTCTATGCAACCTAGGGTTTGGTTTAATTAAGCCTTTAAATACGAATTTTCTTAGGAAAATGAAAACTTGGGAGGCAAGAAAACAAATCACCAACCTTGTGTCTTGAATTTTTTAGAGGCTTTGAAGGTTAAAAACCGAAATTTTGACTCCCTTAAGAAATTTTAGAAAAACTCTGTCTAGGCATAACAACGGTGCATAGCACCAGTGCGTAGCGCTAGTGAGTAACAAGGTGGAGACGGGCCAGTCGATCTTCAGGAGTGTAGCGCCGGTGCGTAACAAGCAGGATACGAGCCAGTCAGGCTTCAGGAGCATAGCGCAAGTGCATAATAGGCAGTTTGTAGACACTCTATTGTGCCTGTGCATAACACCGGCCCAGGTGTGTAGCGCCAGGTCCTGGGTGTGTAGCGTATTGTTAAATAACACTGCGGCCACCCCTCCTATATGTAGCACCAAGATCCAGGTGCGTAGCGCCAGCCTCGGTGTGTAACACCTGGAGATTTCTTCAGATTTTTCTCAAAAACCCTCAAAAACGCTTCCAATGGCTCTCTCTTGTCTGCAAGGGTAAATGAAGTGCGAAAGAAGCTGAGGAGACTTTATATTTCTCCTAAAAAATGATTAGATGCCCCAAAACCCACTTTTATAAGGTTCCTTTTTCTTTGGTTTTTCTTACTGTGTTTTTTACTGCTTTCGGTCCTGTAGGTGGACAATTTGAAGAAAACATCGTTCTTTTTTCACTCTTGGAGGCATCTTAAGGTTCTCCTTATTTTGACAATATTCTTGAAGACATTAATCCCATGCCTCTCAGCCTATACTTTGGAAAAAGAACTGTTTTTAACTTTTAACCCCTACACACAACAAACTCATTATTATTGCCATTTCTCCTTTTGACTGATATTCTGTGTTGAAAAAATTCTTTCCTTTGACCTTGAAACCATCTGTTGTGATGAAGGAGGTTTATTTATTTCTATATTGAACATTTTTTCCTATCTTCCCAATATTTTGAGTTTTTAGGGATACTTCAGAAAAACAAACAGTGTTGTCTTCTGCGTTGTCAAAAAGATACTTATCAAACTCACCATTTTATGCCTAAAGCCTTCAATGATATTTTGAACGGTTTTAGGTGTTCTTTTCCTTTGTATCCTTAGCATTGATTTATTAATTGGTCGAAATAGTCATGAATCCTAATTCCCAAAAAAAACATACCTTGCTGCTTTCTTCTAGGTTGTGAATGGTCTTCTCATGATGACCCTCCCTTTTTACCTTATCTCATGGCTAATCTGACAACTTCTTGGTCGTTTTTGCAGGAATATAGGAAAAGGGTAGTTGTCTCTCTACCAGTTTCATGCTTATGTGCCACTGTCTTTCAAGACCTGCATGGAACTTTTGATGGGCAACACCTCATAACATCTCTAATGAGATCATGATCTTCCTTGTAAACTTAAACCTGCTATATTCTTACTGTCAGCTGTGAATGCCTTTATAAGTTTTTTAGGCCTCCTTCTTTGGCTTTGTTCTGTTGTTTGACCATTCACAAAACATTTCTACAAAAATTGTTGGACATGGTAAACTTCTCCTTTGCAGGCTTACTGCTTGATCAAGAGGATATCTTTGGAGGTATTTTTATGTTCTTTGGATAATGACAAGCTTCATTCTTGTGTTCTCTTGACTTCACCTTTGAATACTTGTGGAAATAGTGCAGTTAGAACCATGATAGTGCATAACCTAGGTAACCCTATTTGACTTATGGTAATGCTCTTGGAATAGGTTTTTTGACTGAAAAATTCAAACATGGTTTGGATGAGGAGGCAGGGTTTTTAACACTCTATTATGCATTACCATCCTAGACAACTAGAAAACCTTGTTTTGATTCAAAGAGCTTTCAAACAGGGAGTCTTGAGATCACCATTGCTTGAGGCATTTGGTGAGTAGGAGAAAAGTTTGGTTTACTTGGAGAAACAAGGTATGAAAATAGAGGGCTTAGGCAAACAGAGACATAGTGTTATAGGCAGAGGTGGCAAACATATTGAGAGTGAGGGACATTGGTCTTGTCTGGGTGATAGATTGGCCATGCTTTGACAAGGAGGTGGGATAGTGAAAAAATTTTCTCTTTTAGGGGATTTCTAGAACTCACTTAATTCTTGAATTCTATTTCTTGAAATCTTGGACAAAGCATTTAGTCATCTTAAACAGATAAAAATTACTGATGACTAACATGAGGACATTTTCCCTCATCCTTTTTTGGTGCAACACATAGCCAACAAGAGCTCATAGGAGGAGAACCTTATTCTATCTGAGCCACAACAAGGAGGGACTGAACAACATGGGCAAACGAAGTTTGTTTCAAGGTCATTTTAGAGGTCAAATTTTCTAGAAGGAAGGTTGAGGTACCTTCCAAGAGGGTCTAAGTAGAGGAAGTTTTTTTCAAGATTGTTTTGAGGTGTTAGTTGATGTATAATCTTAGCTGATGTAGAATCTTTGGGGGAGGCGGTGAAAGCCTTAAAGAGGCTATTGTGGGTAGGCCGTAGGCCCTACTGACTGTTGAAAGGGAAATGTTGGGTTATTTGAGGGTTTTCTATGTCCAGAAAAATAGCTAAATAGGTAAGCACCTCTCCAAGGGTAGGACATAGTTATTTGAGGGTTGTTTGGTTACTTGTTTGAGGGTTGGTATATAGCATGTGGGTGCCTTAACCAATCACAGTTAGGAATGAAGACAAAGAAAGCTTGGAAAACCGGTTGGACATGTGTTGGGTCCGTGATTTTGGATGAGTGTTTGATCAATTTTTAGAGTAGCACGTGGGATCCAATTTGGAGGCATGATTCGACGATCGAGAGACTTCATAGGTGAAAATATTGTAGTGTAGTATTGGGAATTAGTGGTATGGTTAAGGGCAGCATGTTGATAGCCGAAAGTATCCCTAAATAATATATCTTGACGTGACAAAGAGGAGATGAAGGTTGGGTGAAGATTGGTGCGAAAAGTGCAATAGTTTGATGGAAAAAAGTCACTGATATTATGGAATATTGGAGCTCGAAAATTGGCCAACCTAGAGATCAGATTTGATCAACCCATGTACACCAATAAGAAGTGACTCGCAGTAGTGTTAGGTGGTAGACCTCCTGGGGTCTCGATGTGTTGTCCTTTGAGGGAAGAAGGGTCAGCTAGTGAGTAGTATGGAAGCAAAGGAACCAGAGGAAAAGATACAACATAGATTTTAAACATTATGTTTGTCATTGTATAATGCATTTCATAGACTATTCTATTATTAAGATTGGTTTAATATAATGAATATTTGGATGTAAATTATTGTACAATTTTGCTAAAATTTTTGTATACTTGAGCATATGTAATTTACATTTTTATATTTTCCATTATGCAAAGTAGTTCTGGTTGAGATTCTATGTTTAGTAGCATCAGTGATTTTAAGACTCTAACTTGGACTGAAGATCGTGGAAATTCAACATATGAACTACTCAATTTTCTTGCTTATGTCATCAATGATTCAAAATCTCTCTTAATGGCTTGAAGCTTCATGATATTCACCTTTTCATTACTTTGATATGATATATATATAATATTTTAGGTTTGATTTGGATTGGATGCTTCCATTATCAAGGTAAAACTTGATTCATTTACAAAACTTCAGATTCACAACATGCTCTCGTTTTTTTTTGTTCTTATTTTTACAAGTTGAATTGTTTGATCATGCTCTGAGAGCCCATCTCCATAAATTCACAACCTTCTTCTTCTTACAGGAAGGTGTTTATTCTCATACATTACAATTCATATATAGTTCTTGGGACAATAACTCATCCTTATTTGTTTATGTTTGTATTAGAAGGATTTGCTTATATATATATATATATATTACAGAAATGGTTATAATTTTATATTAAAACCTTGGCTTGAATGCCTTAGATCAGATTACAAAATTTGGAAGAAAGTCCAATTTTCCTTTTCTATCAGAAATTCTATTACCTTGATAATTATATGCTGGTGTTTCTTAAATTTGGTAATCAATTCAATCTTCGAGGTTTTCCATAATTCATGAATACAAAAAAACTGTTGCAATAAAATGCTATAAAACATATGGACCAGATATTAAGGGATCGGATCCCACTCTTCGTCCCTGTCTCTTAAAAGAGTGCCGACAGAAAGAAGAGAGGCTTTATTGGCTTCCAAATCTGCATCCTTATTATTGTCCTGAAAAACATGGAAGAAGTTCACACTTTGAAGAGATTTAACCAATTTTTTAATTCTCGTTACCAATCTGGCTAGCCTAAGATCCTTAGGAACAGAGTTGTCCACAATAATTTTTATTATGGATTGGGAGCCGCCAATTACATTCACCTCTTTGATGCCAACTTCCTTGACTTGCTTTAGGCCTTGTAGTAGTGCAAGAGCTTATTCTTGGGTGTTGTTGTTGTGACCCAAGCCGCAATAATAACTCTGCACAATGTTTCCCTCAAGATTCTTAATGACACCTCTCGCCCCTGCTTTCCTTGGATTTCCTTTGAAAGCCCCATTGAAGAATAAAATATATTTGGACTGCTGATTGATACAAGTGGAGAGGTCTTTCTCATAAAGTTTGATTTTCCATTCTTTGTTTATCCTACTTTTCCTTACTGCAACAATGAATTGAAGGCCCATCATGCCACCCCATTCCAAATCCTAATTCCTTAAGTTTATTCCCTCAAGCTTTTCGCCCAAGCTTTCTTTCAATAGGGTCTTGATCTTGGCCATGAGTACCTTAGCATTCTACTCTTTTCCTTGAAAGATTCTCTTATTTCTTTCAAGCCAAATTTTCAAACAAATAATCTTTGGCAAGGAGATTCAGGCGGCCTTAAAACTGTCATTGTTTGGGAATACTTCTGGATAGATGTGCAACCAGTTAGCAATCAGATGAGCGATGGAGGAGGGGGGGTCGTGACATTGTTTCCCCAAGGTCCCAGTGCCTCTCCCTAGATTTATTTAGCAAATTTACAGTCCAAAATTATATCATGGGTATTCTCCTCATTTTCGCAACACATCGAACATCTAGACAGCCCATGGAATCCTGTTTTCTTTAGCTTGTCCTCTATCAAAATTCTGTTGTGGCACATGAGCCAGATGAGGAAATCTATTTTTTGGATGGTATTCTGTCTCCACAATCCTTTCGAAATCACTCGACTAGGCGAGACATGAGGAAATTCCTTCAGTTTATCATATCCCTGCGCCACTATATAGCTCCCAAAGTGAGATTCCCATTCTCTCTTGTCTTGCCTCCTTGCGTGGATCGGTGCCTTGCCTTTCAGATGTGAGATCAATGCACTCCAATCATTCTTCAAATCCAGTGGAACCTCCAGCTACTTCCAACTTGCCCATTCGCACCCTTTCCAGCACGACATGTCCCATAGTGTGACCAGAATTTCACTATACATCCAACTTCGCATCACATTCAAATCATGGGTATCAACAAGAGGAGGCTCATTTATAATATGGTCTTCCTAAATTATAATTTCCTTCCCATTTCCTGATATCCAGTAGTCATGATGTTGAATCAACAGGATAGCCTGCACTCATAGCTTATGCAAGTGCGATCCAATTTTTGTGAGGGGAACTCTGTCCAGACTTCATTTCCTTTGCCCACTGAGGCATTTCTTCCACAAAGATTTTTGAGCCTATCCTGACTTTGTAGTGATTTTCCTCCATAAGGTTTTCTCCCCCATAGCGATGTTTTGAGAGCGCAGATATTTGAAATTCAATGGCTTGGTGTCTTTGTCCAAGCTAACTAGAGGCATTCTCTTTTCATTTTGTTTACCTCCTTTCCGAAAGGACCTTATGATGAGCTCTTCCATTTTTTTGAGGATGCAGATAGGAGCTAACAACATAGAGAATTGAAATATTGGCAAACTGTTAAGCACAACCTTGATCAGTACTTTTTTACCTGTTAGATTGAGCCATGTGAATCCAGGCCTGAATCTTGATTTTACACTTATCTAATAGAGGAAACCAATCTTTTCTAGTGGAATTTTTTGGAAGATTGGAAGGCTCAAATACTTGAATGAGGTCGAAACGGTGGAGACAGAAAAGCCCAAGCACCTAGAGATAGCACTGAGAGTGCTACTAGAAATATTCCAACTATAAATATGGCATTTACTTTGATTTATCTTGCTGGCCATCGCATCACAGTAGTCATCCAGAACTTCTTTAAATATTGAAGCAGAATGCACTAAGGTTGCGCCCAATAGCAAAGAATCTTCGGCAAAGAAAGCATGGTTAATGTTCTTAACTCCTCAGGAAATGTTAAGGCCTAGTATCTCTTGGTTCAGTTTCTTATTTTCCAAATAGAAACTTAGAATAGAGGCTTGTAGAAAAAAAAGGAGAGGGGAGAGAGGACACCCCTTACGAAGCCCTCTTGTATCTTTAAAGAAGTCTGCAGCTCGCTAATTCACCAAAGAGGCGATCCAAGGCATGGAGATGCAAGCTCGAATCCAATTGATGAACTCAAGCCCAAACCCAAACTTGTGCAACACATCAAAAAGAAAGTTGTGTCGAACACGATCGAAAGCATTAGCTAGGTCTAGCTTAACCACCATTCCCTTTTCTATTCGTTGCAAGCTTGAGTGAATCGCCTCTTGCACGAGGATAATATTTTCCACAATCTGCCTCCCATGAACAAAACCTCCTTGATTCTTTGGGAAAATATTAGGATGAATACCTTTCAATCTATTGGCTATCACCTTTGTTATCATCTTGTAGCATATATTGCATAAAGAGATAGGTCGAAATCTGTTAAAAGCACTCACTCCTTTTTCCTTCAGAATAAGGGCAAGAAAGGTTGAGTTCGTGCTGCCCCCAATTTTTTGACAGGCTTGGGACTTCAAGACCATATTGTGCAAATCCTTTTTCACTATTTTCCAACAAATTTGGAGAAATATAATTGTGAAGCCTTCTGGGCCGAGGGATTTGTCTAGCTCCATAACAAAGAGAGCAACCTTTATTTCCTTTCTAGTAACCTTTGCTTCTAGATGCTGATTCATCTTGGAGGTTATCATGGAAGGAACCTAGTCCGAAACATCTTCATCACTGTAGAGGTTTTTAAAATGAGTGAAAGCTTCCCTTTTAATGCTCTTGAAATCATTGTGAGTTATGGAGTCTTTGTTAATTTCAGACATGGAGTTGAAGCTTTTTCTCACTTGGGATTGTTTATGGAATAAGGAATTTTTTTTGTCTCTCGCTTTTAGCCAAAGACTGCGATAATTTTGTCTCCAAAATTCTTCCTCCTTCAGACAAGACTTATGAAACTTTTGTTACAAATATACCTCGCTGTCTATAGCTTCTTTTGTGATTTCTACAACTTCCATTTGCAAGTGGTGGAGCTCAAGATTGTCTTGGGCTTGCTTTCTTTCTAACGCTAGATTAGGTAGAGTTTTCTCCCAAATTTTAAAGGTATTTTTCACTCTTCTAAGCTTTTCCTCCCATACAAAGAAAGGAGACCCCTTGATAGGCATCCTCCAACTTTCCTTTACCTTGTCCATGAAGTTTGATTTCTTGACCCACATAAGGCTAAATCTGAAAGGAATTGGTCCTAAATCTCTTCGGGGAGACAGTTCTAGTTTAATAGGCTTGTGATCCGAAACACTGCAGGGAAGGATATTTATTATAGCCTCTAATCCTAAAAGGAGAAAAGAGCTTTGAACAAGAAATCTATCTAATCTTGCTGCAATATGCCCATGACCAACTCTTTCATTATACCAAGTATACTTATCGTTTGAGGGCTTGATGTCGAGCATGTCCCAATCCTGCATGAGGTCCTTCGCCCATTCCCTTGCCGGATCCCTGATGATTCTTCCTCCATTCTTATCAGACATAAGCAAGGTAAGATTGAGGTCACTAAAAATAATGGTGTTTTGAAAATTATCTATATCGGACAAGTTTCTGATTGAGTCTTGTAAGATTTTGTAGATGTTCTATTCTTGATGCAACTTTACTTTTATCAATAGCAATCACATGAATTTACAAGTAAAATGTAGATAGAACATACCAGTGATCCTTTAGAAGACAAGTCAAAAAAATATAATGGTGATGGTGCGTTATGACGGTCAACAGGATGCTTCAACCAACAAATACTTCATGGTTAGCCAACCCAGTATGTGTCACAATAGTCCTCAAAAAAGTCACACAGTCAACTCAAAAATCAACCCCAGAAAAGTCAACACTGCCTAGAAAATTCAACGCAGGGCAGCAGCACTAAAAGTCAATGCAACTCAACTTCTGGTCAACCTTTGACCTCGATTTCTATGCCAAATATTTTGGCCTCCTTAGATCAAAGTCTCCTCCAAAATTCAACCCAATCAGACCATGCATTGACCAAATTCAACGCTGGTCAAACTTCCCCAGAAATCCTAACCGCAGATTTCTAGCTGTAGTGAATTTCGTCGTTCTTGTTGCAGTAAACTTCGACGTTCTTGCTGCGGTAAACTTCGACCTTCTTTCCCACGTGTGCGATGAAGTTGCTTCTCAAATGCTCGTATAAGAGGAGGAGATGTGTGATGAGATGAGTAGAAAAATGCTCCAATGTTGACCCTATAAATACCAATCATGAGAAGTGTGTAACACGTCTGCTGGGGGTAAAAACCTTAAGGTCAACCTGCACTTAAATTTATTATAAATAATAAATTCAAAATAAATGTTCTGCTCATCAGATTAAATCAATTTTAGATCGATTTTACACCAATACAAATATTGGAATCTTCATCTGAGCATCACAAGATGGATTTTGGACCTAGTTGTCGAAATTTAACACTCCCTTTCAACTAGGGAGAACTCCATCCACTAGTGCAATCAAAAATCGCGCGTCATCCCATTGTAGCTTGCTTTGTTTACCTCTTTATTTCATAACAGAAGTGGGTCAGTCACAAAGACATCATTCCCAGATGACAGATTTAGCCTGGAGGTCAAAACCTCTATCGGACTCACAAAGGGTCTCCAACCAACTCGAAGTTGGTTCATCTGACTCGAAGTCAGGCGGAGGTCCGAGACCTCACTAGAGTTGATCCCAGATCAAGTGGTTGGACCGTGCCATCCTAGATTGAGAGTATGGCAATCTCTAATGTGTCCATCAGTCTTTGCTACTAGTCTCTAGATTTTCCCACCTCATTGGCCAAATGAGAGGTACTTCCCATGAGCCCTAAACTCAATGGGTAGGATGCACACGGGGCATAAATAATGAGAGTTGAACCAACTCAATAATCACAATGGTGGGGTCCAAGCACACCAACAAGGTTTGGCAAGCCTAGCCTTGTGGTTTCTCATAGCTCCGAGAAGCTGTCCCCAAAGCCCCCCAGAGCTCCTTTAGCTCATCGTCCAACATGACCCACATCATAGGGTCGTTCCATGATACCAAGTCTCTCACGGAAGGTTAGGAACTTGACCTTCCCCATGGGCTTAGTGAGAATATCTGTGACCTGCTCATCAGTTCCTATATGATCGAGCCTTACGGCGCCTCGCTGTACCATATCCTCGATGAAATGGTACTTGATATCAATATGCTTGGATCGGTCGTGGAACACAAGATTCTCGGTCAAGAGAATCCCACTCTGATTATCACAGAGTATCATCGTGGTATCTAGCACATGCTCGAAAAACTCACTGAAGAGCTTTCACAACCAAACTGCTTCACAACAGGCCATACTTGCTGCAGTGTATTCGTCCTTTGCGGTGCTTAAAGCCACCGACTTCTGCTTCCTGCTCATCCATGAGATCGAAGCAGAACCAAGGTTGAAGTAGCATCCCGATGTACTCTTACGATCCACCACACTGCCAGCCCAATCAGCATTAGTATAACCAAGGAGTGTCATGCTCCCGGTAGTGTATCTCAGCCCATGGTTTATTGTGACCTGAAGATATCTCAGAAGATTCTTGGCACCAACCCAATGAAAGTTATGAAGCTCAAGCATCTATTGACTCAAGGTGTTCATTGCAAAACATATATTTGGACGAGTGTTCACTAAGAACATCAGGGCCCCTACGAGTTGAAAATACTCAGTAGGATTTGCCAATACGGGCCCAACAACGCTACCACTCAACTTCTTAAATTTGAGTTCCACCAGTGTCGACACGGACTTACAGTCCACCATTATAGATCTTTCCAGAAGCTTCACAATATATTTTCCCTGAGAAAGGAAAATCTCTCCAGGTCTCTGTCAGACCTCCAGGCCTAGGAAATAGTGCATCAGTCCTAGGTCCTTCATCTCAAACTCAACAGCGAGCTCCCTATTGCATTGATGAATGACAAGGTCAACACCTGTCAGGAAGATTTTGTCCACATATAGCACCAGAATGAGAGGCTTCCCCTAGACAACCTTGAAGTAAAGGTTCGGATCATCATTACTTTGAGTGAAGCCCAGCTTCATCAAGTAGCTATCTATCCTCTCGTACCAAGCTCTGGGTGCTTGCTTCAACCCATATAGGGCTTTCTTCATCCTATAGACATGGGTGTCCCAATCCTAGACTTCAAACCCCAGAGGTTGTTCTCCATACACCTCTTCCTTTATTGCACCATGCAGAAAAGCGGTCTTGACTTCCATCTGATGAAGACTCCATCCTTGCGTAGCAGCAAGGGCTATGATTTATCGAATGGTGGTATATCATGCCACATGTGCAAATATGTCATCATAGTCTATTCATTCCTTTTGAGAGAAGCCACGGGCAACAAATCTTGCCTTCAACTTTTCAGCATTTCCATCAAATCCATGCTTGATCTTGTATAGCCATTTTGCAGTGATAACGATTTTTTTTTTCGGTCTTGGAACCACATCCCAGACCTCATTCTTCATTATGGACTCATATTCTTCGTGCATAGCATCCTTCCAGACTTGATGCTTTACAGATTCCTCAAAAGATCCAGGTTCAGATGTCTTTGTGACACTTGAGGGGAAAGGTCCCCTTGTATGCTTTCCTTCGGCACAACCCTTACATACACCTTCATGATTATTTCCAAATTCAGGCATCCCTATCACCACCTTCCTTGCTTCGGGAAGGGCCTTGTAATGAAAGTGTCCAAACCTCTGGTGCCATAGTTCAGTTTCTCGGATAGTATCACATGTCATAGCTCCCAGTGGACTTCCTCCAACCTGGTAGAGTGTTCCAACTCTAAAACCAATCACGGTAGATTCCTTGAGATTCCTCTTCCACATGCGCACCTTTCCATCATTGAATGCCACATTGAAACCTTTGTCTTCCATGGTTGATATAGACACAAGGTTCTTCTTCAATTTTGGTACATAGAGTACATCCTGCAAATGTAGGATTTGTCCTTGAGACAAGTGGACGGTCACAGTCCCTGTCCCTTTCACGGGATATGTGGCATTATCTCCAAGGATAATTTCCAGATTAGTATCCTTCTCAACCATGTCAGAAAGTTCTTCCTTGAACCCAGTGATGCATCTTGAGGCACCACTATCTATCATCCAAACATTGATAGTGTCGAGCGGGGATGCAGCAAAGAGGGCAGATACAAGAATGTATTCATTTCTTTTATCAACAACATTTGAATCCTCATGCCTGGAGTTTCTAGACCTTTTGAAAGGTTGATTGTTTCTGCCAGAGGGGGCCTTCCTCCTTCCTTTGGACCTGTTATTTCTTTGATTTCGATTCCTCCAGTTGTTGTTGTTGTCATCACTATCGGGAGAATCCTTCTTGAAAGGACATTCTCTAGCATGATGACCTGGCCTATGACAAGTGAAACACTTGCCTTTCTTTCCTTGGGCCCCTGCTCTTCCTTTATTCTTTGAACCACCGGAGTTCTTATTTCTAGAATGAGCAGCGTAGGCAACATTTCTGTCATTTTCATATTCCTTCATTTTTGTCTCTTCTTGCATGCATCTTGATAGTAGCTCGTCAAAGTTAGGAATTGTATTATTATTGAGAATGGTAGCGTTGAATACTTTCCATTCATATGGGAGCCCTCTAAGTGCGATGAGTACCATCTCGTGATCATCTATTGTCTCCCCAATAGCTAGCAGATTGTTCCTGATCTCGGTCAGTTTCAGAAAGTATGTTTGGACAGACTCATCCCTGCCTTTCTTCAGATTCTTCAATTGATTCTTGAAGAATAGCACCTAGTTTGCATTTTTTACTTTGAACATTTGTATCAGCTTATCATATATCTCTTTGGATGTGCCAAGCTCAGATATGTAGGCAACCATACTTTTATGTATGGATTCCCTGATCATCAGCTTTGCTTTGATCTCCCCCTTCTTATACTTGGTTTTGGCAACAACAGTAGGAGTGGATGGAGGTTCTTGTATCTTGCCCAGTACATAGTCCATGAGATCATGGTCTTCTAATTTGAGATCTAATATCATCTTCCAAGCATGGAAGTCATCCCTTCCAGTCAGCTTGTCATCCTCCTTGAAGCCATAACTTGTGGAACCCATTTTTCTCTTTTGGTGATTGCTATAAGTTAGGGCTTGTCTTCGCCTCAGGTCTGATAAAATGTAAGATTTTGTAGATGTTTTATGCTTGATGCAACTTTACTTTTATAAACAGTAATCACATGAATTTACAAGTAAAGTGAAAATAGAACATACCAATCATCCTTTAGAAGACAAGTCAAAAACAGATAAAGGTGATGGTGCGTTATGACAGTCAACAGGATGCTTCAACCAACAAAGACTTCACGGTCAGCCAACCCAGCATGTGTCACAATAGTCCTCAAAACAGTCACACGGTCAACTCATAAGTCAACCTCAGAAAAGTCAATGTTGCCCAGAAAAGTCAATGCATGGCAGCAGCACTAAAAGTCAACGCAACTCAACTTCTGGTCAACCTTTGACCTCAATTTTTGTGCCAAAGAGTACGACCTCCTTAGATTGAAGTCTCCTCCAAAATTCAGCCTAATCAGACCATGCATTGACCAAAGTCAACGTTGGTCAAAATTTCCCATAAACCCTAACTACAGATTTATGGCTACAGTGAATTTCGTCCTTCTTGCTGCGGTAAACTTCGACCTTCTTGCTACGATAAACTTCGACCTTCTTTCCCACATGTGAGATGAAGCTACTTCTCAGATGCTCGTATAAGAGGAGGAGATGTGTGATGAGATGAGTGCAAAATTTCTCCAACGTTAACCCTATAAATACCAATCATGAGAGGTGTGTGACACATCTGTGTGGGGTAAAAACCTTAAGGCCAACCTGCACTTAAATTTATTATAAATAAAAAACTCAAAATAAATGTTCTTCTCATCAGATTAAAATCAATTTTAGATCGATTTTACACCTCTCTGAAAGAGGAGTCCAATACAAATATTGGAATCTTCATCTGAGCATCACAAGATGGAGTTTGGACCTAGTTGTCCAAATTTAATAAGTCCCAACAGGCCTTCTTCTCCCTTGAGTTTACTGGAGTGTACACATTAAAGAGGCTGAAGACCTCCTTAGTATCTTGTTGTTGGAGCTTCAAGAACAACCAATGAATGTTTTGGATCTCAGCGACCAGTGTATACTTGTTTCTATTCCAAAGAGTGCCCAGAACGCCCAAAGCTCCTCGAGCTGAGACAACTTGACCTCCCCCTTTGTTCCAAAATTTCTTGCTAGTTCGGAGGAAGTGTTTATCCTCCATTTTTGTCTCCTGGATTAGAAGGATATCTGGAGCTTCTATCCTTAGCAGGCTTGTTATGGCTTCTTCTTTCATTTTTCTCCCCATTCCTCTGCAATCCTAGGAGATGACCTTCATCACTTACTTTTTTGGGTGTGTTGAGCTCCCTTGGAACTCTGTCCCTAATTTCTTGTCACCTTCAGATTTATTGCCAATAGCTTCTCAAGGGTTGGTTGGATGCCCTTGAGTGTGTCTTTGTAAGTTTCTTTCTCTTTCTTTTCCCGAGCAGACATTCATCCTCTTGTCGATCTTCTAGCCATTATTTGTGATTCCCCTATGTCTCCTTCCTCCTCTGAGTCCTCTGACTCTCTTTCTTCCTCTTCAGCTTCTGCATGCCTCTCCTTATGGATTTCTAGGGCGCTTTCTCCTTGCCTCGAGCTTGAGGGTGTCCCTTTCTTTGGGGTCACTTTCTTTTGCATTTCAACCTCCTATTCTTCCATTGAAGCTGAGCTGAAGGGCCCAAACCTGTTCTATTGGCCCTTCGAGGGAGGATTTTGCTGATCATGAGAAAGGTTGGGACCTTTACCCTTTAGAGCTACAGAAAGGTTTTGGGCCTTATAGGTAGTATTTGTTCTCTTAATCTACTTCTAACCTTCCTCCTTTCCTTTCTCCACCTCTCCATTGCTTGGTCAACCCCTAGCAAAGTGTCTGTATTCGTGGCATTTTTGGCACTTGAAGGGGAGATGCTCATAATCTAATTTTGTACATGAGACCAGCTTCCAACATTGTTAATTTTGGACAACTAGGTGCAAACTCCATGTTTTGATGCTTAGATGAAGATAGCAATATTTTTATTGGGTTCCTCTTTCGGAGAGGTGCAAGATTGATCTAAAGATCATCTTGATCCGATGAGCTAAAAATTTATTTTGAATTTATTTTTAATCTATTCAAAATATGTGCACATTGGCCTTAAGGTTTTACACCCCTAGAAAATGTGTCACACACTCTCACTGATGGATATAAATAAGGTCAACATTGGAGGACACTTCACTCATCTGATCACACAAATTTCTGTCTCTTATTTTGATTGGTTCGAGCTACTTGGAGGAAATCTTCTATTCACACGTGGGAGAAGGACGTTGAATTTTCTGCTGCAGCTAGGGCTTCAACCGCAGGTTTGACCAGCGTTGAATTTGGTCAAGGCATAGTCAAACGGAGCTGAATTTTTGCACACACTTCGATTTTTGCAATCCATACTATTTTCCAGAAGAACCAAGGTCAAAGGTTCACCATAGACCGTGCTGCATTGACTTTGACTTACTGTTGTTCTATGTTCACTTTCTGGACAAAATTGACTTCCTAGACAACGTTGACTTTTTGGGTTGTGTTGACTTTGGTTAACTTGGATTGTCTGATGAGGGTGATGTGACACATACTGGGCTGGCTTACTGATAAGTCTTTATTGGTTGAATCATCTTGTTGATCGTCATAACACACCAAGAAAAATATATATTTCTTTCTATCGATCTACTGGTATGTTCTATCAACATTTTGCTTTATGGTTTATGTGATTGCTATCTGATATTTAAGAAAAGTAAATTTTTATCAAGCATAGAACATATACAAAAATTTACATGGTATCAGAGCTGAGTTGAAGACAAGCCCTAATTTATAGCAATCATCGAAGAAGAGAATGGGTTCCTCAAACTACAATGGCTTCAAGGTTGATGAAAAATTGACTGGGAAGGATGAATTCCATGCTTGGAAGATAACGTTGGATCTTATGTTGGAAGACCAATATTTCATGGACTATGTGCAGGGTAAAATCTGAGAGCCTCCATCCACTGCAACTGTTGTTACCAAAAAAAGTATAAGAAGTGGGAGATCAAAGAAAAGCTGATGATCAGGGACTCAATTCACAAGAGTCTGGTTGCCTATATCTCTGAGCTGGGAACATCCAAGGAGATGTATGATAAGCTGGTCCATATGTTCAAGGCCAACAATGAAAATCAAGTACTATTCTTCAAGAATCAATTGAAGAATCTGAAGAAAGGTAAGGATGAGTCTACTCAACCATATTTTCTGAAGCTGACTGAGATTAGGAACAATTTGCTGGGTATTGGGGAAACAATAGTTGATTGAGAGATGGTACTCACCGCACTTGGAGGGCTCCCATCCGAATGGCATGTGTTCAACACTACCATTCTAAATAATAATGTGATACTTGACTTTGACAAAGTACTATCGAGATGCATTCAATAAGAGACAAGAATGAATGAGTATGAAAATGAAGGAAATGTTGCCTACGTTACTCATTCTAGAAAGAAGAACTTTGGTGGTCCAAATAACAAAGGAAGAGCAGGCACCCAAGGAAAGAAGGGCAAGTGTTACACTTGTCATAAGTTAGGTCACTATGCTAGAGAATTCCCTTTCAAGAAGGATTCTCCCAATGGTGATGACAACAATAACAACCGGAGGAATGGAAATAAAAGGAACAACAGGTTCAAGGGAAAGAGGAAGGCTTCATCCTGCGGAAATGTTAAACCTTTAAAAATGTCAAGAAACTCCAGGTATGAGGAATCAAATGTTATTGATAAAAAAAATGAATTCATTCTTGTATCTTCCCTCTCTGCTGCATCTCCACCTGACACTATGGATGTCTAGTTGATAGATAGTGGTGCCTCAAGGCACATCACTAGGTTCAAGGAAGCACTCTCTGATATGGTTGGGAAGGATACTAATCTAGAAATTATCCTTGGAGATAATGCCACATATCTCGTGAAAGGGATAGGGACTGTGACCATCAACTTGTCTCAAGATCAAGTCCTCCGCTTGCAAGATGTACTCTATGTACCTAATTTGACGAAGAACCTTGCGTCTATATCAACCATGGAAGACAAAGGTTTCAATGTGGAATTCATTGATGGAATGGTGCACATGTGGAAAAAGATCTTCAAGGAAGCTATCATGATTGGGTTTAGAGTTGATACACTCTATGAGGTTGGAGGAAGTCCACTGGGAGTGATGACATGTGATACTATCCAATAGACTAAACTATGGCACCAGAGGTTTGCACACCTTCACTACAAGGCCCTTCCCGAAGCAAGGAAGGTGGTGACGGGGATGCCCGAGTTCACAAATAATCATGAAGGTGTATGTCAGGGTTGTGCCAAAGGAAAGCATACAAGGGACCTTTTCCCTCAAGCGTCACAAAGACATCTGATGTCTTACAATTGATACATTCTGATCTGTCTGGTATGCTGCCTATGACATCCTTGGGAGGATGTTCTTATTATATGACATTCATAGATGACTTCTCTCGCAAAACTTGAATATACTTCTTGAAGAAGGATGAGGCTTTCATGTGGTTCAGTACCTTCAAAGCCTTGGTGGAAAATATGACAGGGAAGAAGATCAATATTTTGAGGACCGATAATGGCATTGAATATGAGATGAATGATTTCAAGAAATTTTGCAGAGAAGATGGCATAAAGAGGGAGACCACAACTATCTATAATCCTGAGCAGAATGGCGTTGCTGAACAAAATAACAGAACCATTCTGGAAGCTTCCCGTGCCATGCTATGTGACCAGGGTCTACTAAAGTTTCTGTGGGGAGAAGATGCGAACACTGTTGTGTACATACAAAACCGATACCTGCATTCCGCCTTGGACTCCAAAACTTCTAAAGAGGTTTTCACTGGTAATAAACCTAACGTCTGACATTTTAGAGTTTTTGGATGTCTTGTTTCTTTTCATGTGCTGAAAGAGAAGAGGAGCAAGCTGGATTCTTCTGGGAAGAAAGGAATGTTTGTGGGCTACAACGAAACTTTGGAGGCCTATAGATTCTATGTTCCTGGTTAAAGGGAAGTGGAGATATTCCATGATGCCACTTTTAACGAAGATGCTTCCCTGAAGAAAGTAGTTAATCTTCCAAGATTTGAGGAAGAACATGAAGCAAGGTCCTGAAATCAAGAAGAACCGAAGGATGAGAGGATGCTTGATACTGAAGGATTGATGGACCTGATGGATCCACCTCCTTCACTGGGGAAGAGACCATCATGGCTTAGGGACACTCTCGAGGATGTCGGGGGACATATGGCCCCAAGCTGGGCATTCTATGAAAGCAAGAAGCCGAGTAGATACCAAGGGTATCTAGCAGCCATGAGTACTATTGTACAATCTGAACCTGGATATTTTGAGGAAGCCATAAAGCATCAATTAGGGAAGGATGTTATGCAGGTAGAGTATGAGTCGATATTGAAGAATGATGTCTGGGATGTGGTTCCAAGACCGGAGGACAAATAAGTTGTCACCTCAAAATGACTGTATAAGATCAATCATGGATCTGATGGAAGTGCAGAAAAGTTCAAGTCAAGATTCATTTCCCGTGGCTTCTCTTAAAAGGAAGGCATAGACTATGATGACATATTTGCACCTATGGCCCAATATACCACCATTCGATCTATCATAGCCCTTGCTGCTATGTAAGGATAGACTCTTCATCAGATGGATGTGAAGACCGCATTTCTGCATGGTGCTATAAAGGAAGAGGTGTATGTAGAGAAACCTTTGGGGTTCGAAGTCTAGGATTGGGACACCCATGTCTACAGGTTGAAGAAAGCCCTCTTGGGCTGAAGCAAGCACCCAAATCTTGGTACGAGAGGATAGATAACTACCTAATGAAGTTGGGCTTCACTCGTAGTAATGTTGATACAAACCTTTACTTCAAGGTTGATAGAGAGAAGCCTCTCTTTCTGGTGTTGTATGTGGAAAAAATCTTCCTCACAGGTGTTGAACCTCTCATTCATCAATGCAAGAGGGAGATCAATACTGAGTTCGAGATGAAGGACCTAGGACTGATGCACTACTTCCTAGGCCTGGAGGTCTGGCAGAGACCTGACGAGAGTTTCCTTTCTCAAGGAAAATACATTGTGAATCTTCTAGAAAGATTCAATATGGTGGACTGCAAGTCCGTGTCGACACTGATGGAGCTCAACTTTAAAAAGTTGAGCGGAAGAGCTACTGGGCCCGTGTTAGCAAATCCTACTGAGTATCGTCAACTCGTAGGGGCCCTGATGTTCTTAGTGAACACAAGTCCACATATATGTTTTGCAATGAACACATTGAGTCAACATATGGTTGAGCCTCATCACACTCACAAGGTTGGTGCCAAGAATCTTCTGAGATATCTTCAGGGCATGATAAACCATGGGCTGAGATACACTTCCGGGAGCATGACACTCCTTTGATATACTAATGCCTATTGGGCTGGCAGTGTGGTGGATCATAAAAGTACATCAGTATGTTGCTTCACACTTGGATATGCTTCGATATCATGGATTAGTAGGAAGGAGAAGTCGATGGCTTTGAGCATCGCGGAGGCCGAATACATTACAGCGAGTATGGCCTCTTGTGAAGTAGTTTGGTTGCAAAATATCTTCAGTGAGCTGTTCCGGAATGTGCTAGAGACCACTGTGATACTCTGTGATAACCAGAGTGGGATTCGCTTGTCTGAGAATCCTGTGTTCCACAATCAATCCAAGCATATTTATATCAGGTACCACTTTATCCGGGATATGGTACAACGAGGCGCTGTAAGGCTATATCATATAGGAACTGATGAGCAAGTCGCGGATATTCTCACAAAGCCCCTGGGGAAGTTCAATTTCCTAACCTTCCGTGAGATTCTTGGTATCATGGAATGACCCTATGATATGGTCTTGTTGGACGATGAGCTCTGGGAGCTCTAGGGTGCTTTGGGGATAACTTCTTGGAGCTATAAGCAACCACAGGGCTAGGCTTATCGAACCTTGTTGGTGTGCTTCAGCCCCACCATTGTGATGTTTGAGTTGGTTCACCTCTCATTATCTATGCCCTGTTTGCATCATACCCATTGAGTTCAGGGCTCATGGGAAGTACCTCTCATTTGGCCAGTGAGGTGGGAAAAGCTAGAGACTAGTAGCAAAGACTGATGGATGCATTAGAGATTGTTGTACTATCTATTTAGGATGGCACAGTCCAACCACTTGATCTGGGAACAATTCTAGTGAGGTTTCAGACCTCCTACTGACTTCAGGTCATATAAACGAACTTCTGGTTGGTATGAGACTCTTTGTGAGTCCTATAGAGGTTTCAAACCTCTGGGCTAAATCTATCAGCCGGGAATGATGTCTTTGTGACTGACCCACTTCTGTTCTAAAATAAAGAGCTAGCAAAGCAAGTTACGGTGGGATGATGCACAATGTTGGATTTCATAGGTGGATGGAGTTCTCCCTAGTTGAAAGGGAGTGTTAATTTTGGAAAACTAGGTCCAAAATCCATGTTATGATGCTCAGATGAAGATACCAATATTTTTATTGGGTACATCTTTCGGAGAGGTTCAAGATCGATCTAAAGATCATCTTGATCCGATGAGCAGAACATTTATTTTGAATTTATTTTTAATGTATTGAAAATATGTGCAGGTTGGCCTTAAGGTTTTACACACCCAGCAAATGTGTCACACACCCTCACTGATGGATATAAAAAAGGTCAATGTTGGAGGAAATTTCACTCATCTCATCACACACATTTCTCTCTCCTCTTCTGATTGGTTCGAGCTACTTGGACGCAATCTTTTGTTCACACGTGGGAGAAGGACGTTCACTTTGCTATTGCAGCTAGGGCTTCCACCGCAGCTTCGACCAGTGTTGACTTTAGTCAACGCATAGTCAAATGGAGCTAAATTTTGGCTCACACTTCAATTTCTACAGTCTGTACTATTTGGCACAGGAACCAAGGTCAAAGGTTGATTGTTAATCATGTTGCGTTGACTTTGACTTGCTGTTGTTCTGTGTTGACTTTCTGGACAACGTTGACTTTTTGGGTTGTGTTGAATTTGGTTGACTTGGATTGTCTGATGAGGGTGATGTGGCACATACTAGGTTGGCTGACTGATAAGACTTTGTTGGTTGAAGCATCCTATTGACCGCTGTAACACACCAACACAAATATATATTTCTAGCTTGTCTTGTATTGATCTTCTGTTATGTTCTATCAACATTTTACTTTATGGTTGATGTGATTGTTAACTAATATTGAAGAAATGTAAAGTTGCATCAAGCATAGAACATCTACAAAAATTTACAAACATTGATTTTTATTGCCTCTAGAAGTCCCACCTCTAGGTCGACCTCGACACAGATTAGAGTGCAGTCATATTGATCTTTGTTGTTTGCCCGGTCTATGAATTTTCCTAGTGTGTTTCTTATATGCTTCAAAGATTCCCAATTACAGTAATACACAGGGAGGTTCAACAACCTTACCCACACCAGAATGGTCATCGAAACATCCACTGTAGGATCAAAATCTGACGTCCACTTGTTGAGATACAGGCCCTGAAAGCCCATAAAGTAAGGCCCATTCCTAAAAATCAGATCTTTGTCCTCTTTTGAAATGAATTCGAATAGGAAGAATCCTCTCCCCAAGAAGTACGAGTTAACACTGTGCTTGATCAACGGCCTCTAGTTTTTGACAACCCAGGCCTCCATTATTTTGGGAGAGGGCCAAAGGCCTGTAAATTGTCGCACTTGCGCTCGATCTGCTAGAGACAAGGCAACCTGAATCAATCCCTCTGGTGGAAGGGATATTTCTGAAATGTCATCCAGCTTCTTAATAAACTTGGTGGCTTTTGATTTCTTCTTTTTGGGCAGCGTATCCAACAGTGTTTTGAATGCTTCATCTGTAGACGAAGGAGGAGGGGGAGGAGGGGCCTGGGGCAAACCCAAATCCTCCATGGCTGCGAAGGAGGTAACCCTAGCACCAGCAACAGCATGCACGAGCTCACCTAATCAGGTAGCGAAAAATAAAAAGGGTGTGGGCTTGGCCCGAATTAGTTAATCTCTCGCAGCGAGCCATGCCCTCACTAAGGATCGAGCACATGACCTGTCCGTATTTACGAGAGCAACCTTACCACTACGCCGCCTCCACAGATCTTATAAGGATTTGTTCATATTACTGGTAAAGAACAATTTTAATTTTTTTGCAATATAAAATTTATCTTTCTAATCTTTTCGAAAACTGAGTTAATTAATTTAAAACATAACCAAAAAAAAAATCTTTGTATCAGGGTAGTTTCCTAAATCACTAGCTTCAATCCTTACTTTCACCAAAACTAATAATGCCAAGGGAGAATTATGTGTTTCCCCTCCAACACAATATTCTGAGCTATGCAATAGGTGATATGGGTACCGACACATCAACAATCGCCTAAGATCTACGATAGTTGAATTTGGTTGAAAATAAATTCAAAGAAAACGTGGAGCCAAGATTGTTCTTCTCAATATTCTAAAACAATTAAATCATATTATATTGGAAGCATTAATAATCGATGATTGGAGTTGAACTCAACTGAATTGAACTAAATTTCAATTGACTATGACACCTAGCATATAATGGAATTAATTATGATGTCAACTAGCAAACAATGAGATTAATATATCAACACCCCATCCTAATCTCAACTATTATAGGTAGTGGCACTTATAATGCCTAATATCTCTCTATGAGATTCAAATACATTTTTCCCTAATGCCTTTGTGAAAATATTTGCAATCTGATCTTTGGAACCATAATAAGCAAGAAATATGTCTCCATCATTGACAAGCTCACAGATTAAATGAAATTGTTTTTTGATGTGCTTGATATTTATGTGAAATACATGGTTTTTAATAGAGAAATTGTGGAACTGTTATCATAGTAAAAAAGAGTTAGCTCCTTCTAAACATTTGAAATATCTGCAATAGTCGTCTAAGCCACACTACTTGCCAAGTTTCTGAAGTTGCAGCTACATATTCATCCTATGTTGAAGATATTGAAATGATTGCCTATTTCTTGGATTCCCATGAAATCATATTGGTTCCAAGATGATAAACATACGATGAGGTTATTTTGTGATAATGTAAACTTCCTACCTAGTCGTTGTCTGTATAACCTAAAAGCGAGTTATCTTCAGAATGTGTGTATATCCACCCATAGTCTAGGGTCCCTGTAATATATCTTAAGATCATTTTTGCAACCTTCCATTGAGAAATATTGGGTGACTGCATAAACCTAAAGACAAAACCAACTCCAAACAAGATATAATATCTAGTTGCAGTGACATATAATAGACTATGAATTAGAGTTTTATACAATGTGGAATCAACTAGTGGTGCTACATACTGTATGATCAGCTTGGTGCCTTGAGAAATTAGTTTAGCATTTGGTTTAAAATTGGTCACTTTGAACTTTTTTATGATGTCAATGGCATATTTTTGTTGATCAACAAAAAATACATTAGCATATTGGTGAATTTCAATGTGTAAGAAGTATTTCATGATCCCTAGATCAGTCATATCAAAAAAAATTTGTGTTGTGGCTTTGAAGTCTTCTAACATCATATTTCCTATATAAAGGGGATCATCAATGTAAACGAATGCAATGATAATTTTACCTTCATGATTTTTGGTATGCAATGTTGGCTCATGGTTTCTTATGCAAAAACCACTTTTGATGATATATGTGTCAATACAACTATAGCAAGCTCTTGGAGCTTGTTTCAAGCCATAAAAAACTTTCTTCAACATGTATACCATATGCTCCTGTTTTGAAACTTTAAAACCAAGAGGCTTCTCCACATAAAATTCTTGCAATATACCATTTAAGAAAGCATATTTTACATCATTTTTATATACTGCCCATTTGTGTTGAGCTATTTTGGATAAAATAGTTCTGGCGGTGTCTAACCTTACTACTAGAGCTAATGTTTCACCATAATCAACACCAAAGGGTTGTGAGAATCCTTTGGCAACCAACTTTGTCTTATGTTTCTCAATCTCTCCTTTTTCATTTAGCTTAATCTTATATAACCATTTTACAACAAGTTTGGTTTTATTTCTTGGGATATCAACTAGTTCCCAAGTTTTTTTTTTTGCTATGGCATTAATTTCATCATTCATTATATCAAATCAATATTTTTCTTTGACTGCTTCTTCAAAATGGGTTCATTGAGATGAAAGAAAGGAAAACATATTATGTTGACGAAACTCATGCTCCTGGTTATATATTTCTCTAATGCTTGTTTTTTTTTTCTTCTGAAGACGTTGAATCACTAGTCGATTCACTGCTAGAAGAGGTACCATTTTCAAAGTGGTATGGATCTTCTTCATATTGCAATCTTGGTAGTTGTGGTGGATAGACGAGCTAATTTAAAGATTCATCAATATGAATAGACCAAAATTTATTTTCAAAAAAATTAAGATCTCTGCTTAAAAAAAATTCTTGGTAACTAGATTGTAAAGTCTATGGGCCGTTCACTCCTCACTATAGCCTACGAAAGTACATATTTCACTCCTATCATCAAGCTTCTTTCTTAGCTACTACGGAACGTGTGAAGATGCTACTGATCCAAAAGTTCTAAAGTGAGGTACATTTAACTTTTTATCATCCCATGCTTCTTGAGGTACTCTATCTTGGGAATTGGTTTTTGGAGATCTGTTGAGAACATAGACTGTAGTCAAAACTGCTTCAACGCTATAGTCTTTTTACAACTTCTTCTCACGAAGCATACATCTCGCCATGTTCATGATTCATTGAGTTTTTGTTTATACTACTCGATTTTTTTGTGGTGTATAGCTTGTTATGTTCTACATGATGATTCCTTGTTGTTGAAAAAAATATTTGAAGTCATTGGAGTTGTATTCTCCTCCTCTGTCTCACCTAAGAAATTTTAAAGGATTTCCACTCCACCTTTTTGCTTCTACTTTGAACTCTTTGAATCTTGATAATGTATCAGATTTGTTTTTTAGAAAATAAACACATATCTTCCTTCTATAATCATCAATGGAGATTACAAAATAAAGACTACCACAGATGGGTCGTGTCTTGATTGGGCCAAAAATATATGTATGGACTAACTCTAAAGGCTTTCTTTATCTAGAGGAAGATGTGGGAAAGATATAAAACACAAATTTCACAATTACAATCTTCTTCATTCATAACAAGGTGACTAGTGACCATAAAATGTTTATGAAACAGACTTAGAATCTTTAGGGGAATATCCCCATACCTAGAATTCGATAGTTGTGACTCATATATTCTCGACACATTGTTGGAAAAAGACTATGAAGGATTTCAACTTCTAAGAGTCAAAAGGAAACATCACATTCTTGGTTTCTTCAACCTTTTCTATCAGTTTTCTATTGGGAGGTTTGTGATAGATATAACATGCGTTCCTTGGAATATTACATCATAACCATGCTCCAACAATTTACCTAAACTAATGGGGTTATGTTTTAGAGGTGGAACATATAACACATCATGTATGCATTTTCATTGATTATGTTTAGTAAGAACTAGGACAATGCATTTTCCTTCAACTCTTCTATAGGAATGATCTAAAAGATTTATTTTTGATGTTATGGAAGCATGAAGCTAAGAAAGTGGGTTTTTGTTACCTGTCATATGATTGTTGCAACTACTATCCAACAACGAAAGTTCCTTTTTGTGAGTGTCTTCAGAAATATGGCAAGAAAGAAAGACTATTTTAGAGGATTCTCCTTCATTGTTGGAGAAATGGACATTGCCTCTTTGTTGTTCTCACTGTTTCTTTCTATATTCTTGTTCATAATGCCCAAATTAGTTACAGTAATAATATTGAGCATTAGATTTGTTTCATGTTCTGCTTCTTTGTGCTTGGTTTTGTGAAGGTCTCAATTGCTTTGCTACATGATGTTGTTATGATCTTCCTCAGCCTTTGCCTCACTTACTTCTGCCTCTATATCCTCTGTTTCTGCCTCTTTCGAAAGAGATACATGTTTCGAAAGCTTGTTCCATGAAATATGTTGCCAAGTTAAGTCTTGTGTCATGTGCCAGAAGTGATCCAGTCAACTATTCTACTGAGAAACTTGTAAAATCTTTGGATTCTATAATCACTTTTACAATCATGCAATATTTCTTGGAAAAACTTTGAAGAAAATTTTCAACAATCTTCTGATCTGTAATGGTTTCACCAATGCGTTTGATCTCATTGACTATGCTCATGATTCTAGTCATGAATTGGTCTATATCATTTGTGTGTTTCGAACTGAGCTCTCAATGTTTGTAATTTAGGAGTTTTTCACTACATCATTAACTTGATACAAAACTTTCAAAATATCCCATGTTTCTTTTGTTGTTGATGCACTGATTATTTTATCAAAGAGTCATTGACTAATATTTATATCCAACATTTGGCTGTATAATCTTTCTTTTTGAGTTCTACAACGACTTTCGTGTGATTATTGTGCATGGTTATGAATGCTTCTTGGGTCAACTCTGCATAACAATTCTACAAGGTAGCCCAACAATCTCGGGTTTGCAAAAAAATCTTTATTCTTAAGGAAAAAACTCACAATTCATGTCAAGTAGAATGAGGGTATGGGGAAAAATGCTAAAAAAAACCATGTCTCAAATTTATTTAGATAGACGTCCCTTTTTTTACAAACTCCTTTTTGAAAAAAATAATCCGGTTTTTGTTTTATAACAAAAAAATAACTCCTTTTTTTTTTTAAACACAATTTTATTTAAATAAACCTTTAAAAAAAATTAATTTAAATAAAAAATATCACCAATTCAATACGATACTCCTTTTACAAAATCCTTTTTCCCTTTTGTAATGGTTAAAAAAAAACGTTTAACATGAACAATAATCATTTTAAAAGACTCTGTTAAAAAGAGTTTCGCTCTTTCAAAAGTCACACTAAGTAAAGTTCTTTTAATAGCACGGGATGGACTTTCAAAAAAATGGTTTTTGTAACGTGACTCGGTGATACTTTTGATGTGACTTCGTCCTCCAAATAAAAACTGACCACTACCTTGAATTACCACCGCAAATTTGATCTTCACCTCGATATCCGTTAAGCAGTGGATCTTCGTGGTGTGACTCGGAGGAATTTCTGTCGAGCCCACTTGATCTTTGTGGTGGTGCGATGGGCTGCTTCAATTATTTATTTATTTTTAAATCCGGCGATTGTCTTTTAAAATGAAATTTTGTGTTGTGCGTGCTGATAAATTTTGTGTTGTGGGGTGCATAACTGTATGATTTAAAACACAATATCTGTCTTGGCCTTCACTGGTTTCTGGATCTTTGCTACTCTCAAAGAGTTTTATGGGAATCAGACTCATGAAACAAAATTTCTCTTCGCAATATTGCAAATCAGTTAAATAAAATTATATTAAGATCATCAACAATATATGAATAAATGATAAGACTGAAACTCAATTAAACTGAAATAAATTTACACTAACTAGCAAATAATAAAATTAAATATTATAACACCCCCACAAAATAATAGGATTAATATCTCAACATAAGAGACTGAAATTAATATCTCATAGGTACCCGTATCAATGATAAAAAAGCACTATGCATAACATTGCAGAAAATACTAGATCTAGAACATTGGGAAAACATTTTTATCTTCCCGGCAACCGTGAAATTGTTATCGATCCTCGATTCTAATGAAGTAGTGCTATCATCCATTTTCCTTGAGAGAATATCTTCATCTCGATCCTCGATTCTAATGAAGTAGTGCTATCATCCATTTTTCTTGAGAAAATATTTCCTTGACGATTTGTAACAATTTAAATACTGTGACAAAGGGCTCCTTCTGAAATGTTTTTTAATTGCAGTTTCCAGTGGGACGGATCCACCGTCTATTGAAGTCTCGAGTATCTGCAAAAGGAAGGGTGGGAGCAACTGCAGCCGTATATGCTGCAGCAGTTCTGGAGTATCTCGCTGCAGAGATTTTAGAACTGGCAGGAAATGCCAGTAAAGATCATAAGGTTAAACGTATCAGCCCAAGGCATTTGCAGCTTGCCATTAGAGCAGATGAAGAACTTGATACTTTGATCAAAGGTACCATATCAGGGGGAGGTGTCATCCCTCACATTCACAGGTCACTTCTTAACAAATCCACAAACAAAGATTAGTTTTTGTGTTTTGAAATGGACGCGGGCTGAAACGGGCTGAAATGTTTGGCTCCAAGGACTTCTGGATCCGTACATCCAAAGTGAATTTAGGAATGCAATATATTTTACCCTTGTTTTGTCTGTTCTAACCTTCTTCAGTTGTTTTGGTGTATATTTCTCTTCTTTCAACTCGTGATATTTTATACAATTTTATAAGTGTCTTTTTGAGCTTTATATATTTTAAAAACAGTATGGAAGTTGAACGGCTTTTTGAGCTTTATATAAACATATTTTTCGGGATGGACGCCCGCGGAAATGCTTGGCTCGAAGGACTAGTGGACCCGTACATACAAAGTGAATTTAGGAATGCATTTTATTCTTTCCTTGTTTTGTCGTATGTGTTTTGTTCGAACCTGTTCGTTGTTTTCATGTATATTTCTTTTCTTCGACCCGGTGATATTTTATACAATTTAATCAATGTCTTTTTGAGCTTTATATATTTTAAAAACAGTATGGAAGTTGAACAAATAGTGTAAAGTACTACACTTAATATTCATATTCCATCATTGTAATATATTGTTATTTTATTATTGTAATAGTTGGAAAGGTAGAAGATATTAAACACAAAATAATACAATTATTTCGCATACGAGTTGTAGCTTTTCTATTAACATGCACACACATATATAACTCGACTTGACCATCACTCACTTAAGTGACTCTCTAACTCACTTACCAAATTCATGTATCACACAACTCAACTAATTCAATGGTTACTTAGCTGATTGTCTAACTCTGCATGCGGAAGTTAATTAACTATTTTAACAATCTCCCTTAATTATGACCGTTAAACTAAAACATTAACTCATAACAACTCAAACATGCATGTTGGTCTATGTCTCAACTAGACTTACAACACCCAAGTTTTTTTTTGTGAAACTCAAACACATCTATTGCTAATGGCTTTGTAAATATCTCAGCCAATTGATCACTAAATTATCAAGGCTTCAAGGGAATTTCTCCATTGCTTACAAGTTCTCTAATAAAGTGATATCTAGTATCAATATGCTTGGTCTTTTGATGAAACACATTATTCTTGGGTAGTGCAATAGCTGATGTGTTGTCACAGTATATCGTTGTTGATCCTTGCTATTTCTGCTTGAGCCCATCCAATACTCTTCTTAACCGTACTGCTTGACAGGTTGCTGAAGTTGCTGCTACATATTTTGCTTCTGTTGATGATAGTGTCATAATGGGTTACTTCTTAGATGCCCATGCTATCACACCTTAACCAAGATGAAACACATAATCGGATATGCTCTTCCCATGCAAGAGCACATCCTTGCATAATATCTGGTCTTGTAGCTGTGAAATACATGAGGTTGCCAACCAATCTTTTGAATAGAGTTGGATTGAAATCTGATCCTTCATCATCCTTACTTAACTTTGTACCTGTTGCAACTCGTGTAGGTATAGGTTTTCACTTATCCATCCTATGTCTTTTCAGTCAATCTCTTGCATATTTATTTTGAAAAATAAAAATTCCTTTTTCAAATTTCTCAACTTCTATGCCAAGAAAATATTTCATGAGACTAAGATCTATCATCTTAGATTATTTCATCATGGCTTCTTTAAATTCATCTGACTCAAGATCACCTGTAAAAATCATATCATCAATATATAAGAAAACAATCAAAATCTGTCCATGCTCATTTACCTTTGTGTATAAGGAAGGCTCAATGCAACTTCTTCAAAATCCATTCTTGATCCTGTAATTGTCGACTCTACTATACCATGCTCTAGGTGCCTGCTTCAGTCCATAGAGCGATTTCTTCAACCTGTAAAATTTATCTTCTTTACCTTCAAATTTATAACCTAGAGGCTGTTGCACATAAATTTTTTCTTCTAGAATTCCATTCAAGGGGGCTAATTTGACATCCATATGATATACTTTCCATTTTTTCTGAGCTATTGTCGCTAGAACTTCTCTTACAATATCCAATCTAGCTACAGGGGAAAACATTTCTCCAAAGTATATTCCCAGTTGCTGCGACAATCCTTTTCCTACAAGTCTTGCTTTAAATCTGTCAATTTCACCTTTCTCATTCAACTTTGTCTTATACACCCACTTCACACTAATTAGGATTTTATCATTTGGTAAATTAACCAAATACCATGTATCATTCTTTTGAATATAATCTATCTCTTCATCCATGGCTTGCACCCAATTTTCATCTATGATTGCTTCTTCAAATGAAGAAGGTTGGAATGCCAACAATGAAAAAATTGAACTAACATCCAAATAATCATAAATATCTTTTAAAATTCTCATATTTTTCTTACCATTGCTTGATTCGTTACCTAATTGGCTGCCTGGAGAACTCTGGTATGTTGATCTGCTTGAAGCATGCTTCACTGAAAATCTTAGAGTCCTTGCTAGTGTGACTCAGTTTCGTGTCTTCTCTTTTGATTCTTGTTGCTCCTTTACTGCTACATCATTCTCTTCCACCAATGATACTTTTGCATCGATCAATTTGTCTATAGTCCTATTCCACGACACTTGTTCTTTGAACACAACACCTCTGCTAATTATTGTCTTCTTGGTGACATGGTTATACAATTTGTAAGCTTTTGATTGCTCACTATAACCACTAAATATGTATTTTTCACTTTAATCATCTAATTTTCCTCTTATATTCTTAGGCACATGTGTATAGGCTACACATCCAAAAAATTTGAAATGAGATACACTACATGACATACCTGACCATGCTTGTGCTGGTACTATCTTCATCACACTCTTTGTTGGAGATCTGTTTATCACATGAACATCACATACAACTGCTTCTTCCCAATACTCGTTAGAAAAGTTTCTTGCTTTCAACATGCTCATTTTCATGTTCACGATTGTTCTATTTTTTCTCTTTGATACACCATTCTTCTGCGATGTGTATCTGTTTGTAAAATTTCTTTTAATTCCATGTTGTTTGCAGTACTCATGGAATTCTTTCGAATCATATTCTCCACCATGATCTGACCTCAATAACTTGATTTGTCGATCACTTTGGTTATCTACCAAGGCTTTTAGTTCTTTGAACTTTGGAAAGGTTTCAAACTTTTGCTTCAAGAAGTAAACCCAAGTATTTCTGCTATAGTCATTAATAAAATCGAGGAAGTAACTACTTCCACCAATCGACTGTGTCCTCATAAGTCCACACAAGTCTGTATTCATCAACTCAAGTGGTTTCTTTTCTCTGTATGAAACTCCCTTCTGAAAACTTTCACAGTGTTGCTTTCCCAAGGGGAAACACTCATAAGTATTAGCAGGTTCTTTGATGGGAGATAATCCTCTAACCATCTGTTTCTACTGCAACAATCTTAAACTGGAAAAATGAAAGTGTCCAAATCGAAAGTGCCATAACAAGTAATCATTAGAACATGCAACTGTAAAAGAACTAACCTAACTATTCTAGTTCATAATTAGAGGAAAGAGTCTGTTCCTCCTCATCTATGCCTTTGCTATCAATTTCTTGCTTTGGATTTTGTCATAAATAACAGACTCTTGCCCTTGAAAGATAACTTTGTATCCTTTCTATGTCAATTGATCAAAACTTATAAGATTATGTTTCAATCCAGGGACATAATATACTTTTGATATTGCCTTTAGTTCCCCCTGCTTGGTTAGAATGTTGACCACTCCTTTGCCATCTCCATCCACATTTTTAACAATCCCCTAATTTACCGCTGTCTTCACAGATTGATCCAAATTTGCAGCCAAATTCTTGTTGCATGTCATGCGGTTACTGCAACCACTATCTAATAGCCACACCTTATCAGACGGTTCATGCATGGAGATGCATGCTAGGAACATTGAGTTAGTATTCTTTGTACTAACATTAGCTCTCTAATGTCCTTGATCAGTTATCTTCTTCTTGCAATCATGAGCATAGTGACCAAATTTATTGCAATAACAACATTTCACCTTTGATTTTACAAACCTTTGATTATTTTGAAAGCTTCTATTTTTTTTTCTTCCAATTTGATGTTCATTCTCTTCTCGACCATCTCTCTGACCACCATAGCTTCTGCCTCGACCTCTGCCTTGACATCTTGAAATAGAAAATTGACTTTTGAAAGCAGTTTATAAAGTGGAATGCTTATTTATAGCTATCCTGGCCTGATGCGATAGAAGTGATCCCATAAACTCATCAACTGTCATTTTTTTCCAAATCTGTGGCTTCTTCTATGGCTGCTACCACAACATCAAACTTGGTAGATAAAGATCTAAGGACCTTCTCAATCACCATTCGATCTTTAATATCTTCACCATAAATTTTTAATTGATTTACAGTGGACATGACCCGATTCATGAAATAATCAATGTCCTCTGTCTTCTTGATCTGCAAACTTTCAAAATGTCTCCTAGTATTCTACAATTTAACAATATTGAATTTTTCCATAACTTGATATCTTGTCGCCAAATTTTCCCATGCTTCCTTTGATAAATATGTGATCATAATCTTCTGGAATACTGCTCGATCCACTCCCTATTGGATAAGAAGCAATGCTTGTGTATTCTTCCTTTTGTCTTTCTTCCATTATTCTCTCTCTACATTACTGAGGGCTCATTCTTCTGCATCATCCTGAGGTTCTGAAAACCAAAACTTGACATGATTCCAAACATCATACACCTTTATCATGGTCTACATTTTAATGGCCCACACATCATAATATTTTCCAGTGAAAGAAGGAAGTTATGGCTGAAAACATGATGTGGCCATCTTGCGTAAAAAGTTTTCTCTGATAAAACCCTAAATTTTTTCTTATAGAAACTTTGCAAAGCTCCTTTAAAAAAAAACCCTTGTATTTGTTTTTCATATAATAAATCCTTTTACAATATATATATATATATATATATATATATATATATATATATATATATAAACTTTTATAATAACCCTTTCTAAAAAAATATTTTAAAAAAAATAGAACTTATAAAGCTCTTTTTCAAAAAACTTATAAGACTCACGTGCTTTATTAAAAATCCTTTTAAATAGTCTAAACCTTGTGAAAATGTAAATACTCCTTTAGAAAAATATGTACTCCTTTTAAAACCTTGAACCAATGTGCATAAAGAAATACGTACTCCTTTTACAAAATTAGCGAAGCTTAAACCATGCGTTGACCTTCTCCCACTTGGCGGGCTATGTATTTCATAAACCCGATTGCGCACCCCTGAAACTAAAAAACTGCAGAATAAACCTGATTTCTTAAAAATCATAAGTTTTATTTAAGTTGCACAGTTTTTGTATTAAAAAGTTGTGGACTTGCGCGCATTTTGAATTAAAAAGTGAGGACCTACGTGCTCTTTAATGGCTCATCGATTTTGCAAAATAAAATAAAAAAGTTGTCGGATTTTTCCTCTTGGCCTTCTTCTTTGGCTCTGCTCACCCACAGATCTTGTGATCGTTCTTCATGTATGATAGCATTTTTTTGGAAAGGAAGAGGATATTAAACACAAAGTAACACAAGCATTTCACACAAGAAACACACAAGTTGTGACTCTTCTATTAATCAAATGAACCTCAATCTCACTCAATGAATACAATGAACCTGGTGAAGGGTATTTATCCTAACTTGACATGCACACACTTACATAACTCGACTTGACCATCACTCTCTTAATTGACTCTCTAACTCACTTACCAAATTCATCTATCGCACAACTCAACTAACTCAATGCTTACTTACTTAACGAGAGTTAATTAACTATTTTAACAGTAACACATTGTTAATAATGTAATGCATTTTGCTAATATAAAAATATGGTTAGCTTTCTACAGATTGGACTGTCAAAATCTTGATTCAAATGAAGTAATTCCAGAGATTTTATTTTATTGAACAACCATCTTCAATGAAAATAAGTGATAATTCAAATACTTAATTCTTTAATATGTTGAATTCTCAGGACTTGGTTTTCGGTAATTTTTACTTGCGTCTGTATCCATTTATTTTCTATAAAATTTTGTGTCAAAATTTCGATCCTTGATTCTAATGAAGTAGTGCTATCATCCATTTTCCTTGAGAGAATATCTTCATCTCGATCCTCGATTCTAATGAAGTAGTGATATCATCCATTTTCCTTGAGAAAATATCTTCCTTCACAATTTGTAACAATTTAAATACTCTGACAAAGGGCTCCTATAATATGTGGTTTGAATTTTTTTTTAATTTTAGTTTCTAGTGGGATGGATCCACTGTTTATTGAAGTCTCGAGTATCTGCGAATGGTAGGGTGGGAGCAACTGCAGCTGTATATGCTGCAACAGTTCTGGAGTATCTCACTGTAGAGATTTTAGAACTGGTAGGAAATGCTAGTAAAGATCTTAAGGTTAAACATATCAGCCCAAGGCATTTGCAGCTTGCCATTAGAGCAGATGAAGAACTTGATACTTTGATCAAAGGTACCATATCAGGGGGAAGTGTCATCCCTTACATTCACAGGTCACTTCTTGGCAAATCTACAAAAAAAGATTATTTTTTGTGTTTTGAAATGGACGTGGGCTGAAACGGGTTGAAATGTTTTGCTCGAATGACTTCTGGATTCGTACATCCAAAGTGAATTTAGGAATACACTATATTTTTCCCTTGTTTTTTCTGTCCTATATGTTTGGTTCGAACCTTCTTCAGTTGTTTTGGTGTATATTTCTTTTCTTTGAACCTGTTGATATTTTATACAATTTTATAAATGTCTTTTTGAGCTTTATATATTTTAAAAACATTGTAGGTTAGAAAGGCTTTTAAAACTTATATAAACGTATTTTTCGGGATGAACGCTTGCATTTTAAAATTCTTAGCTCGAAAACACTACTAGGTCTGTACATACAAAGTGAATTTAGGAATACATTTATTATTTCCTTGTTTTCGTGTGTGTTTAGTTCGAACCTTTTCGTTGTTTTTTGATGTATGTTCTTTTCTTCGAACCGATGATATTTTGCAATTTTATAATGTTTTACGAGCTTTATATATTTTAAAAACGTTATGGAAGTTGAAAAAAGTGATTATAGTACTACACCCAATATTCCATCATTGTAATGTAGTATTGTTATTTTATCATTGTAATTGTTGGAAAGGTAGAGGATATTAAACATAAAAATAATACAATTATTTCATCACAATTGTGGATTTTCTGTTGACATGCACACTTACATAACCTAAACATGCATCACTCGATTAGTGACTCTCTAAATCATGCAAATTCATTTATCACACAACTCAACTAACTTTCAGTACTTGTAAAACTGATTGTCTAAGAATTCCCTTAATTACAGCCTTGAACTAAAGCAGTAACTCGTGACAACTCAAACATGTTTGTTGGTCTATGTCTAAGCTAGACCTACAACACCCAAGTTTTGTGAAACTCAAACACATCTATTGCTAATACTGCATTTTGGCATGTAAATATATCAACCAATTGATCACTAAATTTACAAGGCTTCAAGTGAACTTATCCATTGCTCACAAATACTCTAATAAAGTGATATCTAGTATCAATATGCTTGCTCCCTTGATGAAACACACTATTCTTGGATAATGCAATAGCTGATGTGTTGTCACGGTATATTGTTGTTGATCCTTGTTGTTGCCTTGAGTCCATCCAATACTCTTCTTAACCCTCTTGCTTGACATGTTGTTGAAGTTGCTGCTACATGTTCTGTACGAACGAAGATAGTGTCTGATAGAGCTGCTTCTTCAGAATGCCCTTTTACTGCACCTTAACAGATGAAACACACATAACAGGATGTTATCTTCCCATCATCCAAACCACCTTCAAAATCATGACACCTTGTCAGGTCAAATATTTATTTTTTGTACTTTTGTATATAATCTTGTAGATCGTGTTATGTGTCTCGAAATTCTTTTTCCAACACTCCAATGTGTCTTTTGAAGTCTCCTTAAATTTGAAATCAAGCTCACTCCTTGCATAATACTGTGGTTTTGTGTTTATGAGAGTACATGAAGGCTGCCAACCATTACAGCCCAAGTAAGGGTTGGAATGACATGTGATCCTTCACATCTTGTCCTTACTTACCTTGCTTTATTTCACGGTGGTGTAGTTATAGCTTGCAATTATCCATCCCTAAATATTTACCGTAAATCTCTTGCATATTTATTTTTGACAAATAAAAATTCTTTTTCGATTGCTCAACTTCTATGCCAAGAAAATATTTCATGAGACCAAGATCTATCATCTCGGTTATTTCATCATGGGCTGCTTTAAATTCATCTAACTCAGATCACGGTAAAAATCATGTATCATCGGCATATAAGCAAACAATGAGAATCATCATGCTCATTTACCTTTTTACCTTATTGCTGATGAGCTCAGTACAGCTTCTTCAAAATCCATTCTTGATCCTATAATGACAGTTCTTCTATTTGCCATGCTCTAGGTGCTTGCTTGGGTCCATAGGGTAGTTTCTTTAACTGTAAAAATTTATCTTCTTTTGCCGCCAGCTTCATCGCACCGAAGTTGTTGCGCAAATTTTCTTCAACCTGTAATTCCATTCGAAAGGTACAGTTTGACATCCATAAATATACTTTCCTTCTTCGGTGTTGTCACTATGTTGCTCTTCTGATGTCAGTACGGCTACGGAAAACATTTCTTCAAAGTATGACTGGAATTCTTTGAAATTCTTTTGCTACTGAAGTCTTGCTTTAAATACGTAATTTCACCTTTCTCATTCAACTTTGTGTTGTGCAAACTTCCACACCAATTAGGTTTTATCGTTTGGTAAATTAACCAAATCCATATGTCATTCTTTTCAATATAATCTGTCTCTTCATCATGGATTTCATAATTTTCATCTATGATTTCTTCTTCAAACGAAGAAGGTTGAAGTTAACAATACAGAGTTGAACTAACATTTCGTCATCACAAATATATTTTTAAAATTCTCACTTATTTTTCTTACCATTTAATGATTCATTACCTAATTGGTGCTTGGAGGTGCAGTGGGTTGATCTTGGCTTGAAGCATCTTCCTTTGAAAAATCTTAGTCCTTGCTAGTGTGACTCTCTTTCGTGTCTTCTCTGTTGATTCTTCTTGTCCCTTTTATGCTACATCATTTATTCATCAATGATGTTTGTGCATCAATGAATTTGCCCTCTGATCCAATTCCATGACTCTTGTTTTTTGAACACAACATCTCTATTAATTATTGTCTTCTTGGTGACGGGGTTATACAATTTGTAAGCTTTTAATTGCTCACTATAACTAGTAAATATAGTTTTTCACTTTGATCATCTAATTTTCTTCTTATCTTCTTAGGCACATGTCCATAGGCTACACATCCAAATTTTTGAAATGAGATACAACTGCATGACATGCTGACCATGCTTGTGTTAGTGCTCTATTCATCCCACTCTTTGTAGAATCTATTTATCACATGAACATCACATTTTGCTTCTTCTTTCTAATACTCGTTGAAACCAGTTTCTTGCTCAACATGCTTCTTGTCATGTTCACGATTATTCTGGTTTTTCTCTCTGCTACACCATTTTGCTATGGTGTGTATCTCGTTTTAAAATTTCTCCTGATTCCATGTTTGTAGTACTCATGGAATGCTTTCGAATCATATTCTCCACCATGATCTAATCTCAATACCTTGATCTATCGATCACTTTGGTTCTCTACTAAGGCTTTTAGCTCTTTGAACTTTCGAAAGGTTTCAAACTTCTGCTTCAAGAAGTAAACACAAGTATTTTTTCTATAGTCATCAATAAAGTGAGGAAGTAACAGCTTCCACCAATTGGTGACAATATTGTAGATCCACACAAGTACGTATGCACCAACTCAAGTGGTTTCTTTGCTCTATGTTAAAATCCCTTCACGAAAAATTTCACGGTGTTGCTTTCCCAAGATGAAACACTCACAAGTATTCGCAAGTTTTTGTAGGGAGTAATCCTCTAACCATCTGTTCTCTGCCAACAATCTTAAATTGGAAAAATGCAAGTGTCCAAGCGAAAGTGCCATAAAAAGTAATCATTAGAACATACAAGCTGTAAAAGAAACCTTTGATCATTATAGTTCATAATTAGAGAAAATCGTTCCTCATCATCTACACCTCTTTTATCGATTTCTTGTAGGGTTTTTCATAAATAACACACTCTTGCCCACTGAAGATAAATTGGTATCCTTTCTATGTCAATTGATCAATAGTTATCGGTTATGTTTCAATCCAGGGACATAATATATACAGTAACCTTGGTCCCCCACAACGAGTACGAAATGTTAACCACTCATTTTCATCTACATCCACGGTTGTTAGTCCCCAACTTTCTGTCTTCACAGATTGATCCAACTTTGCAACAGAATTCTTGTTGCCTATCCTTGTAGTTACGCAACCACTATCTAATAGCCACACCTTATCGGACGGTTCATGCATGGTGTTGCATGCTAGGAATATTGAGTTAGTATTCTATTGTACTAACATTAGCTCTTTGATATCCTTGATTAGTTATCTTCTTCACTGCAATCATGAGCATAGTGACAAAATTTATTGTAATAAGGTTACGCTGATTTTCAGCTTTTATTGTTGTGAAAAACTCTATTGTTGTTGCTTCCAATTTGATGTTCATGGTCTTCTCGGCCATCTCTCTAACCACCATAGCTTTCGCAAATCCTCTACTCTCGATCGACCTCTGCCGCGACCTCTTGAAATAAAAACTTGACTTTTCGAATACGATTTTGTAAAGTGGAATCCTTATTTACCGGCTATCATTTCCTCGTACGATAAGTGATTCCATCGACTCATTAAGCATTTTTTCCAAATCCTTGGCTTCTTCTATAGGTACACTACCACAACATCAAGCTTAGGTAGACAAAGATCTAAGGACCTTCTAAATCAACCTTCGATATTTAATATCTTCACGATAAATTTTTAATTGATTTACTTAGGACATGACACAGTTCATGAAAGAATCAATGTTGTTTGTCTCCTTCATCTCTGGAACTTTCAAAATGTCTCCTAGTATTCTACAATTTAACAATATTGACATTTGCCATATGCTTGATGACTTGTCTGCAAATTTTTTTCACATGCTTCCTTTGCTAAGATATGATCATAATCTTCTAGAACACTACTCGGTCACTCATGTTGGATAATAAGAAATGCTTGTATTCTTCCTTTTTTTCTTCGTATTCCCTCTCTATATTGCGAAGGCTCGTTCTTTTGCATCATTGTGAGGGTTAACATGAAGCAAAAATTGACATGTGATCCCAAACATGATGCACTTTTAACATGGTCTCCCAATGGCCCACACACATCATATTATTTCCCCGGTGAAGAAAGATTTGTGGTTGAAAACTTGATGTGGCCATCTTGTAAAACAATTTCTGCAGTAAAACCCTAAATTTTTTCTTATAGAAACTTTCTTGACTCCTTTGAAAAAAAACCCTTGTATTTTTTTTATATAATAAATCCTTTTATAATATATATATATATATATATATATATATATATATATATATATATATATATAATTGATCCGAATGGAAAATGACATCAACCCATGGTATTCATCTATCCATGTTATCCATCCACCCATGGAATTTACCCATGGTATTGTAAATGGCATTGACCCATGGTATCCATCCACCCATGATATTTATTCGCCCATGATATTGTAAGTGACCCATGGTATGTATCCAACCATGGTATTCATCCACACATGAGGATTTACCCATGGTATTGTAAGTGGTATCTACCCATGGTATTGGGCTATGGTATCTACACATGGTATTGTAACTCAAAAAAGAGCTATAAATAACAAGCCTCGATTTGTAAAAGGACAAATTTTACGCCATAATAGCAAAAACACTACTATTATTCTCTGTTTTAATAAAACAAGTTTCTTTATGGTTTTATTTTCTTTATTATCTCTTTTTTTGTCATTCTAATTTTGCAGATCTAATCAAATCACATTTCAAGTTTTTAGATTTTGGGGGCCTCCCCCCAAGATTTGGATACGATCAGTATCGGATTCGGAGTTGTGCCTCCCATGGGAATGAGGGTTTGGGCTGTATTTTAGTTTAGAAGTGTTTTGCGGCGATATTAAGCCAAAATCCACATGAATTTTTTGGGCGGTGAGTTTTCAGATCGGATATCAGAAACTTTTGGTAAAAGAAATTTTATGAGGAAAAAAAAGACTATGTCGGGATTCCTTGCAAAAAAATTCTCGGTTAAAAAAAAAATTGGCAATTGGAGTTCGGATGAGGGAGATATCGATTCAAAATTTGAGCGATGTTGGAAAACGATTTTTTACGACAACAATTCATGAGCGAGAGCTCTCCTGTCATTTTTTCGCAATTTTCGATTTTAGAAATTTTAGAAGAATGGATATATATCTAAGCTCCTCTTCGAAAATTCACCCAACTTTAAAAAAAAAAATCGGTCGAATCGGAGTTCGGATGTAGGAGTTATCATTGATTTAAAATAGAAATATTTTTCGAAAATTTTTGTGTGTTGAAGACGAGTTAAAATATGCAGATACGAAATCAAGTCTCGGTTAGTGATTTCAAGCACATGAGAAGATGAATAATGATCATTCCATTTCCAAAAATAGGTTGTAATAAATATTTTGAGTTATATTAGTAGAGTTATGCTCATTTCGTCTGGAGCAACATTCGGAGCGGGTTCCCTTTGGAGGCATTGCCTCACCCTTCTTTAGGCGACTGCTTCACATTCATCGGTTTCATCGCAGCAACGTTCGGTTAGGTTATTTGAACGTGCCCTCCCATCCCAAGCTATGTACGCACTGCTACTTCATCAACGATCGACATCACGGTTATGGGTCCAACCACACAAAATCTTTTCATCGAAGTCCATTTTCTAGACCACACAACACCAATAGTCACATAGTTGGTCATAAGCATTACCACGATATCTCTGTTCTCGAATCTTTTTTTGTCATGGTTTTGGTTCATCCACAAACCACACTTCATCGAAGTCCATTTGCTAGGCCACATAACATCGATATCATGATTGGTCACGAGCATTATAGGGTATCTCTTTATCCTTGGATCTTCATTCATCACGGTTATGGGTTAACTACCTGAAATCCTTCTCTTCGGTGGCTCTTCATATTCGAAAAAGGCTTCCTGGGGAGGAGAACTTCATGCATTGGGGACCATTGCTTCTTCGGGAAAGGAGAATGATCGAATGGAAAATGGCAACAACCCATGGTATTCATCTACCCATGTTATCCATCCACCCGCAAATTTACCCATGGTATTGTAAATGGAATTGACTGTGGTATTCATCCACCCATGATATTTTATTACTTCATAGTATTTATGGTGACCATGGTATACATCCACCCATGATATTCATCCACACATGGGGATTTACCATGGTATTGTAAGTGGTATCTACCCATGGTATTTGTGCAGGTATGTACACATGGTATTGTAACTCAAAAAAGGTTATAAATAACGAAGCCTCGATTTGTAAAAGGACGATTGTCTTCCATGATGCATAGCTTCTCTGTTATTCTACTGTTTTAATAAAACAAGTTTCTTTGTGGTTTTATTTTCTTTATGTTCTCTCTTTTTTTGGCATTTTAATTTTACGGATCTAATAAGATCCATTTCAAATTTTTTTTTAGATGCGGAGCACTCCCCCGAGGTCTGAATCGAAATTTTTATATGCTCCCTTTCTAAAAAACAATATTAAAAAAAAAATAGAACTTGTAAAGCTCTTTTCAAAAACCTTATAAGACTCACGTGTTTTATTAAAAAATCCTTTTAAATAGTCTAAACCTTGTGAAAATGTAAATGTAAAAAAATATGTACTCCTTTTAAAGCTTCGAACGATGTGCGTAAAAAAATACGTACTCTTTTTACAAAACTAACTCAAGCAGGCAATTAAATAAACCTTCTACGATTCAGAGCTGTATATGTTTCGTAAACTTTGATTGGGCATCCACGAAACCAAAAAACTATAGAATAAACTCGATTTCTTAAGAATCGTAAGCTTTATTTAATTTGTGTAGTTTTGTATGAAAAATTTATGGACTTAACGCGTTTTGAATTAAAAAAGTACGGACATGCGTGCTCTTCCCAATAGTTCATCGATTTTTGCAAAATTTAAAAAAAATGTCGGCCTTCTCCTTTTGGCTGCGCTAGCCCACGGATCACGTGATCCTTCTGCGAGTCTAATAGCGATTTGTTGGAAAGGCGAGAGGGATATTAAAGAAAAAACTAAGACAAGTATTTCACATGAAATGCATGAGTTGCGGCTCTTACAATAATAAATAGACAATCTCCTCCAATGAATACAATGAACTCGATGAAGGGTGTTGTCAGCAGCTGTACCCACACTTGTAACTCGACTTGACCATCACTCTCTTAATAAACTCTCGCTCACTTATGAGATTCATCTGTCCACAACTCAACTAACTCAATGCTTACTTAATTGATTGTCTAACTCTACATGCGAGGATTAATTAACTATTTTAATAATGCTTTTATTAATAATGGAATGCACATTTTTCTAATATTAAAATATGGATAGCATAATATCATAAAAGAGAATTTTATATGATACTATCATCTCATGATGAATGAAAAAGTAATACAAAAAATTGATTTGGAATGACCATTTTTTGAAATATTTTGGAATTGAAATTATAAAAATGAGTTCATTTTTTTAACTTAGTCTTATCATCCAATTTTGTAATATTTTCAAAATAAAAAAATTTTGTGCTATATTTTCGAATACATAATAAATAAAGTCGAAAGCAAAAACAAGTCCCGAAAGAAAATTGTTCGCAAAATTGTTCATCCTCGGTTAAATTCAACCCCGCTAATTTAACATATTACGAAATATCATACGAAATATCCCACAATCACACAGCTAGAAATCATGTTCATGTCATTGAATCTTATAGAGGAAGCAAGTGCGATTTTAAGATGAAATATTTGTAGGATTAAGCCCATGGTATTCATGCTTTTATAATAATTATTTTATTCACTATGTAATTAGTGAACACATGTAAAAGGAAAGTTATAATTACCAAAAATAATCTTGTATTCTATATATTGTCTGATATGAAAAATATTTATTTTATATTCTGATGAGTAAATAATATTAAAAGTATGAGTTGTGATTTTTTATTAGGTAATGCTTATTATTTTTATTTGGTTAATGATGTTTTTAAATTGGTCGTGTGACTTGCAATGTTGTAAAACAATTTGATTATCTCTCTAATGATACTTTGTATCATACTTTGTGTGAATGTACATTTTTTTTTGAAAAAATGATTTATTTAATAACGATCACTTAATTGTTGTTCTGATAAATTTTTGTTATTTCTTCTTTTTAGTGCTATAAATATTTCAACATTCCTCCTAACCAATTTTTGAGTTTTTGTGAAATATTCAACTTTACTATAGATAATGAAATTGTTTTTGTTTCTTAATACATGAAATACACTAAGAACCCATATGAAATAAATTGCTTGATATTCTCTTGATCATCGACACTCTCAATGTATCCTTAGTATCCAGCAGGGGTAAAATAATTTGCTGTGTATGCAAAATGCTACTATCCTTTGCTTCATTGATATGCCTTAAAATTATTTTTAGTGTCTTGCCAATGTCTATACTTTGAAGTCTCCACGAATATGCATACATTAAATACGGTTGAATTTGTAATCAAATGCGATGGTACCAGCCGTACTTTTGTATAGTAATATTTACATTGTTGCTACGTATTCCTTACTTAATTTCAAACCCATGGCTATTAGGGTGATGCGGATAGAAACTTGCCAAAAATTATCGGGGATACACGCAAAACTTGTAGTTTTATGTACCTGACACGGTGACCAATTGGAAGTGAATCACGACTTAGAAGTTTATCAATTTACCTCCCTCGCTTCCAACTTTAACAATTTAACAATAATTGTGATCTGCGTGATTTCACACATTTTACACTTGAACATTTTATAACTTACCATAATGGTTTCACCCTATCTTGTGTGATAGTGATGTTCTTCCCATTCATAATCCTAAATAACTTATCATTCGACATATTAACACTAAATATAAAATTCTGTGATGTACGAATTGTCTTCAGTTACGATTTGACCTCCGTCATTGATCTATGAAAGATCTAACGGTTCCACGTGTCTACATATACATGCTTTGCCAATTTCCCTTATCCGGATGTACTATGTAAGTCGAAATAATTTATGAATATTGGTATTGTAGCTTCACGAATTTGATTCTAACTTCACATAAAATTATTGAATGAAAACCTCGCTGTGCACGGTAGATCCAGACTCAGAAAAATAAAGAATGATATTTTAACATAGAAAACTGAATTTAAAAAAAAAAAATATACTTGGAATTAAATAATAATGAAAATATATAGGTAGAGCCCTTTTTTTGGCTGGATTTTACGTTGAATTCTCCTCTTTGTCCACTCCTCTATCACACCTACTGTCACACTTCTCTCCCTATTTCTCTCTATTCATGTATATATATATATATATATACACACACACACAGAAAGAAGTTCTTATCTTTTATTAACTTTACCCATTTGAACCACTCTAACAAAAAAATTCCATATCCTATCCTCATGATCTCTGTTTACTTAATCTCCTTACGGGGGAGAACCAATTTACTATTTTGTTCCTATTTAAGTTATGAAATCAAAACAAACTAACTCCTCTACGATTAAAATTTAACAAAATATTAATAATCATTTTTTTCACCTCTTGTTAGCCACAACATGTGAACACGATCACATTGATGGCTAAATTTTGGATGCTCATCGAGACTCCCATGGAAAAAAATTTGATCCACCAATGTTTACGGAGATTTTGTGTTAAACTATAACTTTATTTTTGTCATCTGGCTGACATATTCCATTGTGTTTCCTTTCCATTTGACTAGATATTAATAATAGGCTTGTCCTTTGGTCTTGTTGTTTCTTTTTCTCAAGAATAGCTTCCACTTCTTTCTTTTTTTGTATTTGCCATGTGTTCTTCCAATTGAAAGTATGGTCCTCCTCTTTGTAGATTCTTCTTGTGGTTCTTCCTCTATTTCTTTGTATGGGTAAAAATTTGCAACATTAAGATGGGTCGTATACCAGTTCGTGCTTGTAACTCAATCTCATATGAATTTGAAAGCACTCAAAAGTCTCGCAGCTAGCTTTTCATTTTAGGTTTGTTATAGGTCATTGAAAACCTTTCCTTCCTTGAATAAACCATGACTAAATCATCTACTTGGAAACTCACTTTACGATCCTCTTCATATCTGACTCTTTGTTTATATTTTTTGGGTGTTTTTTAATAGCTTTGCTTGACATCTTCTTGTAAATTTTGTATACGTGCCATAGGTGTTGAAACCTTTGCACTCCTTATCTCTTGTTTTCTCAAATCTCTAAGTTCATACACACCTCTTCCAATACATTCCAAAATAAATACGAAATAGAATCATCTGGTACTCGAGTTAGGAGTATCATTATAAGAAAATTCGACTTGACCAGTACTAGAATCCCATTTCTTTGGATTTTTGTAAACAGAAGCTCCTTAATATGTTTCCCAAACTCTTATTTCACCACTTTATTTTGTCCATCTTATGCAGGGATGATAGGGTACGAGCAGAAACTATGTTTTGTACCTAGATTATTCCGCAAGTCCTCCAGTGTCTCACGAACTTTGTATCTCATATGTGACAAGACTCATGAGTGATCCATGTAATCTTATAGCCAGGAGAAAATAAATTAGCGATACAGAGTTTGCATCACTAGTTTTCTTACAAGAAATAAAATGAGCCATTTTTGAAAAGCCTATCTCTGACATAGATAGAATCATGTCCTCTTTGATTCTTTGCGACCCTAAGACAAAATCTGTCGTGACATCAAAAGTTTATTGGGTATTGGCAATGGCTGATATAATCCAATGTTTAGTTCTTCTTTTGGCATGTTGACAAATCACTGCGCTTCTCAACAAAAATTTTGATGTCATTTTGCATTTTTGGCCCGATAATAAAAAGCACTTCTTTGAGCAAATATTTTATCCTGTCAAATTGTCCGGACAATCACTCACTTTGTGTTTTTTCCTTAATCGATTTTTCCTCATTGAGTGTAGGTATACTATTTATTATTCTTGAACAATAATTCTCCTTGGATAAAGGTAGTCTAACCTGCAGTTCTATTATGAATCACGTGATTTTTTAACAACTATGTATATTTCTTTAAAATATGTGTCTTCCTTATACATATCAATCATCTCTTCAAAACCCAAATGGCAATCTTCAATTCCTTCATAATCAAATTTAATACCCCGCTCAAAGCACTTGATAACTTTATTTGACTTATCACTTGTATATTTAAATACAAATATATAAAACTACTGCGAAAAACTCCACCCACCTAGCATGCTTTTGGTTCAACCTTATGATGATTATTTAAATGCCTTGGGTGCGCCAGTTGTCTGAATACAACACATATTATTTGGGCAACATATAATGCCTCCATTTCTTGAAAGCTTGCACAATAGCAAAATACTTATCATAGGATGAATACTTCCTCTTGGCCCCATTTAACTTTTCGGTGAAATATGTCTCGGTCTCTACTCTTGACTAAAGACAACTCCAGTTCTATCATAGCATTGGTCTCCAACTTGGAATATTTTATCAACATTTGGCGAGCTAAAATAGGTCTTTAAATGATATTTTCAACAACTTGAAATTATGATGTTATGCTACTGTCCATTTAAGTGGTTGGTTTCTCTCCTTTGTTGTTTGAATTATTGGTGAACGATTTGACTAAAGCCTTTTATAAAATTTACTGTAAAAGCTTACTTGAGACCATGAAAACTCCTTCCCTCGAAATACACTTCTCGAGTTGGCCAATCAATATTACTGTCTTTTCTAGGTCCCGACTTCAAGCCTTCTTAAAGGACTATAAATCTAAATGAAGCAGTCTCCTTCTTCATAAAAACTACACTTATTCAAATTTATAAGAAGGTTTCTCCTTTTGCAGAAGTGTGTTTAACACCAACTTGACATGCTCCAATTCTCCTCCTTATAAAGCCCCGAAAATCGAGAATGTCATCGAATGAAGCTATCACAAATTTTCCTGCATACTCTTTCGAGGCCTCGTTCTTTAGTCTTGTAAATGTGCTTGGTGCATTAGTGAGCCGAAAACGTCACTAAGCACTCATAAGGCTGTTATTAGTCTTAAATGTAGTCTTCCATTCGTCTCCTTCTCTAATCATACTTGATGGTATCCACTCTTTCGGATCTATTTTAGTAAAAATACTTTGACCCCACTTAAACAATCCATAAAATCATCTGTGCATGGTATTGGAAATCTATATAAGTAATCTTATTTATGACTGCGGGAATAAGTACACATGCACCATTCACCTCCTTTCTTTGGACTAAGCATGGATGCAAGCGCATATGGGCTAAGGATTTCTTTGTTGATCCTTTGCTCTAACAACAATACTGTCTTCAAATTCTTCATTCTCACGAGAAGTCATTCTATGCTTCTTTGTTCGGTAAAAATTGCAGGTATTAATCATGTGATGACTAATACTTACGGTGGTGGCAATTTAGTTGGTAATTCATCGAGAACTATATCGACATAATCATGTTTAACATATTTTTAATTTCCATAGAAAGATTGTATAAATGTGTCGAAGTTAAATTACCTTGGGTTTACCTGATAGAAAAATACATTTCTTTCTCCTTCTTAAGCTTCTTAGGCAATCCCCCTTTCCACTAATCGGAATAACATTATTCCTAATTTCTCCTTTACTCCTGGCCACATCCTTCAAAGGTAGAAATACTTGCTTCTTCCTGCTTCTCTGTGGTATAGGTATTCCTTTTCCATAATGAATGGATCTACATCAAATTTCCAAAGGCCTTCTAGCAATACATGGCACATGTCCATTGACATTGCATTACACAATAAGACATCCTTATGTGTATCGATATTATCTCTACTTTGGGTCTGCCACCGAATCTAATATGCCATTACTGTGGCCATGATACTGTGGGGAGTAGGGTGTACCATCTTAATCAATCGATTTTCTCAACCATCTCCATGGAAACAATATTTTTCGGTCTTCCACTATCAATCACAACTTTCCAACACTTTTATTTAGACTTGCATACGGTCCTAAATAAGATCTTCCTTTAATGTTTGACTCATTTGCGTCCTTCTCTTGCCTTAAGAAATACTCTTTTGAGAAATAAAGACTCTCCTACCTCGGGACGATTCTTCTTTTCACGTGACACAGGATTTTCTTCACTTTTCTTCCTTTCATTCCACATTCCCATCATCATGTCCCCATTCCACACATGTGTAACACCAATTCCTTACTTAACCCCTCTACCTACGGTGAAAATATCCCTGCTACGAATTCCATCTCTGCGGCGGTCTCTCGAACTGCTTCATTCGAGAGTGTTGAAATCTTGATCTGCAAATTTCCTCCTCTTGCTCGTCTTTGCCTCAGTTCTCCACCGACTTTCTTTCCTCAACATTTTATCCTCTACCTTCAAAGCTTCTTGGTAGGCATCCTCGATTGTCTCCAAACTTAACAAAATGATTTCATCACCTTCATGTCATACCTTAAACCATTGATGTGTACGGCTACTTTCTCCATATTATCTTGACCATGTCACGACCTAATGCTCAACTTGTAAAACTCCTCACCATGTATTCCTTGATAATAATTCCTTTCTACCTCAAATTAAGCTTTGTTTGAAAATATTAACATTTCTCACCCAAAAATTCTCAAAACATCATTGTGTCAACTTTGCTTTTGTTTGATTTCAAGGAGGTATTGAATGGGTTTTACGTCATTTCATGATTGAAAGGCCCCTGATGATAGGCTTAGAGTCTCAAAAATGTCATCTTTCATTTCCAAATAAAGTTTAGAAGTCTTAGTTCATGGTTTAAAGAATCCATCATCCATTTAGAATTTTGAAAAGGTTAGTTTTCATTTTCAAATAAAGTCCTTTAGGTTCAATTCATGGTCACTTAAGGTCATATTTTTCATTTAGAGGTCATGCCATGAGGTTTTGGGTTAAATTTTTGCAATCATATGGTAATCCGGCTTTTCGTAGTGCGGCCTAGTTCAAAAGGTGATTTGCGCTACGAAAAGCAAAATTTCATTTCGTAGTGCACTATAAATAAAAACTTTGTTTTTCTAGTTTTATAGTCAACTTCCAAAGGGGTTCCTAAAAGCAACTGAAAACTTATTTTGAAAACTGAAGAAGAGTTTCTTCCTAACATATCTAACTATAAAAAACCTCTTTCATTTTATTCAAATTGATTATGATTTGGGAGAAATTGAGGACTCAACTTTAACCAGTATGAAACTATAGAAGTCATTGAGAGCTTCGATACGCTTTACTTGTTTTTTGTGTAGTTCCTTCGAATCAGTTTAAGCCACAAGAAAGGGTCTTTTGGAATTCCGAAGGATTTTTCTCTTCATAAAATCTCCAAATACAATAACCTATCTCACTTTGTACGGTGTTACCCGGTTTGGAGATACAAGGCTTTCTTTCGAAGCTATATTTTCGAGAAATCAGAATTTTCAGTTTTACACATGTTGTTAAAAGATATTTTATGGGCAATATGAAAAGGTATGTTAAAAAACCAAGAGAGTTTTTTTGTTCAAGCCAAAATGGCCTAGAAAATCCTCCTTCATTTTTCTCAAAATACATTGTGGATGAGAGATAAAATCTCTGTCTCCTTTATATTTTTAGGATAAAAACAATGCGGAAAAATGGTCAAATCTATAAGTCGAGTTTTCATTAAAGGTGAAAAATGTTGATGAAGATCGTGTTTTTGAGGGATAATTTATGTATTTTGAAATAATGTCAGTCCTTGTGAAGTGAAAATATCCTCAGCAAAAAAATTTGAAAATTGTTTTGAAATAGCTTACAACGGTTTGCGTAGTGCGGCTAACGAAAGCAATTTGAAGATGTCTTTTTGCACTTTTTCATATGAATTTTGCGAGTTTGGGATGGTTTTGGATAGCTTGAGCTTAGGTATTATTTTTAAGGTGTTACTTCAGCTTCTAATGGCAAATAGCCTCGAAATTGTACGTTTATGATGGCAGTGTCTCAGGTTGAAAGGACCCTATGCCTAGAAAATAGGAGATTGTTTATTTGTTTTGATGGAGGATAGAAATATGGTTGTGAAGTTAAAGCCTATAGTCCAAATTTGACCATGTGTTGAATACACTTGGAAAATGATATAGTTTTAATCTAGATAAGGTTGTTTTTAATATATTTTAAAGTTTTAGTCTTATTTGTAATAGGACTGTTGTTTTGGGTTTACGGTTGTCTTATATAATAAATATTGTATTGTATAGTTGGGATAGGTGTCATATGCCAAAATTGAGGTTTATAGTGGAGGATAGATTATCCTATATTTAACCATATAAATGATCAAGAGGTCGAATTCTATAGGGTTGGAACTTTTTGGCAAAACTAGTGCATATTGTAGCGATTTTGTGTGTTGTTTCAACTTAATACGGAGATTGGTTTTACTACTCAAGATTCACAAGGGTTTATGTGTTTTATTTCTATGTGGAACTTTTCAGTGCCTATTTGCAGTGGTATGAGCATGTAATGGTTAGAATTCTTGGATAATTCTCTAACTTCCTTGTGCTTGTAGGCGTATTTATTCGATATTCTTATTTCACTTATAGGCTAAACTCAGTGCTTCTGACTTCCATGTTGTTTGCTTATGAGTTTTGTTGAAGGCTACTTTGAATCATAATTCCCAATGTGTATGTTGATATTGGCTTCAACCTACGGGCTGGAAAACGTTATGCATAAGCATACCACTTTATGTAAGCTTTGGATTGGGTAATGTATACGGTAACAATACCACTTTCCTTTCTTTTTTGAGATTCTTGGTGTGTTCCAATGAGTTTATGTCCTGTCATTTGAAATGTTGTTCTTGTATTTTAAGTACTTATTACTCATAATTCATGACTGATCATGCTGCGGCTTCCTTTAAGTATTTAGCTATGGTGGAAATCCTTTCGGTAGTTTTGCTTTCAATACCTTGATGTATCATTGTAGGATTCATATGCCACATGCTATAAATATCGCTGGGCCTCAAGTTATTGGGATTTTCACGAATGTGTTGTTCTTTTCATTTGAATTATATACAAGCCTCAATTTCTACATGAAGAGTTATTGTTATCTTTGTCTATCTTTGAATCATTGGCCCAATGGTAGCAGGTCATCATCTTTCAAGATGTAAACATACAAAATCACAAAACAAAGATTTGTCAACATATTTATATCTTTGATCAGCCTCTAAATGGTCTAACCCTTCGAAGATCCTCTCGAGTTTGAAGTAAGCCTCGACCAAAATATTGGTTTCGAAATAATTGTTCGAGTCTACTTGATAGGCAACCTATCGGGGGTAAGATTTTGTGATACTTGATTCAATTGATGGTCCTTTGGCACAAAGTGTTAATCGATTTACTTACCATTTGTCCCATTTTCTTGATCTTAGGCTTTCCCTTTCTAATCGTGGATGTGTGTAGTTCATGCCACGAGATAGATGCATGGCCCTTCAACTTGGTAGGTGCAAACTTTACCTTCTTCTTATCTTTGACCTCTTCTAAGTTGAAATACTTATCCTTTGGTGATCTAATCTGTCGGCTCTACGTCACGATGAGTTCCCCTCATGTGAAGGAATCTCCATTCTTGGTTTCCACTAACCTTTGCCAATATCTTCAAAATTTTAGTTACCTCGTCTTCTTCCACTTCTTCTTCTCGAAGATTCTTTTTCTGTAGGCATCATCTTCATCGGGTGCTCTCCTACCAATGTGTCCGTGTCTCCATCCTTGTAAGAAGGTGTCAAATCTCTTTGGCAAAATCACATTGGCTTCGAAGTCTTCCCAGAAACCTATTCCGGCTCCTCTGGGTGGCATATTTTTCTACAATCCCTAAGAAACGAACTCAATATTTGCTCACGATACCAAATGATGAAAGGCAATTGCTGAAATTACCATAATATGCGCGAACTTGTGGTTTTATGGGCCCACAACAAAGTGACAAATGGGAAGAAATCACAACTTCCACCAAAATTTATCAATTTACCTCCCTATATAGCTTCCAACTTTAACAATTTAACAATAATTGTGATCATGTTGATTTCGCACATTTTACACTTAAAAATTTTGTAAGAAGTTACAATAATGGTTTCACCCTGTCTTGCTTGAGATATGTGATGTTCTTCACATCAAAAACTATATATTTTCGTTGTGATGTATGTTTTAAATAAAAATCTCGATGTTTGAATTCTCTTGATTATGATTTCAACACTCATCGTTGATCTATACCGAATCTAACGCTTCCATTGTCTCTTTTCAATAGCACCACCAATCATGCTTCTCTAGTTGTCTTTGTGCTATCAAGGCCAAAACAATTATAAATATTGCTATTACCTTCACGAATTTATTAAACTTCACATAAACTTATTGAATGAAAACCTCATTGTGTGCGATGCAAATCCGGACTCATGAGAGAAATAAAGAATGACATTTTAATGGGACAATGATTTAAATACAAATATACTTGGAAATAAAGACAGCAAAAATACACAAATTTCAAGCCCTTTTGTAGGTGGATTTTACATTGACTTCTATCTCTATCCTCCTCTATCACCTCTCTCATGATTCTCCCTATTTCTCTCTATTCATGCTTATATATATATATATCTACCGAAAGAGAGATCTTCTTGTCTTTTATTAGCTTTCTTTTGAACAACTCTAGTAAAGAAATTCTACTCCTATATCATGATCTGTCATATTTGGCTTAATCTCCTTTGCTTGAACCAATTTACTATTTTATTCCTATTTATGTTATGAAATCAAAACAAGCTAACTCCTCTTAATTAAAACTTAACAAAATATTAATAATCAATTTTTTTCCTCTTGTTAAGCATGACATGTGAGAACACACAATCACATTCTTGGCTAAATTATGGATGTCACATCATAGAGTTGATGCAAGCATGTTGTTTTGCATTTTCAACCTTTTCAAGATGTTCTTAAGCATACTTTTGTTTGAAAATAAAGATATACACGTCTTCCATTTTTTGACATATACATTGAAAATATCTTAGCAAATCCCAAATATGACATTCAAACTCACTTTTCATTACTTCTTTTAAATCATCTATCTCAAGATCATCACTCCTCTAAAAATTAGATCATGTACATGTAAAACAACAATTAAGATATTATCATCACTTTCTTTGATGTAGAGTGTAGGCTCACCATCACATTTGCTAAATCCATTATACAACAAATATGAGTATATACTATTGCTCCATGCATGCGTTGCTTGCTTGAAACCACAAAAAGACTTTATATAGTTTATATGCATTTTACGATTGGTGTTAAATGTAATAACCACGTAGTTGTGGCACATCCATTTGATATACCTTCCCTTTGTGTATCGTTATTTCCAAAACAATTATCACTAAATCTTGCTGCTATTGAATGTTTTGCATAAATACTAAAGTTATTTTTTATATTTCACTAAGTGACTAGTCTTGTTTTGCTGTTTTCAATCATTTCTTCAACAATGATTTTGGTCTGTAGATCCACACCATGCATAACTATTTTTCATACAGAAGATTCACTATCTTCCATGTGTCATTCTTTTCTATTTCCTCTAATTCTTCATCCATGTTGTTACCATTTTCCCCCTTTAACAACATATTCAAAATTAGTACAGATCATCTACATGAGAAAGAAAAGAAAAAAATGAATTCATACCTACATTACTCTCTTCCTTGAAGTTGCTCATAAATTTAGCTGAAATTTTTAATTCTTTTTTTCTTTCATGCTAACCAAAGACTTATTTCATGTGTCACTTGATGTTGATCAGAACTACCAGGTTGTTAATCTTATAAACATAGTTATTGATGAAAGCGAGAACTTTAACGATTAAATTTTTTTTGAGGAAGTGAAAAAAAATTTATAAATTCTATCAGGTGTGAACATTTTTTTAAATATTAGTGATTTTCTTGTTGATCATTTTGAAAAGTGTTGATACAACATCCAACCCTTTTTTAGATGACATATTTTTGACACTTTAAATTTATAATAACATTAAGTGTGGATATTTTTTGAATGTTGGTTATTTTCATGCCAATTTTGAAAGGAATCAACATTCTTTTAAAGCATATTTTTGACACATCAAATTTTCTTATCTCCTATGTACACAAATGTTTTGAAATATTGACAATTTAACCTTTTTCCAAGTTGTCTTATTTGTTTTAAGTGTTTTCGTCATAAGGCGTTTGTTTTTTAAAGGTTTTCCAAACATGTGTTTTTATCTTCACAATGTTTTTGAAAATAAAGTTTTTTTATTTTTTTTTTTAGAAGTTTCAAAAAAATAACATTGTTACTTTTATATTAATATTTTATATATATTTATATATATTAATTAGTACTTCAATACACAAAAATAATTTTCACTAAAAAATAATAATTTTAAATATTAGAGCAAAAATCACATTTGTGATAGATGTGAATTAAAATAATACATATTTTAGGACCTTTTCTTTAAAAACGACATGTTAAATAAAACTTTTTTACAAAAAATTAATTTAATTTTTTAGAAAAACAAAAAAATTTATGAATTTGTATCCAAAGATGATGACATTTTGAAGTTTTTTTTTAAAAAATTGTTTGGATACAATTTCGAAATAAAAATAAAAAAACAGTATTAAAAAAACCATACAACTAAAAAAAATGTAGTAAAATTAAAAATTAAAAAAATCCTAATTTTTTTTTATTAAATACATAATCCTCGATGGGGGGTGATGAACCGGGTGCAACGCACCTGAAGCTTGGGCATGAGGAACTCAAGCAAATATAAATGGAACACATCCTTGGGTCTTGTTACGAGAGGTCCGGGGGTTTGAGGAAACCTGTACGAGCACAAAACACGAAAAGGAAGTGCACAACCGAAGCTAAGACGAGCAACTAAAAAAACAACCTAGCGGGAATGAGATTTAGCATCAGTTGGAACCTCAGCAAACAACCAATAGGAATGAGGTAAGCATAAAATGGGAACTAGAAGGTTAGCATCAAATAATGTGGAGGTTATGTCCAACCCCCATAATGTTTGTTCACTCTCTCCCTTCTTGTTAACCACCTAATGTGAGCCATTGATTGAATGTCCCAATAAGGGAAAATGGAAGGGGTACTTTAGAATGATTCATATGAAGATAAAATGAAATCCTTTTGTATGCATTTTCATTTTCGTCAGTACCCTTTAATATGTTGTATCAAATGGGTAGCACTTGCGTTGAAGACTAAAGGGTTGGAACTAAGTGCGGAATTTTCGGCCTCTTGCTTGCAAGACTGAATACTATGCCACGAGCTCATCACACAATCATTTATTTGCTATTAGTTCTTCTAGATCGAATTTTAGGCCCCCTCACCTCTCTCGGGAGTAGAGCCATTCTCCACCAAATACACCTAAATGAATTAGGAAGACCTCACACCACCGTTTAGGAGTCCCGACGAATGACCTCGAATACTTGATTCCTATACCAAAACTAGAAGACGAGGTACCCTTGTTTTGATGGGGAATTTCTTTCTTTAGGTTTTTCCATTAGATCTCGTATCACAAAGAGACTTCCCTTTTTGGGCTATGACTTGATGTCTTTGAAGGAATAATAATTCCTTCATCTCTGATGAAAAACTAAGGGGTTCTAGTTGGGATTTCTGTACTATTTTGGTAGAAATAGAAAACACTAGTGGTGGAAAAAATATTCGGTTATCTAAGTTGTGTCTTTTAATATGTCTCTTTCTATTACCCGAACACGGCCACGATAGGCATCATTTACGAGCCCCTCTTATCGATCAAAAGGCTATTGCCTTGGAATTTTGTACGCATTGCTACATGTGGATCGAAAGGAGATTATCTAAAATTGTAGAAAGGCTTTTTACTAGCTACCATGAGGCCAAAAGAAGATGAAGTTGAGAAAGATTCATGTCAAAAAGATGCACCTTGAACCTCCTAAAGTTCCATCCCATGTCAATGTAAAACGCGCCCTTCTCACGAATATGTGTGCGATACGAGGGTGTTGCTTGTGGGTGGAGCGTCACTCATAAAGAAAACCGTCTCGAATTATTCCATAGGATGCGACGCAAGCCGAATCGGTTCATAAATGTGTTCTAGCTATTATAATTAAGCGTTCTGACATAAATGCCTTACGGTGTGAAGCTCATAAGGTGTCTTGTGTCGACGTCACGGCTGGTGATGAAATGCGGTAAAATATCCAAAAGTGTTTTAGGATATCTACAAAGCGATCATAACTACGACGGTCAACATTGTACAATTGAGATTTCGGTGTGTTCTCGCAAGCCAAATTTACACTGCGTGAATCTTTGTAGCTCATGTTTACACTTCGAGGGGAAATGATGCACTTCATTAGGGAGCTATGGGGACTTTTACTAAAAAAATACCATACGGATTTGAATTGAGTGAGCTGCAGAGAAAAATTGATCATATTGATTTAATTGATTCTGCAAATATTAATTAATTCATTTTGGAGCTAGCGATTAATTGGCTAGAGATAGCTAATATTTGGGAGTCCATTTTTGTGCTCAGTGCTGTTGGTTTGTACGATGGGACGAGAATCGAAGTTTTTGGCACGGGCTACTTCTTGCAGTTAACGACGCTTTATATGGGTTTCTACAATGGAATTTGTGTGAGAAGTAGGTATTGGATGGGTCGATGTCCTCGGTGTGGCTTCTAGGGGTCCTCCTAGGCAGTTGAGCCTCTTTGGGTTACCATATGGGGAAAATGTTAGGATTTAGTTTTGGGTTCCTACTAATTGGGGATCTGCGCGCTGCCATTTGTCCCTTAGCATTCACGGTAAGCAATTTTTTCATTATAGGTTCAAAGTTATGTAACGGAAGTAACACAAATCGACAAAATATTACACCCAAAGGAAAACACCCCAGGAAACACACCCAAGGAATTCACACTACAATCCAAACACACATAACATGAGAACATATAGATAGTAGCGTGGTTATTTTTCAAATTCCAAAGTCTTCATTCCGTGTGAATGTCCTCCTTTGTTATATTCATTTAAATGGGTGTCCTACATGGCTATGGTTTGGCTACGTGGGTAAAAATAGATTAGGCTTAATCATTAAGAATCAAAGTCTATCCCATCTAGTAAGAGGGTTATCTCTTGTTCTAGGTTTCTCTACGGTTCATGGGTTTCCCCGTTGATATGATTTGTAACTAATAGCCTTCCATCCTCAAGGTATGGAGAAGAGTCAAGTACGTGTTTAGCTTCTCCTGTACGGTTTTGGCTCATACAGAAGCGGATCTAAATAAAACCCGGTGAAGTGGTAATCTTGTCAGGTGGATGGCAATAGTCATCCTAATAAGATTTTTTTTTCTATTGTAATGTCCTAGTTTATTTTATAATGAATGTAAACAATCATTTTCTTCTATAGGTCACCCATGTGGCTACTGTCTAACTAAAGAATCTTCTTTGAGTTTTGTTTCATGTGTGTGTGTCGTGTGGGGAATAATAATATAATAGCGGTATAGTAAGGCCTAAAATGTTTCACGAAATTGTGGCAAGTTTAGCAAGCTTGACCATTCTGTACGATCGCCTCTTTCAATGTGAAAGTATTCCTGATCGATCGAGAAAATCATAAGGTGAAATTAGGGCTCCATGGCAATGGAATGGGAGAGAAGGATATCATTACCATGCGAGAATTAGTAATATTTCAACTAGTAAGAAAGAACAATTCCACTCACTCGGAGAATAAATAAGGGATGTATTTCCGAAATTCCTTAAATGTGAATGGATAGGAAGTTCTTGGTAGAATTTATCGTCGATGCGTAATGAAGAAGGCAGAGACACCGGGTGTGTTGGGGTAAACCCTTCATGTTAGAATACGATGAAGCCTGAGAAAATGGTGCTTTACGGACCCTGAATTGATGTATTTTAATGTTCACTAAATAGGAGGAGGTCGTTAAGTACGAAACAAGGAACTATTACGGCGATTGTGTGTTGAGCCATAGGTCCATAGAAATTGTACTATGTCAATGACATCGAAAGGTTTGAAGAGTAGCACCGGTGCTTCCTCACTTAGTTGGAGCAGTATGTTAATGTCTGTAATCATGAGCCTTCCTTCCTTATGGTTAGCGAGAGATGAATTAGGTCAAGATAAGTTGTTTGTTACGAGATGGATCGGTCTCACCTTAATTAAACATCGCCCGATGGAAAGCTTTCCACTATTTGGTATCATAGTATTTTGAGTTTCATTTATTGTGGTTTGAGTGTAGTATATTCTTACTAGTTCATAAAGTCAAAGTACGGCAGAAATTTCATCCGCGTGGATCTCGAGATCGAAAGAAAAGGTTTACAATGTAGTTGAAAGCCACATATATAATGAATGAAACACAAACAAGGACCCATTGATGAAGGGGAGTTAAGGTTTGCAAGGTTAAATTACGAGTAGCCAAAAATTCAAAAGAGTATAGCTAGAATTATGGCCTCTTTGATAAAAAATTTTGCCCCATTTTGGAAGTATCCCAACCCTCGGAAAACAAGAACCTGTTAGGATCAGAAAAAGAAGAAATAACCAAAAATTTCAAAGTAGACTTTGATAGCTGTCACTATATGTTGTTGAAATTGCGAGTGAAGGTACGAGTTTAATCCCTATAAGGTAAGGTAGACATAGTTAATTTGAATATTTGGTTGCAATAGTTGTATGTTATGTTTCATTGTGCATAATGTTTGAGATGGGAAAACATAACTTTTTCCATACTCAAGCTAGAGAGTCATTGTGGGGTTGGTGAGAAGCTGCAACGAGACCTTTGAAGATATTTAGAGATATCTACAATGAATTAAGTGGGAGGTAGTAAAATACCTCCTCAAGGCCTAATTACCCTATTATGTATTAAGAGGACCAAAGGTTCGGTGGCACTACTATCGATAGAGGCAAGAGACAAAGTGTAAAAGTACACTAAATATTCATGATAATCCATTCAATTAAGAGTGAACCCCAAGAACTTATACATGGTCATCAAGGACACAGGTAGCCTTCATAATCACACAATAAGGAAATATATGTTGTAGGTCCCAAAAACATATATGAGGCATGTATATCGCACGACCTAGTACATTGAATCTAATAAGAAAAAAGAGGCAGCCCAATGTTTTAGAGTAATTATACCAACATGGAGCTTCAGTAAAGGGTAGAAAATAATACGGGAAAGGTAGAAATGCATAATAATACTTGCTACCATTGCATGTGTATTGCAGAATCCTAACAACCAATCTAACAATTGCAACATTGATGGTATATAAAAATTTTTTGGAAGATTCATCTTGACCTAAATCCCAAGAACCTACAAGAATCTTATATGTTCTTCATGGGTCCTAAATAATAAACTGCCATCCCATTTTGGTGTTTGGAGAAGATTCTTTCTAAGTGATGTTAGAAAGGGGAAGCGAGGGATAGGGGAAGACCCCATGATGAACTATTTGTCCAAGATGGATTATAAGTACCAACATTGTTAACAAAGAGATATCCATTAATGAGCAATATCGATCCAAAGAAAATACAATGAGCATAATGTCCATGAGAAACCACAATTATGAGTATGTCGAGCTATGAAATCGGAAGTGAAATGTCTTATTTGGTATAGAGTCGCAATTGTTTTTTAATTGTTTTTGTAGTCATGGGAGATGACTAGGATCGTCTTGAGAAGGCTTATCGAGAGTAACCTTGAATGAAACTCTCATCTCTTAAAGTGGTTTGACTAGGTCACCGGTCTACATCCACTATTAATAGAGGATAGCTGGGTTGATTGCTTCCTAGACATTTAGCACCTTGTCCAAGGAGAAGAGGGTAAGTACCTAGACCATTTTGGAGGAAAATGCATTAGCATTACCGGAAGATGAGGGCCAATGTGTGCATTAGTGCGGTTTAAGCAATTAAGTTCCTTTAGACAAGAATATTCCAATAGAATTAACGACATCAAATTAGTGAAATGACCAGAAATCACACCTTATGAGTGAAATCAAATGCCTCCATGTACTTGTTAAGTGCTCGGATCCATATGGAAATCATCGAACCCATCGAACACATACATACAAATAATGTACGCCGCGCCCGAGTCTAAGGTGGGGAATTAGAAGCAAATTAAAGTAGTATTAGAGCCCTAGCTATGAGAAAAAGTTTCAAGATATGTAGGAAATTACCTAAGCTAGACGGATGAAGCCCTCAAAGCGGTAGTACAAATAGAACGAAAGCACCTTCAACGGAAGGATTATCCATCTCTAGAGAGGTCTCCTTGGGAAAATTAGCCTTGTAGTGATGTTGGCCGAAGTATTCATATGGGTAATCATAGGAGAAAGGGTAGAAGTTAGATGGTCATCGGTCATAATGAATCCTTTTCCTAACGGTCCGATTTCGAGCATTAACATGGCAGGGTTGTTTAAGAAGTGAAGGAAATGTGTTGAGGGTAAGGATTTGAAGTGTGTGTAAGTGGTGTTGGGAAGAATGATATTTAGGGTTGCCTGTTGATTTATGGAAACTATGTTTGCTTTGTTCACTTGGCTTTGGTGGCGTTGGTGGGCGAGGAGAGGTGGCTTGGGTCCAACATTTGTCCTGTGGTTGTCTAAATGGATATCTGATTTATATTAGAAAGTATTTTACGATGTTTCTAAAATTTAATTCTAACGATTATAGGTCAATTGGTACTTCAATCGGTAGGTTTCCCTCACCCATGCATACTTCAAATGTGGGTATCATATCATGTAGTCATCTCACCCATCTGCCATGAGGTGATGGGCTTCACGGCTCCCCTAAAAAAGGAAGCATGGGGTGGATCTCTGACTCTATTGAAGACATTAGTCGATCGAGCTAGTTTTGAGAGACACTTAGTTGAGACGTTAGTCTTGCCTTGTGCCCCCGTGTATTAAGTTCGATGTCAAAGAGAATGAGTCTTCGAGGACATTATTTCAATGCTGCTATTATATATCTAATTATGCATGAATGAATTATATATGTAATTACACCTCATTGTGATATCTGATATGACCTGACATGATGCCATTGAGAGAGATCGTTTTATTTTGACAAATTTTTCACTACAATTATATATGTAATTATTCTTTAGCATCAGACGTACTCCCTTTGTCAAGCCCTAGCCCTCACAAGTCTGCCTTTTCTTCAAGACAACATCAATGGAAAAAAATATTCTATTTGGTGACCCATATAACTCATTAAAATATCATAACCACCAAGTATCATCGTACTTTACAAAACTCCTCCATAGCCTTGGTGGTGCTGCCTTGTTATATACATAATTTATGTCTCCGTTTGAACTAGATATAGAATATGATATTTCTTTGTATAGTATGTTATGGTACGATCGATTATGAGAACCTAACTTGAAAATCTCCCCATGCCTACCTTCGCAACTACCTAAGCACTATGATTTACCTACCTTCTAGCTATCTTAGGTAAATGATAACCTTCCCTTCGAAAACACGATATCATATCTCTAATTATGTTCTCAAATAATTTTAAAAAGAATTTATTTTATGCTTAGCAATACATATATTCCCAACCCAAAATACATTCTATTTTTGAGATAAATATATGACCCTTTTAGATACAGATATGATCTCAGTTTCTATCCCTCGTTGTTTGAAGAAAGGGATTTTCTATTCAAGTTTGTCCTTCTTTAAATGGAATATTCTATATGTAAATATGCTTGCGTTATAACTATTACTTGAAACTAATTCTTTCATGAAACACTACCTTAGTTCACACGACAAGGAGATAATAAAGCCTATAACACCTTTCACCCGACCAGACCCCGCACTTGATCCAAAATGTTGGAAGTGAAATGGATGAATGATAAGGGGAAATACTGAAATAAAATTGAGCATTTTATGGTAGCTCTTCCTGCTACGCTCTCCTCTCGTTGGTGAAACACTACTCCTCGTAAATACTTCCTTAATTACCAAAATTGAATTAGGATAGTAAGCATAAAGTGTTGAAAAGTGTAACTAGGTCAGTCTTCATGTTGAATATTTAATTATGGATCTATAGAAGAATACAAACATAATAAAATGTATCTTTTAGTTGCTTCACGAGTTTCATGAGAGATATTTTATTGTAGGATAATAGACTTATTCTTGATGTCTATCTAGGGTTTTGTCTTCTAATTATAAATGTAATTAAGTGTCACATATATATATAAAGGATTTTGTCATCAGTATATGCTCCATATATTTTCATGAACCCTGTCACATGTCCAAGAAACTATGGAAGAATGCCTACAATCAGACCTCTCTCAAACGTTGGAAAATAAGCTATGATAATATGTTAAAAAATATATTCATACAGTTGATAAGTCAGCCTTAAAGCCTACTGACAGGTCAACTTAAAAGACAGAATAATAGTTCATATAAATATCTATTCTATGGTCCATTTCAATACAAGTTTTTCGGTCATCCAAAGGAAAATTTTGTGGATTATTAAAATTTGTGTCAATGTGGATTGCTAGGAAGGTTTTTCAGTGTGAAGGTTGAAGAACTTCAATGTTCATTACTTGAAATATAACTTTGATGTTGTGCAGATCAATATGAGCAACAAGTGCGGATACCTTAAGTATAATAAGTGCAAGCTTCTCCAAGTATAATTGCGGATTTCATGAAGTAGTTATAGGGTGACATTTGTGGATGCGACACAACCTATATTTCGGATACTAGAGCAAGAAGAAGCTATAAATATAATACTTTCATTTTCATGTTTCCTGAGTTAAGCAAAGATCCTGAAATATATGAAGTTTAAGGACAATTTAATTGAAGGCTACGGTTCAGTACAGTAAAGATGATGATTATAAAGAAAAAAAATTCTTATAGGAGAATAAGAGTGAGGAAGGTAAATCCCTGATTTACCTTCCTAACTACAGTACAGTAAGTGAATCTTGGAGCCTGAGTTCTCTAGTGCAGAACAATGAAAGTCATTGAAGAAGAGAAGAGTCAAGTTTGAAAGGGTAGTGACATGATCTTGGAGACATTCCTAAGTCTAGGGTCTGAGTTTGGGTCCTGGTACTTGTCATTTGAATATCTATAAGAAGAATTCTTTGCGGGTTTTCCTCTCCAAGAGGGAGAGGTTTTTCCCTTGCTCTAGGAGCCTAATTTCATGTCTCACGCATTTTGATAATTGACTTGATGAAATAATAACTAAGCTAAATAAATAAAGACATAAGTAGCTAAAGAAAGCTCACAAGTAATTATCAAGTAGAGAATTTGTATTAAGCACTAGACCTCTAAATTCTCAACATGGTATCAGAGCTAAGGTGTTGATCTCAAGGGCTGCTTGACAAAGGAGACACTCCAGGAAGCGAAGATCAAAATTTTGCGTTGGAAAATGAAATCAATTTCAAAAGGAATAATCTCTAGCTATTTCAATAAAGGCCTCCTATCTCATTTAAAGGATCAAACCAATCAAGAAATTAATCTCTTCCATAAAATATTCACATTCAAGAGTTTGTTAAAAGGAGGACCTCAACTTCTGAAGATATCCTTCATCAAGGATTCAAGATCTCCTACATTAAATATTCCTATCTTAAAGGAAACCCTTGACTTCATCTTAAGACATCATCAAGGAAGCTGCAAGCCACTCTACTCAAGTAAGTATCTATGACCCTACTTAAATTTGTCAAAATGACTTATTGTAAAGAGAGCAACAAGCTAGTTGGGTCATCAAACTTTAGTGCATGGAAGAAGAGGACGAATTTCAGTTTGATTTAAGGTGAAGTTATAGAATATATCGAAGGTTCTATAATCCAACCTCCAAAACAAGATTCTCTAGATCATGTAAAGTACATGAAGGGAGAAATTAGATACTAGAGGATTCTCATAGAATCCATTATGGACTCACTCATTCCTTATGTCTCAAAACTAAAGTCTGCAAAAGAAATATATAATAAACTAGTGGAGCTATTTTCTATGAGTGCTGCAGGAGAAGCAATATATCTGAGACAAGAACTATATAAAATGAAATTATCAAGGGAATAAGGAATCACTCCATACTTTATGAGGATTTCTGAAATAAGAGATCAACTATAGGAACTGGGAAAATTAATGTCTCACTCTGAGATGACTATAGTGGTGATGAATGCTCTACCAGAGGAATGGGGAAACTTCACTTCATGTTTATATGGGAAGAAAGAAGCCACTCCATTCCATGATCTATGGTATCTATGTAAAATAGAGGAAACAATACTAAAATCCAAAGCTGATACATGACCAAGTGAAGAGAATCAAGCCTTTGTAGCCACATATAGGAATAAAGGAAGATTTGGAAAATTTTGTCCTGAGAATAAAAGAAGAAATATGGACAACGTACGATGCTTTTGATGTAATGAAATTGGTCATTATAAAATATATTTTCCTAAATCTAACAAGGACAAGAGGAAAAGGGAAGAATACAATATCTCTGATGTGAGGAAAGAACCAGATGCAAAGAAATGTAACCAAGAAGAATCAAATGATCTCTACTATGATTAAGATCATCCTCTCCTTCAAGAGATTTATGTTGGATGTAAAATAGTACAATAGGAAGAAATTTATATTATAGCATCATGATAATAAGCATGTTAGGATCTTTGGGTGAATAAACTCCAAGAAAACCTATTTCTCGGTGGGCTGACTGATGAAATAAACATAATATATCCTCATGGAATATGAGGTGGTTGTACATGAACAAGAAACTGGAAAATTTCTCAATTCCTGGGAATGAAGAATGTGCAAATAAGAAGAGATCATGAAATGCAACCATGTCAAGAGGCAATTATCACCTGGAAGCCAAGAAGATGTGACTAGAAGATCTTCTAGGAGGATATGTAGACTCTGACATAAGTCTGGTAAATAAGAAGACCCTTGAAAAAACATATCATTAGGGGATGCGTCGATATGAATAGAGGATGTCGATGCTTACAGGAAGATGTCATGGTTAAACATCATCACTGAGGTAACTTTTGTTTTAGAAGGTTCATATGTATATGTTTATCCGGATGAATTTGAGCATGACTGCTAATCATGAGAAAGGATACATGATACTTGGAGATGATTTGAAGGAAAGCATCATGGCATAACGGTGGACTAGATGAGAAAGACTGATGAATCAATTTCTGATATTGGATGTTACTTGTGATTGAAAGTGATGGATTATCTATGCCCTATGAAGCCAAAAGTTGAAAATTCGTTAATATCGAAATCCATGACATCAAGAGGAGGAAGTCTTCATGAGTAGTTGTATTGCTACTGCAGGACCCTGATTGAGAGGGAGCTTGGTGGTAATTATATTACTTGGAAGAAACATGAATTATATCCTTCCTGTGTTGATACGGAGTGACATATGTGATTCTCTAATACATGTGTCATGCACTAGACTAGGACTAACAACCGTAAGTCTTAGTGAGGGCCATGTAGAGATAATGGATAGACAAAACATTCTGGTCTTTACCTAGAATACATAATGGAGGATTGGGTAATCATCTAGCATTAAATACTCTTTGAGAATGAGTTAGGGCATTCAAGATAAGAGTATTCGAGGACCGATATTCTTTGAGGGCTGGCTACCCAAGAGAAGAATAGTCCAAGAAGTCATACTTTGGGAACACCTGGGTGGAGTATGTACGTTGGAGAGAAAATGACTATGGTGTCTATTATTCATGTGTCTCGCTATCATTGTAGCCCATTGTCTTGCTGAGAGATGGGTTGTTAGTCAAGGCCTTGCACTAGGAAAAATCTGGTTGATGTGATGCTATACAGATGTGATTACCAATCCGATTCGTCTTATGAGATTCTCAAGTTTGAAAGTGACCATGTACCTGTATGGATACCTCCCTAGTTAAGAGGGAGTGCTTAAAAGTGTAACTAGGCCGGTCTTCATGTTGACTATGTAATTATTTATTTATAGAAGAATACAAAGATAACAAAATGGATTTTGTACTTTCTTCATGGGTTTCATGAGAAATATTTTATTGTAGGATAATAGGCTTCTTATTGATGTCTATATAGGGTTTTGTCTTCTAAGTATAAATGTAATTAAGTGTCATATATATATATATGAAGGATCTAGTCATCAATATATGCTCCAGATCTTTTCATGAACCCTATCATATGTCCAAGAAACTATGGGAGAATGTCTACAATCAGACCTCTCTCAAATACTAGAAAAGAAGCTATGATAATATGTTAAAACCGGTTATCATTCAGTTGATAAGTCAACCTTCAATGCTAATGACAAGTATGCTTAAAAGATAGAATAATAACTCATATAAATACCTGTTCTGCAATCCATTTGAAGACAAGATTTTCGGTCATACAAAATGAAATTTTGCATATTCTTAAAAGGTGTTTCAGTGCATATTTATAGTGTAATATCCCAAAAGGGAGAATGCAATAATGCTGAAACAAAATATCAGAAATGAAGAAAAGTAAACAATAAATCTATAAACACATCAGAATGCACAAAAATAGCTGAGACATTTTATTATTTTGGAGGTGAAAAATCAAGTACAATAGTGCTCAAAATATGAGACACACAAGCCACAAGGGTGGCCTAGAATGACTCTGCAATGATATCCCAAGAGGGACTGCATAAATGCTGCTCTGATGGAAGGTAAACTATGTCATCCTTGTTGCAACTGTAGGGACTGCAACTGCCTGAAAGGTAGAAATTTAGATCTAGCCAGAATGGGAGCTTTGATGATGCTGAAATTATAGATCTGGGCTCTATGATGGATTCCCAAGATAACTCATAAGGGATTTCTCAAATATTAAAGTCTAAGAAAACCACCCTCTTAGGGCTTCACATATATGCTACTAGTAATGTAGATCTCAAGCTATATGTGATGATATGATGGCTGCAATTATGTATAATCAGATCTATGAAAGAAGTGTTGATCCCTTCACTAGATCCTTGGGCTAAAAGCTCAAGATCTAGCTCCTCCAATATCCTCCACTAAAAATATATGCTAGATGAACAACAACTTTAGAAAACTATGTTTTCAGAGAGGGAGGCTCATTAGCCTATTGCTAGATGTGTCAAATCAGCTCCGGAGTGATGGAAACCATAGATCCAATGTGAGGAGGTGATCCCTCACAGGATTTCCAGATGAAATACTGGAAGCTTTCTTCCTCCAATAGATATACAGGACTAAAATGTTTAATCCTTGAATTGATTTCTATTTCATGGAGGTAAAAACCAATGGCCTGAATTCGGGATGTAGATCTACTGCTCCTGAAATGCTGGATCTGAAGAACAAAGTGGTAGGATGAATCCTCCACAGGTTTCCTAGCTGAATACTAGAAACAACCTCCTGAAGATGGCACCAATGCCTGATAAGGAATGAATAACAATCCTCTTTCCGGAGCTACTTAAAGAAAGAGGTGGGATTCCTACTCAGGAACACCCTGTGCTAAACAACACCGCAAACTCTGCTAAATAGCCCAAGTCTGCATAGAAATGTCCTAAGACAAATCTAGATCTAAACAGATCAAGAAATGAATAATCCAAATCATGCCTTCCAATGTGCCTTCATCTTCATTATATGCATGAACCTTCCATAGCCTACGCCCACTCCAAAACTGCATTGTACATGTGGACATATTCTCCATGTTTGACTGTGTTGTAGCTTCATGTCCTCCATCATGTTCACATGGGGTGATCACCCTCTCCATTATGTGTGCATTAAATGCACCACTTCCTCCACTATCTTATCATAAGTGCTTCATGATCTTATTTGAATGCACTATGATCTCATTTGGCCTTATCAAAGATCCTCATGATTTTATATTTAATATCCGTGATCTTTGTTTGAATGTTTCATCCTCCATAATCTATCTCATAAATGAGACATGATCTCCATTAATGGAGCTACCCCACTACTCCATGTTTTATATCTAGATCTAGGATATCCACATTCACACATTAAAAGTGGATTTTATTCATCTTTGAGGTTTGTGGGTCTCTCTAACCTTTTATTTCTTAAGTCATTAAGAAAATGAGGAACCCTAATATTCAAAATATGATGTGAAAATTTGGGAATATTACAGTCCCCTTGGAAGAAATGTTGCTTGTCCTCAAGCAACTCCAAAAGTAGATGCAAAGACATCTATTCCCCTCCAAATGGCATCCACATAAGGAAGGTTTCCTCCATTTGCTGCAATGTGTTATGCATGTTTGGTTCCAAAGTTGTCTTTCAAAATTACATAGAATGACCTCGAACTATATGGTTAGACGTCCTCCTTCCACCATGAAGTAACAAGTGACAACCATATGATGTCCAACACCATTATTAATACATGATATACATAAAATAAAGTGGCCTTTTCCAAAAAGGAAAAAATCCCTCACAATACATCTCTCCATCCCATGCTTTATAAATTTGATTAAGCATTAACATGCTTCCTTAGCCATGTTGGCTTTGTTGGATCTAATCAGCATTCCCACATTATGCAAAAGAAGAAAAGGGGATACATGTGTAGACAAATATTTCAAATCATATTCTCCCAATAGTAGCCACTGGAGTAAGGCCCTTTGCTGCCATCCTCCATCCCCTCCATGTAAGATGGACAAACCAAACTCCGCCAAAAGCAACCAAAGCAACAAGAGACCTTGCTGCTTTCTCTCCTCCTTATGTTCATCATGGATTAAAAACATATTGATAGACATGTGGAATGTCACATCAACCCAATACAAGCAAACACCATTAATAGACATCATGAGAGCATCACGCCAAGTTCTTCCCAATACAAAACACATAGACATAGGAGATGTCATCTGGTGGAAAAAATCTCTCAAGGAAAACCAAAATGAACATGCCTTCTTTTGCTGCATTCTATAATTGATAAACAAGGCATGAATCAAAAAAATATGAGCTATTGGGTGGTAACCATACTCACCCAAGATTAGCCAGTGCAGCCATGCCTCCTTCATTTCATAAGTGTTTTTTCAGGGCATGGATCAAAGAAATAGGAGCCTTTGGGTAGTGACAGAAATATCTCAAGAGCAACCAATGTAACCAAGCTTTCTGGCCTATGTCATATATATGAAATTGGTCATACAACCCCTTGCTCATCATCCTCACCCACTCATCCTAATGTGGATGATGAATGATGTCCTGCATAATCATGGTATCCTCCTTGTGTAGAATACCATCCTCCCCAAACTGTTGAAGAACTTTTCACTTCATAAAATGTTGAAGTGCACCTTCAATGAGATCTCAATGAGATTCTCTTTTCACCAAAGGCCCTTCAAAACCAAAGATGTTTTGGATATGCTGCAGGTAGAAGTTTCTCTTTGAGCTGTGAGATGCTCATTGAGAAAGGGTCATCTAGAAAGGAGAAAAAATTCCTCATCTCAAGATGTCTACCATTTGTCATCTTTACCTCCATTGCTTCATGAGTGAAGCTACCTTCATAATGCTCCAAGAATGATGGGGCCTCTTAATTTTCACATCCACTAAGTGTCAACACTATAGATCTGCATGGTAATACATGTGCTGTCTATAAACAAGGTACAATACTGATCTTACAACCAGTTATTGTAAATAGGATCATATCCATCCCATTTTCTAAAACTATACACTTCAACTCAAGGGGTTGAATGTAGCTCAACAATGATGAACTAGGATAGTTCTTAATCTCCTTCTTGATCAGATCAAGGGTCCTCTGCATTGTGATATGTTGTTGCTCCAAATCAACATTTTGTTAGAACCCTTGGTTATAGATTGGACCTGATGGCATGCCCTCATAAGTTCCAATAATATCTACTGAAACAATATGTGATAAAAGTTCATGCATGCCTTGGGTCAACTGATGTGTCTAAACCTCTTGCCAGAACACAAGAGTTCCTCCAACTAGGACAATAGTGCCTCCAACTGCTGGGAAGAGTGATGGCTTTCCTTCTCCAAGTGCACCAGCATTGGAATCTTCCTCCTCTTCCTAATGTATCTCCTGAATCAAGCATGGGACTCTATGTGTCAAGAGATCAAGACTATCTTGCAAAAATGCAAGTGTCTCTTCTCCAGATGCAAGTAATTATGCAACTAGTGATGAATGCAGTGACTTCTTGTCCAGAGTGATAAGATTGACATCCTCCTCCTTAGGAAATGTCACTTTGTGACACATCTCTATTTTTTTCAAATCAAGTTCCTTCCTCAACTTGTGAAATAAATATGAATATTTAGTCACCTTTGCATCCTCCATGTGACCAAACCACCAATCATTCGCTTCACCTAAAAGATGAAGTGTTGCAATTTGAATAGCCTTTTCTTCAACTACAGGATGTAGTCTGAAAAATGCATCTAACTCTCTCCTCCAAGCCTTAACAGTGCTTGAGGAAGATCCATCAAATGTAGTAAAATAGAATCTATTATGTCTCTTTCTTCTATTGCTGTTATAGGATCCTCTTTCTTCTTTGGTTTTGAAGAATTGTTGGAGAGTTAGCTTCTCCTTGAATGATATAGACTATGCTTTGTACTCTTCATGATATAGACTGAGAGTCTCATGAGTCTTAGGTTCATTCCTTTCTTCATTTCTACACCTTTCACCTTCTCCAAAGAAAGTGGGCATAGTGGATCTACGAGGAGATCTAGGATTCTCCAGTTTCCTTCTTTGCTAACAGGAAGTGCTTGGACCTTCCTCATCACATCTTCTTATTGGATCTTCTTTCTGTCCTTCCTTCTTCATTGGATTGGCCTCCTTGGAGATATCCTGCATGGATCTAAAGAAACGAGTGGTAGAATTATCATCCTCCATAATAGATCTCATCTATTTGCTTCTTCTTTTGATGCAAAGATGAAGTGTCCACAAGCTGAGCCAAAGATCATACTCTGATACCACTATAATATCCCAAAAGGGAGAATGAAATAATACTGAAACACAATATAAGAACTACAACAAATTAAACAATAAATCTATAAACACATCATAATGCACATATATAGCTGAGGCATTTTATTATTTTGGAGGTGAAAAAGAAAGTACAATAGTGATCAAAATATGAGACACTCAAGCCACAAGAGTGGCCTAGAATGACCCTGCAATGATATCCCAAGAGGGATTGTGTAACTACTACTCTATTGGAAGGTAAACTATGTTGTCCTTACTGTAACTGTAGGGACTACAACTACCTGAAATATAGAAAGTTAGATCTAGGTAAAATGGGAGCTCCAATGATGCTAAAATTGTAGATCTCGGCTGTATGATGGATTCCCAAGATAACCCAGAAGGGATTTCTTAGATATGCAAGTCTAAGAAAACCACCCTCTTAGGGCTTCAGATATATGTTATTGGGAATGTAGATCTAAAGCTAGATCTAATGATATGATGGATGCAATGATGTACAATCAGATATATGCAAGAAGGGTTGATCCCTTCACTAGATCCTTGGGCTAAAAGCTCAAGATCGAGCTCCTCCAATATCCTCCACTGAAAATAGCTACTAGATGAAAAAAAATTTAGAAAACTGTGCTATCAGATAGGGAGGCTCATTAGCCTACTGCTATATGTGTCAAATCAGCTCCAAAGTGATGGAAACCATAGATCCAATGTGAGGAGGTGATCCCTCATAGGATTTCCAGCTGAAATACTGGAAAATTTCTTCCTCCAATAGATCTATAGGACTGAACCACACAATCCTTGAGGGGATGGCTGCTGCATGGAGGTAAAACCTAATGGCCTAAATGCTAGATGTAGATCTATTGCTCCTGAAAGGCTGGATCTAATGAAAAAAGTGGTAGGATGAATCCTCCACTGGTTTCCTAGCTGAATTCTAGAAACAACCTCCTAAAGATGGCACCAATGCCTGATAAGGAATGAAGAAAAATCCTCTTTCCCGAGCTACTCAAAGAAAGAGGTGGGATTCTAGCTCGAGAACACCCTGTGCTAAAAAACACTGCAAACTTTACTAAATAGCCCAAGTCTACACAGAAATTTCCTAAGACAAATCTAGATCTAAATAGATCAAGAAATGAATAATCCAAATCATGCCTTCCAATGTGCCTTCACCTTCATTATATGCATGACCCTTTCATAGCCTAGGCCCACTCCAAAAATATGTTGTACATGTTGACATAGTCTCCATGTTTTACTGTGCTATAGCTTCATGTCCTCCATCATGTTCACATGGGGTGATCACCCTCTCCATCATGTGTGTATTAAATGCACCACTTCCTCCACTATCTTATCATAAGTGCTTCATGATCTTCTTTGAATGGACTATGATCTTACTTGACCTTATCAAATATCCTCATGATTTTATATTTAATATCCATGATATTTATTTGATTGTTTCATCCTCCATAATCTATCTCATAAATGAGACATGATCTCCATTAATGGAGATGCTCCACTACTCCATGTTTTAGATCTAGATCTAGGATATCCACATTCACACATTAAAAGTGGATTTTATTCATCTTTGAGGTTTGTGGGTCCCTCCACCATTTTATTTGCTTAATTCATTAAGAAAATGAGGAACTCTAATATTCCAAATATGATGTGAAAATTTGGGAATATTACGTTTGGGAAGGTTTTTTAGTGCGAAGTTTGATGAAATTTAGTGTTGACTACTTGGCATATAATATTGATGTTGTGTGGATCAATCTGAGCAACAAGTGAGGATACCTGAAAAATAATAAGTGTTGGCTTCTCCAACTATAATTGTGGATTTTAGGAAGACATTATAGGGTGACATTTGTGGATGTGCAACAGCTAATATTTCAGATACTATAGAAAGAAGAAGGTGAAAATATAACACTGTCATTTTCATGTTTCCTCAGTTAAGCAAGTATCTTGAAATATATGAACTTTAAGGACAGTTTGATTGAAGAATACAATACAGTACGATGAAGACAGTGACTATAAGGATAAATAATTCTTAAAGGAGAATAAGAGTGAGGAAGGTAAATATGTGATTTATCTTCCTAACTTCAATACAATAAGTGGATCTTGGAGACTGAGTTTTCTAGTGCAGACCAATGTAGATCATTGAAGAAGAGAAGAATCAAGTTTGAAAGGGTAGTGACAAGATATTGGAGACATTCCTAAGTCTAGGCTCTAAGTCAGGGTCATGGTACTTATCATTTGAAGATCTATAAGATGAATTCTTCGCAGGTTTTCCTCTCCAAGAGGGAGAGGTTTTGCCCTGGATCTAGGAGCATAAGTTCGTTTCTTGTGCATTTTGATAATTGAATTAATGAAAGACTAACTAAACTAAATAAAGAATGCTATAAATAACTCAAGAAAGCTCACAAATAATTATGAAGAAGAGAATTTCTATTAAGCACCAGGCCTATAAATTCTTAACATAAAGAATATATTTGTAAAAGACACAACACGTCATAATCTAGGCTAAGGGATTCTCTCACAATTATTTTTTTGAACTAGGCCTCTATCTCTATATTGACCCCTCTTGATCCTATGGTGAAAGGTATACACATCTAATGGGAGCTACACGATCCCCTCCCTCTATAGAAAGAAGAAGGTGGGAGGAGTTGGGGAAGAAGGAATAAGGAGGAGAAGTAGGCCCAACAACACCACAACCATTAGTCCCAAAAACATAATTAAAATTTTTATTTCTCATTCCACTCCAAAAAGGCAAGCATCATAACTATTAACGGATTAGTAACAACATTTTAGTACAACTCTAAGGAAAAAGAGATTTAGTTTCGTCTGACTCTTTCTATAGGAAAAAAGTTCCGCTAGTGTAAGGCTTAAGCTCTATAGAAATGATGCTCTACTAGTGGTATTAGGGAAGGGCATATTGGTCTAGAAACCATTTCACTTCAATTTCTTAAATAGGTCTGTTGAAAGCTAATTTCTAATGGTGTTAGGATTCTAGAGGAGATCATGGGAAGGTGACAAAAGAAAGCATGTCCTTATCCTAGTTTTCCCTCTGAGTCTCATCCTCACTTCTCACCTAACCAGATCGTACCTAATAATACCCTAACCATATAAGTACCTACCCTGATACAACCATGCAACATATATAAAGCTAACTGTAATTCACCTGCTTGTTTCTCACTCATGCACTCGTCGTAGTCAAATCATTGTCCACGTTCTTTTTCTTTAAATTTTTCATGGTCCACTTCCTTAAATGAGTTCGTGGTGTTCAACTGTGCTCACCACAAGTTTTTTCTTGACTCATGATCCAACAGTTTCTAAATGGCTTCATATATCCCTAGTTTTTATTTCTCTTGACCGCTCGGAGGGCCTTATGGGTAGGGGATAAGCAATTAATAAATCTTAGTCCATAGGCTTAACCCATACTAACTTAGTCTCATCATGAATCACCTAACCAGGAATGTTATTTCCCCTAGGTCCTAATGGCTCAAAGTGAAAGGGTGTGTGTTTTTTGCGGATGTACTCAAATGATATTTTTTTTAAAGCAGCTGAAATACTATTTCGCATCAAATATTTTTCACAAGAAAAAGGGGGTTTAGGGGCACTAGGAAAATCTTAATATCTAATGTATAGTGACAAAATCTGAGTGGTGGAATGCAAGTGTATCATGTATAGGGGTTTTGATCAATCCAATCAAGCTAATCCAGTGTCCAATCAAGCTTAATGTTCAAATATTTGGTCTAGTTGAAGTGGGGTGATTGCAAGGGGAACACTTCTTAATGTGGTACTAGGTTGAAGGGGATAGCTATAGTGATATGTCATGGTTATGATTTCTCCGTTGATCATTCCTTCCTCAAGGGTAAACTGATAGCGATAAGGATTGTAAATCTCTCCATCCAAGCAGAAGGTATCAAACCTTAAGTCTAGTGTAAGCTTATCTCCAGGGTAACAATTTAGTAACAGGTTCAGTAGGAAGAAGGTAAAAGGTGATGAAACCTTAGTTAAACTAAGTGGGGGGGGGTGAATCATTTTAATACAATCATGGACATTTAAAACTTTTTCATTCAAATAATTTACAACTTCATTTCATAAGCAACTTAATACATAATGGATCAACAAACATAATGTGTGGAAAACAAGTAATTAAACAGATTAAAACATCTCATCAACACTTAATCATCAAGCACATAGATAACATATATAAGTGGAAAATGATAAAGGGAGAAAACCATATCTTATTAGTGTTGTGATGCAAAGGTAAGCTCCAAATCCCTCTCACAACTAATTTTCTATAGGCTCTAACCTACAAGAGGCTACTACCCCAAATTCTCCAAGCTAAAACTTGTAAGGAAGCACCAACTCCCACCCATTTTCTGTAGGCTACAATCCACAGGAGGCTTATACCTCTACTAGCTACAACTGGACATATATCAAGCTAAGAATTGATATAGAAGCACCAAATCCCTCACACAACAATAAAATAATATGCTGACTTAGCTGGATATCATCTCTGTTTTTCTCCTTCTTCAATGCTGCCCTTCCATCCTTCAAGTCTGCTTCATATCATCTCTAGATCTGCACATTATCTTTATCTACTCTCTCTCATTCTTCCACTCTCTAACCTCTATATGAATATTACAATAAAATAATTTATAGAGATCACTTCATGGCTGTTTGCATTCTATATGGGAATATGAAGTGAACAGGCATGACTCTTACCTTCTACCCACTCATTTCCTCACTCAACATATTCAGGATGTTACAACAATATAAACACTCATTTTAGTATTAATTGGAGTTTTAATTTGCCTTGGAGACTTTCCATTGCATCACAAACAATATAAAGAAATTAATACATTTATAGTTACAATCAAATATTTCACTCAGGCCTTTCAGCTTCTTAGATTTGATGCATGTTTCTCCTCTTCTTCTTGCTCTCCCTTTGTCTTTTATGTTTTTGTAGTTATATTTCCAATTGTGTTGTAACATCACTATCTTAGCCCAACTTGACGCATGCCTTTATTTTTTACATTGCCTCTGCCTATTGCATATATTACCTACAACATTATATGCTCTTCTCTTCTCCTTTGCTATGTGTCGGGTTACTTAGCTGAGTCTACTTTTTCCCATGTTCAGTATTTGTTATCAAACTGACGCTGCTACATAACACCTCTACATGAGTGTCGGTTCACTTGCCCATAGTCTTCTCTCTTGCGTTAAACCTTTCCTTTTTAACTCACAGTCGCATCTGCATGACATTGTTCTGCACTTAGTGTCAGGTCTTACCCAAGTCTACTCTCATTCAGTATTTTATTTTAACTCACTTCTGCAACACTGTTCTGCACAAGCTGCGGGTCTTTTTTCATGTGTTCAAGCCTTTCCTTTGTAACCCGAGTCGACCTTCACATCCATGGCTTTCTTCATTAAACCAATGCAAACACATTAAACCTTGGACCTGAAATATATTAATATTCACCTCTGAGCCGCATCGCATCCACTTAACAAATTTCACTTTGCACTTCACGTTCCTTAGATTTTACGTCGTACTATCATTTTCCTTCTCTGATGTGATATAACAAAGTAAAGGCTCTGCATACACACTTTACTTTAGTTTTAGGGTCCCACAATACGGTGACCAATCATAGGCGATTACACTTCACAACCTTTATGATTTAACTTAGTGGCTACACCTTATTCCTTGCGATTTTTGATATTGCACAGTGCCGACATGTGCCTTCTCCATTTTGCATCGCAAAAAACTTAACTTACCATGTGATGCCTTAATGCTAAACTCTAAAATTTGTGATTTACAAAATCTCTCTTGGTGCGATTCAGTATCCGTCGTTGGTCTGTGCCTGATCTAATGAGCCTACTGCTTGAAAATATTATTAGCCTTTGATCCTTAACACATAAAAACGCCGATTTGCAATGTGTGTTTTCATTCTACACCCGATACATGTCCACATCTCTGTCGTTTAATATTAAAACTTCAATTCTTCGATTTGATCCTCGCCGTCTGATTCCTCTAGAATTCTTCTAAGTATTTTCTTCCTTAGTCAATTTCTCTGCTTTCTATGACCACCGTTACTTTGCTTCTCCGCTATCCTTCCTGAGCTTTATTCAATTTTTAAAAGCGTTGATCTCTCCCGATCTTGTTATTTTGTTTGTTATTCACTCCGACTTGGTATTATCATGTTTTCTGCATCCCTTACTCATTATTTAAATCCAGAATATAGACAATCATTCTGTAATACTTCTCTGAATCTAGAATTCATGATTTGTTTCTTACTCCTTTGCCTTTTCTAATGGTCTAATGCTGCTCCTTTGCCTCTCTTTTATGCTTTCTTACTGCATTATCGCTTAATCTGCTTCTGTGCCTTATTGTTGCTGCTTCTCTGCTCCTTTCCCTTAATGATAGTTCTGGTGCTACTCATTTGTTATCATTTTCCATCAATGACAATATTTCCAACAGTCTCCCCCTTTGGAATTGATGGCAACACTTTCTTCAACACTCCAATACTTCCTCCAAGAGTTCCTCCCCTTTTCATTCTGAGAGGTGTCTTTCTTCCTCTGCTTGCTTTTCAGAAGAGCATTTCTTCTTCTCCTTGTTTTTCCTCCCCCTTTGACGTCAATGGAAAAGGGTTGAAAATTTCCCAGTGTAGTTTCTGTCCTTGCATTACCTACTTCTAAGTTGTGTATAGGCCTTCTTCTTCTGAGTTTATACTTTTCTACTCTAGGCTGGTGTATAATAGTTGTTGGGAGAACACTTTGAAAATTATTGAGATTGCATGAATGGATGGTATGTCACCATAGAATGTTTTATACTTATGTCCCTTACTGCTTTATAGAGGTGATATGTGCTATAATTTTGATGTACTTCTTTCATAACAGTCCAATCTTAAGGACCTGTACCATACCATTTCTCTACTAATAACACTTTGTATTCTGCTAAAAGGCAGGCTTCTTGCTCCAAATACCAATTGATGAATGATGTAATGATATAATCATGATAACCATTTCTCTTATTCCTCCTTATTAACAAAATTTTGATTCATTATTAACACTTTGCAGAAAGACATCCAGTGTAATGATCCTTTGTAGATCTTTACCAGCTCCATAGCTCTAGCTCTTCTGTGACAATGTTTATGGGTTGTTCTCCCCCTAGAATGATGTTTTATTGTCTGATACTAACTACCACCTGTCTACTGCACTGTTTCTATTCCTTATATTCCAGCCTTTGCTGGTGTATTTCCATCATCATCATTTTTTTTTTGTTTTTTTTGTTTTTGTTTTGTTTTGGTTTTTTTTTTAATCATATTAGAGAGTATCATCTGCAGACACTACCCCTAGTTTGTCTCTTAGATATTTGAATGGTTCTCTAGCAAGACGTTTTGTGAATATGTCTGATGTTTGTTCCTTTGATGGTACATACTCCATCTTTACTATTTCCTCTGCTACTTTTTCTTTGAGGAAGTGGTAATTTATTGGGATGTGCTTGGTTTTCGAATGAAGTACTGGATTTTTTATATACTTATTGCACTTTTGTTTTCACATTTGACAGATATAGGCTCAATGATGCTTACTTTCATGTCTTGAGAGTTTGTTTCATCCACATTACTTGTGTGCAACAAGCTACTGCTTCTATGTATTCCGCTTCTATTGTAGATAGAGAGACAAATGTTTGCTTCTTGCTTAAACATGCAACCAAAATTTCTCCCAAATAAAATGCACCTCCACTTGTGATTTTCCTGTCATCCACACAGCTAGCCCAATCTGCATCTATATATGCTGTCAATTTGAAGTCTTTGCCTTTTGGATACCGTAGGCCATAATGTACAGTTCTTAGAAGGTATCTAAATATCCTCTCGATTGCTAGCAAATGATTTTGTTTTGGTGTTGCTTCATATCTTGTCACATGTCCTACTGCCAACATAATGTCTGGTCTAGAGGTAGTTAGGTATAGCATACTTTCTATAATAGATCTATAAAGTCTTTGATCTACATCTGCGAATCCATCATCAACACATAACTTGCATCCAGTGATCATGCGAGTTGAGATAGGTTTGCAGTCTTCCATTTGGAATCTTTTTAACATGTCTTTTAAGTATTTTTCTTGTGAAATGAATATGCCTTTGTTATTTTGTAGAGTTTGAAGTCCTAGGTAGAAGGTAAGGTCTCCAATCATAGAAATATCAAATTCTGACTTCATCTCTTCTGCAAATCCTTTTACTAACTCATCCTTGTTGCTACCAAACATGATGTCATATACATATACTAATATAGTTAATATTTCATTTTCATCAACCTTTATATATAGATTGTTGTCTACTCCTCCCCTCTTGAAACCTTGTTTTTAAAAGTACTTCTCTAGCCTAGAATACCATGCACGTGGTGCTTGTTTGAGACCATATAGGGATTTCTTTAATCTGCACACATAGTCTTGTTTATCTACTAAGGAAAATACTTTAGCTTGTTCCATGTAGACTTATTCTAGATCTCCATTCAGGAAGGCAGAATTGACATCCATTCAATATACCTTGAAATAATGTTAGCATGCAAAAGAAAAAAACATTCTAATTGCTTCCATTCGTGCTACAGGGGAAAAATTTTCATCATATTCAAGTCCTTCGATTTGAGAGTATCCCTTGCATACAAGTCTGGCTTTATTTATGATTACCTGACCTTGTTAATGCATATTATTCTTGAATATCCACTTTGTTCCAATGAAATCTTTCCCAACAGGTCTTGGCATTAAATCACAGGTCTTTTTCTTCTCAATTTGGTCTAATTCTTCATTCATAGCATTTACCCAATTTTTTTATTTGCTGGCTTCATCGAAATTCTTCGGTTCTATCTCTGACAGCATGGCTAGGTACACTTCCTCAGTCTGTTCTGCTAGCTGTCTTCTAGTTTGGAATCCTGCACTCTTGTCTCCAATGATTTGATTTTCAGGATGGTTCTTCTGAGTGTCTCTCGAGGGTCCTTTTGAGTTTATTTTTTGTATCTTCTGTTGTCTTAATATGTTCTTCATTTTCTTGATTCACATCTTCATGATGATCTAGAGGATTAGCGTAGTTTGTGCTTCTGGTTCTTTCTGGAAGATCTTCGTCGAATCTCACATCCAAGATTTACATAATTTTATGCATTATTTTATTGTAGCACCTATATCCCTTACTCTTGGATGCATATCCCAAAAATATTCCTTCTTCAGCTCTTGCATCATACTTCCCCAAATTTTCAACATTATTCTTTATGAAACATTTACTGTCAAAGACTCTAAAGTGCTTGAATGATGTCGGTTTCCCATGCCATAATTCATATGGAGTCTTTTCACAATTTGGTTTGAGATTAGCTCTGTTCAAAATATGAACAACTCTGTGTACTGCTTTTGCCCAGTAGGTTTGGGGAATGTTTCTTTCTTACATCATTGCTCTGGAAATCTCTTGTATTTACTTGTTTTGTCTCTCTACCACTCCACTCTATTGAGGTGTACCTACAACTGTAAATTGTTTCTTTATCCCACATTCATTGCACAGGTTTGCAAAATCATTGTCTGTGAATTCACCTCCTTTGTCTGATCTGATGCATTTTAGTTTACATCCAGTTTGATTTTCTGCCAGTGCCTGGAATATCTTAAATTTCTCAAACGCTTCGTATTTGTATTTGAGAAATTCCACCCATGTTAATTTGGAAAAAGCATCGATTATCAACATGAAATACGATTCTCCTCCTAATGCATTTGTTCTTGAAGGTCCATACAGGTCAATGTGTATAAGCTGAAGAGGCTTACTTGTAGATAGTTGGTCTTTAGGTTTAAATGTTGTGCGAGTTTGTTTTCCTAGTTGGAAGGACTTACATATGGTATTTGGTGGCTTATTTATTGCAGGAAAATCTTTGACAACTTTCTTTTTGCTCAATTTGATGACGTTGTCAAAATTTAGATGTCCCAATATTCTATTTCATAGCCAATATTTGTGAAGTTTTCTAATGTGGCATGCTTCACTCTCTTCTTCTACTATATAAACATTACTCTCTATTCAAAGAAGTTTGACCAAGGTCTTTCCCGTGGTTATTCACGATACTTCATTATCATTTGCAACTTAAAAAAAATGATATTCTTGTTATCTTCTGCCTTAGATTTGTTGCTTTCTCCTTCATAGCCTATCCTAGCCTTTATATGAGGAGGTCTTCAAGCATTTAGAATTTTTTCCAAATGTACAGAGCTTTTCATTTGAGAAATATTCATAGTTAATTCAATTTGGGCCTTTTATAATTTCTTCCTTGGGCTTATCACTTCTTCTTCCAATTTTTCTCGCTCCTGATTTTTCCCCTTTATTTCTCTTTTCAGAATATCCTCTATTTTCCTTGATTCTTTTAGTTCAATTTTCAATTTAATAATATATTCTGAATCTAGTTCTGCCTTTACATTTTTTAGAAGAATCTCTTTCTGTTTCTTACTCTTAAGTTTAAGTTTGTATATTTCCTCTAGGGCACTAATTAATTCGTGGAGATCTTCCTTAAGATCTTCCTTGGCCATCAAAATGAATTTTGTTCTTCCTTCTTCATTAGGGAACTAATCTGAGCTCTCAGATGCACTGCTGTCTTGTTGGGCATATATTTTTCTTTTATTAGATATATTCCCTTTCGGCCTATTGCTGAAATTGGTTTTCTCTTTCCCTCTTGACTGAGTCTCTATTTTCTTATGAGGAAAGTTAGATGCATAGTGCCCCACTCTTCCATAGTTAAAGCACTTAAATGGAGGTTTACCATTATACTTACATGTGCCTTTCTCCAATCTTCTGAAATTTTTTTCCTCTTCTTCATCAAAGCGGGAGCATGTACCTTCCTTCTCTTCCATGCACTTATCTGCCTTAAAGGCTACCTCCCTCACATTTGACTTCCCCTTTGCAAGTCTCATCTCATAAGCCATCAAGTTTCCAAGCAATTGGTTCATGGTCAATGTCTCCCAGTTTTTTGTTTCTTCTATGGCAGAAACCTTAGGGTTAAACCTCAATGGTAAATATCTCAATATATTTTTTACAATTACACATTCCTTAATGGTTTCTCCTAGATATTTCATGTCATTCAAAACTTCCACAACCTTTAAGAAGAAACTGGCTACATATTCATCTTCATTCATTTTTACATCTTCAAACTGAGGTCTATAAGCTTGCAGTTTGGCCATCTTCACCTTTTTATCTCCCAAATGGATATTTTCTAATGTATCCTAGATATATTTGGCATTCTCACTGTGCATTACTTTGATAAATTTTGACTCACAAAAACTGCTCAAGAGTGCATTAATGGCTTTTTCATTAGCTATGAAATTTTATTTGGCTTCTTTCTCCGTGTCAATACCCTTTGGCGCATATCTTTTTTCCACAACAGCCCAAGCTTCTATTCCTAGAGACGTTAAATATGTCCTCATTCTTATTTTCCAGAAAACACAGTTTGTGCCAGTAAACAATGGGGCTTTATTTGTTGATCATCTGTCTAGGCTAGCCATTTTGGGGACCTACGATCCCCTTCCAGTTGTTAAACTGATAAAGAAGGAACTGGCTCTCATACCAATTGATGAACGCTTAGCTAAACTAAGAAGGGGGGGGGTGTGAATCAATTTAATACATTCATGGAAATTTAAAACTTTTTCATTCAACTCATTTACACCTTAATTTCATAAGCATCTTAATACATAATGGATAAAAAAACATAATGTGTGGATAGCAAGTAATTAAATAGATTAAAGCATCACATTAACACTTAATCATCAAGCACATAGATAGTAGATATAAGTGAGAACCCATAAATGGAGAAAACCACATATTATTTTTTTTTGATGCAAAGGCAAGCTCCAAATCCTTCTCACAAGTGATTTTATGTAGGCTCCAACCTACATGAGGCTACTAAGACAAATTCTGCAAGACACAACTTGCAAGGAATCTCCAACTCCCATCTATTTTTTGCAGGTTACAACCCATATGAGGCTCCTACCTCAACCAGCTACAACTGGACACCTATCAAGCTACAACTTGATATGAAAGAACCAACTCCCTCACACTAAAATAAAATCATATGCTGATTTACCTAGATATCCGCTCTATTTTTCTCCTTCTTCAATGCTGCCCTTTCAGCCTTCAAGTCTACTTCATATCATCTTTGGATCTACATAGTAGCTCTATATTCTCTCTCTAATTCTTCTAGTCTCTAAATTTTTTATTCATAATACAATAACATCATTTATAGAGATCACTTCATGGCTTTTTGCATTCTATATGGGAATATGAAGTGAGCAGGCATGAATCTTGCCTTCCAGCCACTCATTTCCTCACTCAACATATTCAGGATGTTACACCAATATATACACTTGTTTCAATATTAATTGGAGTTTTTATTTTCCTTGGAGACTTGCCTTTGCATCAAAAACAATATAAAATAATTAATACATTTATAGCTACAATCAAATATTTCACTCAACCTTTTCAAATTCTTATATTTTCTATGTGTTTTTCCTCTTCTTCTTACTGTCCCTTTGTATTTTATGTTTCTGTAATTATATTTCCAACTATGTTGCAACATTACTGTCTTAGCCCGACTTGACCCATGCCTTTATGTTTTACACTGCCTCTGCCTATTGCATATCTTACCTATAACATCCTATGCTCTTCTCTGCTCCTTTGCTTTGTGTCAAGTTACTTACCTGAGTCCCCTTCTTCCCACGTTCACTCTTTGTTATCAAATTTCTGCAACCGCATAACACCCCTACATGAGTGTCGGGTCACTTTCCCAGAGTCTTCTCTCTTGCGTTCAGCCTTTCCTTTTTAACTCACAACTGCATCTACATGACATTGTTCTGCACTTAGAGTTGGGTCTTACCCGAGTCTACTCCCGTTTAGTATTTTCTTTTAACTCACTGCTGCAACACTATTCTACAAGGGCTCTAGGTCCTTTTTCATGCATTCAGGCCTTTCCTTTGTAACCTAGGTTGACCTCCGCTTGCATGGTTTTATTCATAAAGACAATGCAAACACATTAAACCTTGGACCTGAAATATATTAATATTCACCTCTGAGCCACATTGCGTTCGCTTCACAAATCGCACTTCGCACTTCGCATTCCTTAGATTCTATGTTGTACTCTCCTTTTCCTCCTGTGATGCAATTTAACAAAGAAAAGTCCCTCCATACACGCTTAAATTTGGTTGTAGGGTCCCACAACACAATCACCAATCACAGACAATCACACTTCGCAACATTTATGATTTAACTTAGTGGTTAAACCTTATTCCTTGCAGTCTGCGATATTTCACAGTGCCGACACATGCCTTCTCCAATTCGCATCACAAACAACTTAACTTACCATGTGACACCTTAATGCTAAACTCCAAAAGTTTCGATTTTCTAAATCACTCCTGGTGTGATTCGATCTCCACCGTTTGTCTATGCCTGATTTAGCAAACCTTTTTTTTACTTGCAAATCTAGTTGGTCTTCGATCCTTAACAGATAGACACTATAATTTCCGATTTGCAATGTGTGATTTCATTCTCAACCTGACACATGTCCAAATATCTGTCGTTTAATATTAAAACTTCAATTCTATGATTCGATCCTCGCCGTACGATTCCTCCTTTGGAATTATTCTAAGTCTTTTCTACCTTAGTCGATTTCTCTACATTCTGTGACCACCGCTACTCTGCATCTCCACTATCCTTCCTAAGCTTTATTTGGTTTTTAAAAGCGCTAATCTCTCCTGAGCTTATTCTTTTGTTTGTTATTTACTCTGACTTAGGATTATCATGCTTGTTGCATGCCTTAATCACTATTTCAATCTAGAATATAGACCATCATTCTGTATTACTTCTCTAAATCCAGAATTTGTGAATTGTTTATTACTCCTTTGCCTTTGTTAATGGTCTACTACTGCTCCATGCCTCTCTGCTGCTAATATGTGTCTCTATTATGCTTACTTACTGCCTTATTGGCTAATCTACTTCTTTTCCTTATTGCTGCTTCTTCTCTGCTCCTTTCCCTTAATGATAGTTCTGGTGCTACTCCTTTGTGCTCCTTTGCCATCAATGACAATATTTCCAACAAAAGGTGTTATTCCTCATATATCGGAGTTTCGTTAGTGGTATCATTCATAAAAATGTCATCATTCAGTCGGTCGCATTCGAAATATACCTTCTTATCTTTGTTCGGTAGAATTCATTCCAAACCTAGTGCTTGTTGTTCCTAATTCGGGGGCGTGATGTGGGTCCAACAGTAGTGGTAGTAAAGAGTTAAAGGAAAGAGATCATCATCCTAAAAGGGACCATTAAGCGACCATAAATCAGAAGGGGAAGGTGATCCCCTTATATAAGAGAAATATAAGGGAAACTAAATGAGCGAAACCCTAGCCTTTTTCCGTAGCTAGGGGTCAAGTGTAGACTGAAGTTATCCCGACTTGGGCTATCCTGAGTTTCTTGTATATATATATAAGATGTAGTTTTCTTTCTAGGTGTAACAGTTTATATGATGTTTCTCATTCATGCCCTAAGTCATAGGTATGTAGTATGTTAAATTTGAATCCATGTGTAGGTATGTCTTGTACAACAAGCCTAATGGGACCTTCCTATGGCGAACATACTATGTTGGTAATGAAAAGGCTACTTATGTCAAACTACAATTATCATAGGGAAGGGTTAGAACGTAAGGGTTTTTGTTTCTACCTAGGTTATTTGCTATATAAATGATTGATATAGATGTATGAGGGTTGATTTTTATGTTCCCAAGTGTGTAAAATGTCACCAAAGTCAGTCTAGATGTTTTCAGGACTAGTCCAACCAAAGTAGGCGTATAGCTGTAGGGTCTAGGGCATATGTTTCATGGGCTATTTTCAAAGGCTGAGGGTATAGGAATGAGAGGTAGTATGATTTGAATATGTATGAGTGAGATAGCTAGGTTAAGTGTAACCAGTAAAAAAGGTAATCAGTGAGTCCTTTAAAGGTAAGAAATTAATCTAGGTAGTATCATTGATTCATAAAATGGGTGACCTAAATTACACAACTTCTTTCTTATTGCATTAATAATGTGAAAACACGTGACAAATATGATCACGTTCCAACCTCTCCTTCACACATTGGGGATGATTTATGTTTTTACATATATAAGCCTTAACATGATTGTAAACCTTGATCCTCTTCTCAATCCACCTTAGATACGACACTTGTTCCTTTGGCAAGTGCTCCCGCCAAGCAGAAAACACCTTTATTTCTTCTTGCACCTCAAATGTCTACATAATTTGTCTGTTGACCTGCCTAACTTCACCAACGTGGGTTGTAGGTCAAGAAGGCAAGTAAAATTATGGCTTGGCATCAATGGATTGGAGAAATACTCATACTAGAGAGAACCTCTCTGAAATGGTATATAGTTCATATAGAATAAAGTCCAGTTTTACTCCCTGATGATTTCCAATATGAATTCAAAAAAGGGTTTTTTTATGAATTCAAACCATAGAATGATTAGTTTTTGAAATCTGTTGTAAGAAAAGCGGGTGCATTTTTCAATCTAGGTATGCCATAATTAAAAAAGTCAAATATGAGAATATATTGAAGTTCACATTATATATGTTATTATACCCCAATTGGCTTATCAACTTCTAAAATAGGTGGTCATAAGTAAGATATTGGTTTCCAAAACATGCAAGAGGATATCCTCTTGGAGTAGATTCTCCCTCGACCAGTTCTTCAAAAAAACAAAATAAGGCATTGAAAATCCACATTATTTCCTTAATTGAGTAGCAAATGGAGTGTATTGCTCTTGTATTGATTCTCAACGTCTAAACCTACTTGGAACATAATTTGGTACCAAGACATGAAAGCATATGAGGCTTTAGAACTGATTCCAGAGTGTGTAATGTGTTGAAGAGCTGAAAGTGTAATGGGAGGATTGGGTCTTGAATAAAAATAAGACTACACTAGCTAACTGGCATCAATTATTGGTGAAATATCGGTTATCTGAGAGAAGCTTTGAAAAGGGTATGGTTTAAAGGGAATAAAATCCAGTTTGATGGCCTGATAATATATTTCCAATCATAAACCCCAAATATAATTTTTTCATAATCAAACCCTAATTAGCTATTAGGTGGGGGGTGTACCTCAAGAGAGCAGCTCCACTCTATGAAATATTAGGTTTTTGAAATATTTTGTAAGTGACTTATTGCATTTTTCAAATTTCGATCCAGGTATGCCAGGGAATGTGGGGTCATATTTATGAGTTGTAGGAACCTTCCTAACTCGGGAAAGCATTAGAGATCAACCAAAAACAAGTGGGTAAGCACAAATTTGGACTTTAATGCGTGAAATATAATTCCTAAAAATTGTCATTCAAGGGTTATTTCTCTCATTTACATCGATATGTAACACTGGTTTCTTTGAACCTTTCTCATTATGTCCTGAATAAGTGAATGGTTGCACCTCAAAATGGTGTATGAGAACATGTAACACAAATATAATTATGTCGGATGGTGTAAAGAGTATCGGATGAAAATGATACCTACTAACAATGACCCTTTGTCACTGGACTGACTTATAATTACCACCTTCTGTCACTAACTGTCTTTGAATCAAGTATGAGTGGTTTTCTTATATCTAGCTATGTCCAGATATCGACTATGATTGGCTATGATTAATATTCTTATATCTGGCTATTCTCAGCTATCAACTATGATCAACTGCTATGACCAATATTTATTTAGAAAAATGTTCAAGATCTAGAACACCTCATACCTCCAATTAGTTTGTTTATTTTGAATTGTTTTCCTGACCATTATTTCCTTTGTAAGTGGTGTAAGGGTCAATAAATTGTCTCTGTACGTGATCCCAAAAATTGTGCAATACCCCCTTCATATTGGGAATAACTTGGGCATTTTCCAATATATAAAGGAATGTTTGAAGTTTTCCATGGAATTTCTCCAGAGATTGCACTGGCAGGTTTAGGCATCTTCTCGGTTATCAAAATATAGGCAATGGATTTTCCATCACCACAACAGAGACATATTTCATTAGATGACTTCTAGCATCAATTCCACTGCATCTCATAGATATTGTTTCTTATGAACTACATAAAACACTTAAAACTTATACAGAGCACTACATATAGTCCACTGATCCAAAACTGCCACATCTGCACTAGTATTGGCTCCTTCCTCGGTGATGATATTAATTCCTATATATATGTGACCCAAAAGATTTCCACCAAGGATCCTTGGCTCAAAATTCACCATGTTTACACTGCGCTTCCTTATATATTGCACCTCCCATTTCTCAATAAACTCCAGGTAGTCCTCTATATTATATCTTCTAGTAGTTTCTATAGTGAGGCTAATGAGGTTGCAGATAGTTTCATGTCATATTCCCCACTTCATTAAAGTTGTAACATTTTGGTGGAGGATGGTAAAAATTCTTTCATGGAGCTCTATTATCTTAATTATGATATTTTAATATTATGATATTTTATTTTTTTATGATAGGGAAGGGGATCATGACCAGGATTTCTACATATCTCCAAATCACTACATCCACCTTTTCCAAATCTACCCACCCTTCAAAACCCCCCCACATTTTCTAGAAAGAACATATATAAATACCCTATCTATATAAAATTACTTCGTTAATGTCTCTCCCTCGATATTAAGGCACTAGGTGTGGGGTATGGCACAAAGTTAGTAAGGGTGAGGTCAAATTCAAATTAGGTGATAAGCTTCTCTCTTCTAAGGAAAATGGAGCATGATTCTGCAATCAAGTATCCCTTCATACAACCTTATCCCTCTTGTATACCATTTCCAATACAAAAATTGCTATTTAGGGCCCCCATGCAGACTGTCTATAGCTTTTTGATGACCATCGATTATGTATTCGCATGTACTTCTTGTATACATCTTTTTTTCACATCGATTTTTTTCTCTATTTTTGTTGTATGTTCCTTCAAAGAGAAGGTAGATTAGGGAGGAAAATTAATTAATTTTTCTTATGGAAGGCTAAGCAATGAATGGTTTATAGAGTTGCTTGAGCTGATAAAGTCCTCGAAAGTATCCCCATATAGGTTCAGCTGGGAAAGCCCTTGAAGCGACTCCCCAAGCAGGATCATTCAGGTAAGCCCAAGTAAGGTCAACGGGGTAAAGGGAGTTCGTTTGGGAAATTCCTTGAAATTTTTTCCCCAGTTTCAGGTGGGAAATCCCCCGACATGTTTCCCAAGCATGGTTCATTATATAAACCCGACCCAAGTAAGATCAACTAGGATTTTTCAATAGGGAAAGGACATCCAACCAGGGAAAGTTAATCCAGGCAAGGGTAACCCAGGAAGAGTCATTAATTCCAAACCAAAGAAAGGTAATCCATCAAAGAAATGTAACGCCAAAAACTATAGTTCCAGGTCAGGGAAGGTATACTAACTTAGAAAGTGTGTTTGGGATATTGTTCCGATTCAATTAATGAACAGGAAAGAAGGTAGTTTCTTGCTTGTACACTGATGCAAAGGGTGGGATGAACCAGTTAATCAACCAAGGATAGAGCAAGGTTAAGCACTATTATTCTACCTTCCCATTTACTCGATCAGACTTCTTAGTGCTTTCAAAGAAAGAGCCAGTAGGAATCGTCAAACCATCCCCCTCCAATAGAGCAGTTTTGAAGGTTTGACTTGAACAACAAATCTATATACAAACAAAATATTTATTTTCCTCTTACGATTCTTATTCATGATTCTTCGAGTATTGACCTTCTCTTTGTCTGACGGGTAAGCTCCTACCTACCTTCAAAAGTAAGGAGAGATAGCTTAAAAATCAAATCAAGGGCATGTAGATAATGTACCACTTGCGTAAGATCCATGCAGTTGCTTGAGAAGTACCAGCTGATCCAAGATGAGCTACTCTAGGCTCACTAGTAAAGTAAGACAAGCCTTTGATCCCATCCATCCTATCCAGCCATCAAACCTATCACACCTTGATATTAGGGAAATTCAATAATGAAAGGTCATGTCATGAGTGATAGATTGACCACCATTTCACCTAGAAAATGACTGGGAATTTCAGTACTTAAAGGTGGGGTATCTAGATGATAGAGAGTGAAAACTTTGCCTATCCATTTTCAAGGATAGTAAAGTGAATAAAGCTTAGAGGATACCATGAACTCGTGGGAAAATCTATAGTGAAAGGTGGCATTCTGAATTCTTGATTGATTATTGAACTGAGAAATCAAAACTTGGAAATTATATAGTGAAAGGATGACATATCCAAATGATAGAGAGAGAATGTGAACGTGGCCTATCAAGTTCTCCTCTAATAGATGCGATAACCTAATAAAAATACAGTTTACAAATAGGTAAGGTCTAACCTGTCCAACTTAAATAATTCCAATCCCCAACCTATCCAGTTTCAAACAAGTTAGTCACATTGGTGTTGTGGCAATCTAGGTTGTGGGTCCAGAACTTTTGAGAATCACAAGTTAGGTAAGCAAGGTGTGAAGTTGAGGTAGGAAGTGTTTCTATCCTGACCTAAGAAGTACATATGACTAAAATAGTGTGTGCACCTGCCTGAAGTATGAGGAAAACAAGGCGTGGAGATGCTTTCTTTTCCACATTGTAATGACGTATATAAAAAGAAGGGAAGCGTGAAAGCCTAATAAATCCTGAAAATCCTTCCTCCCTATGTGCTTTCCTCGCGTGAAATATTCCTAAGTCTAGGATAACCCTATTGCCTTGGGGAGGTAGATTCACTATGATCCAAATAACTAGCTTAGGATTTTGAGGTTGTCCCAATCGATAAAAAAAAACTTCCTCTCCCGCTAGTCTTCACCATTCTTCCTCACCCTCCTTCGTCAGGTGAGCCATTCTTCCTCTCCCTTTGGTCAAGCCTACCTGCACAACTTATCCTACTCTTTATAACTTGAGTCTTCCTTGCCTAGATTTATGGATTGATCAAAATACTAGTTATATTGTTGGATTTACTAGTTTTATTTATGGATTATAAAATCTTCCAATGCTTACATTCGTAGATAGATTCATTTACCAAGTAAGTGCATGAAAATGCACACCTTCACCACACCTCACACGATGAAGCACCTTCGGCAATGATATCTCGCACTCTCCACCGTCACATGAAATGTCGTAACACGTGTGTTATCCAGGTAAATCCCCTCTACAGATAAAGGTTATCCCTCTTTCCCTAGGGTGGGTCTAGCAACTACGGGAACATACTAACATCTAACTTCCTCAATTGTAAATGAAATTTAGAGCAAGGAAGATGACCTACCTTATCCTGATTCTATGTTGTCATCTTCCGTCGAAGCTTCTTAATCTGTCGCTCTTTCCAAGCTCAATACACGCTGTTACCAACGTTCAATTAACTGTATAGATAGTTAAGACACCACGACAAGCATAAAACCATGACAAACATAAAACAATTACAACCTATCTAACTGATCAAGGAATGCTAGAAATCTCATTATATATGTAAACAAGAGTGGAAGATAAACATCAGATGCATTTTATTATGATAAATACAAGGGGAGTTTACAACCAAGCCTTGATGTTGAGGCTCTCCTTCGGCAGGTCTATATCCAAGCATGTTTGCCACACCCTCACGAACAAAGCTTCAAGATCTCACTATGTTCTCAACATACAGAAACAATCACATTATGCACTATTATATCGAAGCTATGATTGCTTCTTCTCTCTATTCTAACATTTTCAGCTATCTGTTCAACTAGCACTTCAATGGAAGAGGAGGAGGAGGTTGGGATCCATAGAAAGGAGGGAGAGGGTCCTATCCTTTAGGAGAGTTCCAAGGGAGGTGGAAACTACTAACGAAAGGAGGGAGTCCGTGGTTGTTTCAGTTCAACCACTCCCAATGACTCATCCTTGAGGTGGTTGGAATAGAACCTTCACCTCTATTTTTAAAAAACATTCCATAAACATCTTGGTGCTGGAGCTGAACTGGGATAGAGCGCCAACTAGCATGGGATCAGTGTTAATTTTCCAGCTTGACACGAGAGTGTAACTGGATACTCGTGCCAAGGCAAAAACATGTGTTTTTAGTGGTCTGCTCAGGAAATGGCCAGCATAAATAATGTTGTCCTCATGGAAAGGGATGCAATGATTGTATTTGCAAGGCATGAAACTAATTATTGATCACAGAAATGACCCTCCAATGAGTGAGATGGGAATTGCAGGGAAAATGAAAAAATGTTGTGTAACAGATGCCCCCTAAAGTATGAAGTATGAACATGAGTGAGGGGTGAAATGCTTTACAAGTACGTGCAAGGAACCAGACACTGTCGTCAGGAGACCTGCAAATCAAGCATAGATACATATAAATAACTAAAACCTCTATTGAAAATAGATGAATCCATGGTATAGGTGTAGTTGTACATCAAGAAGAGGATCATGTGCATGGATTCTTGGCATGGACGTAGACATCCAAATAAAGGGATCATATGAAATAAATCCATGGTATGGGCATAGCCATTCATATAGAGAGGATAAAAACAAGAGAACCCACAGTATGGGCATAGCCATCCATTTAAAGAATCATGTATATAATCATGAATGACTCATCACTCCTTGTAACCTGGACTTTTGTGATTGAAGCGCAGGGTCTTGCACTCCAACACCACCCGATCAAAGTACAAATTCCAACATTTGAATAGATGTGTTGAAGTCAAACATGCTAGAAAATCACTTGATTACCGGTCAATGATGTGAACCGTTAACAAGTGCGAGAGAAAGCACCAATAATGTCAATGGCACTCAAGGTACTACTAGTACAATCCATGGAATGTGAATAGTGAGCTGAAATTGAACACCCATGAAATCACCCAATCAAAGGCCAATGATGTGAACCTTTCGTCGAATGCGAAGAACTTTCCATTAGGGCATGCAAGCTCTAAGGTACCAAAAAGGATTCTGTAGATCAACTTCCCAAATAATGAGATGAAGTCGACAAGAAGCGATCTATTGAAGGAGGGTCATAATGAATCCTACACCATCGACACGAAATAGAGGATGTAATATGAGTGTGATTCAAGACTGAAATAGAGGATCAAGAATGTACAAAATGCAGAAGGATTTTCTCTTGAACATATCGGCGACATGAATTTGGAATTTGGCAGCATTTGACTCAAATAGGATGAGAGGTTATGTAGAAAAAATTTTAAATCGAATGAGAGGAAAATGGATTTCCCAAACCCATGGAGGAAAAGTGACAGAATGAAGATATCTCAACTCGACACGAACTTCATATAAGTGTCATGTTCAAGAGTGACATACTGCCGACACAACTAACGAAAAAATTCCATTTTCCCCCACCATTTATGGAGATTACCTCTTTATTTTTACACAAGCTTGAAGAGGATACCATATGCTTGTCATATAAGTTTTTCCTTTAGAAAAATCCAACCTAGTACATTTTACGAGCCCTAGGAAGGAGGAACTCGATTAACGTCATGGTGAAAATTTCCAATGTCATAAGGGTTTAACGAGTCTGACAAAGAAAGAACTCGATGTCTTTTCATGTTTAGAGAGTTTGAAAAGAAGGCAGAAAATAAAGCTCCATCAGTCCATTTTCGTAGGTAGTCTCACAGATCCGAAAAGGTAGAAAACTGTGTCTGAGAGAACCTCTTAGTAGCGATAGGCTAAGGTATTCCTTCCTTTAGAAATAATCCATCCCAGCCCGAAAAGGGTTAAACGTATACTGGGGTAGATATCGTTTCACAGCCATTTAACAAGTTCAAAACGAAAAGAGTCTCGCCAATCTTTTCAATTTTCGAGAGTCAGAAAAGAGTTGAAAGATGACTCCTCCTGGAGGAACGAGTGGTATTAAGGGTAGCTACTGGTTTCGGTAACGGTGGAACTTCTCAGAACAAGTAAAGGTCAAGAGGCTGGTTAACAAGACCACTCATCATAGCGGTTCCTCATAAATGGGTGAAACAATCAAGTGAAATGGTCACTATGATTGTCCAAGCAGATAGTGACGATGGAGTGAGAAAACCAAGGCTCATCTGGCCAAAATAGGCTGATAAAATGGCAATCACAAGAGGTAAAATGGGAATGGTTTCATTTTTACACAAGCTTGAAACAAAGATAAACTATGCTTGGAACCATTTTCATTTTTACACAAGCTTGAAATGGAAACAAACTATGCTTAAAAAATTAAGCATGCCCCCAGCATGGTGAATCAATTCGAGGTACATGCCCCCCAAGCTTCAGTCCATATGAAAGGCAGATGTAGTGAAGGTTCAAATTATGAGATCAAGAGAAAGAATCGACTAGGATTTTACGAGATATGGTAAAGACTCGAATTGAACGGGAACGTTTTTCATTGTTTTAATGATGTTGACACATTAAAAGAACTATCCTCATGACACCTTGTTTCATTTTTTAAGGAGCTTGACACAAGAAAAATGAAATCTACTCCGATGAGCTTGTTTCATTTTTTAAGGAGCTTGAGATAAGAAAACAAACTATGCTCTGACGATCTTTCATCTTGACGAATAAGAGGTCATGGATTCAAAAAGTTCTGCACTGGATGGGAGAAAAACATCTCGAAAATTAGGACCCAATGCCACACGATGCACAACGACACTATCACTGAATGCGGGCATGGGACAGGTAGCCATATAATTAACCTGTAGCGGGGAAGATAAAACTGGAAGATAAAGACCTGGAAGGGATGATGGTGGACCAGATGTTACGTCAGGGCCAAAGAATGAAAGCTGATCAATGGCCATGATCTGACCTTTGTGTGGGACACAAATCACACGAAAGAGGGAAGAGACAAGCAATCCAATGACATAAGTATAGTCACAACCCGGGAGTAAATTAAAATATAAGGGGCCTGGAACAACCATCACGTCTATATAGACAGTTTTCCCTCTGAAAGTAACAAGAATCCTCGGAAGGATCTCTAATGGTTGACCGGTTCCTCTGTTAAATTCCAACAGATTCTGCATAATAGGCACAAGCAGTGGAGAACCAAAATCTTGCCAAGTAGTTGAAGAAAAAACATTAACGGATGCACCTTTATCTATAATGGTGTTGGGTACAACCACATGGGAGACATGTACCATGATATCAAAAGGCACATAAGAAGGAAGGTAGTATCCTAAAAATCGACTCCAATCGAAGGAAGCGACCAAACTACTTGGAGGGGGTACCATCGAACTGAGATGGTCATCCCTTGGTGTTACGGGAGCAAGAAGAGCATCCTTCGGGACCTACATCACGGGAGCAGGAGGAGCAACTTCTTGAACTATAGGAATGGGAGAATATTTCTCCAAGTCCGAGGAATCTGAAAAAACAAGAATAACCTGAAGGGGATGAGATCCACTCTAGATGAAAAAGACCTGATGAACCAAAGGCGGGATCGGGTCGACCGATTCCTCGACCAATGGTTGGTTGGGAATGGATTTGTGAATTTGAATTTGCAAGGGAATGGGATCAAACAAGGATGAATCTTGACTAGTCATTGAATCAACTAGCAGAGGACTCGAAAAAAGCTTCTTGTAACCAGCTGGAAGGTAGGGTGCAGAAATAGTAGGGTTGTCCAACACTTTCTTGGCTTCATCCATGTACGGACAAAGGTGAATGGGATGATGCCCTTTACACAACTTACAGGGATTCGTGATCTTACCTTGTTTCTTACGTGTCTTATTAGTACTATTCGAAGATGTGTCACCAATATGACTTCCAAAAGCCAAAGGCAATGACGGATGACCGTCGGACCATGCTTCAAATACCTTGGGAATGCCAGGGTAGTCTCAAAGAAGATGGTCTCCTTTTCACAACATACAAGGGAATTTTACTTTCCGTGAATGTTTGGATGGTTTATCAATGGAAAGTGTCTGAGACGCAATAGCTGCAACATTAGCCTCTTGCTTATCTGACTTCTTCTTCTTTGTCTTCTTCTTCTTCTTAGCCATCTCGTTACTAGAATCCAAACTCAGGCGAAGTAGAAGAGGAGGATGAAGAAATAGGAAAAGAAGGGGAGAGGTCCACCTTATAAGAAACATGATGTTATTTTGGTGGAGGAGATGGATGTACAGTGGACAGAACACTCGAGACCACAGAGGTCAAGAATAACCAAACAGGCAACCCAACAGTTAATCTAGGCAGGGACAATGTTTCCATATAAGGAGCACCAACATTCCCAAAAGCCAGAAAAGGACTAAGATTCCCTTCGGAGGGGATTCCTTGGTTGGTAAACTCCGAAAATGTTGCCATTGGAAAAAACCGTAAAACACAATTCTAAGGAAGATAACTTTAACTAGGAATATTTCATGGATAGCTAATATTTTAAGACACTGAAACAAAAATCTCTGGTTTCATATTTTAAGAGTCGAGAAATAGGAAAAAGGTGAATCTATCATTTTTAGGTTGAAACGAGCGTGAAAGGACAAGCACTCGATGATCTTTTCACTTTTAGAGAGTCACAAAAAGACCAAAATGACTACTAAAGTAATATAAGCAAGAGGGTGTACCAAGTTTCCGTGAAATTCCATGTACAACTTGGTGATCAAATGAAAGAGAAATGATGGAGGACTTTCATACGTGCAGGTAGTCTCCCTGAATGCTGTGTTCGGTGTATCATGGTTACAGGGTGGCAGACTCAACTTCCTATGGATAAAGGATTGCAACCTATATGGGTCTCCCTTTATATACTCAATGATACAGGGAGCACAAGTCCATACTAGTGTTGTCTAATGCCAGATGGTGAATGAAAGCTACTAGGTTTTAAGACATCGAAACACGTCTCTAGCCTAGACTACTAAAAATATTTCATTAGGTTTCAATGCTTCCTTAGGCTAATTCATAAACTTTAAAGTTGATCTTTGAATTATGTCTTGGTTTCAAGGCCCTACCGCTGTCATCTAAATCTCCTATATGAAGCTATATGAGAAAATAAATCTTTCAATTCGATGAATGTTATCTAGTTAAGGGAAGTGTTTCAAACATTGATGCAACCAACAACCAAGGAAACTTTTCCAAACTAGATGACTTTCACTATCCAAAAGTAATCTAGAACATTAAATGATGCGAATTATGCAAGGTAATCTATGCGAAATCCTCTTTTTTGAAAACTATGCAATTGTAATCTATGCACAATTTCCTTTTTTGTTTGAAAGAATAAAAATGCACTCAATGCATTTTTCGATGAAATGAGAATCTACTTAATGCATGCTTTTAATGAAATAGAATGCACTCAATGTGATTTTTAGCTTTCAATCATTAAACAATGTAATTTAAGTTCAATGATAAATCTCAAAAAGACTTTCCAATGCAATGTGATCTAATGCATTTTAACAAAAAGAAAACTTTGATACGAAAACTAAATGAATGAAAATTTCCTTAATGGAAGGATGAATGCAAAAGGGATGCAAACAAACACTAATAATGCAATCATTGTTTTGAACACTTTGTAACAAAATTCCTCAAAAGGCTACAAGACATATGAGGTCAAACACAAAAAGGAATTCCAAAGCATGAGCTCAAAACAATGCATTCATTCCCTTTTACATCAAACAATCATAGAGAGAAAAAATTTTAGTTGAACAATGAGCAACATAATCTATGCTCACAAGTGAAAAAGTAAAGAAGAGAACATGTAAATCATACGAAGAAAAATACCAGAAGGGAAAGACACACTAGAGGAGGAATTAGGGAAAAAGCCTCAATTTTTCACACACCCTGAAATTGGCACGAATTTTGTGGGTGAAACTAGCGCCAACTGGCACGACTTGCTCACTGACAACTAGTGTGAATGGCCAATTGGTGCGGGTTGCTAACTAACAACTAGCACAAATCGACACTACTGTCAGAAAAATAAAAGCGCCAATGCCTGAATAGGAAAAAACAAATAATTTCTCCCAACCAAGACCAGACTCACCACTTCAAGCAAAAACCAAAAGATCATAATTGATGAAAAACATAGGAACAAACAACGAAATGGTCATTCGACTAAATCTGTCGAATGACTAAGACCTCAAAGAGTGAAAAAATTAAAGGAAACTCACCAGTGGAGTCACCAATTTATTGTCTAGGTAAATCCCCTCTGCAGAAAGAGGCAATCCCTCTAGCCCTAGGGTGGGTCTAGCAACTATGGGAACATACTAACATCTACCTTCCTAGATTGTAAATGAAATTTAGAGCAAGGAGGATGACCTACCTTATCCTGATGCTATGTTGTCGTCTTCCATTGAAGCTTCTTGATCTGTCGCTCTTCTAAAGATCGATACACACTGTTACCAACATTCGATTAACTGTACAGATAGTCAAGACACCATGACAAGCATAAAACCACGACAAACATAAAACAATTACAACCTATCTAACTGATCAAGGAATGCTAGAAATCTCATTATAAATGTAGACAAGAGTGGAAGATAAACATTAGATGAATTTTATTATGATAATGACAAGGGGAGTTTACAACCAAGCCTTGATGTTGAGGCTCTCCTTTGGCAGGTTTGTATCCAAGCACGTTTACCACACCCTCATGAAAAAAGTTCCAAGATCTCACTATTTTCTCAACAAACACAAACAATCACACTCTGCACTATTCTCCCTAAGCTATGATTGCTTCTTCTCTCTATGCTAAATTTTTCAGCTATCTGTTCAACTAGCACATAAATGGAATATGTCTATATTTATAGAGAATATGAGGAGGTTTGGATCCCTACAAAGGTGGGAGAGATTCCTATCCTTTACGAGAGTTCCAAGGGAGGTTGAAACTACTAACTAAAGGAGGGAGTTCGTAGTTGTTTTAGGTCAACCACTTCTAATGACTCATCCTCGAGGTGGTTGGAATAGAACCTCTGCCTCTATTTTTAAAAAACATTGCATAAACATCTTGGCGCTAGTGCTTAACTGGGACAAAGTGCCAATTGGCACGGGCTCAGTGTTAATTTTCTAGCTCGACGCAGGAGTGTAACTAGCTATTCGCACCAAGAAAGAAATAGGTGTTTTTAGTGGTCTGCTCAGGAAATGGCCAACAGAAGGAATGTTGTCCCTATGACAAGGGATGCAATGATGGTATTTTCAAGGCACGAAACTGCTTATTGATCACAAAAATGACCCTCCAATGGGTGATATGGGAATTTTAGGGATAGTGACAAAATGTTATGTAACAACGTGAAACAAATATTGTGATTTTTCTTACCAAATAAATGGAACCCTTCATATACATAGTAACTGAAATTAAAGGCCAATCACTCATGCTATGAATTCATAAACTACTAAACCTATCACCAGGAAGGTGTAATGAAGTGTGGATATATTCCTTAACCTCCATATCACTTCGAACTACCTTGACATCTTGAACTTGACAATGTGTGCCAGTAAAATAACTCTATTATATCTACTTACATAGCCTTATCACATATCAAGGAAAGATCACATCGCTTCAAACTACCTATAAATATACTAAGAGAAAAATGTCTTATTGATTATTTTTGGTGTAGGTGTTGGTACTATCTGTTCATTTCCTTTGCCGGTGTCAGTGTCGGTCCATTCCTTCCTGCCAGTCATCACTACATTTCCTATCATTCCCTACTACCATCTTCCAATCATTAGAGTGACCTCATCCCAAGTTCTCTCATTGGATTCACTGACTTTCCCATACCAACTTCTGTCTCCAATCCTTAGAGTGAACTTACCCATTCTATTCATTCTTATCTAAACCCCTAGCCATTAAGAAATCAACTTGATGCTCCACCCATACTATCCTTAAGGGAAGGGAGACGGGAGAATATATTCTTAGAACCAGATTCAGAGGGAGAACTAAGCATGATACATCACATCAATTTCATAGGTTTATAAGGCACACTCCTTATTTACATAGTTAGTTATAATAGTAAAGCGATAATAGGGGATAATAGAGGATATAGGTAAGGACCATAGTTCCTCTATGGCTATAAAAAAAATCAATTTCACTCAATACAAATCAACGATAATCACTACCCATGATAGATAGTTAAGACGAGCCCCTACACATCCCATATTAATTATATTGTATTATAAAAAACACCACTTCATCCAATATTTGTCCCAACAAACCCTATGGATAGGACTAACTGGCTACCTATATAAAGTATAGCTTCATAATATTATATATATAGATATATGAATTTAGTATTATAGAGTGACTTTTATATATTAGTAGGGTATTTATCTTGTATTGAAGGAATTTCTATTGATTATGGATTCTATATTATATAGTAGGTTCATATCTTATATAGAAATACTCAGTAAACCCAAACCCCTCTTTAAAGTCTTAAAGCTTCTTACTTTAAGGAATTAGTCACTAGGTATAGGAAGAGAAAACTATTGAGTATTAGTAAGGTATTATAATTAATGGATTAGGAAATAGCTTTGAGGTATTACATTTATTTCTACTACATAGATGGATTAGATAGATTTTCTTCGTATTGATAAATGATAGAAACTTTAGGAAGGAATGCTTAGACTTTGAATATTACTCAATGTAAGCAAGATACTCCTTACTTCTTACTAGTTAACTCATAACTCTAGAAGCAATCTATTACTACCTTACTACACAAGGAACAATAGAAAATATAGAAAGGGATGAGGTACGAACCAACTAAGAAATTATATTTCTTAACCTATCAACCATCATCCCTAACACAACAGTCTTGAAACCAAATATCACTTACCTAACCCTTAGACGTAACCTCAGCAACGAGTTAGACTAGTAGTTTGACCCATACACTCCCACTACCTAAGACATAGATGAACACTATTGACCTCAATAATCAAGACTTTTCCATTTATGAAAAATACTATCCCAGGCTTCTATCAGGAATAGACTCCAATATAATTATCAAAACACAAGGAATCTATTACTCAGTAGATAGACATTTTCTCAAGAAAATTCAATGGACCAATAATAATTACTTAGAAACAATAGGAATATCTTAGGAACAACACAAAGACAAAGCTAGCAACTACAACAAATAATATAGTAACTAGATAGATGAATATCAAATAAGATCTATATAATAAGCCACAAACATTGATATACAATAAAACACCTTAGCTTCAACTTAAACATGACTTCCACTCCACCTTTTATTAGTCAAAGAACCCCTGAGGAAATAGGACCTATAGTATACACTATGCTCCTTCTTCTCACTTAAAATATACAGAACTAATCAACTTGAATCCATTGCATTCTCTCGGCATCTAGGAATAACACTCTAACCATCACAATATTCATATAAAAACCCCAATGTCTATGGTCAACTTATAACCAAAAAATATCAAACTATTCCTATGAATAATTAGATATTATTTACAACACCACTAGAACAAGCACATGATAACATTAGCTAGAGTACTAAACCCTTCATTAGACTTAGAACAGGATGTATGAATGGACTTATTCAACCTCCTCGTGGGATAGGCTCCCTAGCCTCTACTCATGGGTAAACTGGGTCAACCTCAACTGGTTCAATGAATAGATGAACTCACCTCGTTGTAGGTGTATCTAAGACGTGGTAAACTTCCTCAATTGTAACTTGAATTCATGAGTGTACTTCTAGTGTTGCTTCAGTATTTTCCTATGCTTATGAGAAAACATAAGCTGGATCAATGGATGAAATTGAAGGATTCACGAGTTTGATATTTTATTTATTATTATGGGCTTTGGAAATGTTGCTACCTTTGACTCTGCCAGTAAGAGCTTGAAGGGGTGCCCCTTGACTCTTGCAACCCTTTATGAATTAGTGAGATAATTTACTGTTTCATGTTCAATGGGATAAATAGAAGGATTAATAAGATTAGATGCAATTTTTTTCTCTTCTAGTTAGGATGCCTTTATTTTTTCCTCTGCATGATCAACCTCAATGGGAGGAATGGGGTCAAAAAAAATTATATGTTATCTATATTGATATGAAAGTGTGTCAAATTATCCCACTTGGTAAAATTTAAAGGCTAGGGGTGTTATCTTTATTTACTCTTACAATTGGAACTATACCTTAACCTAGAAATATATATTCACCTGGAACTATATCTGTGGCTAAATTTGTTTTCTCTGATGATACTTGGACTGAGAAAAAATCAATGTCATAAAGTTCATCAACTTAGGCATATGGGCAGATATCATAGTGGTAGAGAATGAGTGTGTTTGCTAAGTATCTCGTCAACTATGTTAGCTTCTAATGATAGGTATCGACTTTTCTGGGATCTATTGAGTCAGTAACTTCTTTTTATACCACTGGTAATGCCTATTTCTTCTCTGCTTATGGTTATTATACTACAATCTCTCCTCCTATGCGCTTGGATTATGCCTTTCCCTCTGCGTCTGTCTCCGGATCATTCATTGATTATGAAACTTACCTCACCATAATAACTAATAGCACAGCCAATAGAGTAAGAGAAGGTGGAAGATCAAGCATGAGGTATTGCAGTTGATCTTGTTTACCCACTAGTTGGAATTCTAGGAGTTCCATTCATTGAAGATATAGTTCCAAGCACAGATACAAATATTTTTTTTATTCATTCGAATCTATTTCCTTCTTCATATTTATTCTTGATTCTTATTGAATGTATTAGTTTCTTTCAGAAATACCTTAAAATTTGAACCCTTACACTCAGTATGTTCGTGTCAATATCTCTAATCCTTTTCCTTCATGCAAAACAGGAAAGTATAAAAGCACGTCTTATCCAATATGTCTCGGTTATCCCTTAAACTAAGGGTAATATAGGAGCGAAACTATGCTTGCTACGAAAACCAAACACAGGTCATGGCATCTTTGGTAACCCTTTTCACAATCAAGTGTGAGGAAGATGTATTCCAACCTAAAAATTCCTCAGGTGTATTTCTTCACTAGCCGAAATTTCGATCTAAGTCAATTCCATCATTGTTAGTGCTGACAGAGATCAAATTTACATGACTAGATAATTACCTAGTTTAGCTTATGCCTAATTTGAGTAACATGAGCACCAACCACCAATATTGTGCTTCAACCATGTTGCTCGAGCTACTCAATTCAGTCTCGATGAAGAGGATAAAGACACACTTGCGATTATTAGAAGATGCACCATAAACATGTGTTTCAATTATTTCATGAATAATTTTTAGGCCAGAAATTAGAGAAAATTTGAGCTTGAAAGTGGCCTCCTAAGGAGAAATAATAAACTAATAGTTAAATAATAAAATAAGAGTTATGAATTTTGGAGGGAAAACAAGAAAACTACTTTTTTTTTTTAAATTTTATTTTAGGCTTATCTCCTTATATGTTTACTACAATTTCGATTTTTGACACTAATTGTATGCAGAACTAAATTCCACATCCACGAGTACCCATTATGCTTACTTTTGAGAAGACCCGTAATGATAAAAATCGCAGACACATTAAAAAATGTGTTGAGACACACTTTTTTAATGTATCTGCAATTTTTATTAAGGTGGGCCTTCTCAAAAGTATGCATGATGGGTACTCGTTGGATGTGGATTTAATTCTGCATCCAATGAGTGTATAAAATTGAAATTTTAGTAAACCTGTAAGGAGATAAGCCAAAAATACGATTCAAAAAAGTATTTTTTCTTATTTTCCCTCAAAAATATTTGCATCTACCTCTTTTAAATTTAAAGCATTTTGATTAGTTTACATATTATGAAATGGAAATTAAATGAATATTTCATTGGCAGTTTTAAGCTGATATTTCCTCTAATGTTTATCCATCCGAACGATAACCTCGTGAATTTATCACACTGTAAGTCTTCCACTACTCACTCTATTCGAACCTATGCACAGAGGGATAAGAATAGGCTACCAATTCCCTTACGAGATACCGACACATATGAAACCAACAACATATTTCTCTGACGAGCGCTAGGCTATTGTAGCTTGTGCCTCTATAACTTCACCAAAGATAACATAGCAACAAGTCAAGTTGAAGCCCTAAAATTGGCCTTCAATTTAGTATAGTTTCTATCGACAACCCTAGTGTGTCCTCGAGTTTTAGCCTTATAGATACTCCTTATGTGATTTCCAATGGAAGGCATTTCCACCTCGATAAATAATGTATGAATAAATACAGTTGTTGTGTAGGTAAATACTCTCTATGGATAGAGACGATCCATATAGCCCTAGAGTGGGTCTAGCAACAAGGGAACAAGCTAATGTGCAGGTTCCTAGTTAACGAATGAAATAGGTTGTGATAGATTGTCCTACCTGTAGTCCAATGCAATTGTCACAGCTGTAGCAGTGGCGACCTTTTGATCTCTGTCCCGACAGGTCACAGTCCTTCGGCAATGGTACTCGAATTCCTGCACAAAGATTAAAGGACAAAAGTAGCATACAAGGAAATGATTGCATTTATAACTAGCTAATCAGTCAACGAAGATCAAACGTATTGTGAAAAATAAACCATATTATCACAATATGGGAACCAGACATTAGTCATGTATATATAAATAGAAAGAAAGAGATTACAACTGGAGCCTTGACGTTGTAGCCTCCTTCATTGGGTTCAGTCGAAGCACATCTTGAAGGATTGTCGGGGAATTTGGATGAAGCGAGGACACAAGCCTAAGCTCTCTCTTGACAAAGGTCTCCTTCTCTCCTTTATCTCACCAACAAGATGTTCAGCTAGTGTATCAATGGGATATAGCTTTATTTATAGAGGGAGAGGAGGAGGTTGGGATTCCTACAATGGTGGAAGAGAGGCCTTATCCTTTATGAGGTTCCCCTAAAAGGTTGAAAAAAGAGGCCAAAGGAGGGTGTTCATGGTTATGTAGGCAAACAACCCAAGATGACTCACTCACGAAGTTGTTAGCATGGAAACTCCACCTCTGTATTTAAAAAACATTCCAAAAATAGCTTGGCATGGGTAGCTGACTGGGACACATCACCAATTGGTGTGGGGCATAGTTTTAATATTCCTCATTCGTGCGAGGGAATAATGGTCTACCAGTGCCAACCCAAAAAAAATGTGTTTCTGATGGTCTACACAAGGGATTTTTAACATAAGGAATGTTGTCCTCATGGAAAGGCATCCAATGATGGTATTTTCAAGGAATGAAACTTATTATTAGTCAGAGAAATGGTCCTCCAATGTGTGGGATGTGGATTGTAGGGATGGTGACAAAATTTTGTGTAACATATGCCCCTTAAAGCATGAGGTCCGAGAGAGAGGGAGGGGTGAAATTCTTTACGAGAACGCGTTCAAACAAAAAACCACTCTCAGAAGGCCTACAAGTAAAAATACAATTGATATACATGATACATGAACATGTGGCAATGGTGCAACCATCCATAATAGAGTACATAAACATTGAGATCTGAGATATGGATGCAGCCATCTAGCAGTAACGCTCAAGAAATAGACTCAGGTATGGCTGCAACCATCCAATCAAAAGAGTCATGAAATAAGTTATGATAAACCACAATATCCCGTAGCCTGGATCATATCAGAAAAAACCTAGGGTCTTGCGATCCATCTCTACCTGAACAAGTACAAATTGAAGCATGTAAATATGTGAGCTGAAGTCAAACATGCAAGAAAGTCACCTAATTACCAGCCAATGGTGAAAGATGTTAACAGGCATCAGAGGAATCACCAATAATGACAATGGCTCTCAAGGTACAACAGGTACAATCCACTAAATGTGAAGAGTGATCTAGCTTTGAACACTCACAGAATAACTTGATCAAAGGCCAATGGTGTGGACCTATCGTCGAATGCGAAGAAAATTCCATGGAGGCATGCAAGCTCCAAGGTACCGAAAGGAAGTCTCTAGGTAAACTTCCTAGACAATGGTTTGAAGTCGATAAAGAAGTGACCTGGTGGAAGGAGGGCCATAATGTTTCCCCCATCATCGACACGAGATAGAGGAACATGATGATAGCGAATCAAGACCAAACAGAGGATCAGAGGTAGGTTGAAAACTGCAAAGGAAAACTTCTCTTCAACATATCATTGACACGACTCTGGATTTGGAAGTATTTTACAGCAAGGGATTGTAGGTCATGATGAATTTGCAAAGAGCAGATGAGAGGCCAAGACAGATTACCCAAAACCATGTAGGAAAAAATGATGAAATGAGATGTCCCCAACCTGACACGAATGCAAATGAGTGTCATGTTCAAGAGCGACATATTGTTGACACAGCTAATAACTGGTTTCATTTCCCCCACCATTTCTGGTGAGTACCAGAATTATTTTTGAAAAACAAGCTTGAAGGGGATAGAATATTCTTGTGATGTAAGTTTTTCCTTCGGACAAATCCATCCTAGTACATTTTATGAGCCCTAGGAAGGAGGAAATCGGTAACGTCATGGTGACAGTTTTTGATGTCATTAGGGTTTAACGAGTCTGACAGAGGAAGAAATCTGTAATATTCTGAATTAGTCATCAACTAATTGGAATATTCAATTTTGTTTTATTTCTTTGTTTAAAGAATAAGAGGAAAAAAGAGGTCCAAAATTCTCCTTAATAATGAATAAATGAATGCAAAATGTGAAAGAGACAAATCTTGGCAGCTTAATTAAAGCACCCTTGATGTGAAAGGGGTTGGATCACTTTGAATGGGTCAACCTTGACCAAATCAATAGCGCTGTCATGGAGGAGTGGCCATCAGTGAGGTACAAGAGAGTTTTAGATGGAGATGCTTTGTGTAAATGTAGTGATATTTTTGGATGGGGCTTAGGGTATGCAAGCTCCTATTTTATTTAAGGAAGAGGATGGTAGCCATATGGAGGTTGTTGATGTATATGATATTTATGAATATGTGGTTTGTTTAGACATATATATTTCTCTTGTTGTTTAGCTGAGATAGAGTGTTGTTTAGCACACAATGTTCCTGATCGGGAATCCCGCCTCTTTTATTGAGGAGCTCTTAGAGGAGTCTTGCACTAAATTGTCCAATATCTAGCTTAAGGCCAAGCTTCCTCTTTCAACTACAACTCAGATCCTATTGAGGGTTTGGCTGTTTTTACAAGTTGTAGGAAGTGGAGACTAGATCTCTAGATCTAGGCCATTTCAGTGCTCATTTTCAGTGCAGTAGGTTTCCACTTCATTGGGAGGACAGTATGGAAGGGCTTTGAGCTTATTTTCAGATCTTGGCATTAGGCCAACCTTATTTTGATCACTATAACGTAGTTTCCTTCCATATCTATGTTATTTATGTAGGAGGAGTTGCAAGGTGATTTAACACACCATTTGGAGAGCTGATTTTAAAGTGATGGGGATCTTCCTTTAAATTTTAATATCTATTGGAGGAGGCTATTTTATTGATCATATCAGATCAGCCACACTTTCGAGATATTTATTTTTCAGTAGATCTGTAGTCTTAGATCTCAGATCTACAACTTGTACTTGGTTTTTTGCTGAAAACCCTTGAGGGGTTCTTTAAAGGAGATTTTATAGTGCATGGATGTGATATAGATCTAAATTTTGAGGCACATATTAGCTCTAGATCTGATCTATAATAATTTTCTGTAGCAGAGCTAACAAAATAACATTGTAAGGGTCTTCCATATTTTCTACATTATTGTAGCACCTGTTATTGAGGGATTTTGTTGATTGGAGGCTTGTATTTCCTGTTATGCATCTTATGGCCCATTTATTATGTACATTTTGCTACTGTAATAACATATGAAATGTCTCCATATTGGCCTCTTTCTTTATAAATGATGATCTGCAATATTGTTCCAACATTTTGCACTATATTCCTGCTTTTCCCATTTGGGAATATTACAGTGGTATCAAAGCATAATCTTGGCACAGCCTATGCATTCTAAAAGCCAATATGTCATCTGAAGAAGGAGAGGCTTTTACTGATAGAGAAAAGAGGAATCAAAGAAGAATAAAAAGAATATTTGATTATACAAATGAAAAAGAAGACAAGGGTAAAACCCCTTTATCTGGAGGTGAATATGAGGAGAAGGAGTTCCCTAAGATCCTTCTTAGAGCCATGCAAGTCATTGCTAGATTGATAAAAGAGATGAGGATGGACAGATTCAAGGAATCCCCTAAGGGATCTCATCATGGAGAAGGCTCTAGCATGTCTCTTCACTGGAGTGATCAACCAGTGCATCAACCACAACTCTCCCAATGCTCTACCATGCCTACCTTTTTTGTTGTGGGAAATGAAGGGTTTGAGGAGCAAGAATCCCTTGAAGACTATTTTATGGAGTATGAATCTCAAACTCAGAGTTTCAAATATCACTTGATTTTTTAGGATTTTTTTCAAATAAAGGAAAATAGAAGAACAAGGCATCATCATATAAGTGGTGGATTCATTCAAAGTCATGATCGACATCACACAATGGGCAGATTATTTTTACCCAATTTTTATGGGTCATCCAAGTGCACTACCAAATCCTGGGTAGAAAAACTTGACATCTACTTTCAGTTGAGTAAGGTTCCAGAAATGTAGGCCATTAATATTGCAGTGCTACACCTTGATGGTGAAGAATATGACTGGTGGTTCCATGGCTTGTCTACATTGGGTCATGCCAGTGTGACTGCTTATTCAGAGTTCACTAGAGGGCTGGTGGAAAGATTTGATAGAAGACATCATGAAGCACCATTCATGAACCTTGCAAAGTTGAAAAAATTAGGTAATGTAGAAACTTACATCTTTAAATTTTTAATACTTTCCGTTATGGTTCTTGATTTGTCTGCAGAAAGAAAGGTGTACATGTTCATTGATGGTTTAGATGAACCTCTTCATGGGTTGTTTAAGTCTACCAAACCCACTATCCTACATGATGCCATTGAAAGGGATATAGACCTTCAAGATGCCTTGCCAAAATCAAAGGCAACATTTCAACATAAGCCCTCTTTTCCATCAAAGGGAAAAAAAGAAAAGGTTGCTCCTTCAAAGGAGAGTCAATACAATAAACCTCTTGATGATGATGTCTGGAGAGATCTAGAAAGAAGGAAATTTTCCTTCACTTGCCAAGAAGCTTGGGGAATTAGACATAGATGTAAAGCTGGAAAATCACATTACATAGAGGCATTCTCAGATGATGAAGAGGAAGAAGAAGAAGAACAAGGGAGGGGTCACAACACTAGAGTAGCAGGAGATGATCCACCACCACCTGGAGATGACGAGTGAGCCATTTCTCCAATTAGAGGCACTCTTGCATAATTAAGAGTGATACCAAACTATCATGGCACTTCCACAGAAGAAAAAAATATGAATTTGCATAGTGGAAAAAGGGATATGATGGTCCCATCTATTATGTACATGAGGATGATCCATGAGACATCATTATCTTGTGGTAAACCCCCTCGGAGAACACCTGATTCAGATTTTGTGAAAGATGTCTCACATCTTGATGCTCCTTTCATAGATCTAGAAAGGATGGGATAATTAGAAGACCAAAATAAAGTGCTAAGAGGCGTGGGTAAGCTCTAGAAGGAGGGAGGTATTATTCCACTATCACCAATACCCACACTCTCATCTCATACTACGTTGAGAGGAAATGCTGCAAGATTGGAAGATGTCACCATCATGGGGCAAGGAGACCATTCCTTGGCTATGCAGACTCAAAAGATGATATCACTTAGAGAGAAATATTCCATACATGATAGAATATGGTGGCCACACATGCATTCTTTGATTGAGCGAAGGAAGTATTGGATAGATGATAGCCTCCCATGGGAGACTAACTTTCAAAAGCCTCAATCTTTATTTGGGCATGTGCATATGAAAGGAGGGTAGCAGGGAGGGTATAAAAACCTCCCATAATATACCTTTGGCATGGAAGATGTCAAGGAGGAGAAAAACCATATGAAAAACATTATTTTTGATAGATCATCAACGTTGTCACTATGGGAGATTGATCCATATTGGAAATCCCAACTGTTCGTGGACTATTCCAAGGATATTTATACATGCATGATATTTGATGACCAGCTACATGAAGAGGGATATTCAGTCCAAGAGGGAGTCATCTATTATCATGGTAGGATATTATTACCTAGAGCCTCCAAGCTCAAGGAGAAGTTACTACAAAGAGCTTATGAGGAGCTCTTTTTTAGCCACACATATTCCATGAGATTCTACAACATCATTATGAGAAGCTACAGTTGGAAGGGCTTTGAAGGAGAACTATATTAGCATTTTCAAATATGCATGAACCATGTGGAGTTGGGATAACAACATAACTATATAAATGAGTTAATTCAGCCACCTCTTTCTTCTTTTGAGATAGGAGATAGATCTATGCACCACTCCATTTGTTTATGGAGGAATTTTGGTGAAGGATATTCTTATGTACCTAATATTTTATTTGAAAAGCATATGCATTATTTTACTATGTTTATGCAAGCCATAGCTCCAAGGAGGAGCACTATACCATATAAAATTTGTGGCCAACTTTGGGCCACAAAATTTTCTGAACATGGCCACTCCCTTGGAGATCAAAGGGAGATATTGAATCATTGTGGGTGCACTCCTAAAGCACCAAATATATCTCACCCTTTCAGCTCTGGTGAGATGACTTGGGAAGAAAGTAAGTGGTGGGGAAACCACATACCACATCATGATCTGGTGCAGTCAGGATATTTACTGCGCCAGTTCCACATGTGGGACTATGACCCACCTCCATATGCACAAATTTATGTTTGTATGTATTTAATTTTGATCCCATACATTGATGATGTACTTGTACTTTTTATGGGATTGTATGGAGGGAGGATGGGAGGTATGTATGTGCCCTATGGGATGGATATTATCCATGTTCACTATGTTACATGTTTCAGGGAGAACATTTGGCAAACAAAGTTTGTTTCATTAGAACTATTGCCTCCTTATGGGATGGATTATTTACATCTTATGAGAACTTTGGAGGAGCAATTCATGGAGGGATGGATTGGTGCGCACATAGCTTATGAGGGAAGCTTATCACATTTTGGTGTCACCAATGGAGGAAGGAAAGAGTTGCAACACTCACCTTGTCAGTTGCTTTAGAACAAGAAACATTTGGGAAGGGAGGAATCTAATATTCCTAATTAGTCATGAGCTAATTGGAATATTAAATTTTGTTTTATTACTTTGTTTAAATAATAAGATGGCAAAGGAGGTCCAAAATTCTCCTTAATAATGAATAAATGAATGCCAAATGTGAAAGAGACAAATATTGGTAGCCTAATTAATGCATCCTTGGTGTGAAAGGGGTTGGATCACTTTGATTGGGTCTACCTTAACCAAATAAATAGCGTTGTCATGGAGGAGTGGCCATCAATGAGGGACACCGTAGTTTTAGATGGAGATGCTTTGTGTGAATGTAGCGATCTTTTTGGATGGGGCTTAGGGTTTTCAATATCATATTCTATTTAAGGAAGAGGATGGCAGCCATATGGAGGTTGTTGATGTATATGATATTTTTGAATATATGGTTTGTTTAGACATATATATTTCTCTTGCTGTTTAGCTGAGATAGAGTGTTGTTTAGCGCAGGGTGTTCTTGATCAAGAATCCCACCTATTCCATTGAGGAGCTCTTGGAAGAGTCTTTCACTACATTTTCCACTATCTAGCTTAAGGCCAAGCTTATTCTTTCAACTACAACACAGATCCTGTTGATGGTTTGGCTGTTTTTGCAAGTTGTAGCAAGTGGAGACTAGATCTCTAGATCTAGGCCATTTCAGTGCTCATTTTCAGTGGAGGAGGTTTCCACTTCATTGGGAGGACATTATTGAAGGGATTTGAAATTATTTTTAGATCTTGGCATCATTCCAGCCTTATTTTGATCCCTACAATGTAGTTTCCTTCCAGTTCTACATTATTTTTGTAGGAGGAGTTGCAGGGTGGTTTAGCACACCATTTGGAGAGTTGATTTTCAAGTGATGGGGATCCGCCTTTCACTTTGAAGATCTATTGGATGATGTTGTTTTATTGATCATATCAGATCAACCACACTTTCTAGGTCTGTATTTTTAAGTAGATCTGTAGTCTTAGATCTTAGATCTACAACTTATACTTGGTGTTTTGCTGAAAACCCTTGAGAAGTTATTTAAAGGAGCTTGTATAGTGCATGGATCTAATATAGATCTAACTTTTAAGGCCCATATTAGCTCTATATCTGATGTATAATCATATTCTATAGTAGAGCTAATAAAATGACGATATAATTATCTTCTAGCTTTTCTACATGATTGCAGCACCTCTTATTGAGGGATTTTGTTCATTGGAGGCTTGTATTTCCTGTTATGCATCTTATGGCCCATTTCTTATGTACGTTTTGCTGCTGTAATAACATATGAAAGGTCTCCATATTGGCCTCTTGATTTATAAATGATGATCTGCAATATTTTTGCAACATTTTTCACCATATTCGTTCTAATTTTCCCATTTGGGAATATTACAAACTCGACATCTTTTCATATTTAGAGAGTTTGAAAAGAAGCGGAAAATAAAACTCCTGTAGGTCCCTTTTCGTAAATAGTCCCTCAGATCCAGAAAGGTAGAAAATGATTTCTGAGAGGGCCTCTTACTCGTGATAGGCTAAAGGATTCCTTTTTCATAAATAATCTATCTCAACCCAAAAAAGGGGTAAATGTATACTGGGTAGATATCGTTTCGTAGCCATTTAACGAGTTCAAAACGACAAGAATCTTGGCAATATTTTCAGTTTTAGAGAGTCATAAAAGAGATGAAAGATGAATCCAACAATGACTTTTTTTGTGTTTTTACCGAGTCCGAGAAAGTATAAAATACAACTCATTACTTCATTGTCGTTATATTAAAAACCTGCCACTACACAAGAGACACACGTAAAACCCATTTCTCGAAATAACGTAGTGAAATAATCGAAAAATATGTCTTAAAACCTAATTAAGGTCTCGAAAATTTATAAAATGCAAAAAATGGTAAAAAAATAATTACTTTTCACTTTTATTTCTTGTGGAGCAATAGTTACCCTTTTTACAATGTGATTTTGCGGTGGCAATAGCGAGAAATCAAGTAGACCAATCTCAAATCCGTCAGTTCCAGGTAAGAGCTAACATCCTTCCATGCATTTTGATTCCTTTTTCATTACCTACAACCCAAATTTTATGTGTTTATGGGGTGATTTGGAAAAATTTAGGGTGCAGCATTTAGCGTGGGTATGAGGCATGGACTCGCGCCAACCGACCAAAATTTTAAACTCGGGCATGCCATTGGCATGAATGTTTCTAAAATAGTCATGCCAATCACAACACACAATTTTAGTGTGTAAATGTAGAAAAACACACCCATTTTAACCAAAAAAAATCTTTGAATTCAGCTAATAACAGTTATACGAATGATTTTGCGGGTGTAAAATGGAAAAATGGTGATCGAATGGAAAGTACAAGAACATAGTGAGGAAGATGAACTTGCCATGGAAAATGAAAGATGAATTGAAGCTCTTAGAGATTGTGGCTCAAGAAATTTTTCATGACACCATACCTCATAGCTCAACCAGAGCTGTTGCAATACTTGATCAGTGTCCGGGACATTGATCAGGAAAAGTTCATTATTCATGATCAAGAAATTGAGATTGAAGTTTCTGACGTTTATTTCATAACGGGATTGTCGTAGAGGGGGAAAGTATCAATCCTAACCGACACCCAAAACACAATGGAGAACATGAGTATGGTGATCAATAGTGTGTCTCTATGGGCAAGGAAAGGATCGGGAAGTAGAAAAGTGGATATCCAGAATATTAGAGACTTGGCACTAAAGGTAGTGCTACACACTATCACACGAGCTGTAGGATCGCAAGCACCACATGAAGCCACAAAGATACAACTAATTCTTACTGTATATTGCATGACACCGACTCTCTACAATTAGGTAGAGGTAGTGATAATCAACATGAAACATCAACTAACAAAGTACAAGAAAACCAAGCTAAAGCAGTTTGGTTACGGGTCCATTCTAGTATCATTCATCTTGGAATGACTACCAATATTTCAGCATCAGGAGGTGATAGTGCCGACAAAACCAACATAGGAGCCACAAATGGCTCGTTGGGAAGCTCTGATGCTAAGGTCAGGGAGCAGTCAACAGATGTCCTAGAGACCGAAGTTATTTGAGTGGCTCTGTCGACAACTGATCGTCGTGGAGGATTGGGGCTACTCTGGCACATATTTCACTGGTGATGCAGATCTCCCACTCGTAGAAGGAGAGGATTGGGATGAAGTACTTGGTAAGACTCATTTTTTTTATTTTTATGACTATTATAATTTTTTATTATGCATGTTCTGACATTGAATCCATATATGCAGATGTTGGCCCAAAGAGACTTGCAGGTATGTCCCGAATAGCAAGGCGGATCCCTCGGGAGTTTGATATTGCCCCTCATGGTGAGAGAGGCAAGGAGGAGGAAATCATACACAATTTTTAGGGAATCTCCCATGGGATTCCGGACTATGCACGATTCAATGATGTTCCTCTTGCATACCAGAGACACACTACAGGGGTGTCAAACCGAGTTCATCACTTGCTGAGAAGGCTTGTATGGGTAGTGACATGCTATCATGAGCATCATGCTGAGTAGACACCTAGGTTTTATTTCCACATAATTTTTTAGAGACATGATGTCTCAAGTTGTAACTGAAACACACATATTTTTTGAACTTTATGATGCATACTAATGCAAACATTCAATATAGATATACATCTATTTTTCTATATGGATATTTTCATTTGATGATGATTTTTACAAATTGTGCAAATGTCTATATAATACAATGCTAGCCACTATATCAGTTAATACATTCATAATAAGTAATGACCTAAAAGACAGGAAAAAGTTCACAAAGCACACCAAACCAAAAGATTTAATTTTTATTCAAGCTTGAAAACAAAAGTAAACTATGCTTGAAATTGGTTTCATTTTTACACAAGCTCAAAACAAAGGTAAACTATGCTTGAGATAGGTTTCATTTTTACACAAGCTCGAAACAAAAGTAAAATATGTTTGATATTGGTTTCATTTTTACACAAGCTTGAAACAAAATTAAACTATGCTTTGAAAAATGGGCATGGCCCCAACATGGTGACTCAATTCGAGGTATATGCCTCACAAGCTTCAGTCCAACTACAGTTTATGAAAATAAGATGGAGTGAAGGTTCAAATTATGAGAATAGAGAAAGACACTAGGATCTTACGAGATCTGATCAAAGACTCAAATTAAACAAGAACATGTTTCATTGTTTTAACGAGGTTGACACATTAAAATAACTATCCTCATGATTGAATTCATTTTTTAATGAGGTTGACATAGAATATCAACCATCCTCATGAAACCTTGTTTCATTTTTTAACGACCTTGACACAAGAAATGGAACTTTGGTCTGAAGACCTTTTATCATCATGAATAAGAGGTCATGGCTTCCAAGAGGTTCATATATGATGTGAGAAAAATGTTTGGGAAATTGCGATAAAATGCCCCTAGTAAACGGTACTCGATGGTACTATCACTGGATGAGGGAAATGGAAAAGTGGCCACATAATTAACCTGTGGCGGGGATGATACAATCGGCAGATAAAGATCTGACAGAGACGATGGTGGGCCAGATGCCACCTCAGGACCAAAGAATGAAAGTTGATCAATGGTCACGATCCACGCTTCATGTGTAAAATAAATCACATGAAAGAGGGAAGAAACAAATGCACCCATGTCATAAGCATAATCACGCCCCAAGAGAAAATTGAAATCTAAGGGGCCTAGAACAACCATCATATAGATATGGATAGTTTTCCCTTCCAAAGTGATAGGCAACTTTGGAAGGATTCCTAATGGTTCACTAGTTCCTCTGTTGAATGCCAACAGATTCTGCGTAACAAGTAGAAGAAGTAGAGAACCAAAAACCTGCCAAGTAGTCAAAGAAAGAATACTAACATGCGTGCCTTGACTGGAAGGAAGGTGGTATCCTGCAAATTGACTCCAATCAAAGGAAATGACCAAACTACTTAGAGAGGGTACCATTGGATTGAGATGGTCATCTCATAGTGGTACCAGAGCAAGAGGAGCATCCTCTTGGACCATAGACATGGGAGAAGAAAGAGAAATTTCTTGAGTCACAGGGACCAGAGGATCTTTCTCCAAGTCCGAGGAATCTGAAGAAGCAAGAAGAACATGAGGGGGATGAGATCCACTCTCGACAGAAAAGACCTGATGAACCTTGGGTGGGATCAGATCAACCGATTCCATGAACAATAATTGGTTTGAAAGGGATTTGTGAATTTGAATTTATGGGGGAGTGGGATTGACTAAGGATGAATCTCAACCGATTATTGAATCAACTAGCAGAGGACTCAAAGAAAGCTTCTTGTAACCAACTGGAAGGTAGGGTGCAGAAATAGTAGGGTTGTCAAACACTCTCATTTCTTCATCCATGTATAGACAAAGGTGAATGGGATGATTCCCTTCACACAAATTACAGGGATTGGAAATATTACCCTATTTATTATGAGTCTTATCATGGCTAGTCGAAAATGCACCACCAAGATGACTTCTAGAAGCCAAAGGCAACACGGACGACCTTTGGACCATGCTTCAAGTACCTTGGGAATGCCAGAGCAGTCTCAAAGAATATGGTCACCTTTGCACAACATGCAAGGGAATTTGACTTTCCACATGTTAGTGATGACTATATCTTCAGCTGAGTTTTCTAGAAACTGATTTCCTTATGTCAATATGTCATCCAGAAAACCCTCCCAAAACTTTTTCGCCTTTCTACCTATTCAGTCCGCCCCTGGCAAAAACACAACCTCCTTGTCAACAATCATATCTAACCTCAGCCTTATTAGTCTGCCCATCAGCTTTAAAAGGCAAATCCACATCTGTTTCAAAGGTCTCCCCTATGTTAGGAAGTGGCATTTAGGACATTTCACCTTTGGCAATCATCAAAAAGCCAAAAAAGCCCTCATCTGCAGCAGACCTACCATGACTAATCCCTTAATTTGCAAATGAAGCTGACAAATAGCCTTAAGTCGCGCCACTCATATTCCCTAGGTCTCAGCACTGCATGAAGCCCATTCTCAAGCTGACTAGTAGGTTTTTCACTGTGTTCTGTGGTTCTACAAAGACAGGAAATATATTTCATCTCATGGAGTAAATTTTTGAGTTTACAGTTAGAAGAACAGCTGCTTCTAAATGTATTTTGAGCTTGAGATGAAGCTGCAAAACAAAAGGCTCTCAATCAGGACCTTACAGCTCTTTTCAGTATGAAAATCACAGTAAGAAAGGGTCACCACTGTCTCAGCAAAATGGTAAATTGTCAAGGCCCAGAACCTCCTTCATTTACAAGCAGAGGGTTAGGGCGCCTCCTTCATCCATAAGCAGAGGGCGCAGGCCAGTGATTGACTCAGAAGGTTGCAGAAGTCCAGGTTTGCCTCTACTGAAACAATGAAACAGTATCTTCAGATTTCATGAATGTGATTGCTGACCATAACAGGAATGGAGCTTGAAATATGCTGGCTCAAAAGAAAGGGGAGTTTGGCCTGATAAAAGAAATCATCTGAAACTTTCATGTCAGGTAAATGGTTGAAACTCTAGAAGGCCTGTCATCAGTGAACTTTCCAAAGCATAAGGACCCTGTCTATCCACAAGATCAAACAGAACAGGTGATAAACAATGCCATTACACAGGCAGGAGAAAGTTCTTGGTTTTTCAAGAAAGCACTGACCTTCATAGTCACAAAGAGTTTTGTCAATATAACAGGTCATGAGATGAACAAGCCAAGTGACAAACATCTCAGTAACCTTAGAACAGTGTCACTGTGGCTAGGTTTCCTTGAAAAACGCAGAGAAGCTTGCATGTGAAGATGTTAAGATTGGTGTTGTTCAAATGGTTTACTTTCCACCACTTTCGCCCGATGAAGAGCCTCCTCCATATATGAGCAGAGGGCCAAAATCATTGCAGGCTGTTGAAAACTAGTAAGTCCAAAAGTGCAGGGAAAAGACTCAAAGAAATTGAATGAAGGAAAGTGTTACTGTCTATGATATTAATGTATTGATCTCCCTCTTCAAAAAAGCTACCTGTCAACAGTCCATCCAGTAGAAAAGAGAAAATGTTGAACATACTGTATGCTTTGAATGCCAAAGGAGCAGTTAACTTAAAAAGGGTTAAAGACATTCCATGACCACTTATCCAGAAATAAAAGGAAATCCTTCTGAGCAAACAAAGAAGTCTAGGGTGAAAGGATGCAACCTAAAAGTGTATTTACAGTCCATAGAGAAACCTGTGAAACACCTAGAAGCAGCAATTTATCATTGGGAAAGTAAAACAATGACCAAGGATGAGTCATAAAATGCATAAGGACAGGTATGCAATAGAAAAAGAGACAATTTGAGCATATATGTGCCACTGATATCAAAAAGAAGTTTTTTCTCCTTGAGGAAAGGGTCAAGCAACAAAACAATATCATATGTCAAAAGTCCAAGAGAGGCGCCTTTCAAGAAGAGGTGTTTACAACTTTTCCAACATTTTTAGTGCATTATGAAATAGCCATTCTTTACTAGCAATCACCAAGAGAGGGAGGCAGTGAACATATGTCCAGTCATGAAATGTTGCTATTGACAAAAAGGGGTTTAATATGCTGATCAGAATAGAATGAAGACTGTGTGCCAAAAAGCCCTGTTTTCATATTTTACAAGTTTGTCTTTTCAAATAAGGAGGCAAACTGGTATATGATCTGATGATTAGGCAGATTTGTTTTTGAGGAACTATCACTGTTTATATCCCCTAAAACAGACACAATGGCCATTATCCTAAAAGACAGTTTCAGCACAAAGATACAGTATAGCAAAAGCAGTGACAGGGATGTGGCGCAGTGAGTTGTCAAACATAAAATTATAATAAAAATGACCCTCTTTGGAGAACAGTGCAAGTCATAAAAGATGCAGCTACTGGTACCTACACCATTAGACACAGTGGCAAACATAGCCCCAAGATTATGAAGACTTGTTTTAGGGTCCAAAGGTTAGTAATGAAGGAACCACCTAAGAAACAAAGCTGGAAGTTCTCTACCTCACACTTGTGCTAAGATCCGTGATATACATATGATCAAAGGATTGGCGAATCTCCAAAGCCAGTTTTGAATGAACCAAGGTTAAAAAATCAAAGGGTATTAAAACAAGAAACTCCGCATGAGAAACCAAACCACGGCTTTATTTTACCTTTTAAAAATAGAGTGACCGTTGATATTGTTTTGTTTTGAAAAACGATATAAGTTTGAAATATAGGAGTGGAAATTCACTGTCAAAAAGGGCTAGAGTCAGAATCCTTTCGCATCCAGCATCAAACAAGCGAAAAAATTGGGCGAAATTTCCGAAATTTTGCATTTAACAATCGGCGCGACGGGCCTGGAAAGTGGCGCGACGTGCCTGGGCGTCGTTTTGCAAAGGCCTTCAACGTCGGCGCGACGTGCCTGTAGGCGGGCACGACGTGCCTGTAGGTGGCCGCCCGACCGCACGACAACTCCACCCGACACTTTTCTCCGGCGCGACGGGTTTTGCTCCAAAGGTTGCCGCGCCAGTTTTGAAGAGTTCCGTTGCATTTTTAGCTCCCTCCAAGGGATTTCTTCTCAAAAAACTCACAAGGTACTCTATCTCCTACTTTAAAGAACTCGAAAAATCAAGTTTAAAGCCTGTAGACCTCGGTTTGAAGCTGTACATAGTTAAAGGGCAAAATTTGTTGATAAGAAGCTGGAGGCAGGGGTATAAAGATGTTAGTTGATGGCAAAGTTGTCAGAAACAGAGGGGCAGATATTTTGTTGGTATATTTCTCAAACTCACAGAGCAGAGAATTTGTTTCCTAAAACCACTGTCACACTTATTTTACACCTAAACTAAGCCTGCCTTTTCATTACACTACATGATATCATTCTGAAAATTGTTGGACAGAGTTTTCTGAAGGTGAAACATGGTATTTTGTTGATGATTGAGCATTTGTAGATGATTAGGCATTTATTGATGATCAAGTAAACAGCAAGGGCAGAGTTATAAAGGCAGTGATTGACTTCTCAAAAAGTCACAAGTGAAAGGTTCTTCTCTTAACACAGTGGGCTATTTTTCACCTAACCACATGGTCTTTTTCTTTTCCCACTGTGTGGTCTCCACAGAAGTCTGCTGACAGGGGCATGTTTCAAGGTAAATGGCCTTAAAAGGCGGGGTTATAATTTTTGAAGGTTGGTTTCAAAAACAAAAATACAAATGCAAACAGGCCTCTAAGCAAAATCACAAGAGGGGATTTGTTCAAGACTGTGCACAAAGAATCTACAAAGCAGTTCTTACACATAGCGCCATTGTTGAGAAGGATACATAGCTGAAGTGCATCCAAATTTGAAGATCTGTTGTTAATAAGTGTTGAAGGGGGCTTATTCAAGGAAGCATTGTTACATTTCATCCAAACCACAGTGTCCCTATCTGTCCAAGCAGTTTGGTAGCCAGTTTCAATTCAGGAAGGCATTCTTCATACATTGAAGGCAGTGTACCTCTTCCAAGCCTGTTTCAAGTTAGAATGCCTCCAAAACGAGATCACAAAGGTGGACAACATAAGAGATATGAGCCTATCTCCATAGAAGACATCAATGCTCATCCCTCAGTACTTTTCAACTTCCATGAGGTAGGTTGTCTTGATTTCTGTCAAAGGATAGAGGAAGTCAAGAGTTTCTCACCACTTACACATTTGTGCGCTTTGAGGTTCAAGGACAAACACTTCCAGCTTGCAGGTCTTGACTTCAAAATCTCTCCAAGGTATGTATCCAAAGCTACCAAGATCCCGTATCATGGTGAAAAGTGGTTTAAACAAGCGCATCTTGATGTGGAGGACTATAAACCTTTCATCAAGCCGGAACATAGGGAGACCATCACTGCTATTTTTCCTTTCTCCTATCTCCTTGACAGTTATGCTCCACTGATGAAGGCCATAATGAGATACTTCACTTGTGAAGGGAGGTTTAGCCAAATCTTTGCCTATCATGTTCGCTTGTTGATGCATTTTACCAGAAGCAGACAATTAAACCTCCCATACTTTTTGTCCAAAAGCATAGAGAAAATGGCAGCTACTGTCCAAAAGAAAGCTCCACTTCAGCAAATCCCTTCTCTCTTTCATCATTCCTTGATCAAAATCATCTTCTTACACCAGCTGGAGAAGAAAGGAGTTTCATGGGATTTATTCATTATCCATGCCGATTTCGCCACTGTCCCTCCTGTTCATGTGTCTCCTACTCAGCCTATCCATCGCCCAGTGCCTTTATCTAGTAGGCCTACCCCTAAAAAACTCAAGATGATCACTGGGCAGCCAAGTACACAAGGAGAAGGAGAGGGCAGTGAGCCACAGGAAGAAAAGGAGGATGATGAGCAGCAACAACCAGATTTAGAAGGACAGCAGCAGTTGGATATCATTGGACAGCAGCTAGAGGTTGATGAACAACATCAATTTCAGGAAGAAGGGCAGCAACTAGAGGTTGATGAACAGCATCAATTTCAGGAAGAAGGGCAGCAGACAGAGGTTGAGGTACAGCAGCAAGTACAGGAAAAGGAACAGCAGCGGACAGAGTTTGAAGAGCAGCAGGTTGAGCAAGCAATTAAAACATCTTTTGAGCCACAAGCTGGACAGGATGTTGGGGAAGGACAGCAAGCTGAAGCTGCCTCCTCAATGGTGACCAAAACTGCCCCTAAGAAGGGGAAATTGCCCAAAAGGACAACTCCTAGCTTACCAAGGAGAAAGAGCGCTAGATTGGCCTTCAAAGGCAAAAGTACAGTTAGAGAAAGCGCCAAGCATGGAGGTAAATCAACTCTCATCCCTATCCCGAGCGATGATAGCGACAATGAGGCACGCATCCTTGAAAATCTCCTCATTCACAAAGAAGGTCAAATTGAGGTGTTACAAGAAGATCTCCAAAGGGCAAGGAACTTAAATCATTTCTTGGAGGTTGAGAACAAACAAATGAAATTTCATGCAGCCATTCATGAGGCAAGGGCCATCAAGTACAAAAAGGAGGCAGAAAAGGTGCAAGTAAGAATTGAAGAGCTTATTGGCGAATTTGATGATGAGGAAGAGGAGGACCAGCCTAGGCGAAAGAGGCCTAGAACCATCGGGCTTAGGAGAGCTTTGGAGAAGCAGAAGGCTGAAGAACAAGCTCAATTCGAAGCTTTTCCTCTCACTACCCTCTTTGAGCGGGAAATTGGGGAAAACAAGGAAGCTTGGCTTGAGAGGGCTAACCAGCATTTGGAGACCAAGCTTGAGAAGGCAAACAGGGATCTCGAGCTACAGAGAAAGAGAACACTTCACTTTCAGAAGCTAAACCAATTCGCCAGGCGCAAATTGAAGGTGGCACAAGAAAAATTGAAGAAATTGAAGGAGAGGCGCCTAGCACGGAAAGAGGAAAAAAGCATATCAGCCCTCGATATTTTAGCTTCAGCTTCGGAACATGTCTCTATGGACCCTTGAGGGTCATCCATGCCAATTTTGGGCCTGTTTCGAAAACTTTTTGTTTTTTGGCATTTTTTGGGTTTTCGCCAAAAACTCATAAATGCGCCCTTTCAGTTTGAAGAGTCGTCAAGGGAGGAGGGTGATACCAATGGATTCCATAATTTCATGAGCCGCTCTCCAGCGATTTTCAGGGCATTTGAAGATCATTCGCCCCCTCAAATTGGCGAAAAACAGCCTCATTTTGCACATTCTGCCCGCCCTATCAGCAGCCTGCTATTTTCTGGGTTTTTTCACACAGGTACAGTTTTGAGGGACTTTCAGAGATCAGATTGAGATGATTTCACTTGCATTGGAAATCAGACACAGATAGCTTTCCAACGAGCCATCATGAGCTTCATTTCGACATCGGGAAGGCTTCCATTTGCATCCAGCAAGTCAGGGGACCTTTTTCAAGCATAAATATGAAGTATTTTTGCAATTTTTGAACTCCAAAAATCTGCTTTTCCCAAATGTGCGTTAGGCTATTTTTATCATGGGAAAATCATGTAAAGTCAATATAATTTCCGTTTTTAGCAGTTTTTTAGATATTTTATTAGATATTTTGTGCCTTGGGCTTTGCAAAGCCTCGAGGACAAGTTTAGATATTTTGACTTGGCCAATGGGATAGCTAGTTGCTCCATGAGGTTTTCCTCCTTCTAGCCTATTTATCCCATGATTCTCATTGTAAATCAAGAGGCTGAACTTGAGAAAAGAATTAATGCATTGGTCATATGAGCTTTGAAGAATACACTTGAGTTATGATGTTTGGATTGCCTCTTGGATGCTTTTGAGGAATGTTGAAGGCTTGTTGGTGGATTCCTTGACATGGTAGAATGGTATAGTGCTTCTTAATGTTGTTTTGTCTTCTAGTTTTCACTCATATTTCATTTTTCTTGCTGCTATAGATCAGTAAAGATTGATTTTGAGACATGCCCATGGAGGCACCTCAAAATTCTTGAATCTTCATAGCTTGATGTTTTCTTCTCCCTTAGTTATGCTAAAGAATTCTTAGCTGCTCTTTAGTAACCTAAGGTGTTGTTGCTAAGTTTTATTCATGAGTTCCATGTATGTTGAGTAGGATGTATGGTTTGCCCTACCTACCTATCAGCTGCCCATAGTTCTGTCCATAAAACTTTCTCTTTGACTGATTTGTTGATCATTTTGTTGAACCAAGGAGGCCTAGTCCCGATCCAGCCCTTTGCCTAAAACTATGAAAACTTATTTGTCCAAGTGCCCAATGACTTAGAGACTATGTTTAGGCGTTCCGGCATAGTTTATGAGTTGTTAGTTTGTCTCATGTGTTTTTCCCAAAGTCTGATAGCCATTTCCCGAAGTTAGAGGGTCTTATACCTCTATGTATGGCTGGAATGTTTGATTTCTATGTATTGATTAGCTTATAGTTATTCCTAGCATGATTAATGGCTTGCTAGTACATGTTTATGTCTGCTATTAACTAGTTTGCACTTGAAATCCCTTGTCTTTCACCAACTTATTGTTCATTTACTCCATTTTGCCCAGAGATCCCTTCTATTGTGAATCAAATCGACCCTACAGCAGCTTTACATCATCGCCTCATTAGCTTCCTTGACCTGATTGACCCCATAGCCCAATTTATCTACATCTTGTTATCCAGTTTATGTATTTGATCAGTTTCATCCCTCACAAACTTAAAAAACCAAAAAACCAAAAACATACTTCATAACTAGCCTAATATCAGAACATCGCAAGTAAACACACCAACATCTTTTACACTTATAGAGAGAGCCCTCTCTGAGTCCAGGAAGGCTAGGTCCTTGGGCTCCAAAGCTTGGTTTGATGTTACATCGTCATTTGGCTAGCCAATCGGCCAAATCATGGGACCCTAACATAATGGCGATCACGGTGGGACTCTGAGTGATTAAAATCTTAGTTTCCCTCATCTTTAAAGACTTTTTGAGATTACTAGCTGATTGACTTATCCCACCGCTCTCTAACATAATGGCGATCATGGTGGGACCTATTGAGTACATGACAGTCTAGCGAACTCTTATAGACTCTTTAGTCCTTCAATCCTAAACTCAGACCATCAGCCTTTAGAATCATTTAGTGTAAACTCTCTGTTTCACCATCTTAGCAAAGTGATGAATCAGGTTTATAACACTCTTACATCCTAGGATGCACATAAAACTCAGAAAAAACCACAAAAAACTCCCTTAGATTGGTTTTTGATAGTATTGGTGGTGGACCATACAAATATACCTCAAAACAACTAAAAATCCACCTGGCGACTCCACTAGCCTCCAGTAGGCCTTACTACCTTGCTAAATTTTAGAATTCCATCCGATAGACCTTTCCCATCACTCACTAACATAGCGGGAGATGGTAAGACACTGAGTACATAATAGTCCAGCAAACTCTTACAGACTCTTTGGTCCTTTAGGTACCATAAGCAAGCAAGCAGTCCATAGACTCATTTTTAGAGTAAACTCTTTTGTTCTCATCACCCTAGCAAAGTGTTGAAACAAGTCTAGGATACTTTAAACCATAGGCTGCACATAAAACTCAGAAAATCCAAAAACATTCTCAGATTAGTTACTGGTGGTGGGCCATAGCTATCTTCACAAAAACAACTCATTTTCACCTGGCGACTCCACTAATCCATCTCTTCTATTTTTGACCATCCTTCGCCTTAGTATAACTTTAGAAAAATCACTCATCCAAAAAACATTCACCAATATCACTCTCTCCAAGCTCTGGATCTAAAATCTGGCTTCACGAAGAATCAATACCAGATCCCACCCAGACCCAAATCCCCCTATCATAGTAGATGACCCAGAAAAGATTCTGTGGCAAGCTTCTGAAACTAATCATCTAGCTACCGATAGATCCATCCGTAGAACAAGATCTGTACCTAAAACTTGCAATATCCTTCGAGATCCACCTTCGGAACTAGAGTCATCACAAGCTCTTCCCCGAAGCAAATCATATAGTAGGATAAACTTCGACGATCTTGAACCCCTAAACCCATCACAGAGTCCTATTAGAGAAGCTTCACCCACCACTCCTCCTGATTTCCAGCTTCTTTATCAATTTGGCTCCTATCGTCTTGCTCAAAGCAGGATCTTGGAGTCCAAGTTCATCCGCTACACACCAGCCCAAACCACTTCATTTACGCCTACTGCAGGTCCTCTCATCTTATCATCCATTAGCTCAGTCATGGCAGCACAGTGCCGCACCTTCTAGGTGGCCCACACCTTTAGCTCCTCTCCCAAACAGTATCACAGACAGATCCCACACTTCTTTGGAGAAGACACCACCACACCTGTTGACATATAAGTAGAATGACTGATGCTTATGAATACCTAGAGGTACAAGACGAGACTGTCGGAATGAGAATATTTGCCCAAAGTCTTGGTGGTGAACCCAAAGCATGGTTCAAAAGCTTAGCTCCAAACAGTATCCATGATATCCCAGAACTACATCAAATTTTCAGAAATAGGTGGGAAGTCCGAAGAAACTCCATTCAAATCCTGTCAGAATATAACAATCTAAAACGGGAAAATGGGGAAAGTGTCCAAGCTTACTGTACTAGGTTTAACAGTGTATATAACTCCCTCCCACCTCTTTTCAAACCTCCACTTGGTTTAGCTTTGGCAAAATTTCCTGAGGGTTTTGATCCGGACATGACATATCACCTAAGAGATAAGGATCCCCCTACCTTGGAGGAAATGCAACAAATAGCTATAAAAGCATATGCCAACTTAGCTGAAAAGAGAGCCAGAACTAGATCAGAAAGAAAGGTCACATATAGAGATGAGGTTTCTACTTCATCACCTTCCCTAGATCCCAAAATAGATGACTTAGTCAAATCCATGGCTAAAATGTGGGAAAAGATCAATGAAAAAGCTCCTGTTAGAGATAACCAGCCAAACCCTCAAATCAGAAACCGAAACCAAAACTTTAGGAGGGAACAGCCCCAAAATAGACCAAGGGACAATGACCAACAGATCAGGCCACCATTCAATGAAAACTATGTGGAAGAAGATGATAGGGACTCAGAACCTCTTGATGAACATCATTTAAACCTCATAGGGTCTGACAATGAAGGTGAGGTGTACCTCATTGAAGAGGAACAAGCCTTCTTTTCGCCTGATCAAGATGAGACCAATTATGAGGATCTTGATGACCCTGCCATAGAGTTTCAAAATGCTATTGAAGAAGCCCACAGGCAATATGACCTTAGAAGCAAAAGAAACCAAGATAATGTTAAGAGAGGTAACTCTGATACTGCTAAAGCTCCAGATACCATCCTCAAAAAAGCACCAAGCAGTGACAAAATCAAGGTTGAAAAGGCTGATCAAAGCCAAGCTAAAGTTACCCAAACTAGTCCTATCACATATACTCCTGATACTTCTACAAAGGTCAACAAAACAGCTATGGCAAACAAAATCCCTAAACAAAGCCAACAAGCTCAGAACATAGACAAGATCTCAGCTGAAAAAGCTGAAACAAACATATCTAAGCTTCAAATGCCTTTTAGCTTTGAAGGCGAAATCGCTAAAATCAAAATCACCATACCTCTTACTGAACTCATTGCCCAAAACTCTTATAAATCCCAATGTATTTGCATGGTTTTGTTTGGACGGAGAAATTCAATCCACTTGCAGTATCTGTTCTTTGAGGTAAGTATACTTTCTCTATTATTAAGTAACCTTTATGTAGTATCGGAAATGCTTTAGATTTAGTAATAAAAAAAACACTTGTATTAGAATTGCTAGTCGTCCTGTGTTAAATAACATCATCTTCTGCTAGTTGTGGTCAAGTTTCTCAACTTTAATAATGTTACAAGTTAATACAGGAGCTAAAATTTTAATCTCTGTAAGTATGCTTAAAACACTTCTGTATCTTCATTACCATGTTTCCTAGTATGGCCTTCTTGTAGTCACTAACCTACATTTCAATTAACCCATTTTGAGTATTCATATGAGGTTCCTTCGAAAAATACCCGTATGATAGTTTTGCTTGAAGTATTGAGAGTTTGATACCCACTAAAATCTATAGATGGTATTTATAATGTGATGAACAGACCATGGAACCATGAAATTAAACTATTAACGATTTTTCTTGAGCATCTGTACTGTTGGTTATGGCTTAAAACTATTTGTTAGTTGGGGTCTGATAATTCTTTTAGCATGACTAGTAAGCTATCCTCTTAATCCACAATAATTACATTCTTGTTTTATTTACTGTGACACACATCCATCCATTTCTTATGTGTGATTTCATACTAAATCTTGACATTGAAGAAATTACTTTTAGGGTGAACCTTTTTAGGTTTTTCCTGGTTATTGGTGGTTTTGAATCACTTGATAGTCGATAACATGCTGAGTGAGCTTCTTGATGCATAAATTGAATAAATTCTAGATGAAGTTGTTCATGCAGAAACATTAAGTCAATGACCTCATACAAGGCATTGCAATTTCACCATTTATTCATTCCACTATTGTTAGTCTAATTCTCCAAATTTTGAAGAAAAATAAGTTTATTTTTCCATGACTCCAGACATTCAGCTTTTTTATACCTTTATTCAGCAATACATTCTATTTTCTAAATGATATTGTGGAAGCTAGTGGATGGAGTGGATCTGCAACTACCTAATGTTATGAGATACTAATGTTGTTACTTAGCATCATATTAGAGTCATTGATGAAAAATTCATTGGTTAATAAATTTGTGTTTCAGTTTTTGGAAAGTTCTGGTAAGTTTACATTATCACACATTTCCTTCTTTAGTGTGATTCCTTAGTTGTTTTGAGGGATCTTTGAATTTTTATATGTAATTTTCTACTACCCTACTTACACTAGTGATTATCACCTTATATTTTTAATATTTTTGGATGTATTTATTTCCAAGAGCTGAATTGGTATGTAAACTTGCAATGAACACATTTACTGCTACTTATATATGCCTTTTTATTGGTAATGATTTTTACATTTCTTGATTATATCTTGTTTTATTAATTATTTACATTTTAAACTGTAAAATTGGCTTAAGATCTGATCTTTCATCTACACTGTGATTCCCTGTTGTTACAACAAAACCTAGCACCCACAAAAAGTATAAAGTCTCAATCATGATGGTGTTAGTTTTTTTACAATGCAAGAATATTACCTACTCACTTTGAGTAGCTTTTCCTTTCTCTTTTGGTTGGCTCTTCTTCAACTCAAGGGGCATCCCTAAAAGGTAGGATTGCTATGCTATAAAATGGGGGCACATGGTGATTTAATAAGATGAGTGGTGGTTGTAGTGTATGAAATAGGATGAAGAAACAAAAATGGACAAAATCAAGGAATGAATGAGAAGGAAGGAAATTTGTGCCTATCAGTTATGGGCTAATGGAGCCATAAGGCATTTGGATAAATGATAGAACTTGTATGTCACAAACAACTACTTTGAAGCAGGTCATACGGTAGAAGATTTTTTTTTACCATTTTCTACCAATTAGTAGATGAAGAAACAATTTGATACATTCATCTTTAAGGTGTGTACTTGAGATGAAAAGGGCCTAATGTATGCATTTGATCCTTATGTGTTCTCTGGAAATGTGTTGTAGAAAAGCAGTCTTCAAAGGCTAAATTTATACTCATCAATTCGTTCATAAGGTGTTGTTTTATGGTTGTAGTATGCTTCAAAATCTGCAACATAGTTGATAGAAGAAAGGGAAACAAGTGCAGAAACAGATAGCCAATGTTAGGGTATCTGTGGTATGCCTTTTCTAATTATGCAATATTTCATGTTCACATTTATGGTACGCATTAGCCAAGACACTTTCAGAGAGGGCTGAATGGGCGCTGGCCATGGACAAAGGGTTGAATATGGTGACAATAAACACATCTCTGATTGTGGGACCTGGTATCACATACAAAATCTCAGGATCTACCATTACATATCTTAAAGGTGAGGGTGAGAGATCTACATACCAAATAGACTCTATTCTAGAACATACAAATATGGTATAGTAATCCCTTGGAGAGGATCTAATCTATTGGTATAGTAATCCCAATACCATATCAGGTGTGGCAAACCGAGCACGTTTGGAAACCAAAGATTCAAGAAACCAAAATTTGGATCAATGTGTCTTCTATCAACATATTTGGAACATGGACCTCAACTCTGCCCTTTGGCTCTGGATTTGGTTCTAGCTATCCAACTCTATTTCCTGGCTTCACTTGTTTATGTAGTGCGAAAATAGTTAAATTTACTATTGATTCTCAATTCCAAGCAATATTTAGATTTGGAACTATTTAATCAAAATACATTCCCATTTTATTCAAGTCCCTTTCAGTCTCATAATTGGCGATAATCTATCTGGGTAGCTATTGGTTCCATTATTAAACCCTCACATTTTATTAGGGAAACATTCATGGGGCAAGATCTAGATGAACAATTACCTAAGATGAAAAAATACAATCTGGTGTGAAGGATCTCATTTTTCTTGAGCTAGCTAGGTGAATATGTCGTCCATAGTAGGTCAAACCATATAAGACACACGATATTTGAGATTTGAAATGTTTCTCAAAGAGTGCACCGCCATTAAAGCTCAGTCACTCAGCCAAAAAATCAATGTGGAGGAGACTCCAGGAGGTATGCCCTGCCATTCTTTACTTGGTAATTAATTCCTCGTGATCACTAGCCAACTTAAGTTCGTCAAAGCATTTGGGTATGCATAGCCTTTATTGCATTGAATCTTTAGTGGTCTCAAGCAGTATGCATGTTCTGTTCATGTCAATGCATCGACTTTAAGCTCAAATAAATATAAAATTTAGAATAAATTAATTCACAATGTCTTCAGGTGGAGGTGGCCATCATACACAGCAAAAATCAACATGATCCAGAATTCAAAATAATGTGGCAGTAAAGAAGATCTCAACTGATTTTTATCTAGTGATTTAAAGCAACAATCTACACAAATTTTTTTTAAATGACAAGTCTTAACTTTCTCCCCCTTTAGCCACTATGATCAAACCTATTATCTAAGCAGAAGCATCGAAATCAAATCAAATCAAGCGTTAGTGTTGGCTAATGCTGGGTTCAAGGTGTTCTTGGAAGATGGTAAAAAAATTGGTTAGTAGCAGAATATCTGAACTTACAAGGAGCTTTTTTTGTTGAATATACTCCCTACATCTCATTACTATGTCACGATTTTATTTCTTTACAGATTTCAGGGGATGAAATATCATGCTTTTGGAATAAGGCCACAAGTATCCTTACATAAAAGTTAGGTTATGAGGCTTTATCCTACATGGATTTGTTGCGAGAAAGACATTGATGGTAGGTAAGCATCTGAAATATTTCTTAAATTAGAACCTTCTCCTCATTATCTCTATCAAACATAATTATGACCTGCGACAATGGACAAAATTGCTATTGGCAGGGACCAAATCTCTATATTTTCTGCAAATTTTAAGGTAAATTTGTGGATCACCTCTTTATTACGTGTTCATATGTTATTTCTGTATGGCAAGATGTTCTCCAATCTTGAAATTGCCAAGGAAAATTTAATTTTGGGTCCCTACTTTAGGGTCTTGAGACATGGTTTGCACAAACTCAATTTTGAGCTCTTCTTAGCTATATTATGTGGGGGTTATGAATGGTTGGAACAAGTGGAATTTTGAGGATTTGGCAGAATAAGTGGACGGTTGGAATAAGATAGAGAATCTGGTAGCGCATATAATTAGAATTTTCTATAAATAAATTTGCAGAGATAAAAAGCCAAAGGATTTTAAGATAAATCATAATTAAGCGAGGGTTTTTGATGGAGCAAGGTATTCCAGAAGATGCGGATATGGTGTTGTTTTGTTTTTATCTCACCCGTTACTCTACCTTAAAGTTTGGAGTTGATCAAGGGTTCAAATAAGAGGATAGAACTATTTTCCTTGTAGATTTTTTTGAAATCTTAGTTTGCTTTAGAAAATGATATCAAATATTTGTAGGTACCAGGAGTTTCAAAGTTGAAAATGGCATTGGTTTATTGAGAAGTGTCAAATCATATCTTTGCAACTACCAGGAGTTTCAAAGTTAAAAATTGCATTGGTTTAATGAGAAGTGACAAATCACTAATTTAGTGTTGTCTCCTTTGCTTCATAGAATTTGGAAGAAAGGGTTCACTCTTTCGTCTGTTGCAACATCTATATAGATAATTTAACAAATCAGCCAATGGACTCTCAAAAAAAGTTATGGCACAACAGAAAGGTTTGCTCTTGTTCAAGGAGTTCAAGGGGGAAGCAAGCTTCCCAGTGAGATAAAATCCTCTATTGACTTAGAAGAACAATGGGAGGTGCTCTAATTGACTTGTAACTCTTGTTGTCATGTATAGTGTATAACGATTGCAAAAGATGGATGTGGTATGTATTTAGGGTAAATCCAATGGTTAAGTTCCAATGTATTTAGACTAGTAGTTTTGTATGAAAGTGTAGACTTTTCCATGCATATTTTGCTTTCACACTTGAGATAGAAAACAAAGTTTTTTCTTGGAAAAAAAATGCGTGTAAAAGACTAAAGATGTAAACAACTCAAAGATTTATAATCCATGAAGGGGGCGTATGAAAGAATTAATTCATACTTTTGATATTTGATATTTGATAGTGAAATTATTATATGCTTTTTCTTTCTTTTTTAAGTAAGTGAGAGTTGTATTATATTATAAAATTCTGAAGATTACATTTGACTTCAAACATGCTCGGTTTTCCACACCTCATATTGTTCCCTAACAGGTACAGAGCAATTAATTATTGTTCAGTTATTGAAATCACTGAATATTATGTATCTTTAAGATTTAAATTGGGTTGCTTACCTAATTATATTTTATCTTTAGCTATTATGTCACATGAAATTAATCATACATAGATACTCTCCAAAGATAATCATGAATTCATTATTTATTTGATTTTTTTCATAATTTTGTAACAAATTTGAAAAACCAATGGTCTACCAACAGATTTTGAATAATAAGAAGTTGACTGGATTGATGATTGGATATGGAAACTGTGCAACCCTAAGCAGCGAACTGTAAGGGAAGGGGGGGTTTCCCATGTTACAGCTTAACAACAGCCATGAATGAGGGGCACAAGAAAACTTGGGGAGTTTACATGTTCAAAATATATCCATTTTTGTACATACTATAATGTAATTTTCACTTCAAGGTTTGGATAGTTGGAAATAAGTCGATTTCCATAACGACCAACATTAAAATTTTAGTCGGTGACTAAGGCTCTCTACCATATGCAGTTTTTTTCGTTAATTTCTGATGTAAAATCAATTTCCTAATTTCTGGCAAGGACAAGTGCAAGTAAGTTGTTGATGGGTTGTTTGGTGTGTGAATAAAAAGTGGGATACCCCACACTTTGGCTTTATCATTATTAAAGTTCCTCCTTTTGTTTTACCATTATGGGAAGTTGCATTTTATCTTATCATGAGTTGTGTTATGAATGGAATGAGAAGTTACACTTTCTCTTATCCTGAATGGTTTTATGAGTGGAGTGCATAATTTTCATTTGATGGTATTTTTATATATTGGGATGTTGAATTCTTTAATTATGAGATAAAAAATTGAATACTACTTTGCCTGGTCAAACTTTTATTTTTAAATTTTTTAGTCAAGCACCATCGCCGGTCAAACTTGTGAGAGGCCACTGTTGTGAGAGGCCTGGATTGTGTAATAGTTTTGTAACTGCTGGTGCCTGTTGGTGATTATATGCGTGGAGGAGAGCTGACCTCCTTTGTTGCATTGGAATGTGGAGGGATGAGCTGAGCTTCATGAATTTATGATACTGCCCCCTCGAATTCCCCGATCCATTCCCATGAGAAAATTCTACCATGAGCTGAATCGGTTTGGATGTGCGTAGCAGACAGTGAGGCACAACTGTCGGTTTGGAGGTGTGTTGGGATTTTCGTATTGACTCTATTTATTAGTTATTGTCGTTTTAATTTGTTTTCTACTTGTTCTGCTCATTGAAGAAATCAGCAGAGGCATGGGCCTTTGTGTTGGAGGATTGTTGAAACAAAATGATCTGCAAAGATCAAAATTTTTTGAAACTCCTCTCCAACCTCAATATCAGTGCTAGTAGTAGCATGAGCAAAATCACTACGCTTAGTAGAACTAGAAGAATGCATTTTCCAAACTGCACGAGAACTACTTCCCTCATGAGTCACCATGTGCCATGCTTGGTCTCGGTGGTTCTCTTCCTTCTACTCCTGGTTCAACTACCATATCTTCATTGGAACCAACAACCCAAATTATGTGATGCATGTATCATTTGGACGATTCCAAGCTAATCCAAAAGAGTCTCACCTCCAGGCTGTAAAAAGAATATTCAAATATCTACAAGGAACTCAAGACTTTGGACTATGGTATCCAAAGAACGCTGATCTCACTCTTCATGCTTACACAGATGTAGATTGAGCTGGAAATGTTGATGATCGGAAGAGCACTAGTGGTGGTGCATTCTATATGGGGCCCCGATTAGTATCTTGGTTCAGCAAGAAGCAAAGCTCTATTGCCTTATCTATAGCAGAAGCAGAATATGTGGTTGCCGCATCATGTTGCACACAACTTCTTTGGATGATGCAGACTTTACAAGACATTAAAATCAAATGTTCACCTCCCATATCCATTATGTGTGATAATACAAGTGCCATCAGTATCTCAAAGAATCCTGTTATGCATTCCAAGACCAAGCACATTCCTATCAAGTATCACTTCTTACGTGAACAAGTGCTTGAACAAAAGGTGAAATTGGAGTATGTTCCCTACAAAGAACAAGTTGCTGATATATTTACTAAATCTCTTCCCAAGGAAGCATTCGAATATCTCAAACAAAAGTTGGGAGTTGTCTCTGCTGCTCAGAAGATCAGATCTGCTTAAATTCAGAAGATTAAACTGGATACGTGGATTTCATAAAGGATAGTCGCATATATACGCGAGTTTATATACATAAAACCGCGTATGGGTTTTTGCTGGCACAATTTTCTGGGTCAGCATTTCCAGAACAGTTGCGGTGTTGTTGGGTATCTCTGGTGATGTTCCACTTCTCACATTTCTGTTTCATTCTCTAATATTTTTTTGATGAAGATGCTTTGATGATTTGCTGTTGAAAGTGTTCAGGGTGCACAAGCTAAGGGGGAGCACTTGTCCTGTGGGAAATGATGCATTGTTGGCATTCTAAGTGTTTGTTGTGGTCTGATCTCATGATTGAGATTCATTGGTCTTGTTTATAAAAAGTTATTTGATGAAAAGGTCATGTTGAGATCTATGATGTAAATTGTTATATTCAATCATGAAAAGACTTATTCCATTTTGTAAACCCACTTGGTTGGGTAGTTTAGTCAAAATTTGTACACCCACTTGGTTGGGTAGTTGAGTCAAATATGTAAATCCACTTAGTTGGATCATTGATGCAAGTATGAGTAATTGGTGATAGGAAAGGTCATACTCGGTTGATAAGTCATGTACTTCATTGAAAAATATGTCTGAATATTCAAGCATGAACTCAGGGGGAGCATGGTAACTTCTGCATAAGGGATGTTGATCTGCCCTTTGCCCTTGATGTCAAAGGGGGAGAATTCTGAGGATGGTTGAATACAGATGCCTAATGTTTTAATGATTATGGTTGCCATCAAGTCCAAAGGGGGAGATTGTTGGCAATATTTTTCCTATGTTCTATAATATTAAATTGATTGTCCTTGATGGAAACACTCTGGCAAAGGACGAAGAAACTATCTGTATGAAGAATCTCAACAGTCTCTCAGAAGTTTTGTGCAGCAGATTGGTTATTTTTAATATGTCACAATGTATACGCGGGTTTATAAAGGCCAAGTCGCGTATGCACGCGGAGAAGTACGTCCCAAGTCGCGTATGCCTATTTGTGCTCCAAAATTATAATATCAGGGGGCTTTACCATGGTATTAGCCCATAGTATTGAGCGTTGTATTATCTATTTGATTCCGTCTAGGATTACCATCAGCAGTTGAGTGGTTTTGACTCATGGTATTGGTAAAAGCTAAATCTATATAAGGAGAAGAAGATCATAGTGCAAGGTGTGCATAAGGAAGGGTTGTTAATGATTAAATTTCTCTAAGAAATATCTGCATGGATAAACTTTGTTTTTAATTGATAGATCTGAATCTATGATGCACCCATGGATATAATGATGGTTCAAGATCTCTAGATCTGAAGATGATGAAGCTCTAGTATGATCTATTGAAGAAATGATGAAGCACTGGCGCAAGTCTACTGAAGAAAATGAAGAAATCTGGACAAAGTTTTATAGATCTGGTCTGTTCTGCAAAATTTACTTTTACAGATCTATACGCTAGTTGGTCTTAGTAAAAGTGCGTATATACGCGGGTTCGCTTCATGAAAAGCGCATATGGCAGTTAGGGTTTTCTGAAGCTTATTGCAGATGTTACTACTGTGATTCTTGCTTTTTGTCTGCTGTCTGTCAATGAAGTCTTCTTGAAGTTCTGGGTTGTTTGAATAATGAGTATGCTGCTAAGTTGATCATGAACAAATCTAATCAATGATTGAGAAAACATGATTAAGGTTGACTGATTGTCTAAAGGTTTTGCACTGCTGAGAAAATGTCTCACTGAAAGCCTCAGATCTGAATCTGAGTCTGATCACATTCCGAAGGGTAGTATACACAGAAGTATACGTGGGATGGTATAAAGAAAAGCGCGTATACACAGGTTATTCATTCCAGGTTATGAAAACAGTATGCACTAAGGCATACGCAGGTTGGGGTGCAAGAAAGCGCGTATGTACGCGGCTTCAGTGAAGCAAAGTAGCGTATGCTATTTGAATTAATGACTGTTCAGGGTTGAGTTTATATCTGCATATCTATTCTGAAGTCTGGGTTATTTCTGAAGTTTTGGTTACAGTGTTTTCACTGTTCTAATTGAAGTATTGGGCAGAGCTTATGATTGTTGATAAAGGGTTGTGTTGATGCTGTTTGATCCAGTATGAAAATTGATGAAACGTGGTCTGCAGTGGGTCTGAGGGTTGAAGCCTTCAGTATGGAAGTAGAAGCTTCCTGCCAGTAGAAGCTGGTGTTATGTTCAGGGGGTTGAAGCTCCCTTCTAGGAGTGGCTGGTAAACGAGAAGAAAGGGGGTTGGAGCTCCCTTCCAGTAGCAGCTGGAAAACGAGCGAAGGTTGCAGCCTTCTACAGGTAGAAGCTTGCGTACTGATATGAGCCTGCATTAGTACAATGTTGTAAATAGTTTTCTATATAATAAATATTGAAGACAGAGACGACAACAGTGGTGGTTTTCTCCCGAATTGGGTTTCCACCTTAAATATTGGTGTTCATGTGTGTTCCACTTGTGTGATGTTTTATACTGTTGTTACTGCACATATTTACTGATTATCTAACCTGATGCATAACTGGTAAATCTGATTTAAAGACTATTTCTGAGAAGTTTTCTAAACTAGAAATTTATATCAGTATACGCTAGTTTCTTTCAGCATATCTGCGTGTATACGCGAGTTCGGTTCATAAAAGCCGTGTATGGAATTCTGCAAAAGAAAAAGTTAAATTTATAGATATGAGCTCTAAATACTGATTCACCCCCCCTCTCAGTATTTTTTCCAACAGGATGATGAAGAATCCCTTCCAGTAGCAGGAATATAGGATTCAATATTCAGAGGGAGCTGTGTTACAGAGGCAACAAGTGATAGTGGCAGTGTCAAAGGCAGTAGTAACGGAGGTAGCAGCGCAACAGATGAGGGAGAAGAATCCTGAGATTAGCAGCGCAGAGGGTGCTTCAGAATCAGAGCAGCATGCTGCAGGCATATTGTTGGAACATCTTCCTCGCTAAGAGGGAGTGTTGATTTTTGTAGCATCTGGAAGTGTTCCAAGTCTCAAACTTTGCAGGGAGGCTTGGACAGCAGCATTCCAAAGAACCCAAAAACAGTTTGTGGAAATTCCACTTGGTTCATGACTTATTAAAATAATTAATAATTTTAATGAAGATCCCAAGTCTAAACTTAGGGAAATGAAATAATTAAAGGGTATTAATAAGTCAGAGTGTGAATCTTCAAGAGAACATGGATCAAGTCAAGTTTTAATCTTAGCCATTGATTAATCTTTTAATCTGGGTCGTTGGTTCTTCAACTGGAAGATTATAAAAGAAGGCTTGAGGGTCACTTGGAAAATATGCTGGGTATACACTCAGTACTCGAATGAGATCCATTCTGATGTAGAATTTGATCTCAGTGGGAGAGTTGCAGGGCGAGAAGTTGCAGAAGCAGGAGGAGGAGGTCAAGGGTGATCAAGATCAGGGCGAAGGGCAACAATGGGTCACTGGAGGCAACTTGAGGCTGCAACGCAGAGAACCCACACAACCTCCATGCAGACTCATGCAGTCCAGTTCTAAGACTGCGCAATGAATCATGCAGAGAGACACAGGGGCATGTAGGGGCTGTTCTAGGTGTCAGAGAATTGTCCGAGTAAGCCAGAAATTCAGTCTCAGGTGGTTCAGAATTTATCTATTGTATATTTTCCCTGTAAAGATATAATTTGCTGAAGAATTAATAAAACCCTTATCTGTTGCACCGGTTTTCCCACATTGGGTTTTTCTGGGGATAATTGTCCAAAAATAACTGTGTATATGTGATTGATTCTTGTGCTTATGTTCTCTACTGTTTATTTCTCTGCATATATAATTGTGAATGTTGTAGTAGTATTTATTTCGATATTTGCCGGAAGATTTATGAATAATAACTTATTGAAATAATAAGTAAGAGAAATAAATCTGTCACTACAATTGTTTGTAAATTTTCACAATTAATACATGTAATATTCAAATCTGGAATAAAAACTAACAAGAAGATCAACAAGCAATTGCTAACGTTCTCCTTTGGACAACATTGTCCCTATCAAGGCCCAAGCTACAAACCTAAAGCAATAAAATGAAAAAACAACATGGTTACCTCGTGAAGATCCAGGCAAACTATACTACTCACAAGATCATGAGCCTCCAAAGCATTTTATTTATTTATAATTGATGGAACATTTACAAACTAGCAACACCTCCCCAAGCTCTCAAGCTTCAATACTCATTTACAAGAGGGGAGCTTTTACAGAAGAATGGGAGTCAATCCCAAGAAATTTGATGATCTTAAGGCAAGAGAATGAGCTCCAAGTGGGCACGAGTTCCTCCATGTGGCAGTGTGAGTTTCCCAAAGAGGGAAGCATATCACATCAAGGAGGATGCTTGCAAATGTGGCTGATAACAATCCTAAGTGTGGTTACAAGTTTTCCAAGTGGCAAGAGAATGATCTCTGTTGCCCCGCCTTAATCCACACTTGGAATTATCGTGGAGAAATCTCCACTTGGTGCGGCCTTGGGGGCAAGTATCGAGTTGAGGTTGTCACTCAATTCTCAACTCCTCCGTCTTGTCTTACTCCTAATTGAAGTCAAGGGAGTTGGACCTTACAAAATATCTAAGGCTCAACTAATTAATGTTAATAAGTTAAGTTCTAGGATTTTAATAAGGGTAACCAAGATACAATCCAACTATGTAAAAGCATCATAAGAACTCAAGACATAATCGTTGATCCCATGAACATAAACATCCACGAGTATAAATATTGCAAGGTAAGCAAAATAGACCAGTGCCAAATGATAAGTACTTATAAGCAAATGATCCAAGTGAAAAAGATAAACTTGAAAGTAAAACTTGGTATGTAAATTGCTTAAGAGATAGATACCCCATAAGATAAATACTTAGGAATGATGAGCATGCACAATAATGAAATGCTTGAAAATGTAAAGACTTGGAATCAAGATGTTCAATAAATGATATAAGCTTGCTTGAAAGAAAATAGCAATTGCCTCAAGATAGACGAACTTCAAGAAACCACAATTGTGAGATGTAGTGAATTGCTCTTGGTAAATTTTAGCTTAAGTTGGGTTAGTTACAAGATCTAAAGCAAGTTCCAAATGAAATTCTTCCCTAGACGTTATCCTCGCTGGGGCCCCAATCTCAGAATAATGAGGCAATAGGGGGAGAAGGATCCTTAAGTTGCTACTTCAACCAACACAAGCTGGATGTATGTTGATTATGAAAGATTGCTTGCAAATGAAGTAGTGCTTGAAAAATAGAAGCAAAGCAACCCAATTAGATGTCCAATAAAAATTAACTAAATTAATGAAATTGAAAGATGAGCAAATAAGTTGCAAGAGTAAGTAAATTTACAAATTAACCAAATTGCATAAAAGAACTTGGATTCAAAATGGAATTAGCAAGTAGAAGTAAATTGCATGGAATCAACTTGAAGAAAAAATTAGATGCATTTAGTTTGCTGATCAATTCTACTTTAGTTCAATTAATCAAAATAAACACTCAAGCATCACATGAACACTTTCCCCAAATGGGGAAGGGGAGATGCCTAGGGGAAGAACCCCCTCACTCCCAATAAAAGGTAAATTTTTATTGAGTTAGATCCCTCTTATAAAATGAGGAATAAGGTGTGGTTTTGGAAGGAGCTTACAAATGAGTCCCTCAAAGGGGAATGGTGCTCTTTCCAAATGAGAAGATTTTGGAAGAAAGGTTTACAACAAAGTCTCATAAGGGAGCAAAATGCCTTCTCCAAAGTACTTTGAAGTTCAAAGTAGAATTACAAATTGAATGTTACAAATAATTATCGCTTGAAGAGGAATTGAAAAGACTTGGAGAGAAAATTTACAATGAATGTCCTTTCAAGAAAATAGAAGAATGCTATTTGAAATTATACGTGATTACATGTAGTTACAAGGGTCCTTTGGGCAAATCGAAAAGGGAAGCTCTTCGACAAAGTTATGATAAAGAATCTTGGGTGAGAAAAGGCCTCTTGAAAGAGGTTTCAAGGAGACAGAATGGTGGTTTGATGTTGATGTCCCTGTTACCCACCACTTGTAGGTAGTGTATATAAGAGAAATTTTTTTCTCCTAGATGGCCCTCAGCTGGCAACTAACAACCCCTTGTAGCCACTAGATAGCTCGATGTGCCAATTTCTTCGCCACCTGAACCAACCATGTGGTCCCTTGGTCACTTGTTATGAATGTATGTTTGAAGGTGGGCCTCCTGACCCCAAAGGTATGGCTTTTTGTTGGTATAGTTGAGTTATTTTTCTTACTTGTCATGGGCACTTTTGGGCATGGATTGCCCGATTTCATGGTTAACCTTGTATTCCAGTCCCGTGAGGTCACCTTCACTGACCATTTGGCATTTGGGTTGGCACTACATGGGCAATCCCGATTTCGGTTGCGTGGTCCCACTTCCTGTACCACCTACATCAATCCCCTTCCATTCATTTTAGCCCCATTCATTTATTTTCCCAATGTGGTCCACATGTGTCCGTTGGGTCCACACAGGGTTTGCCTCCCCCTCCCCTTGTCCACACCTTGGGTTGGGCTTGGAACAATGCCCCGAAGATTGATGCAACTAAAAAGAAAAGAAAAAGCATAATTTGGCCACTGTCAATAGGAATTGTACCACAAAATGCAAAAGATGGCCGGGACCCCCAAATTTAGCACGTGGGAAAAATCCAAGCATGAGCTCTACCCCTTATCCATGGCCATCACCTTGGTTCTTGTGGGCCCTAGATGAGCCCCCTTTATGATCAAGGAACCCATGATTGTCCCAACCCCTGGTGGGCGATGAACCGCCCCACCTTTGAAGAATGGGACCATACGAGGCCAAGTGAACCCAACCCAGGTTAGGGGATGGATTTTGGCAACCAATGATGTTCTTAACCTGACCAAGGTGAGGGGCAAGGATCAAACAAGAATTTCCTTCCAAAGATGTCAAATTGATCCTACCAGTTTCTAGCCTTGGGAACAGCTAGGCAAAACTTGATTCTAGAGCTAGGGGTTGGGGTATTCGGAGATTCCACGGTTGGAATTGCTTCAAATTCGGAGGAGAGTAAGGGGACCCACGAATGTAGTTGTATCTAAGAGATTGAAGTTTTCCTGTGGCTAGTTTCCCAAGAAATTAATGCTCTAAGTGACCTACTGGGGCTAGACCTAAAAAGAAACGGAAAAAAGTGAAAAAGAGGCTTAAAATGATCACCCTTTTTGAGAGACCAGTGCCTGATTCACTTGGGGATATGGAGTCAAGGATAATAATGAAGAAGGGTTTAGTTTCTTGTTCAAGGATGCTGCAAAAGTCAACTTCGTCCAATGTCAGAGGAAAGAGAAGAAAAGTGACTTTCAAGCATTTATACTTCATACAAATGGTGCAAGCTTATCAAGATAACATGATCTCTAGGACATTTCATTCATCTAACAATGACCCATACATAGAATAATCTAAGTAGACACATAATTCCACATTTCATTCATGCAACAATTAGCTCTAATTATAGCGAAGTTCAAATGCATGCAGCAACAAGGAAAATAACATTAACTTTTCACTTACAATGTTAGAGAGTATATCCAACTAGCATCACATTTTCAAATAAGAAGCTCCAAGATAGAAATAACCCAAATCTATACATCAAAATTCATCTATCATCCAAAAATAATCCTCCAAGGAAAAATGCGAAGTTCTCTAAAGGTAGAGAGATCCCAAGTCAAGTGATCATACAAATGAATACAACTAACTCCTATTTATACACCAATTAGGAGTTTGATTTAGCTAATGGGCCTACATTAACCCCTGAACATCAAATAATGTGCAAATAACCTAACTTTTGGTGACAAGCCCACCAAACTAGCTCATAAATGAAATAATAAGCCTCTCAGGAGGTCAAATAATAATCCATGCATGTCGTGGGGCCCTCCAAGAGGCTTGATGAGGTCCATATGTTCCATGATCATGAATAAAACCCTCGAAAGGTGATGGACAGGGGGTGGCCCCTTATTCTCCAAGTAGTAGACCTGTGGTGCTCCCAGCGGGTGTGGGGGCATACCAATGACCCCATGGGTCTCCATATGAGTCGAAGATGCCTATAGATCATCTGTAAGGGCTCGAATGATGGAATGATCGCTGCCATGTCATCGTACAAGTCCTAGGACACCTGCCAAGTGTGTGGTGCTCCTGTGGGGCCAGCTAGGCATATTTTGAAAATTCCACAATTGGAATTCCTACTGCAGTGGAACGAACAAAGTTCGTACCTCAAGTTAAATACTCCAGAAGACTTGGAATATGAAAATATCCATGAGGATACAAGTATTATTATATAAACTATAAGAAGAATGATGATGATACAATTGAAAGTGAGGGCCCTGCATATATACTAGTTAGGTGCTTTTTCATGGATAGTCATGTCCCATTTAGACATTCCTCTTCAGTACTAATTGCTAATTACTAACACAATTATCATTATTATTTATTTTTATATTATTTCTATAAATATTACTCATAACATTGCCTTTCTCAAAAAGCTTTGTCCTCAAAGCTTGTTGATGAAAGGGCTTGATCTCTTTTTCTACTACGAATGTCTTTTTGTCTCGGGATAGTGATCCTTGTCGATACAAGTTGATATGATCCTCTAAGTGACAAACAAAATGATCGCACTGAAAATGGATCAAACCATCCTAGATCAATCTTCTGTGGAATCTTGCGGTGACTAGCGACTTGTGATGAATTGTTATCACATGAGTGGATTACACTGATATTAGTATTCTTTGGAACATTAGTTTGATGTTTATGTTCTGAATATGTAGCTTGATCGAGTTGCCTACTCTCGTGATTCAAATGTCGATAGGGAACTTTTTTGGTTTGACTTTCCCTTATTAGGTGTGTGATAATTTTTTGATTTTCTTCTGGCGAAGACGTTATTGAGTTGGTTACAAAACCTTCACTTTGAATGTTCGTCGTCTGAATTGCGACATCTAAGTTTGTATTTTCTGCAGCTTGCTTGTCTTCTTCTTGAGTTGTGACATTTACTAAATCAGTATCTGTTTCTTTCTCGTCAACTTGGACTTCTACATTCGATGCTTCCTTCTCAATATACTATTGCACCTTATTTTCCAATGACTTCTTGTCCTTCTTAAGCTTCTTGATTTACGTCAATAATTTTTCACTATGGTATTTAAGTCGAGAAACTTGTTCATTTTTGTTAGTGGTGATCTTGTCAACTTCTCTTTGCATATTTTGTATTGCCTTTTTACCTTCTTGAAGAATTACTTTTGAGATTTCTTGTATGTCTTCAAGCGTCACTGAATTTGGCTTCAAGGTAACGTCCTATAGTGTTGTATTTTTCTTTTTGTGGGAGAATGTCAAAAATTGCTTTCTCGTATTTAGGATAAAAGACCCTAGGGTTTCCATCCAGGGTGAACCCAACACAATGTCATTATCTGAAACTGCAGAAGTGTCCTCAGACACACAACTTTATTGATCAAGCAAAAAGATTACATAGCAAATTACAGGAGTTTACACACGTAAACTCACACTCTCACATTCTCTCATTACACACTACGATGAAAATAGGAAACTAACCTATTTATAAGCTCTATGTTCTAACTTAATCTAGTTATGGATCACTTGGAAAATAAACAAGTGTCCATTTACAATAAATGAGCTTCTAACCACTCTACTAACTTCACTCCTAACTTAGAGCCTAGGAAACGACTCTTTTCTAGAGTCCTAATTTTTATTAACAAATTTCTATTTCTAAATATCTCAAAGATTTATTAAATATTCTAGAATAATAATTATTAATTTAATATCTTAAATTAATAATTATTTTATTCAAACACTATAACCTATGATAAAATTTATTTTGGATCATCTAACATTATCTTCAAAAAGTAACGATTGAACAGATAATTTCGAAATAAATGTATAATTGCCAATGTTTAATTGTAAATCAGTTATTTCGTATTGTTTTTTGCCGACAAAGTCTAATTTTTCGATTATATTTAACTCAGGAACCACCAATTGGTTTGCAATTTTAGGCATTATATTATTTTTATCCTCGACTGATGAGATAGCAATAGTGACGCCTTTTCCCACAATAGAACCTTTAATTCTAAATAGCACTGAAGCATAATTATGTTAAGTTTCTGGAAATCTTCCTTCCTTCAATTCCGAATTAGATGTCATTTTGCTTATGGAGATGACTTTCTTCAAATTCTTGCAATAGCCTTCCCTAATATTAATATTCTTCAACTATTGAATAACTTCGAATAACTCCTTTCGTAATGCAAAGTTTGATCAATGACTTGAACTTTTTATTTCTTCTTTCCTTTTGCACTAAATAATCTTGTATAAAACTTAAAAGTTCTTTAATTCAAACTCTCTCTCTCTCTCTCTATATATATATATATATATATATATATATATTTTTTTTTTAAGTTTAAATTACACTTGTAATAATCCCCTTTTTTTCCTCTTTTCAATCTTTAATATATATTTCTTCAATATATATAAAATGGCAGGAATTGTTGAATCTCTAATTAAACTGAGAGGGGGGGGGGGGGTGAATCAGTTTAATACATTCCAGATCTTTTAAACTTTTCAATAAACTTATTTACACCTTCATTTCAAACTCTATTTAATGTGAGAGTAATCTTAGAATGTAATCTGAAAGTATTAGTTTAATAGAGCAGTAGACTTAATTTGAGAGCAGTAGGTATTAAGCAAATGATACACATCAGATCAATACATAAATATCATGCACAGAGACACCAGATATAAGTGGAAACCCATAAAGGGAGAAAACCACATCTTATTATTGTTGTGATGCAAAGGCAAGCTCCAACTCCCTCTCACCACTGTTTTTCTGCAGGCACCAACCTACAGGAGGCTCCTACCTCAATTCTGTAAGCTACAACTTGCAAGGAAGCACCAACTCCCTTCAGTTTTCTGCAGGCACCAACCTACAGGAGGCTCCAACCTCAGTCAGCTACAACTGACGACTATCAAGCTGCAACCTGATAGGGAAGCTCCAACTTCCTCAATTTATCAAACTGAAAGTTTGCTGATTTACCTCAGATATCAGCCCTGTTCTGTAGCTTCTCCTTCTGTTATGCTTTTCTTAATCTTCTCTGTCTTACTCTTCTATATTCTGCCTTCTCTCGATTTACTCTCTCTTAAAAAAAAACTCACTCTGCATATCAAGATGATATTATTTATAGATTTCCTCACATGAATGTTTGTATTCTTCTTGGAATTCGAAATGGAAAGTCATGTCTCTTTGCCTTCTGCCATCTCACTCCTTTTATCAGCTTACTCAGAAATTATAACTGTAGGTGTCAATTTTAACATTACAGTGGGAGTTTGTTTTCTCTCGGAGACTTGCCAATGCATCACAAACAATAAAAACAATTAAAACATTTACATTCAAATTTAAATGAGAACTCTAGCTCACTCATTTTGTCTCTTGGCTTGCTGCGCATTTGTCTTTTCTCTGACTGTGTCTTTGTCTTTTCTGTTCTCTGTATGTCATTCTGTATATGGCTGCTGCGTAACTCCTGAATTTATGAACTGCATTTTTATTTTATTTTTATACCAGCGCTTTATATATAAATGAATCTGCTGACTGTAATTCAATCCTTTACACGCAGCAAGTGTCTTGTTGATGTGGCGAGTTCCGCAGGCCGGAACATACATATGTTACAATTGTATTACATTAATAATCGCCCTCCCGTTAAGCTGAGGCCCGTGGGTCTACAGACCACGCGGCACTTTTCAATACAATCGCAACAACTTTTTATATATATATATATTTATATATAACAGCGACTTCACAAATTTCCGTTTGCGATTAGAACTGGAACTCAAACACTTGTTAATCATAGTTAATAAGCCCATCGGGTCCGGGCTTCAATCAAATGCAATCGGGGCGCATAATAGAAAAGTTCCGATTGCGATCAAAACACGGATGAGATTTGCATATATCAACTCCCGCTTATAACTGGATCGGGTCCGCCACTTCAATCGCAGCGTTTTACAAAGTCGTGCGATTGGAACTCGAATGCGATTATTAATTAACTGTGGTACATAACTCGATCGGTTCTGCCATTTCAATCGCAGCGTTTTACAAAGTCGTGCGATTGGAACTCGGATGCAATTAGCAATTAACTGTGGTACATAACTCGATTGGGTCTGACATTTCAATCGCAATCGCAACTTTCTGTTGCGATGTTCCGCTGCCCTTGCGATCTACGATTGCGATTGGGTGAGGGTCCCACTTTATATTACTTCCTTTCCATTGATCATAACACGCTCCACTTAAATATATATCAATGTATATGCCTTGGACCATTGCAAAATATGAAATGTGTGACATTTATATGTATTGTGATGGATATTATATATATATATATATATATATATATGTGTCCGTCAGCGGGTTAGGCGATTCCCGGAATTTGGTTTTTCATTATATGCGTAACGCCCGGCTTGGGGTATGATTCTCGGAATTAGATATCCGACTGTATCTGCCGGCTTGGGCGATTCTCGGAATTTTATATTTGTCCTCCGGGTTGGGCGATTCTCCGAATTATAACAGCTCTCTGCCTCTGCTCCGCCAGTTGGAGAGTGCGATTCCCGGAATTTTGTAACTGCTCTCTGCCTCTGTCTCTGCTTCTGTCACTCTGCCTCTATCTCTATCTTCTGATAACGGTTCTTCACTGTGCTTCTATGACTGTTACATTTTGACTATCTTCTTGCTGCCTATATTGCTTTCGTTGTGCATCTTTTGCCTTCCTTTGCTACAGCGCTGCCTCTTTTGCCTGAGTGCTGCCTCCTTTGCCATCAATGACAATATTTCCAACAGTCTCCCCCTTTGGCATTGATGGCAATCCACTTTCTCTGTTTGCTTTCTCTTTCTCTTGTTGCTTGCTCTTCCTGTTTGCTATTTGTTCTTCCTCCCCCTTTGACATCAATGGCAAAGGATGACTCCTCATCCCTCCGTATGGGTTCTGTCGTTGTGTTGACCACACTTCGTCAACTACCCCATAGCAGTACACCCCCATTTTTTCAAATGGGATTCGTCATGTTCGACGTGGTTGTGCCATTCAGATTCCATCATCCAGATTTCAGCTGACATTTTTATAAATGATGTAAACCCATTCTGCATGTAATGATGTAAATGATCTAAGTAAGACCGTCCATGTATGTAACAACCTAGGTAAGCCTAGTATGTTGTTGATGACTTCCATTCTAGGAGGTTTTTTGTCTCACTGATTCACGAAAGTGATCGGCAGATTTTTTCCCTCCAGCCTCACCCCAAAGCTAGGGTGGATTTTGTCATCAGCATGCTAAGTGAGTCCTAGTGTTCTATCGAGTCCTTGTAAAAGTAGTTTGAACTACTTGGTCTACTAGATCATATGTTGAGTCACAGAACTGGGTATTTATTTGAGGGTCTATACGAATGGGTTTTCCCCCTTCATGTATGTAAATGTATTATCTCATGTAAAAGAGGGTTGGAAAAATAATTATAATCCCCTCTTAGTCAATTAGTTAAATTTTCTGGTCAATTAATTAATAAAATCCTAAACCAGAAATTTAATTAATTTAGGATTAAATCTTTAAAGGCAAAATTTGTTGGTCCTTGGAAAATGATTTTGATAGCCCCAGGCCAAGGGAATATTGAGAATTTTAAGAAATATTGGACCCTTGGGACCTGGTGGTTAAGTCAAGGTCAAAATTTTGGGGTAATTAACTTAAAAATAATATTTTTAAGTTAATTAAAATTGAATTAAATGATAAATTCGTTTTTTCCCCAAAATTTTAATTTCAACGTTCCGGATTAAAAGATAATTAAATCTTTTGGACGGTTGAGATTATTTTGACGAGGATCATCCAAACTAGCCGTTAGAGATCTGGTCCTATAAATTTAGAGGTCTTTCTCATTCTTGAATCATCCGATCTCAGAATCGTGTACTTGCTCTTAGAAGCTCTTGTAAACTTTTTTGAGGAATAAAGCTAAAGACTTTGGGGTTACAAATCTGGATGTTCCTTCTCAGATCTATGTGGTGAATTCTCTCTAAACTCTGCTACTTGGTTTCTTGCATTTTATGGTTGATGGCCTTTATGGATTAATCTGCATATAGGTATCTTATGCAGTTTTCTGGGTTTATAAAATAACATTCTGATTTTTCTAAGGGTCTCATGTTGTTTTCTTAAATCTCTATCAGCCTAAAGTTCAGATCTAAGTGTGCAGGGAAATTATTTTTTAAGATTGGGCGTCTGGGGAAGTCTTCGGTTGGACCAGCCGACTCTCAATAAGCATAAATCTGATAAGCTCTTTATTTGTTAAATTCTGGGTCTATCTTACGATATTTGTGATTTTGCAGGGTTTCTAAGGCTTGTGCCTCTCACTTAAATTTTAAACTTCTGAAAATTGTGCTAAACAGATTTAAATCTGACCTTGAGGGTTTTAAACTTGTAAACTAGCTTGTATATTTGTAAATTTTTCAAGATTGTTAGGGTTTAATCATTAAAATTGGCGTGTGTGTCTTCAGATCTGGCTGTCTTTGCAGGTTACAGGTTCAAAATCGAATTTTTTTATAGATTTAAGGCAGATCTAGCCTCCAAAAGCCAGATCTTGCCTCAAGTCTCCACTGTGAACGAATTTGGGTGTTATTGTTTCAAAGAATTTTGAAGATCTGGGCTTAAAAGGAGAAATTTTAATTCAACTGGCGGAATTTGTATGTACTGGGTTTATCAAGATTCTTTTGCCTTTGCAAAATCACTGTCAAACTGTCCCTTCCCATCCGATCTGCAAATCTTTCCCATTGAATCCCTCACAACCGATTTCTTTCTCCTAGCCGTCCAAGCTGCCTTCACACGTTTAACCTACCCTCTGCATTTGATGACTATCATCAATTTGCACTTAACGATTTTCTGTTGATCTTCACGCCATCTGAGCTTCCCCTTCTGCCCTCCGATTTCCTTAAACACTTCTGCATACGCCTTTCGCCCTCAGCATATCTCCATTTCTGTCGAACTCAGCCCTTTGAGCCCTAGAAACCTTCACAAATCGAGCCCTTACATCTCTGCCCGCGTCAGATCTTCACAGCGTCAAACCATCAAGCCGCTGTCGAGCCTTTCTCCTATCTGCTCATCAAACTCACGTCCATCCTGCAATTGCAAGCGCTGCCATAACAAACGAACGCATCTGTTTCGCCGTCGAGCTCCCTCGTGCTCCAGCCGATCGGTCTGCAAGCATTTTAAACAAGCGACAAACTCAAACCAAAAGGAAAACGCACGTATAAAAATTTTAAAAAAAACCTTTGCGATTTGTTCCATACGATTTCATTTTGTTAAATTGTATATAGTTAGATTTATAAGTTAGGTTTCGATTTTTTTTTAATTTTTTTTTACGTATAGTTCAATTTTCGTTGGTTTCAATAGATTTCGGTTTTGTTCTATTTAGCTTTAGTTTTGTATTAGATTGTTAGCCGTAGAGTTTAGTTGTAGTTTTAGAGTTTAGTTTTAGTTTTAAATTGATTTAGTTTAATTTTAGATTTACTCTAGTTTTAGCATAGATTTAAAGTTAGGATTTAAATTTACATTTTTTAGTTTAAGTTTTAATTTAGTTTTACTTAATTTTAATTTTAATTTTAATTTTAGTTTAGTTTAGATTAGAATTTTTGTTTAGACTCTAATTTTTGTACTTAGTTTTAACTTAGATTTAGAATTTTTGTTTTAGAATAAAAAATATATAAAAAAATAAATAATATAAAAATATAAAAAAAAAAAATTCAAAATTTTCTATAGTCAAATGTGCATTTGAAATTTTTATCTAAAGATTTGACTATAGAAACATTTTCTGGATCGAATTTAAGTGAAGCATCATAAATCTGGAAATCTCGGGCATTTTCATCTTATGATAATATTGCTGTGGGGCTAAGATATTTTAATGCATGATTGTGGTGTCTTTCATTAAATATCATCGTAATCAATCATTTTTTAATAAGCAGCAGTTAGTCATCAATCACTGATTTATAATTGCATAACGGGATTCTGTTTGACTCCATAAGGCACTGGTCTTAAAAGTAAAATCTAATCTGTGGAATCTCGTTTATTCTGTCAAATACTTGATGTTCTAGCTGTGTCTCCTAGATTTATCCTTCATTTCTAAAAGGGTCTACCTCCCTTAGCCTGCAAGGAGACAGCTTAAAGAGAGAGATTGGGGATAGAGGTGACAGCCCCCAATCTGAGCCGTTGTCGCAGTGCCCTGAACAATCTGTGCGACAACACGTTGTATTTCCTTTCTCTGAGTTACGTTTAGGTCCTCTTCTGCCGAATTTGGACTATGCTGTGTTTCATTTGTAGTGCTTGTAATATGTGCTAGATTGCAGACAGAGATGATGCATTTTACGATTGAAAGGTTCTTGTTGCTTCTGAATGCTGATAATATTGATAATGCTGATCCTGTGGACTTGTTTTATGCTTATCTGGTCGGGTCAGTTTCCTCCCCCGGAATGATATCTTCGTTTTGTTCTCCCCCGAGATCGTACTTTCTCTTCATATTAGAGAATAGTATCTACAGATACTACCCCTAGTTTGTCTCTCAAGTATTCGAATGGTTCTCTCGGGCAAGTGGTTTGCAGTAAATATATCGCTATCCGTTCTTTCGTTGATACATAGTCCGCCTTAACTATTCCTCTCGAGAAAGTTTGTTTCCTGGGAGAAAATAATACTTGATTGGTATATGTTTAGTTTTTTTTGAATGAAGCACATGATTTTTAGATATACTTATAGCACTTGTATTATCACATTTGATTGAGATAGGTTCATTAATGCTTACCTTTCATGTCTTGAAGTGTCCGTTTCATCCACATGACTTGTGTGCAACATGCCGCCGTCGTTACATTCTCGTCACTTGTAGACAGAGAGATAGATGTTTGTTTCTTTCTTAACCATGCCACCAGACTTTTTCCTAGATAGAAAGCACCTCCACTTGTACTTTTCCTGTCATCCACACAGCTGGCCCAATCTGCATCTGTGTATGCTGTCAAAGTGAAGCTTTTTCTTTTAGGATACCAAAGCCCATACTGTGTTGTTCCTTGTAGATATCTGAAAATTCTTTTTACTGCCAGAAGATGGTTTTGTTTAGGTGCTGCTTGATATCTAGCCTAAACCAACTGCTAGCATGATGTCCGGTCTTGATGCCGAGGAAGTACAATGTGCTTCCTATTCTCAACTGTGAGTTTTTTTGATCTACATCCGTGCATTCCACACACAAGATACGCTCTTGTATCCCGTGATCATGGGGGCTGGGTTGGCTGGTTTGCAAATTCTCCATTTTGAATTTTTTCAGCATTTCTTTTAAGTATTTTTCTTGAGAAATGAATGTGCATGTGTTCTTTTGCTGAATTTGCAGTCCCAAGTAGAAACTGATTTCTCCAATCATAGACATTTCAAACTCTATTTTCATCTCATCAGCAAACCCTTTTGCTAGCTCGTCTTTGTTGCTTCCAAACATAATGTCATCAACATATACAACAACGATTAGGAGTTCATTTTCATGCACTTTTGTGTATAGATTGTTGTCTACTCCACCTCTCTTAAAACACTATTTTTGCAAATATTTGTCCAGTCTTGAGTACCAAGCACGAGGAGCCTATTTCAATCCATATAGGGCCTTCTTCAGTCTGCACACATAGTCTTCTTTGTCTGTCAATGAGAAGCCTTCTGGTTGTTCCATGTACACTTCTTCTTCTAGATCTCCATTAAGAAAAGCAGACTTTACATCCATTTGATATACCTTGAAGTCTTGATAGCATGCAAATGCCAGGAACATTCTGATAGCTTCCATTCTAGCTACAAGGGCAAATGTTTCATCATAATCAAGTCCTTCTATTTGTGAGTATCCTTTGCAGACTAGCCTAGCTTTATTCCTGATTACTTGTCCTTGCTCATTCATTTTTTTTTTGAATACCCATTTTGAACCAATGATATTTTTCTCAATAGGTCTAGGAACTAGTTCCCAGGTATTGTTCTTCTCAATTTGGTCCAATTCTTCATTCATTTCTTTTATCCAATACTTGTCCTTGCTGGCTTCGTCAAATTTCTTTGGCTCTATTTGTGATAGCATGGCTATGTATACTTCTTTTGTTTGTTCTGTTAGCTGCCTTCTTGTCTGGACTCCTGCTTTCTTGTCTCCTATGATCTGATCTTCAGGATGATTCTTCTGAGTGTATCTTGAGGGGGTTTTCGAGCTCAGCTCTGCATTATCTGTTTTCTTTCTTGTTTCATCATCATCCTTGTCTTCCTCTTCATGGTTGTCTGATGGACTGCAGCAGTCTGTATTTCTTGTATTGTTTGGAAGTTCTTCATCAAATCTCACATCAATACTTTCAACTATCTTCCGAATGATCTTGTTGTAGCACCTGTACCCTTTGCTTTTGGAAGCATATCCTAGAAAAATCCCTTCATCTGCTCTTGCATCAAATTTCCCAAGGTTTTCATCATTATTCTTTATGTAACACTTGCTACCAAAGACTCTGAAATGTTTTCTTTTCCTTTACTTGATTCTCCTTCGTAGCCTATTCCAGTCTTTATCATAGGGGATCTTTGAGCAACCAAAATTTCATTCAACTTAATAGAGCTTGTTGTTTGAGAATGGTATATAGAAACTTTCTGTTGAGCATTTTCTAATTTCTTTCTCAGATAGAATTTCTTCTTCCAGCTTCTCTTGTTCTCGAGATTTATCTTTGATTTGCTGTATTAACATATCTTCTATCTTCTTGGCTTCTTCAAGCTTTACCTTCAGCTGCATGAGGACTTTTGAATTTTGTTCTTCTTCCACACATTTTAGGAGAATCTCTTTTTGTTTTCTGCATTTTAGTTTGAGTCTGTCAATCTCCTCCAGAGCACTTCTTAGCTCCCCCTCAAGGTCTACTTCCCCTTCTTCTTCTTCATCTTCTAGTAGGAGTCCCTCAAGATCTTCTATGGCCATCAATAAAAATTATGAGGTTCCTTCTTCACTTGAGGGTTCATCTGATTCTTCAGATGCACTGCTGTCTTGCTGAGCATAGAAGGATTTTCTGCTGAATTTCTTTCCTTTCTGCGAGAACTTTGATGTGTCTTTCTCTGATTCTTGAGCTTGATTTCTTACTTTCTTGTGAGGACATTTAGCAGCATAATGTCCAACTCTTCCACAGTTAAAGCATATGAAGGGAAGTTTACCTTTGTATCTACCTGAGCCTCTATCCAATTTCTTGACAAATTTAGCCTCTTCTTCATCAGAGCAAGAGCATATTTCTTCCTTTTCTTCTTTCTTCTTTTCTGTTTTGAATGTTGCTTCCCTTGTACTTGGCTTCTTCTGTGGGAGCCTCATTTCATAGGTTGTTAGATTTCCAAGTATTCGGTTCATGGTCAGAGTCCCCCAATCCATTGTCTCTTCTATTGCAGATACCTTGGGATTAAATCTGGATGGGAGCGATCTTAAAATCTTTTGAACAACTATACTTTCTGGTATGGTTTCTCCAAGAGCTTTCATATTGTTAACAATTTCTGCAACTTTTAAGAAGAAGCTGCCAACATCTTCATCATCATTCATTTTTAAGTTTTCAAACTGGGCTCTATATACTTGAAGTTTGGCAGTTTTTACTTTCTGGTCTCCCTCATGTATGTCTTCAAGAGTATCCCATATTTTCTTGGCGGTGTCTTTGTGCATTACTTTAATAAACTCTGCTTCACATAATCCATTCAAGATGGCATTCATGGCTTTTGCATTAGCCACAAAATCTTGTTTTGCATCCTTTTCTGAGTCAGTTGCCTTCGGGGCATATCCTAATTCCACAGCAGCCCAGACTTCTATTCCTAGAGACATTATGTATGTCTTCATTCTGATTTTCCAGAAAGCATAATTTTCACCGGTGAAGAAAGGGGCTTTATTGGTTGAGCATCCTTCTTTACTAGCCATCTTGGGAACCTAGGATCTCCTTTCAGTTGTTAGACTTGTACAAAGGAACCTGGCTCCGATACCAATTGTTGAATCTCTAATTAAACTGAGAGGGGGGGGGGTGAATCAGTTTAATACATTCCTGATCTTTTAAACTTTTCAATAAACTTATTTACACCTTCATTTCAAACTCTATTTAATGTGAGAGTAATCTTAGAATGTAATCTGAAAGTATTAGTTTAATAGAGCAGTAGACTTAATTTGAGAGCAGCAAGTATTAAGCAAATGATACATATCAGATCAATACATAAATATCATGCACAGAGACACCAGATATAAGTGGAAATCCATAAAGGGAGAAAACCACATCTTATTATTGTTGTGATGCAAAGGCAAGCTCCAACTCCCTCTCACCACTGTTTTTCTGCAGGCACCAACCTACAGGAGGCTCCTACCTCAATTCTGCAAGCTACAACTTGCAAGGAAGCACCAACTCCCTTCGATTTTCTGCAGGCACCAACCTACAGGAGGCTCCAACCTCAGTCAGCTACAACTGACGACTATCAAGCTGCAACTTGATAGGGAAGCTCCAACTTCCTCAATTTATCAAACTGAAAGTTTGCTGATTTACCTCAGATATCAGCTCTGTTCTGTAGCTTCTCCTTCCATTCTTATTTTCTTAATCTTCTCTGTCTTACTCTTCTATATTCTGCCTTCTCTCGATTTACTCTCTCTTAAAAAAAACTCACTCTGCATATCAAGATGATATTATTTATAGATTTCCTCACATGACTGTTTGTATTCTGCTTGGAATTCGAAATGGAAAGTCATGTCTCTTTGCCTTCTGCCTTCTCACTCCTTTTATCGGCTTACTCAGAAATTATAACTGTAGGTGTCAATTTTAACATTACAATGAGTCATGTTTCTTTCCTGAGACTTGCCAATGTACAAACAATAAAAACAATTAAAACATTTCATTCGAATTACAATGAACTCCGGCCACTCATTTGTCTCTTGGTTTGAGCCGCGCATTTGTCTTTCTTCTCTAACTCGTTTTTGTTCCTTTCTTCTCTCGTATGCCTTTCTCGTTATGGTCACGCGTAACTCCGAAATTATGAATCGCATTATTTATTTATACCATGTTGAGATATAAATGAATCTCACGATCTAATTCAATCCTTACACTTGTTAGTGTCTTGTTAAGATGGCGAGTCTGTGCCTAACATACACACACTGTATTACATTAATAACGTCTCCAGCAGCCGAGGCTCCGTGGGCTCCGCGTACCACGCACTCAATAATCGCAACAACTTTATATATATATATATTTATATATAACAGCGCCTTCACAAATTTCCATTTGCGATTAGAACTGGAACTCAAACACTTTTTAATCATAGTTAATAAGCCCATCGGGTCCGGGCTTAAATCAAATGAAATCGGGGCGCATAATAGAAAAGTTTCGATTGCGATCAGAACATGGATGCGATTTGCATATATCAACTCCCGCTTATAACTGGATCGGGTCCACCACTTCAATTGCAGCGTTTTACAAAGTCGTGCGATTGGAACTCGGATGTGATTAGCAATTAACTGTGTTACATAACTCGATCGAGTCCACCACTTCAATCGCAGCGTTTTACAAAGTCGTGTGATTGGAACTCGGATGCGATTAGAAATTAACTGTGGTACATAACTCGATCGGGTCCGGCATTTCAATCGCAATCGCAACTTTTTGTTGCGATGTTCCGCTGCCCTTGCGATCTCCGATTGCGATTGGGTGAGGGTCCCACTTTATATTACTTCCTTTCCATTGATCATAACACGCTCCACTTAAATATATATCAATGTATATGCTTTGGACCATTGCAGAATATGAAATGCGTGACATTTATATGTATTGTGATGGATATTATATATATATATATGTGTCCACCAGCGGGTTAGGTGATTCCCGGAATAATGTTTATGAATTATGTTAATTCTATACCGCCGGTTGGAGTGTGCGATTCCCGGAATTTGGTTTTGTATTATATGTGTAACGCCTGGCTTGGGGTATGATTCTCGGAAATATATATCTGTCCTCCGGGTTGGGCGATTCTCGGAATTATAATAGCTCTCTGCCTCTGTCTCTGCCTCTGCTCCGCCGGTTGGAGAGTGCGATTCCAGGAATTTTGTAATCAGCTTCCGCTCTCGCTCGTTTCCGTTCTCTCTTTCTATCTTCCGATAACGGTTCTTCACCGTGCTTCTACAGATCGTTACATTTTTGACTTTCTTCTGTCGCTCACAGTCACAGCCTTTGCCTTCCTTTACTTCAGCGCTGCTACCTTTGCCTGAGTGCTGCCTCCTTTGCCATCAATGACAATATTTCCAACAGTCTCCCCCTTTGGCATTGATGGCAATCCACTTTCTCTGTTTTCTTTCTCTTTCTCTTGTTGCTTGCTCTTCCTGTTTGCTATTTGTTCTTCCTCCCCCTTTGACATCAATGGAAAAGGATGACTCCTCATCCCTCCGTATGGGTTCTGTCGTTGTATTTCCTTTCTCTGAGTTACGTTTAGGTCCTCTTCTGCCGAAATTGGACTATGTTGTGTTTCATTTGTAGTGCTTGTAATATGTGCTAGATTGCAGACAGAGATGATGCATTTTACGATTGAAAGGTTCTTGTTGCTTCTGAATGCTGATAATATTGATAATGCTAATCCTGTGGACTTGTTTTATGCTAATCTTGCTGGCTGTTCTCCCCCTGGAATGATATCTTCGTTTTGTTCTCCCCCTGAGACTGTACTTTCTCTTCATATTAGAGAATAGTATCTACAGATACTACCCCTAGTTTGTCTCTCAAGTATTCAAATGGTTCTCTGGCAAGTGGTTTGGTAAATATATCTGCTATCTGTTCTTTCGTTGATACATAGTCCAGTTTAACTATCTTCTGAGCCACTTGTTCTCGGAGAAAATGATACTTGATTTGTATATGTTTAGTTTTTGAATGAAGCACAGGATTTTTAGATATACTTATAGCACTTGTATTATCACATTTGATTGAGATAGGTTCATTAATGCTTACCTTCATGTCTTGAAGTGTCCGCTTCATCCACATGACTTGTGTGCAACATGCTGCTGCTGCTATATATTCTGCTTCAGCTGTAGACAGAGAGATGGATGTTTGTTTCTTGCTTAGCCATGCCACCAGACTTTCTCCTAGATAGAATGCACCTCCACTTGTACTATTCCTATCATCCACACAGCTGGCCCAATCTGCATCTGTGTATGCTGTCAAGGTGAAGCTTTTGCCTTTAGGATACCAAAGCCCATATTGTGCAGTTCCTTGTAGATATCTGAGTATTCTTTTTACTGCCAGAAGATGGTTTTGTTTAGGTGTTGCTTGATATCTTGCCACTAGTCCTACTGCTAGCATGATGTCTGGTCTTGAAGCTGTCAAGTACAACAGGCTTCCTATCATGGATCTGTAGAGTTTTTGATCTACATCTGCAGACCTATCATCAACACACAGCTTGCATCCCGTGATCATGGGGTTGTCATTGGTTTGCAGTCCTCCATTTTGAATTTTTTCAGCATTTCTTTTACGTATTTTTCTTGAGAAATGAATGTGCCTTTGTTCTTTTGCTGAATTTGCAGTCCCAAGTAGAAACTGAGTTCTCCAATCATAGACATTTCAAACTCTGTTTTCATCTCATCAGCAAACCCTTTTGCTAGTTCATCTTTGTTGCTTCCAAACATAATGTCATCAACATATACAACAACAATTAGGAGTTCATTTTCATGCTCTTTTATGTATAGATTGTTGTCTACTCCACCTCTCTTAAAACCCTGTTTTTGCAAATATTTGTCCAGTCTTGAGTACCAAGCACGAGGAGCCTGTTTCAATCCATATAGGGCCTTCTTCAGTCTGCACACATAGTCTTCTTTGTCTATCAATGAGAAGCCTTCTGGTTGTTCCATGTACACTTCTTCTTCTAGATCTCCATTAAGAAAAGCAGACTTTACATCCATTTGATATACCTTGAAGTCTTGATAGCATGCAAATGCCAGAAACATTCTAATAGCTTCCATTCTAGCCACAGGGGCAAATGTTTCATCATAATCAAGTCCTTCTATTTGTGAGTATCCTTTGCAGACCAGCCTTGCTTTATTCCTGATTACTTGTCCTTGCTCATTCATTTTGTTTTTGAATACCCATTTTGAACCAATGATATTTTTCTTAATAGGTCTAGGAACTAGTTCCCAGGTATTGTTCTTCTCAATTTGGTCCAATTCTTCATTCATTGCTTTTATCCAATACTTGTCCTTGCTGGCTTCTTCAAATTTCTTTGGCTCTATTTGTGATAACATGGCTATGTATACTTCTTCTGTTTGTTCTGTTAGCTCCCTTCTTGTCTGGACTCCTGCTTTCTTGTCTCCTATGATCTGATCTTCAGGATGATTCTTCTGAGTGTATCTTGAGGGGGTTTTCGAGCTTAGCTCCGCATCATCTGTTGTCTTGCTTGTTTCATCATCATCCTTGTCTTCCTCTTCATGGTTGTCTGATGGACTGCAGCAGTCTGTATTTCTTGTATTGTTTGGCAGTTCTTCATCAAATCTCACATCAATACTTTCAACTATCTTCCGAATGATCTTGTTGTAGCACCTGTACCCTTTGCTTTTGGAAGCATATCCTAGAAAAATCCCTTCATCTACTCTTGCATCAAATTTCCCAAGGTTTTCATCATTATTCTTTATGTAACACTTGCTACCAAAGACTCTGAAATGTTTATCAACCAAGTGGAACCAGTGGAAACTACATCTGCTATTGTTGCATGGCCCAACTCCTCACCACTGTTTTTCTGCAGGCACCAACCTACAGGAGGCTCCTACCTCAATTCCGCAAGCTACAACTTGCAAGGAAGCACCAACTCCCTTCAGTTTTCTGCAGGCACCAACCTACAGGAGGCTCCAACCTCAGTCAGCTACAACTGACGACTATCAAGCTGCAACTTGATAGGGAAGCTCCAACTTCCTCAATTTATCAAACTGAAAGTTTGCTGATTTACCTCAGATATCAGCTATGTTCTGTAGCTTCTCCTTCTGTTCTGCTTTTCTTAATCTTCTCTGCCTTACTCTTCTATATTCTGCCTTCTCTCGATTTACTCTCTCTTCATTTAAAAAAAACCCCACTCTGCATATCAAGATGATATTATTTATAGATTTCCTCACATCACTGTTTGTATTCTGCTTGGAATTCGAAATGGAAAGTCATGTCTCTTTGCCTTCTGCCTTCTCACTCCTTTTATCAGCTTACTCAGAAATTATAACTGTAGGTGTCAATTTTAACATTACAGTGGAAGTTTGTTTTCTCTCGGAGACTTGCCAATGCATCACAAACAATTAAAACAATTAAAACATTTACATTCGAATTACAATATGAATTCCAGCTCACCTATTTTGTCTCTTGGTTTGCTGCGCATTTGTCTTTCTCTAACTTCTCTAATCGTCTCTTTGTATTTGGTTCTCTCTCTCGTATGCCTTTCGTTATGGTCAGCCACAGAATTCTCGAATTTATGAATCGCATTTATTTATTTTTATACCAGCGCTTTATATAAAATGAATCACGACCTGTAATTCAATCCTTTTACACGCAAATAGTGTCTCAAGGATGTACAGTTCCGCAGCCGAACATACATATATTACAATTGTATTACATTAATATCGCTCTCCCGTTAAGCCGAGGCCGTAGTCTACACACGCCACTTTTTCAATCCTCGTAAACAACTTTTTTATATATATATATATTTATATATACCACGTCACAAAATTTCCGGAAGCGATTAGAACCTGAACTCAAACACTTGTTAATCATAGTTAATAAGCCCATCGGGTCTGGGCTTCAATCAAATGCAATCGGGGCGCATAATAGAAAAGTTTCGATTGCGATCAGAACACAGATGCGATTTGCATATATCAACTCCCGCTTATAACTGGATCGGGTCCGCCACTTCAATCGCAACATTTTACAAAGTCGAGCGATTGGAACTCGGATGCGATTAGCAATTAACTGTGGTACATAACTCGATCGGGTCCGCCACTTCAGTCGCAACGTTTTACAAAGTCGTGCGATTGGAACTCGGATGCGATTAGCAATTAACTGTGGTACATAACTCGATCGGGTCCGCCATTTCAATCGCAATCGCAACTTTCTGTTGCGATGTTCCGCTGCCCTTGCGATCTCCGACTGCGATTGGGTGAGGGTCCCACTTTATATTACTTCCTTTCCATTGATCATAACACACTCCACTTAAATATATATCAATGTATATGCCTTGGACCATTGCAGAATATGAAATGCGTGACATTTATATGTATTGTGATGGATATTATATATATATATGTGTCCGCCAGCGGGTTAAGCGATTCCCGGAATAATGTTTATGAATTATGTTAATTCTATACCACCGGTTGGAGTGTGCGATTCCCGGAATTTGGTTTTGCATTATATGCGTAACGCCCGGCTTGGGGTATGATTCTCGGAATTATATATCTGTCCTCCGGGTTGGGCGATTCTCGGAATTATAACAGCTCTCTGCCTCTGTCTCTGCCTCTGCTCCGCCTGTTGGAGAGTGCGATTCCCGGAATTTTGTAACTGCTCTCTGCCTCTGCCTCTGCTTCTGTCACTCTGCCTCTGTCTCTATCTTCCGATAACGGTTCTTCACTGTGCTTCTATGACTGTTACATTTTGACTTTCTTCTTGCTGCCTCTATTGCTTTCGCTGTGCCTCTTTTGCCTTCCTTTGCTACAGCGCTGCCTCTTTTGCATGAGTGCTGCCTCCTTTGCCATCAATGACAATATTTCCAACAGGAATAATTATTTATTTTACCTTTAATTTACTAATGGAGTATGCTTGTTATAATAAGGGTCATGACCATGTATTTATGAAATTATATATATATATATATATATATATATATTTTATGGAATGGCCACGACTTTAGAAAAATTACCTACGTGCTTTTTGGCATCCGTATATAGTTATGACAACAGGTTTGGCATCCGTGTTTTTCCTATTGTCTTTTGTGATGACAACAGGTTTGCTAGTGATGGTATAAAATCCTGTCTGCTATAGTGACGCACAGGCGGGCGCTACAACCTGGTATGGTTGGTCGAATGACTGCAGAGCATGGGCTATGGTGGTGCTGGCAGTGGAAAGGGAGAGTGAGGACTGTAATTTGATGGTAGTGACGAGGGCAAAGTGCGGGTGGAGGTAACAACGTGGAGACAGTGGCGGAGGGACGAAAGGACGAGGTTTTGATGGGAGCAGTCGAGCAGGCATAGTTGCGGTAGGTAGAGTGATTACAATGTCGTGGCTTAGGCGGCAGTCTCTGTGCAATAACGTTAGGCAACCCGTGATTAGTGGCTTAGGCACAAGGATGAAGGAGAATATTGTTGCAGATGTTGCAGATGACTAAGGTGAAGACCGATCGGTGGGAGGAGGCAGCGGTGGCTATTGCTAAGGCTGCAACTGCTTTTTTTTTATTATTCGGCGCCAGGGAAGTTGTCTGGTAGTTGCAGCTCTTGGTCTTTGGCAGCGACTGCGGAAATGTTGAGGCAGAGCGGTCTGGTAGTGTGGGCGCCGACATCTGTTGCAATACGTACAACAAGCTGCGAGCGACGGTCAACCTACCAAGTAAAGACGTTTTTCTTTTTTTATATTGACTTTTTTTATAATATGTTATTTTTAATAAATTTATGTTTTTTATACTATAGTCTTTGCCTTTTTTTTCCTTATATTCTCTCTCTATATATTTTTTTTCAATTTTTATATATAAATTTTTCCTTTTTATAGTATTTCTTTTAAAGAATTCTCCCCTTTTTTATTTTTTTATTTTTATTATTATTATGGCCAAAGGCCTACTGGCGAAAATGGAGAAACTCCAACATTGATAGCGAAATGCTTCAACGACAACGACGTTGACAAATTTGACGGTTAAGGACCCGGATCAAACGAATGGGACAAACAAAGTTCGTACCTCAAGTTAAATACTCCAGAAGACTTGGAATATGAAAATATCCATGAGGATACAAATAGTATTATATAAATTGTAAGACGAATGATGATGATACAATTGAAAGTGAGGGGCTTGCTTATATACTAGGCAGGTGCCTCTTCACGGATAGTCATGTCCCATTTAGACATGCCTCTTCAGTACTAATTGCTAATTACTAATACAATTATCATTATTATTTATCTTTATATTATTTATATATATATTATTCATAACATGCAACAATAAATATTATTTCTTCTACTTGTTAATTCTGAATCAAGTTATTTACATTGTTTCATAGTAAACATTGAAATAAATTCTACTGCAGCCTTCAAAACATAAAAATACTGCAGAAAAAAAATACCGAGCAGGAAAGAAATAGACACACATAATGAACACTGTTGTTTTTGGTTAATGTCCCCGGAAAAATCCAATGTGGGAAAATTGGTGAAACAGCTGAGGGTTTTAATTATTATGCATTTGTTTTTGAATAAAAATCTTTGGATGCCCATACCAACAATCCGATATAGAGAATAAACTGGCAAAGAGTTAGTGAGAAATTATCTCACACTATCATTGGCGATCCAACACTGATCCAGCCTCTGAATGGCTAGCCCCACGCTGCCTCTGCACAGTAATTGCACTAGCTCTGTGTCACAGCCTCTAGGGACTCCGTCACCCCTCTAGCTGATCGATATGCTGACTGGAAACTCAGATATTTGGCACTCCGGTCTCGCGCCTCGACTCTTGACGCTAGATCTGGACTGCTCCTCAGCAAAACTGCGGATCTCCTCAGAGGCTCTGTGCTGCATCAGCTCTGCACTGCGCAACCTTTTTGAACTCTCGATGCCTCCTCTGCAATGTATTCACCGGATCAGGAAAACTTCCTTCGACAAACTATCCCTGTCCCTCACTGCAAGAAATCTTCTCGATCTCTCTCCGACAACTGCTGCGCTGCTCTCTTGAGAATTTGATCTCTAGATCTATCATCCGATGTGTTTTCCAAATGCCCATCAAGCTCCTTCTTATAATCTCTTTGACATATCAACGACCAAGATTAAAACATAATCAAAGGCTAAGATTAACTGGGAGTCGATCCTCGTCTTCATCTAGAAGATTCACACCCAATCTAATTAATACCTTTTAATTATTTCCTTTTCCTAAGTTTAGACTTAGGAATCCATTAAAAATAATTAATTATTTTAATCAAATCCTCTCCGTGTGGAATTTTCCCAAACGATTTTTGGGCATTGTGGAATGCATGTGTCTTAGCCTCTCTGCAAAATATCGAGGCTAGAGCACATTCGATGCTACAAAAATCAACACTCCCTCTTAGCGAGAAATGTGGTAAAGTGCTGTAACCTCTTGAAGCATCACTCTGACTTCTGCACCATCCCAGTTGCGCTGCTGATGTCCGGTTTTTGCTGCCCACCAACTACTGCGTAACTCTCTCTATGCTGGATCTGTGTTGCTGCTGTCAACTACTTTATCTGCACTGCAACTTTGTTGCTGCTGCCACTGCATCCGCAACTCCTCTCATCTGCTGCTGCTACAACTGAGAGATGTCCGTCAACTGAACTAACTGTGTTCAGATTGATGGATCTTTCCACCGAGTTTTGACTGTTGCTAGCCTCTGCATTGTTGCTGACTCTGCACTGTGCCAACTGCACTGCTGCCGACTTTTCTTTGCGCTGCTCAGTTCCTAACGTTGCTAACCAATGCATATGTCACTCTGGCACTTGACTGCATCATCTGTCACTTGTCCATCTTGCTACTGCTGTTATGGGCTTCCGTAGCAAGGAATTGATCCAAGAGGTGGACTCCTGAAGGATCCTAGCCAACCTGTAGCTCTCTGGGGCTACAAAACCATATCACCCCTCCTCTCCCCTGGAGGTATATGGGCAATCATGGCAAACTCCTCCAATTTGGAGGACAGCCTATCGATCTCTGCAGTAGCAACTTGCTGATCCTGCTTCTTCTCCTTGTCCTTCTTCCAAAGAGGACACTGAGAACTGAAGTGGCCCATCTCGCCACTTTGGAAACACTTGATCTTCGAAATATCCTTCTTTCGCTTGCGTTGCTCCTATTGCCCCTTCGATGCGAGGGTTGCATTCTCCTCTTCCTTCTCGATCTTCACCCCACTGCTGCTGTTGCCACTTATGGTGCTCTTCACCAAATCACACCTCATTTCCTCTTGTTGTAGATCTGCCCAAATTCTCTCCCAATCAGACACCTTCTCTCTGCCCAGGATACTCTGGACAAACACTTGCCACTCCTCAAAAATACCATTAAGGGCCAGCGTACAAAATTAGTACCCTGAGGCGCTACTCCCACAACAGCCAACTGATCTCGGGTATCCTGAAGTCTCATTAGGAAGTGGTCTATGCATTCCCCTTTCTGAATCCTCGTGCATCTCATCTTCTCCTCCAAGTACATCTTCCGCTCCTGAGAAGATCCCTGATATAACGTGGCCAATGCATCCCACATCTGTTTGGCTGTGTCTGTGCCTGTTATGTGAGATACAATGTGATCTCTCACTTCGTTGAGGATCTATCTCTTGGCCTTTGCCATCTCCTTCTTGTAGGCCTTAAGTTGATTTGCATCTCTAGGCTCAATTACCACTCTAATGATGTAAGTTTTAAGATCATGCTCGTCTAGAAGGAAGGAAGCCCTTGCCTCCTAGATAACATAGTTGGAGGCACCCTCCAATCGATCTTGATCTCGCAACCCAGCTGATGCCATCTTGCCAAACAAATGTCGAACTGCCTCCTCTCTCCTTTGCGCATCCCTACTGGAGTAAGTAGATCTGCTCCTGGCTACTGGTGCTCTACAGTGAGAAATCAAATTCCTTGGCTAGGAATTCTTTGAGGAAGAAATTCCCTCAGGATGTGCTCTTCTTTCCTCTTCTAACGCTTTTCTGTCCCAACAAACTGCTGCAGAACGCTGCGTCCCAGCTGAAGATCTGTTGTGCGCTGAAACTACTGCGCTGCTCTCTTTGCCTTTGGCAAATCTCGATTCGGAAAATCTTCTTCTCTGTCGACTCACTCAGAGACAGATTATTCCACGAAATTTTTCCCTCCTGGCTATAGACTGCGCAGTCCTTCTGGGGTTTCGATTTGCTACCTACGCAGTTCTTCGAAATCCTTCTTCAACTTTGCTTCTGAGCTCTTCCCACTTCACCTGTGCTCTGATACCATGTGAAAATTCCACAATTGGAATTTCTACTGCAAAAACCGATATTATTTCTTTTAGTTGTTAATCTCGAATCAAGTTATTTACGATGTTACACAGTAAACATCGAAATAAATTCTACTGCAACATTCACAACATAAAAATACCGCGGAAACAAAATACTGAGCAGGAAAGAAATAGACACACACAATGAACACCGTTGTTTTTGGACAATGTCCCTGGAAAAACCCAATGTGGGAAAACTGGTGCAGCAACTGAGGGTTTTAATTATTATGCAATAGTTTTTGAATACAAATCTTTGGATGCCCAAACCGGCAATCTGATACATAGAATAAACTAGCAAAGAGATAGTGAGAAATTATCACACTGTCACTGGCAATCCGACACCGATCCAGCCTCTGAATGGCTAGCCCCACATTGCTTCTGCACAGTCACTGCGTCACAACCTCTAGGGATTGCATCACCCCTCTAGCTGATTGATCTGCTGACTAGAAACTCAGTTTTTTGAAACTCCAGTCTCAGACCCCGACTCTGTACACTAGATCTAGACTGCTCCTCAACAAAACTGCAGATCTCCTCAGAGGTTCTACGCTGCCTCAACGTAGCTCTACGTTGCCCAGCGTGGCACTGCGCAACCTCTCTGAACTCTTGATGCCTCCTATGAAATGTATTCCCCGGATCAGGAAAGCTTCCTCTAGAAAAGTGTCCCTGCCCCTCACTACAAGAAACCTTCTCGATCTCTCTCCAACAACTATTGCGTTGCTCTCTTGAGAATTCGATCTCTAGATCTCTCATCCGATGTGTTTTCCAAACGCCCATCGAGCTCCTTCTTATAATCTCTCATTGACATATCAATGACCAAGATTAAAACATAATCAATGGCTAAGATTAACTGGGAGTCGATCCTTGTCTTCATCTAGAAGATTCACACCCGATCTAATTAATACCTTTTAATTATTTCCTTAAATCCTCTCTAGATGGAACTTTCCCAAACGATTTCTGGGTATTGTGGAATGCATGTGTCTCCTCTTTGCAAAATCTCGAGGGTAGAGCACATTCGATGCTACAAAAATCAACATAGTGTACCAATTGCATCATCCTCGTGCCAAAGGTGGATCTCTAGTAATCTCTGGACATTAGTGGGGATCCATGGAGTGTTGTCTACTGCTGTGGAGGCCCATGGCTCTCTACACACAACCTATATGTGCCATTGTAGCCCTCTGAGAGGTTAGGACCCTGTATAAGGAGACCAAACCCAAATGGACACCATCTACAATCCTGCATAAGATCCAATGCATCCCCTAGCCTTCCAGTACAACAAGTCATTAGAATAATCGTGTAAAAGAGCTTACAAACCGTGGACAACAAGCAGACACTTCATAATGGCCCGCCCTTCTGTAGTGGGCTTTGGCATGTGCTAATGTCTCGAAGCTCCAAAGGGTGTTAGCCAGGTACCTTATTAGGTGGTTTCTACCCTTAGAGGGGATAGTATGTCCAAGGTACATCCCTCAAATGGTGGTGGCATGTGACAAAGAAGTGAAATGGAGTAGGGAATGAGAGGGGCAATTCTAGGCCACATATTGGGGCACAAGGGCAGCGAGCGAAAGGGAAGCCCACACCTGGGTTTATAATATGTAGGAGGGAGAAATCGTGGTACATGAGGTGCCTCGACCTTGATTTTTCCACCTTTCTTAATATGCCTTTTTCCTTTTATCAATTTTCTTCAATTAACTGCTCGGGGCTCAAAGGGCAAGAGCATGATGTGTAAGATATAACAGTGATTATCCCCTTTTAGGTAGGGCAGTTCATTGCCCTCCAGGAGTTGGGACAATCATGTGTTCCTGAATGATAAAGGAGGCTCATCTAAGGCCTATGGAACTAGGTTGATGACCAATGGGTATGGGGTAGAGCTCATGTATTGGCTTTTGCCCACGTGCTAATTATTTTTGTCCCGACCATCTTTTTCATTTTGTGGTACAATTTCCTGTTGAATGTGGCCATTTATGCTTCAACTTTTTCTTTTAGTTGCTTCAACCTCTAGGGCATCGTTCCAAGCCTGACCCAAGGTGGGGGCAAGGGTATAGGGAGGCCAACCCTATGTGGACTCAGAGAGGCAATGTGGACCCAGGTGGGAGAAATGATGAATGGGGGTATAGTAAGTGGAAAGGGAGTAATATATGCGGATAAAGGAGCGAGACCACGCAACCAAAGTCGGGGTTTCCCAAGTAGTACCACCCTAGAACCAAATGGTCAATAAAGGAGATCCCACGAGACTAAGATACAAGGGTAACATCCAAAAGAGATCAAGGGGACAGGAGCACAAACTAAGCCCACTCTTTCCGCCAAATCCCCTCATCAATCCATACCCAAAAGTGTCCATGATAAGTAAACCCAATACTCAATTACCAAATGACTAGACATACCTTTAGATTTGGGAGGCCCATCTTCAAACATACGATCAATATAGATGGGTGAGGGACCACATGGCTGGCTCAGGTGGCGGAGAAATGGCACAACGAGTTAGTTGAGGGCTGCAAGGGGCTGTTGGCTGCTGGCTAAGGTCTGTCATGGCGAAAACTTTCTCCTAGGGATATCACCGACGAAGTGGTGGGTAACAAGGGCCATATTGGCACTTGTAGGGTGAGTGTTGAGAGCCATGGGCCTCCATCATAGCCGAGATTACTTCATGAATCCCCAACAATGTTCACTGATTACTCCTATTCCACCTTTTGGATAAGGATGATGCACCTGGTTCACCATGCCCAACCGGCTCCATAGATGCACCATACACTTGGCAGATGTTCCAGGGTCCAGAGGGTTGTTCCCCACTGTAGAGGCAGGGCTTATGTCATCATTCAAGCCCTTATAGGTGGTCTGCAGGCACTTCCAATCCATTTGGAGACCCATGAGGATGACTTTGTGCCCCCACACCCACTTGGGAGCACCACAGGTTTTTGCTTGGAAAACAAGGGGCCATCTCCTTGTCCATTATGATGGGAGTCCATTTCTACATTATGGCACCCTTTGGACTTCATTAGGCCTCCTCAAAGGCCCAACGAGTCATTTTCTTGCTCATTCGACCTTCTTGAGAGGCTTATTCATGTATTATTGAGCTATTTGGCGGGCTTGTCACCAAAAGTTATTGTTATTATTCACATTATTTTATTTTAGGGGCTCAATTACGTCAAATTAGCTAAATTGAACTCATTAGGAAGTATATAAATAGAAGTGTGATGAATCATTTAAATCATCATCACTTGGATTGGATCATTCTCTCTTGTGAGATTTTCACTATTCTCTTTGGAGGACGAAATTGGATGGATGGATGGATTTTGATGTTTGGATCTCTTCATTTTTGTCTTGGAGCTTCTATATTGCCATATGATGATGATTGGATATAATTGTTCTCAAATGTAAGTGCTATTTTAATGCTAATTTGTCTTTTTCTTATGTCACATGCATGTTGTTGGGGATTTTCGCTATACTAGGCTGAAATTTGCTGCTTTTCTTGCTTGAAATGGTGGAAATTTGTCTTTTATTAGCGTTGCATCATGTGATGGGCCATGTTTGAATAAGTGAATTTTCCTAGAAACATTGTGATGAAATTTTCTCTTGATAAGTCATCACATATTGCATATTGAAGTATAAAGATCTTGAAGCAATTGTCCATGCTCGAATTGCCATGCGAAATCGTTTTATAGGCCTCCTTGACTAAGTGAATCCATTCCAATCATTGAAGTATCCTTGACTCCATTTCTCCCAAAAGATCAGGCACTGATCGTCCATAGGTGATCACCTTAAAGCATATTTTTTTCACCTTCTCTCTTTCTTTCTAGGCCTAGCCTACGTAGGTCACCTAGGACATCAATTATCTCACAATGTAGCCATCGAAACACTTCGATTTTTGGTCCACAAGTGCGTTGGTGTTTGTTCTAGAGGCCCTCCAAATTTGAAGCAAATCCAACGGTGGGATCTTAGGATATTGCAAGCCCTAGCTCGGGGACCATTTCTTGCCCTAGGTTTCCCTTGGTTAGTGACCTGATTGGGATTATTACATTCTATTCCAAAAATATTGTTCCATTGATCCTCTTCTCTTCCACAATTAGGTCAAGCCCCTCCTTAAGTGACCAATTCCTCTTACTTGACCTAATTCTGGGTCCACTTGGTCACGTGTGGTCCCACAACCTTTTGAAGGTAATTCCACAAAGACCACTTGGAATCCAAGTTTCCACAAGGATTTTAGGGTCTAGGAATCTCCTTAACAAGTCATATACTCAAACCCTAGCCCTTGAAATTCTCTTAAGCCCTTCCTAGAGAGCCTTTTATCTTGCTTTCCAAGCAAGCAAGCCATACATTTGAACCTCTCTTGTGAGTAGGATTTTAGGATCAAATTTCATCTTATCATTGATACATTCATTATCGTGATCCTTATTATATCGGTTCTCCTCCCATCGGTGAAAGTCCATAAAGACCAGGGAGCCATAGCTGAGGTGACAGTGGGCTATCACTCCATTGTTGCCCTTGACCTAGTAGTTTCCCTTTTAGGATCCCCTCCTAGGACCCCTGCTAGTTTGAGCGGTAATATTTTGGCGCTGTTGTCGGGGACACGAGACATGTGTTTTGTTCCCTGTACGACATATTGACATATCATTATTGGCGACTCAATTGGAAGAACGAAGTCTTAGTTCCTCATTGAACTTCAAAGTCATTGCTTGTGGGGTGAAGCAAGCATTTGTGAGGGCATTTTAATTCACTCTGGCGAGTCCATTTTGGCATTATATGCAAGATCATGAAAAATGGCTAAAGAAAGTGTCCACGACATTAGGCCCGAAGAATAACAAGACCTATGGTAAAGATTGGATTTGTGGTTTGAGCTTTGTGATGATCTGATAGAGCATGAAAACTCTAGTACTTTGATACCCAAAATGTAGAATTTTGATAACAAAATGCAGAGCTCAAACCAAAATATTATTTCGTATTTAATTTCCTAAATTCATCCAAAATTTACCAACTACAATTTAAGCAAGAATTTATCAATATAATACATAGACACCTACCTGGTTTCCCTGTATGAAGTTGATCCTGAGATGTTGTAGCTCCAAATTTGCTCCTGTTACCAAAATGACCAAATCCTCCTTGCCAAACTAGGCACAACCTCCGTACCCAACTCTAGAATACTTCAAAAATTCAGCACTCTGGCCCCCATGCCCAAAAGATTTAGGAACAACCAAGGTTCAATTTCCTTCTATCAGTAACTCTTTGAAATTCCTTCATTCAACTCCAGAGAAAATATTAACACCACTATAGACTCCCCACAAAACCCTCCTTTCCTCTCTTAAATAGCGAAGGTTCCTTCTCTTCTACTCATTCGTTCACCGTCTTATAAAAGGATGTTATTTTTGTTAAACAATGGCTTCCTTGTCATGTTTCTGCATTCAATTGAGTCAGATGACTCTATAACATAGGGTGACATCACCTTTCTTTTCATTTAGGCGGTTGGTTTATTTTTATTTGGTAAAATAGTATATAGTCATATAATGATTAAATAATATTTATTTTTATAACATATAATATTTATTTTTATAACATATGATATTTAATAATAACCTTTTGGATTTAGCTTATGAAATCATTAAAATATATTTAGGGTTATAAGTGTATTTGTGTACTGGGGTATAGTTATATATACGGGGTGGTAAATTTATGGAGAAACTCAATATATTCACTATATCTCTTACTTAATATATATTCATTCTATTTACGAGGGTTAGGTATCTTAATTAGCACCTTTGATAATTAATTTATTTATCCTATATTTAGACATTCTTCATGAGTAATTAACATATATACTAGTGCAATGTATGTGGTGCATGCATATGATATATATACTAGTGCAATGTATGTGGTGCATGCATATGTAGCTATCATATGCATGCCTCACACACATGCTAATATTGCCATGCTACTCGTGATTCGAGATGGGTTGTTACAAGAACGAGGACTTCATACTGAATTTTTATAATAGGAGCAGGTCAAACCTTGACAACATAAGGTAGGAGTATGAAGAAGAGCCCACAAATTACCTTTTCTTGGAGCTTGCCTATTATACTGGTGCATTTTATTCCTTGTCTCACAAGATCAAAGAAAAATATGGCTCATTACCAGATGAGGATTTGGATGATGAGGATTACCGAGAAAATGAGGATGATGAGCAAATATCAGTGATGGAATTGGGGGCCAATAGCAGTGAAGTGAAAGACATCTCCTCTGTGGATGACAAAGAGTTGGATCCTGAAAGCCTCCAAATCACGCAAGAAAGAATGGATGAATATAGTAGGTCATGCAGGGGGTTAGTAAGGGAATGCAATTCCAATGAAGTGTTCGTTCATTTACACGAAGAAGAGGTGAAGCTTCATAGGATGAAATGTGAATATATTGAAAACCCCACTAATGCTCTCCTCCTAGAAGCATTTTACCAAAATCATGTAATAAATACCTTAGTCATTGTTCTTCAAGAGAAAGGGACAAAAGAGAAGTCCCACTTGCTAACCAATGAAGATGAAGAAGTTGAAGAAGGCTTTGAGTATCTAAATGATGAGCAAGAAGTTGACTCCTCTTTGGGTCCACATGATGAAGAGGATGATTTTGAGAACACATGTGTTGGGAAGGATGAGCCTATGGAAGGTGAAGTTGAGGCTATCATTACCTTTCTTAAGGATATTTCTCCTGATGACTCTCCATTTAAGAACCTTGAGGAAAGTGATCCCATTAGCCCCTTGGAAGATGACATTGGAGATTACTTTCACATTGAAAAGGAGAAATGAGAAATTGTTGTTCCCCAATTTGATTGTGCTCCCATTTATGACACCGACAAGGAGGATGAGGCTGAGATTGGCCTTCCCTTTCTCTCAGGCACTATTTATGTTGACATATCCATTGATACCCTTGGGAAGGGGAATTATTATTTTCCCTTGAATGAAGAGGGGAAGTTTGAAGTAATCGATTCTTCTTTTAGGGGAGACCCAATCTTCGATACTAAGGAAATCAATAAGGTTCCCACCTGTCCTCAATATGATTCTATATTCAAATCACTTGAGCCTTTAGATTATGATTTGGGGAAGAGGAACTCGTTGAATATAATTCTTCACCCTCCCTTTTTCCTTTTCCTGTTGTTCATCTTCTTGAGTCTTCCTCAAGTGATTCTCTCACCCCTTGTCATATGATCTCAAGTGACCGTGAGCCCTTTCCCCCTTCCGAGTATAGTGTCGAGGAAGATCCTTTCACTGATTATACTTTATCTCCTTGGTCATACCCTCAGGGTTTTGATCACTCCATGACCTCCCCTCTCCAATGTGACCATCACCTTGAGCCACCTAGTTGTTGCAATCCTTCTTTCCCTCACCCTTCGTTCCCCTCTCATCACAACCTTGTGGCATCTACAAAGCACAATATTATGAGCAATGATTGTGATAAGAAGTTCTTAAGGATAATCATTCATTCCTCCATTGTGTACTTAGAGGGAAGGTCCCACATTTCCAAAATGACTCATGTTCCTTCTCTTAGGGGTTCCTCTTACCTCACATGGAAACTATATTTTCCCACCTCCCGCCTGCATCATCGTCCATGTGTTTGGGTTTTCATTCGCTTTGGGATTTTCTGCATGAATAATCATATAGACATGCATATTTATATTGATTTGATGATATGTTGGTTGCACTAGCTTTATGATTACACTTAATGTTAGCTTCGTAGTATGCATGTTAGGGTAGGATGCATTGCATGTTCATTTTCTCATTAGAACTAACATCATATGGCATTTATCATGCTAGATTAGTTGCATTTAGATTAAATTTGCATATTTTTCTTTCTTGTTGATTTATATGGCCTAACACTAAGCATGGGTGATCATAAGACACCTTAAAAACATGTTGCCCCGTGTGCTTAGTCTTTGTATGTGTAGGTAACTTGTCTACAGTAACCAAGAGATTGTTGGTGTTCTCATGACCTCCCGTTCAAGTAGCTTCATGCACTTTTTCGAGAGCTTGTTGGACACCTAATCCTCTATGGGTAGGTGTAGAAGGCGAATGGACAAAAGGAGTCCAAGAGACCACTTGGAATGTGAAACGAGGAGTCACTCCATGTAGTATATATATGCATCTTTGTGAATAATAATGCAACTCATGCTTATCTTGTCTATTCTTTCCTATTTGTGTGTGTTCACCATGGCTGACTTTAACATGGTATCAGAGCACAGGTCGCAATCAGTATTTTTGGCTCCCTTTCTGCCTTTGTAACTTCCTCCTGCCCATGCTCTGCATATTTTTGCAGAACTGTCACCTCTGTCCTGCAGTTTAAAAATTTATTGTCTTTGCTGCCTCCTACTTCGCTTCAACTGTTTCCAATCGTGCATTGGATTTTCTATGGTCGTCTGCGCTGTTTTTGAAGACTGGCGAGAAAGAATTATTGGTTGTTGCATAGATAGGTCGTCGGTGTGGTGAATGCGCAGTGAAAACGTGTTTCACTGGATGGCAGATGACTTTAGCACCTTTTAGCAGTCGCAGTATGTTGGTGTCTCAAGGGCGTTCAAATAATTTTAAATCCCATGAGCAGAAGACTTCAGCTTGAAGCGTGTTAAGCTCTACCCAGTTCATACTTCACCCCGGTTTCTTCTTCCGACCCTTCATCTCCTCCACTCATGGCTCCGTGTTAATATGCACCCTTGGCCCCTCGGCCCTTCCACTTTCTGCCTCTGACTCTCGGTACCTAACGTCGCTCCTCCAAAACGCTTGTGGCATTGACCCCGCACAGTCATACCGCTCGGCTCTCCGCTGCCCTATCCAACGCACCTCCCAACTGCCTCCTCCCTCCACTGTCATCTCACTCCCCCGTCCCTCGTCCACCTCACGCTTCTCCTTCACCTCTGTTTTGTGTGTTTACTATATTTACCATACTTGTATTTAACTTGCTCTCCCCCCTGCAGCCCTCTCCCATCCCCCGCTCACCTCCCCTCCCTACAACCCCCCGCTCACCACTCCCGCACCCCATATCTCTCCACACCTCCTCCGCTACCCCTCCCCCTCACCACTCTCGCAACCCCTCACTCCCGCACCCCTTGATCCCTCACCTCTCCCTCTCCCCCTCCCCGTTCCGGCAGACCCTCTTGCAGCCCTTCCCCCTCACCGCTCCCTCTCCCCGTTCTCGCAAACCCTCCTACAACCCCTCCCCCTCACCGCTCATCCTCCCACAGACGCCCCCCTCACCGCTCTCCCTGCTCCCTCCTGTTCAACTCTCCTCTGCTGCTTACGTCTTCCTCCCCCTCCCTGCTCTCACCTCCTCAGCTCCCTCCGCGCGCTCCCGCTCCCTCATACCTTGCCTTGGCCTCACGCACCTCCTCCCTGCTCCCTCCTCTGTCGGCTCACCTCCTCACCACCGCATGCCCCCTCCCTTCGCTCTGCGCTCCCTCGACCTCCCTTCGCTCTACGCAAAGGCAAAGACAATATATTAATACTCTCTATGCAAAGGAAAAGACAATCTATTAATACTCTCTATGCAAAGGAAAAGACAATCTATTAATATTTTGTGGTGGGAGTATTACGGAGTGGGAGGAGAAGTCTTGTAAAAACGAGAGGGTAGAGAGTGGTGTGATGTAATATTCCGAATAGGAAATAGACAGCAACACACAGCAATACAAGCATACAACTATATAGGAAAATGCCGGGAATAGAATATAGAGCAAGTACACATAAAAATGCCAGGAATGCTAAGCCATTTTATTAATCTGAGAATATATATGGGTACAATAGTTAATCAGAATAAGTGCACCTATCCTTGCACGAGGCAAGTGAAGAACCCTCTCAGAACAGGAAATGGCTGCTATAGAGGCTGTGTCCCAGCTGCTGGAAGAAACTGCCGTAAAATGCTGCTGCTGCAATGAACTGGAACTAGGGGCTGATCCCCTCGCCGGAATGAGCTGAAAATCTGTAGATCGCCGGTACTCTCTGCTCCGGACAAAACCCAGAAACCATGAACAAAATGGACCACCTCCGAAAAACACCCCAGAAGCCCTCCTCAAGGAAAAACGCTGTCCCTCCAGGCCCAGCGCAGATGCCAAATGAAAAATGCTGAGAAAGAGCCACAAATCCCTCCGCAAACTTTCCAACTGATAGAGACTAAACCTCCACGCTGAAATACACTGAATCTCCCACAGAAATCCCCACAACTGAACTGCTCTAACTCAAACTGCGTCCTCCCTCCAAAGACTGCGCAGTCACCCAATGAGGCTCAGCTCCCCAACAAAACACCCAACCAATTCACCTGCAAATCTCCTGCTAAAGACTGAAGAAATACCTTGCCCGAGCAAGCTCTCGAAGTCCCCCGGGGCCAAGGGTGAGATCTCCGACCGGAGACACTCAGTCACACTAAACAGTGCTGCAGACCGACTAAACAGCCAGCGTGCTCAAGTAGACAGAAGTCTAGCTCAAAATATCATCAACAATATCAATAATGCCAAATGGAATGGCTCTCCCACCTTTTATTGTGCTAGCTCCCCTCAAAACCCTAACGTGGTCTCCTCTCTCCACGTGCTCCTCCTAAGCTTGCGCAGTTGCTCCTAGAGCCTACGTGAGGCCTCCCTCATACATGGTGTGGACCCCCAAGGCTTCCCTTTAAGTCATAACGTTGCTCCTACTAGGGAAGTGCTTTATTTTATTAAAGTGAGTTGACCCCTCTTTCTCACTTTTATTTATTAATTAGCTATAGGTGGCAAAACTATACAAAAATGAAATATTCCAATTAGCGGTGCTAATTAGGAATATTACAGTCTCCCCCGGTAGAACGTTGCTTGTCCTCAAGCAACTGAAGTGATGGATGCTGCAAAATCTTCTCATCCTCCCAAGTGGCATCCTCATCCGGCAAATTCTTCCACCTCACCAAGAACTCCCGGATCGTCCTGCTCTGCAGCTGCCTCTCCCTAGTATCAATAATAGCCTCCGGCTGCAACACCAGATGCCCCTCATCATCCGTGGGTGGTAGCTCATCTGTGACTGTCACCTGCTGGCCCAATGCCTTTTTCAGGCATGATACATGAAAAATGTTATGGATCTTGTTGCCTTGGGGCAGCTCCAACTCATATGCAACCTGCCCAATCCTGCGTATCACCCTGTATGGCCCATAAAAACGGGGCTTAAGCTTCTCAGCCCCCTTCTGCTTAAGCGAAGACTGTCGGTATGGCTGTAGTCGCAGGTAGACCAAGTCTCCTACCTCAAAGTGTCTCTCCACCCGACCCTCATCAGCATACAGCTTCTGCTGATTCTGCGCTGTGGCTATGTTATCCTTGAGAGCTCGGAGGATATCTTGGCTCTCTTGGATCCAGATCTTGGCTCTCGGAGCCCTACTAGCACCAAACATCATGTCCACAAAAGATAAAGGATGATATCCATACAAAGCATAGAAAGGTGACATACCGATGGACATGTGATGCGTCGTGTTGTAGCAGTACTCGCCCAGATGCAGCCACTTCAGCCATGCCCTCTGCTGCCCACTGACATAGTTACGCAAGTAGCCCTCCAGCCACTTGTTAACTATCTCTGTCTGTCCGTCCGTCTGGGGGTGATAACTAGTGCTCGGCGTCAACTCTGTCCCCACTAGCCGAAAGAGCTCCTGCCAGAATCCGCCCATGAAGCGGCTGTCCCTGTCACTGACAATGGTCTTAGGTAGACCATGTAACCTGAAAATCTCCCTGAAGAACAGCTCAGCCACCTGCGCTGCTGTGTGATGTGCGGATATGGCGAAAAAATGAGCATACTTCGTCAGTCGGTCAACGACGACAAAGATGCAGTCCTTGCCCTGCACCATGGGCAACCCTGTGATGAAGTCCATTGATATGCTCTCCCATTTCCCCTCTGGGATGGGAAGAGGCTGCAACAACCCTGCCGGATGGCTCATCTCTCCCTTGTTCCTCTGGCAAACATCGCACTCCCTGACATGCTGGAGTACGTCCTCCTTGAGGCCCTTCCATGAGAACCTCTCCCGAATAGCCCTGTAAGTCTTGGTGAACCCTTGATGGCCCGCCAATGGAGAATCGTGTGAAGCCTGGAGTATCTTCTTCTTGAGCTGAGATCCCTCAGTCAAAAAGATCCTATCCCTGTAATAGATGATCTGGTCGACCACCCTGTACCTGTCATCTGCTACCTGCCCATCCAAAACCTCACACGCAAACCTATCCTTGGAGTACTCTACCAACAGTCGAGCCCTCCAATCAGCGTCCAAGCTCATAAGTGATAACGTGGCCGGTCTACGAGAAAGGGCATCGGCTACCACGTTATTCTTGCCTTTGACATACTCTATGTCAAAGTCATAGGCTTGGATCTTACTGATCCACTTCTGCTGTCTCTCCTGCAACTGCTTCTGCTCCAGAAAGTACCTCAGGCTGTTGTGATCTGATCTCACCCTGAATCTGCTGCCCACTAGATACTGCCGGTACTTGGCCAATGCATGCATGATGGCCAACATCTCCTTGTCGTATATGGAATACAACCTCTCATGCGGAAGGAGCTTCCGGCTCTCAAAAGCTATAGGGTGACCGCCCTGCATCAATACCGCACCAATCCCCTCTCCTGATGCATCACACTCCAGGACAAATGGCTGCGTGAAATCCGGCAATGCAAGCACAGGGTAGCTGCTCATCACCTCCTTGAGCTTATCAAAAGCTCGCTGTGCTGTATCCGACCAACTGAATGCCCATTTCCTCGTCAAGTCTGTGAGAGGTGCAGCAAGCTGTGAGAAGCCCTTGACGAACTTCCTGTAGTAAGTGCAAATGCTAATAAATCCCCGAAGCTCAGTCACATTCCTCGGCTCTGGCCAATCTCTGATGGCCCTGATTTTCTCCTCGTGGATTCTCACCCCGTCCACTCCTATAATATGCCCCAAGTACAGCATCTCCGTCAAGCCGAACTCACATTTGGAGAGCTTGGCATAGAACTGCTGCTCCTCCAAGATGCGCAACACTGTCTCAATGTGTTGGAGATGCTCCTCCCAAGTCCTGCTATATATAAGTATGTCATTGAAGAAGACCAGCACAAACTTCCTCAGATGACCCCTGAAGATGTGGTTCATGCACGACTGAAAGGTAGCGGGTGCATTGGTCAGCCCAAAAGGCATAACCAGAAACTCGAAGTGCCCATAATGACACCGGAAGGCGGTCTTGGGAATATCCTGTTCCCTCACGCGTATCTGATGGTACCTAGATCTCAAATCAATCTTTGAGAAGAACCGTGCTCCTCTCAACTCGTCCATCAGCTCATCAATCCTGGGAATGGGGTACCTGTTCTTCAGGGTCTTCTTATTCAGAGCCCTGTAGTCAATGCACATCCGCAATGTGCCGTCCTTCTTCTTCACCAGCACCACGGAAGAAGCAAAAGGACTCGTGCTTGGCCGAATGTGACCAAGGGCTAGCAACTCCTGAATAGCACGCTCTATCTCATCCCGATAGGCCTTGGGATGCCTATACGGTGTGGTGATCACTGCCTGTATACCCTGCTCAAGCTCAATAGTATGCTCAAACCCCCGATCCGGTGGCTGCCCTGGTGGAATTTCCCCGAACACTATGGCATACCTGTCGAGGATAGTCTATAACTCAGGATGCACTGCCTGACCAGTATCTACTGCCTCCGAAGCTCGCAACTCTACGGCCCACTCTATGTCTCCCTTGCGGAAGGTTGCCTCCATCCTATGTGCCGACACTGTCTGAGGCGGGTATGTGTGCTGTCCCCGTATCTTCTCATGCCTCCTTGTCTTGGGATCATCCCACTCCATCTCTAGGGCCTTCCAATCTGTCGTGACCTTCCCCAGAGTAATGAGCCACTGAACACCCAATATCATGTTGGTGTCCGGGATATCCACCACAAAGAAATTATCTGTCAATGTATAAGTGCCCATCGTCACGGATAACTCTGGGACATACCGAGCACACACCATAGTCTGATCCCCTGGGACCAAAACGGAAAATCCATCAAAACTCTCAGTCTGTATGCCTCTCCGCTCAACCATCTGTGCATCAATAAAGTTGTGGGTGGCCCCACTATCAACCAAGACTGAGACTCGTTGTCCACGTACTGTCCCTCGTACGCGCAGCGTCAAATACTTGGGAACTCCCCGCAATGCGGCTAGAGCTCCTCCGGTAGGTGCAAATGATGCACCACCTGCTGCGGGTGGTGGAGGTGGTAAGGTACCCTGCGCTGCATAACAATCTCCTGCCTCCACGTCATCCCCCTCATCCTCTTCCCCGCTGCTCTCGGAGAAGACCTCAATGAAATGCGCTTTCCCTGCAGCACATCTATGTCCCGGTGCCCATGGCTCCTGGCAAGTGAAGCACAACCGCTTCCTCCTCAACTCTCTCCTGGCCTCATCATCAAACTGCCCTCGCCCAGGATTCACCTTGGGAGGCGGAATCCTCGTGTCCTTCCCCTTAGGCTGGAAGGCCTGTCTCTGGGGGTAAGGTGTCCGAGTCCTGGGTAAGACATCCTGTAAATCCCGGGTCCTGCTGATGGCATCCTGAAGTGTAGCTGGTCTAGTCGACCTGACTAGGCCACAAAGTGGCTCTGTCAACCCCTCCACAAACATGTAGACCATCCGAGCCGCGGATAGATCAGGCACCATCACTGAAACCCTCAAGAAATCTGAAATGTAAGTCTCTGGTCTCCCAGTCTGTTTGAGCTTCGTCAGCTCAACAAAGTGTTGCACCGGATCCCTCCTGTCAAAACGCTCTATCACCCTCCGGGTAAACTCGGCATATGTCCCCACTGTAGAATGCCCGAGTGTAGTCATCCCATGAAACCACCAGTCCTGGGCCTCACCCTCCAGATGTAATGTTGCCACCTTAATGGCCTCTGACTGCGACATCTGATTAAGCTGGAAATAGATATCCAACTTCTCTACCCAAGACTTTGCCGAACTGTTTGATGAACCATCAAACATGGGCAAATGAAATCTGCTAGCTGCGCGGTGGTCATCATGATGGTGTCTGTGTCCCCTGTGATGATCACGGGGTCTACCATCACGCTGGAGCTGAACATAATCTCTAAATGAGATAAGATCTCTGATCGCCGGCCCGCGTGCCAGGTACTCTGCAATGTAGGTGTCCATCTGGCTAGGGTCAACCTCCGGCTCCCGCTGTGCTTCTACCCCTGTGTCCTCTGCTAGGAAAGTGGGCATAGTGGATCGCGTGGGTGCATGCGATGCCATGATGGGGATAGCATCACGCTCCGGCATATGGTGTGACGTGCCTGATCCCTCACCGATCTGAAAACCCCTTGGGGTTTCCCGCTACCTAACCTCCAGCGCAGTGAGTCTCTGTGACACATCCTGCATGTGTTGGAGGAGCGCCTCTCTAAATCTCCTCGAATCCTCCTCGTCTGCCATAGGACCCTGCTGCTCTGCGTCCCCCACAAGCTGCTCCTGCTCTGAATCTGTCTCAGGCTGCTCCTGATCTGTGTCCACCACTCGAACACAGTCCCTCTGTCCGTAGGTGTTCTCCAACCTACGCTCAACGTCTCTGTATTTCTTACCCCGATAACCGATATGGGATCTATCCCTCGGCCTCATAGACTGCTAGCTCCACAGGCTGAGCCAGAACTATGCTTTGATACCACTGTAATATTCCGAATAGGAAATAGACAGGAATACACAGCAATACAAGCATACAACTATATAGGAAAATGCTGGAAATAGAATATAAAGCAAGTACACATAAAATGCCAGGAATGCTAAGCCATTTTATTAATCTAAGAATATATATGGGTACAATGGATAATCAGAATAAGTGCACCTATCCTTGCACAAGGCAAGTGAAGAACCCTCTCAGAAACAGGAAATGGCTGCTATAGAGACTGCGTCCCAGCTGCTGGAAGAAACTACCATAAACTGCTGCTGCTGCAATGAACTGGAACTAGGGGCTGATCCCCTCGCCGGAATGAGCTGAAAATCTGTAAATCGCCTATACTCTCTGCTCCGGACAAAACCCAGAAACCATGAACAAAATGGACCACCTCCGAAAATCACCCCAGAAGCCCTCCTCAAGGAAAAACGTTGTCCCTCCAGGCCCAGCGCAGATGCCAAATGAAATATGCTGAGAAAGAGCCACAAATCCTTCCGGAAACTCTCCAACTGATAGAGACTAAACCTCCACGCCGAAATACACTGAATCTCCCAAAGAAATCCCCACAACTGAGCAGCTCTAACTCAAACTGCGTCCTCCCTCCAAAGACTGCACAGTCACCCAATGAAGCTCAGCTCCTCAGCAAAACACCCAACCAAATCACCTGCTAAATCACCTGCTAAAGACTAAATACCTTGCCCGAGCAGGCACTCGAAGTCCCCCGGGGCCAAGGGTGAGATCTCCGACCGGAGACACTCAGTCGCACTAAACAGTGCTGCAGACCGACTAAACAGCCAGCATGCTCAAGTAGACAGAAGTCTAGCTCAAAATATCATCAACATATCAATAATGCCAAATGGAGTGGCTCTCCCACCTTTTATAGTGCTAGCTCCCCTCAAAACCCTAACTGCGTCCCCTCTCTCCACGTGCTCCTCCTAAGCCTGCGCAGTTGCTCCTAGAGCCTACGTGAGGCCTCCCTCATAGATGGTGTGGACCCCCAAGGCTTCCCTTTAAGTCATAACGTTGCTCCTACTAGGGAAGTGCTTTATTTTATTAAAGTGAGTTGACCCCTCTTTCTCACTTTTATTTATTAATTAGCTATAGGCGGCAAAACTATACAAAAATCAAATATTCCAATTAGCGGTGCTAATTAGGAATATTACATGTGAGGTATGGACAACGTGGAGGAGAGGTAAGACACAATCCTGCAAGGTCTTATGCACATATGGAAAGGGCAATGTATTACAGTGGGCGGTGATCTTCAAGTTGATGGCTCTGTTATATTGCCCATCATTCTCTACATGTGAACCAAATCTTGCAGGCCATATCAGTCCATGACAGCCTCACATTTACAAACTTTCGATATCGTTGCTATCCGAAAGAGTATTGGGAGAGACTCGTGTGTTATCACATATACCTTACTATAGTCAATCACGATTATTCTCAGTTTTAAAAGGAAGAGCAGGTAGGAAAAGTTGGAGTATCAGCCTTGCAGTTTCGAATGCCAATTAAACCAAGGCAGCAAAGCTTTGGTGAATGCTGGAAGAAAATCCTTTATTAGTGGAAGTCATAATTTCTCTCTTGAAACAAACTTTGATTTTGACTTCCTATGTCATAAGTCTTCTCTTCCCAAGGAATGTGGCCTCTTCCTCAAGCAACTACAAAGATGGATGCTGCAAAATCTTCTCACTCTCCCAAGTGGCATCCTCATTCGACAAGTTCCTCCATCTCACCAAATACTCCCTGACTGTCCTACTCTGTAGCTGTCTCTCCCTGATGTCTAAGATGGCTTCTGGTTGTAACACCAAATGACCCTCATCATATGTAGGTGGGAGCTCTTCTATTGCAGTCACCTGCTGCCCCAACGCCTTTTTCAGGCATGATACATGGAAGATGTTGTGTATCCTGCTACCTGTTGGTAGCTCCAACTCATAAGCAACCTCCCCTATCCGGCGGATCACCCTGTAAGGCCCATAGAAGCAGGGCTTGAGCTTCTCAGCCCCTTTCTGCTTCAGCATGGATTTTCGGTATGGCTGAAGCCGTAAGTAGACCAAGTCACTTACCTCAAACTATCTCTCTACCCGCCCTTTGTCGACAAATAACTTCTGCTGATTCTGCGCTGTGGCTAAGTTGTCCTTAAGAGCTCAGAGTATATCCTGGCTCTCTTGGATCCAGTCCTTGGCCCCTGGGGCCTTGCTAGCTCCAAACATAACATCAACAAAAGTCAGAGCATGATATCCATATAAAGCATAAAACAGAGACATACTGATAGACATGTGGAAAGTGGTGTTGTAGCAGTATTCTCCCAAATGCAGCCAACGCAGCCATGCCTTCTGTTGCCCCGTGACAGTTTCACAAGTAGCTCTTCGACCATTTGTTCACTATCTCTGTTTGCCCATTCGTCTGAGGGTGATAGTTGGTACTAGGAGTCAACTCTGTACCCACCAAATGAAAGAGCTCCTGCCAAAAGCCGCCCATGAAATGACTGTCCCCGTCACTAACGATGGTCTTTGGAAGACCATGCAATCTGAAAATATCACGGAAGAACAGCTCCGCCACCTGTGCACTTGTGTACCGTGCTGATATGGCAAAGAAGTGAGCATACTTTGTTAGTCGATTAATGACCACAAAGATGCAATCCTTGCCCCGCACCGTGGGCAACCCAGTCAGGAATCCATCAAGATGCTTTCCCACTTTCCTTTTAGAATGGGAAGCGGCTGTAGTAGTCCGGCTGGGTGGCTCATCTCCCCCTTGTTCCTTTGACATACCTCGCACTCCTTGACATGATACAGTACGTCCTCCTTGAGGCCTCTCCAAGAGAACCTCTCCCTGATAGCCCTGTAAGTCTTTGTGAATCCCTGATGGCCCATTAATGGTGAATCATGAGATGCACACAATATCTTCTCCTTGAGCTGAGAATCCCCAGTCTAGAAGATCTTGTCCCTGAAGTAAATGACCTCATCCATCACCCTGTACCTTTCATCTGTTTTCTGACCATCAAACACCTCAGAAGAAAAGCGGTCCTTGGAGTACTCCACCAGTAGTTGAGCCCTCCAGTCTGTATCTATGCTCATCAAGGACAACGCTGTTGGTTTGCATGATAGAGCATTGGCCACCACATTGTTCTTCCCTTTGACATACTCAATGTCAAAGTCATAAGCCTGGATCTTACTGACCCATTTCTGCTGCCTCTCCTACAACTGTTTCTGTTCAAGGAAAAACCGGAGGCTGTTGTGATCAGTCCTCACTCGAAACCTGTTGCCCACTAGATACTGTCGGAACTTGGCCAGTGCATGCATAATGGCCATCTTCTCCTTGTCGCATATAGGATACAACCTCTCATGCAAAAATAAATTTCTGCTCTCGAAAGCTATGGGGTGACCTCCTTGCATCAAAACTGTGCGCACTCCCTCTCCTGAAGCATCACACTCCAAAATGAAGGGCTGCATGAAATCCGGCAAGGCCAGCACTGGACAGCTACTCGTCACCTCCTTGAGCCTGTCAAAGGCTCTCTGCGCTGTATCAGTCCAACTGAATGCCCCCTTCTTGGTGAGATCTGTGAGGGGTGCAGCAAGCTGAGAAAATCCCTTGACAAAATTCTGGTAGTAGGTGCAGATGCCTATAAATCCCCAGAGTTCCGTCACATTCTTTGGCTCCGGCCATTCTCGGATGGCCCAGATCTTCTCCTCGTGGACTTTCACTCCGTCCACACCAATGATATGCCCCAAATAGGGCATCTCTGTCAACCCAAACTCGCACTTGGAGAGCTTAGCATAGAAATGCTCCTCCTCCAAAATACGCAGTACAACCTCAATGTGCTGCAAGTGCTCCTCCCAAGTGCGGCTGTATATAAGGATATCGTCGAAGAACACCAACATGAACTTCCTCAATTGACCACGAAAGATGTGATTCATACAAGACTGAAAAGTCGCTGGTGCGTTTAGCCTGAAGGGCATCACCAAAAACTCGAAATGGCCATAATGGCATCTGAAAGCAGTCTTAGGGACATCCTGGTCCCTCACTTGGATCTGATGGTATCTCGATCTCAGATCGATCTGGGAGAAGAATTTCGATCCCCTTAGCTCATCCATCAACTCGTCAATCCGTGGAATGGGGTATGAGTTCCTCATCGTCTTTTTGTTGAGTGCCCTGTAGTCGATGCACATTCTCAATGTGCCATCCTTCTTCTTCACCAAGACAACTGAAGAAGCAAACGGGCTAGTACTGGGCCAGATGTGTCCCAATGCTAAGAGCTCATGAATGGCTCTCTCAATCTCATCCATGTAGGCTTTGCGATGCCTATAAGGTGTGGTGATCACTGTCTGAATCCCCTGCTCCAGCTCAATGGTATGCTCAAAGCTTCGGTCTGGTGGCTACCCTGGTGGTATGTCCCCAAAAACCATGGAGTACCTGTCCAGTATCGACTGCACATCTGGGTGAACTGCTTGCCCTGTGGCCCCTGCCTCTGAAATACCCAGCTCTACTGCCCACTCTATGTCTCCCTTCCGGAAGTCTGCCTCCATTCGGTGTGCTGAAATTGTCTGCGGAGGATATGTGTGCATGCCACCGATCATCACATGTTACCGCTCTTCTTGTCCGTCCATTCCATGTCCAAAGTCTCCCAGTCTGTGGTGACCTTCCCCAGCATGATCAACCACTGCACTCCCAGCACCACGTTGGTGTCTGGAATGTCGACCACAAAAAAACTATTTGTCATAGTGTAGGTCCCCATGGTCACTACTAATGTCGGAACATATCTAGCACACTACATAGTTTTGGCACTTGGTACTAGTACTGAGAAGCCATCAAAGCTCTATGTCTGTATGCCCCTCCTCTCTACCAGCAGGGCATCAATAAAGTTGTGAGTGACCCCACTATCTACCAGAACTAAAGCACGCTGTCCTTGAACGATGCTACGGACACGCAATGTCAAATACTTCAGAACACCTCGCAAAGATGCAAGTACTCCTCCTGTGGGTGCAACCGCTACTCCTCCTGCTCTTGGGGGAGGAGGTGGTGGATGATCCCCTCTCTGCACTACATCGCTGGCCTCTCCCTCTATCTCCTCATAGGCATATTTTTCTCTCTCATTGTTGGAGAAGACCTCTATGTAATGTGCCTTCCCTGCAGCACATCGATGACCCAGTGCCCATGGCTCCCGGCATGTGAAGCATAGCTTCCTCCGTCTCAAGTCTCTCCGGGTATCATCGTCCAAAGGTCCTCAATCTTGGTTCCCCTTCTGTGGTGGAGCTCTTGTGTCCTTCCCCTTTGGCTGAAATGCTAGTCTCTAGGGGAAAGGAGCTCTAGTCCTGGGCAAAACATCGTGTAGGTCTCTCGTCCTCCCGACTGCATCCTAATGTGTAGCAGGCCTCGTGGATCTGATAAGCCCACACAGAGGTTCTGTTAACCCATCATTGGACATGTGAATCCTCCTGGTTGTGGACAAGTTTGGTACCATCACTGAAAGTCTCAAGAATTCAGAAATGTAGGTTTCTGGGTTCCCGGTCTATTTGAGCTTGGTCAGCTCGACAAAATGCTCTTCCGGATCCCTCCGGTCAAACCTCTCTACCAATATTCAGGTGGACTCCGCATACGCTGTCACTGCTGAGTGACCCAGCGTGGCCATCCCATGGAACCACCAGTCATGGGCTTCTCCCTCAAGGTGCAGCGCTGCCACCTCGATGGCCTCCCCTTATGCCATCTGATTAAGCTGGAAATAAATATCCAACTTCTCCACCCAAGCTTTCGCTGAACATTTAGATGACCCGTCATAAGTTGGCAAGAAAAACCTGCCCACGGTACGTTGCAGCTCACCTCCCTGCGTGTACCCACCACCTTTGTTCTGGTTGCGGGGTCTGTTGCTGTTCTTGAGCTGGAAAAAGTCGTGGAAAGTGAGAGCTTCACCAAAATCTCGCCCATAAGATTGATACTCTGCAAAATAGTCCCCCAAATGAGCCACCTCCAACTCCTGGGGTCCTCCCATTTCGGTACCTATAGTGAAGAATGTGGGCATCGTGGAACATGGGGGAGTGTGTGGCACCACCTGCTGCGCTGCGTTTTGGTCCTGTATGTGACGGGAAGTGCCGGATCCCTCACTGATGTGAAAACCCCTTGGGGTTTCACACTGTCTTTTATCTGCGGCAAACTTCTGACCCATCTCCTCTATCTTCCTCGAGAGCTCCTGGACAGACTTTAGGAGGAGATTCTTGAACTCCTTCCCGTCATCTCTTTCTTCTGCCATAGGTTCTTCCTCCTCTGCGTCCACCACTGGAACGCAGTCCCCTTCTCCAAATGTGGCCTCGCGTCTTCGCTCTCGGCTCCTGTAACGCTTAGTCCAGTAAGTGATGTATTCTTTTCCTCTGGGTGTCATAGACTGATCTACTCCATAGGCTGAGCCAAGTTTATGAGCTCTGATACCACTGTAATATTCCGAATATGAAATAAACACCAATATAAAGCAACATAAATAATAACTACAACAAATAGAGAGACATCATGAAAACACTGCAAACATGGAGAAAAACTGAGCCATTTTATTATAATCTGGAAGAGGAAAATGAGTACAAAGGTGATCAGAATGATAGCACCTTGGCTTGCTGAAGGCAAGATGAAATCACTCTTAGAATCCCACTATGAATGGCTGCTTTCTCTCTGGCTGCGTAACTCCCTGAGCTACTGCTGCTGCTACCGGAAACGCTGCCGCTGTCTGGAATAGAGCTGCTCTTTGGGGCTGTTCCCCTACTTAGAAAATTATGGAACTTCGGGTATGAGCTCTCCTCCAAAAACCTAGAAAAACCCAGGAAGGAATTCCGGAAAGGCTGACCCCAAAATTTGACCCCTTTGGGAAAATCACGCACTCCAGGTGAGTACGCTGGCCCTGAACTGCAAAACTGGAAATGATGGCCTCCTTCTGCTCTGAAAGATGATTTGAAGGGCTGATCCCTTCACTTCTCCCGGGCTGAAATCTCTGACCTCCCTTCACTCCTGGTGTTGCCTCCCTCCAAGACTGCATAATCTCTGAGTGTGACTGCGCTGCCTTAGTGACTGTGTGGCTCCTGGCTGAAAGGTACTGCGTGCTCTGCTATGAAAATCGATAGTGAATCTCCTCACCTGAGCAAGCACTCGAAGTCCCTCGAGGCTGAGGTTGGGATCTCCGCTCAGAGACACCTGTGTGTTGAACAACACTTGCAGACTTCGCTAAACAACGTAAGCGTGCTCAATGTCTGATAGACAGAAAATCAGAAGATGCATAACAGAATGAGAGAATGGCTAGCCTCTCCCTCCTTTTATGTTTGAGACCCTAACTCTCCCTTGAGCCCCACTCAACTACGCTATCCCCTCATGCCACGCTGTCCCCACTAGACTGTGTTGTCCTGCCACTGCGCTGCCTGGCCCATGCTGCGTTCACGCTATCCCTCCCCCTGCATCGTCACTTGGCTCCCCTGGGCCCCATGCTGAAATCCAAATTTGTCTAAGTGACTTTAGGGAGTTATTTTATCCTATGTTTGGGTTATGGGTCCCATCACCCCCTTTATTTTATGATTGAACATTAGAAAGGCAAAATATGAGCAAAATTAATATTTTCAATTAGCTGTTGCTAATTGGGAATATTATAGATGGTCCTCAGCCGACAACCAACAATCTCTTGTAGCCACTAGATAGCTCGATGTGCTGTTTTCTCCGCCACCTGAACCGACCATGTGGTCCCTCAACCACTTGTCATGAATGTATGTTTGAAGGTGGGCCTCTCGACCCCAAAGGTATGGATTTTCATTGGTATAGTTGAGTAATTTTCCTTACTTTTCATGGGCACTTTTGGGCATGGATTGGTTTGGGGGGGGGGAGGGGTTTGGTGGGAAGAGTGGGTTAGACTTGTATTCTTGTCTCCATTGCCCGATTTCATGGTTTCCCTTGTATCCTAGTCCCGTGGGATCTCCTTTATTGACCATTTTGCTTTTGGGTTGGCACTACATGGGAAATCCCGATTTTGGTTGCGTGGTCCCTCTTCTCGTACCACCTACATCACTCCGCTTCTATTCATTTTAGCCCATTTCATCTATTTTCCCATTCGGGTCTACATGTGTCCACTGGGTCCACACAGGGTTAGCCTCCCCCTCCCCTTGTCCACACCTTGGGTTGGGCCTAGAATGATGCCTCAGAGGTTGATGCAGCTAAAAAGAAAAGAAAAAGCATAATTTGGCCACTCTCAACAGGAAATGTACCACAAAATGCAAAACATGGTCGAGATATACAAATTTAGCACGTGGGCAAAAGCCAAACATGAGCTCTACCCCTTATCCATGGCCATCACCTTGGTTCTTGTGGGGTCCTAGATGAGCCCCCTCTATCATTAAGGAACCCATGATTGTCCCAACCCCTGGTGGGTGATGAACCGCCCCACCTTACGGGGGTATTCACTGCTACATATTACGCATAGTGTTGAGGTTGAGTATGTTGCGGCCTCTGAAGCAAGCAGAGAAGCGACCTAGTTAAGGAAGCTGTTATCCAACCTATTTGAAGGACCGATGGACCCTACAGTGATACATTGTGACATCACCAATTGTATACGATTGTTTGAATACCCAGTATTTCATGGAAAGACAAAACATATAAATAAGTATCACTATATTCGGGAGCTAGTACAAAATGGTGTGCTGCAGCTACAGTATATCTCCACTGATGAGCAGGTTGTTGACATATTGACAAAAACTCTTCCTAACAAAAAGCTCTTATACTTGAGAGACAAGCTTGGCTTGATTGATAAATGCTCCCTAGTCGAGAGGGAGAGATAGGCACATCATTCTTGTCTTCACTTGGGAAGACAAAATGGAGGATTCGGTAACTATCTGGCATCTGATACTCTTTGAGGATGAGGTAGGGCATCAAAGATAAGAGTAGTCATGGAACAATATTCTTTGAGGACTAGCTATGGAAGACAAGAATAGTCCAAAGAAGGTCATACTCAAGGAACACTCAAGTGGAGTATGTACCTTGAGAGACAATGATGATGTTGTCTATAAATCATTGGTCTTGCCAGCGTTGGGCTCTAATCTCGTGGAGAGATAAAGCTGTTAGTCAAGGCCTTGCTATGTGACAATGCTGGTTGATATGATGCTAGGCAGATGGGTTACCAATCTGACTCTTCTTATGATATCTCTTCAGATTGAGAATGTGCATGTACCTCTTATGAATACCTCCCTAGTTAAGAGGGAGTGTTGAAAAATGTGTAACTAGGTTTGGTCTTCATAAGTATGAAATGTATTTTTGATTCTTGTAAATTATAAAATGAAATAAAAAATATTATTATTATTTTGGCGTATGGGTTTCATGCTGAAGGTCTTTTATTTTTATAGGTCAAGCACTCATTGAGTGCTTCTAGGGTTTGTCCTAGGTCAAGAAGTGTTAATTTCTTCAGATGTTCTATGCCATTTCAGATTAGGGCACAAAACTGAAGAAGATAGAACATGCTAATAGATCGATAGAAGACAAGCCAAAACAGAGATAAAAAATGGTGGCGTTACGGCGATCAGCAGGATGCTTCTACCGGCAAAGTCTTCAATAGGTCATTCAGCCAAGCATGTCACACATAACCCAGAACAACCTAAACAAAGAATAGTCCATATATATATCACAACTCCAATTCTATCCAGAGAGAGAGAATTCCTCCACAAAAATTGTGTCAAATGAACTCTAAGTCTCTCCAATATATAGGAATCTTTGGGGGTGTGTGACACGTTCTTTAAGACATTTAAGTCTATATTTTATTCCAGGCCATCCTAGCACATAAGTGGAATAAATTCAAAGTACATGTTCTGCTCATTCGATCGAGATGATCTTTAGATCAATCTTACACCTCTCCGAAAGAGGAATCCAATAAAAATATTGGGATCGTCATCTGAGCAGCACAACCCGGAGTTTGGACCTAGTTGTCCAATTTTAACACTCCCTCTCAACTAGGGAGAACTCCGTCCACTAGTGCAATCCAAACATCGTGCATCATCCCGCCGTAACTTGCTTTGCTGGCCTCTTTATTTCAAAACAAAAGTGGGTCAGTCACAAAGACATCATACCCGGCTGACAGATTCAGCCCAGAGGTCCGAAACCTCAATAGGACTCACAAAGAGTCTCCAACCAACCCGAAGTTGGTTCATCTGACCCGAAGTCAGTAGGAGGTCCGAAACCTCACTATACTTGATCCCAGATCAAGTGGTTGGACCGTGCCATCCTAGATAGAGAGTACGACAATTTCTGATGCATCCATCAGTCTTTGCTACTAGTCTCTAGCCTTTCCCATCTCATTGGCCAAATGAGAGGTACTTCCCATGAGCCCTGAACTCAATGGGTAGGATGCATACGGGGCATAGATAATGAGAGGTGAACCAACTCAATAATCACAACGGTGGAGTCCAAGCACACCAACAAGATTCGACAAGCCTACCCTTGTGGTTGCTCATAGCTCCGAGAAGCTGTCCCCAAAGCCCCCCAGAGCTCCCAGAGCTCATCGTCCAACAGGACCCTCAGAATAGGGTCGTTCCACGATACTAAGATTCTCACGGAAGGTTAGGAACACGACCTTCCCTAAGGGCATTGTGAGAATATCCGCGACCTGCTCATTAGTTCCTATATGATCGAGCCTTACGGCGCCTCACTGTACCATATCCCGGATAGTGGTATCAACATGCTTGGATCGTTCGTGGAACACGGGATTCTATGACAAACGAATCCTCCTCTAGTTATCACAAAGGATAACAGTGGCATCTAGCACATGCTCGAACAACTCACTAAAGAGCTTTCGCAACCAAGTGACTTCACAACAGGCCATACATGTTTCAATGTATTTGGCCTCAGCGATGCTCAAGGCTACCGACTTCAGTTTCTTGCCCGAAGCAGATCTACATGTGAAGTAGCATCCATATGTGCTCTTGCGATCCACCAAACTGCCAGCCCAATCGGCATCAGTATATCCATGGAGTGTCATACTCCTGGCAGTGTATCTCAGCCCATGGTCTATCGAGCCTCAAAGATATCTCAAGAGTTTCATGGCACCAACCCAGTGAATGTTATGATCAACCATGTGTTGACTTAAAGTGTTCACTGCACAACATACGTCCGGACGGGTGTTCACTAAGAACATTAGGGACCCTACGAGTTGACGATACTCAGTAGGATTTGCTAACACGGGTCCAGCAACGCTGCCACTCAACTTCTTAAAGTTGAGATCCATTGGAGTTGACACGAACTTGCAGTCCACCATACTAAATCTTTCCAGAAACTTCACAATGTATTTTCCTTGAGAAAAGAAAATCGTGCCAGGTCTGTACCAGACCTTCAGGCCTAGACATCAGTCCTAGGTCTTTCATCTCGAACTCAGCAGCAAGCTCCCTCTTACGCTGATGAATGAGAGGGTCAACACCTGCCAGGAAGAGGTCGTCCACATACAACACCAAAATGAGAGGCTTCTCTTTATCAACCTTGAAGTAAAGGTTCGGATCAACATTACTACGAGTGAAGTCGAGCTTCATTAGGTAGCTATCTATCCTCTCGTACCAAGCTCTGGGTGCTTGCTTCAGCCCATAGAGGGTTTTCTTCAATCTGCGGACATGGGTGTCTCGGTCCTGGATTTCGAACCCCAGAGGATGCTCTACATACAACTTTTCCTTTATCGCACCATGCCACAAAAAACAGTCTTTACATCCATCTGATGAAGACTCCATCCTTGCGTATTAGCAAGGGCTATTGTTGATCGAATGGTGGTATATCGGGTCACAGGTGCAGGTGTGACATCATAGTCTATGCCTTCCTCATGGGCAACGAATCTTGCCTGAGCTTTTCAGCACTTTCATCAGATCCATGCTTGATTTTATGACAACACCTTTGATCTGTGGTCTAGGAACCGTATCCTAGACATCACCCTCACATCCTTGTAGACCTTGATGCTTTCCAGTTTCTTCAAATGTTCCAGGCTCATATTGTACTCATGGCTTGCTAGATACCCCTGGTATTTATATGGCTTTTTGGTTTTCCTCCGGAATTTCCCCCTCTGAAGCCATATGTCCCTGAGCCATGAGGATCTTCTTTCGTTCAGCAAAGGTATCTGCTCAGATATATTCTCCCTCTTAATGCCAGCTTCTCTTTCTCGAGAGGTCATCTATTTTAAAGGAGGGCATCCTAGACACCAGCTTGGAAAAGGATTCTTATTCTCCCACAATCAAAGCCATTCAAGACCCCAACAACGTGACTGAAGACTGCAAAAAAAATTCTCAGATCACACTTCCAAGTTTCTTAATATGCTCCACTGTAAGACTGCTATGATGAATTACATAAACATGGGTGACTGTCTATGTCACTGTCATGATGACAGTGACATAAAATGACAGATTTTAGCTCCTCAAGATTGCGGCTACAGAACCGTCATTACTGTCAAATCGCTGATTACGATGTTGCCATAATTTTATCGTACCCATCACTATCTTCTTCATCATTGTCATACTGCCATATAGTACTGAGGATTTCAAACTTCATAGTCATACATATTCTGCCATATGTCACTATCAAACAGGGATAATATATCATGATTCCTTTTGTCATGATCCTGCACTGCTTCTTATTTCCCAGATCTTGTCCATTTGTCATTCCTTTGGTCATTTTAGAAGACTGCTCCTAAGGCTGCCAATATTGGCCTACCTCTATGACAAATCAAATTCTCTTGTCACTCTCCCTAGGGCTTACAAATTTGCACATCTTGACAATAATCTGACCGTTTCATAATATTGCACCAGTGGCTTCTACAGTCAACCCTGTGAAGATCCTTCTAATTTCATTTAAAGACACTGCTTCTTAGGGCTTCCAGATTTTCCCAACTGTAGTTGATGGTTGACTGATCTAGAGCTTTCAATTTTCAGATCTCAGTTCAACAATTTGTGTTCTAAATTGCACAGATCTAGGAACCAATCTAGCAGATATTCCAAACACTGAATTTACCCTTATACATGCTAGTCCATACCTTATATGACACTTTTCTTTTATGCAGATCTAGCATAGTCATAAGTGCACATCAATCATTGATGTTCATCACCATACCTCATCTTGATTTCTCCTCTTCAAGGTAACCCGTACACATCTGCCCTCTTGGCCCTTCTAATCACTGTGCACAACATATAAATTGCGTACAGAGCCTTCACATCCAGAGTTTTGAGTGAAAAATATTACAGATGACTTCCTTAGAGATGAATTTTGATGATGATGATCAATAATTTGCAGGCCATGATGCATACAAGTAGCCAAGAAATCAATTGCAGAAGTGACAATTTTATCGAACTGTTCAGAAGACTAAATATGATAATTATTTTGCAGGGACTGTCAAATAATTCAGATCCCTGGTTTGAGTTTCCTTCCTGTCGTGGAGAAGATAAATGTGGTTTTAAATGACATAATGAGTCATCTTTTCCGAGGTTTTGGAGTGACAGTTCATTATACTGCTGCAATCCAAGTTCTTTGAATTTTCCGCAGCCAATACTTCTTCAATAAGACTGAGATTCCAACCTTCAACAAAGGCTTCATTGAATTTTGTATACTGCTGTGATTGACTGTTAGGGCATTTTGCAGGCATAGAAAATCAACATCCGTGACTTCAGAATTCTCAATTTGATTCAATGTTCTTGACCTTCACTCACAAAAAGGCGCGACATGCAATTGTTAACCTTGAAATCGATAATTCACTGCGCTCTTGGTCTCAGCTTCCTGACAGAAAGAATTTCAGATTCACGAAATTAATGGGTTGCTCAAAAAATAATAATGCCCTTTTCACGACGATGGCGCCTGTAGCGATCGACTTAGAATTCGATCAAATAATGGGCTCTGTCATTCTAACAGCTGAAAATTCTCTGAAGCGCAGAGTGTGAATCACACCCCTGTTCGATTCGGAATGTCTTCTGGTGGAAGTAGGCATTTTAGTCATTCCTTGGTGGCAGAGAACCTAGACGTATCGAATGGTTCCCACCGATAGCTTCTGTGGCCCTTGATTTTCTGCTTCGGCCTCCTCTGCACTAATAATGCTTAGGCATCTAACCCCAGTGATTTTCTAGTCTGAAATACATTCCTCGCAGAGGCAACTATAATTTCCGGAAAATCATTCCACTCTCCTTCCCAGAAATACATGACCCGGGATGACAACGTACTCTTGCTAAAATTTCCATAATTGTGCAAAACAACTTTTCTATAACAACAATTATATAAATATCTGAAGCACGCATTTAGAGGTCAGTCGCTGTAACCCCCTTCAACCTCGGTGGCTTCCAATATTGATCGTCAGAGAATAATGGCGTATTGTTTTTTTAATCTCTGGCCTCTTTTTGAGCATAGACATAAGTACGAAAAAGAAACAATATTTTGGTGAGCCAGCAATGGTCAGGAATATAAAGCGGATGCGGGTGGGAAGGATACTGAGAAAATATTGTCCATTGTCAACAGCCTGCTTCTGCTAAACATTGGGAGCCAATGCATATATTGCAATTTCTCCATAGCATTCGAAATCCTGTGTCTTACAGCGTTTAGTTGGTCACGTTGGTTTAGTTATCACAGAAGAAGTGAATGCAGTTGAAATGCTGCACATCGACTTGCGCACTTTCCTTTTTTCTTTTTTTTTCTTTCAACGCTTTCTTGTTCTTCAGTACAATAGTCTGCGGTCCACATACACTGATTTTACACTGCGTCATATTTGGCACTTTTTTTTTTTTTAATTGCATGCTTAAATCTGCACGCTGTCACTTGCTGTGGTATGGCCTGCGGCTTACCACACTTTTTTTTTCTTAATCTGAGGCTAATGGCACCCGTAATCGCCCTTAGAATAATCGATATCTCACTGCTCTAGATAAGTTGGGCGTTGTCTTCTCCTAGCTCTGATTCCATGTTAATTTCTGCAGATGTTCTATGCCATTTCAGATTAGGGCACAGCACTGAAGAAGATAGAACATGCTAATAGATCGATAGAATACAAGCCAAAACAGAGATAAAAAATGGTGGTGTTACGGCGATCAGCAGGATGCTTCTACCAACAAAGTCTTCAATAGGTCATTCAGCCAGGCATGTCACACATAACCCAGAACAACCCAAACAAAGAATAGTCCATATATATATCACAGCTCCAACGCTATCCAGAGAGAGAGAATTCCTCCACAAAAAATTGTATCAAATGAACTCTAAGTCTCTCCAATATATAGGAATCTTTGGGGGTGTGTGACATGTCCTTTAAGACATTTAAGTCTATATTTTATTCCAGGCCGACCTAGCACATAAGTGGAATAAATTCAAAGTACATGTTTTGCTCATCCGATCGAGATGATCTTTAGATCAATCTTACACCTCTCCGAAAGAGGAATCCAATAAAAATATTGGGATCGTCATTTGAGCAGCACAACCCGGAGTTTGGACCTAGTTGTCCAATTTTAACAAGAAGTCAAAAGAGTCATTGTCATAAGTTGAAGGCCCAGCTAGGCACATTGTAACTTGTAAAGAAAATTGTTTTTGTCTTAAAAAGTGTCGAAATACCATCCAAGACCAAGTTGTCTTGGCAGCTGGCAAGTTGACCTAAAGGAAGAGCCACATCCACCGTTGAAGAGCTTATAAATTGAAGAGAACTCATCCTACTTGAATCACTCTCACTCACCACTCATTCTAGCGAAGGAAGGGGAAGGAGAAGGCAGCGAAGAAGAAGGACAAAGGAAATTTGTTTTTGGGTTGATTCTCTTTCTCACATGCTAAAGAGGACTTAGGTTTCTACAGCAGACCCAGGGCATCCATCTACAATTTCGATCTTGGAGAAATGGAGGCAATGAGGTTAAGTGAAGGTCACCAAGGGTCACTCGCAAGCTCCAGAAGTCGGGGAAAGGCAAGCGAAGGTCAAAGGAGGGCTCTAGAAAAATTTGAAGTTCCCACGTGTGGCAACATAGTTGCAGGGAGGCCGAAATTTCAGATCTGTAGTAGGAGGCCAAAACTCTTGCAGCAGAAGGTCAAAAAGGTGCTACGTGAAGAGATTTTTACTGGGTTTGACTAGATCGAAGTTGGCACGTCATCTGAAGAGGTTGGTCTTGGTCTTGGAGGGTATTGGTCTCAGTCTTAAGGTCATGGAATTCGTTAATTGAAGAATCTATAAGGAAGAGAAGATATTTACGGGATTTACTCTCAAGAAGACAGGTTTTGGCCCTAGCTTGTAGCCTATATACTATGTCATTGTTCTTTTGTTTTGGTAGTTGTTTGATGCTTCACACATATAATAATAAGGAACAAAGCTAATAAGTAAAAAGGAACGATTTACTCTCAAGAGGAGAGGTTTTGGCCCTAGCTTGTAGCCTATATATTGTGGCATTGTTCTTTTATTTTGGTAGCTGTTTGATGCTTCACACATATAATAATAAGGAACAAAGCTAATAAGTAAAAGGGAACCAGAAGTAGTTATCAAGTAAAGAGAATTAATCATAATCATTGCCCTATTAAGTTCTCAACAGGGAGTATGAATACCCCCCTAGTTAAGAGGGAGTGTTGGAGAATGTAACTAGATTCAATCTTCATAATGACTTTTGTAATCATGACATTGTATATTTTATATAAAAAGAAAAAGTTTTTTATTTGTTTAAGCATGGGTTTCATGCTCTAGGTCAAAGCATGTTCTTCATGCTTCTAGGGCTAATTGAGTGAAAGAATATTTTTCATGTATTATAGTCCCATTTGGACTCTTTGCAATAAAAGATAATTTTTGTTTTCAAGTCAAGAAGAGTCATTTTATCCTCCAAGACCAAGTCGGCCCTACCAGGAAAAGTCGGCCTAGGAAAGGCCCAACTAGGCACATTGTAACTTGTAAAGAAAATTGTTTTTGTCTTAAAAAGTGTCGAAATACCATCCAAGACCAAGTTGTCTTGGCAGCTGGCAAGTTGACCTAAAGGAAGAGCCACATCCACCATTGAAGAGCTTATAAATTGAAGAGAACTCATCCTACTTGAATCACTCTCACTCACCACTCATTCTAGCGAAGGAAGGGGAAGGAGAAGGCAGCGAAGAAGAAGGACAAAGGAAATTTGTTTTTGGGTTGATTCTCTTTCTCACATGCTAAAGAGGACTTAGGTTTCTACAGCAGACCCAGGGCATCCATCTACAATTTTGATCTTGGAGAAATGGAGGCAACGAGGTCAAGTGAAGGTCACCAAGGGTCACTCATAAGCTCCAGAAGTCGGGGAAAGGCAAGCGAAGGTCAAAGGAGGGCTCTAGAAAAATTTGAAGTTCCCACGTGTGGCAACATAGTTGCAGGGAGGCCGAAACCCAGCTAGGCACATTGTAACTTGTAAAGAAAATTGTTTTTGTCTTAAAAAGTGTCGAAATACCATCCAAGACCAAGTTGTCTTGGCAGCTGGCAAGTTGACCTAAAGGAAGAGCCACATCCACCATTGAAGAGCTTATAAATTGAAGAGAACTCATCCTACTTGAATCACTCTCACTCACCACTCATTCTAGCGAAGGAAGGGGAAGGAGAAGGCAGCGAAGAAGAAGGACAAAGGAAATTTGTTTTTGGGTTGATTCTCTTTCTCACATGCTAAAGAGGACTTAGGTTTCTACAGCAGACCCATGGCATCCATCTACAATTTCGATCTTGGAGAAATGGAGGCAACAAGGTCAAGTGAAGGTCACCAAGGGTCACTCGCAAGCTCCAGAAGTCGGGGAAAGGCAAGCGAAGGTCAAAGGAGGGCTCTAGAAAAATTTGAAGTTCCCACGTGTGACAACATAGTTGCAGGGAGGCCGAAATTTCAGATCTGTAGTAGGAGGCCAAAACTCTTGCAGCAGAAGGTCAAAAAGGTGCTACGTGAAGAGATTTTTACTGGGTTTGACTAGATCGAAGTTGGCACGTCATTTGAAGAGGTTGGTCTTGGTCTTGGAGGGTATTGGTCTCAGTCTTAAGGTCATGGAATTCGTTAATTGAAGAATCTATAAGGAAGAGAAGATATTTACGGGATTTACTCTCAAGAAGACAGGTTTTGGCCCTAGCTTGTAGCCTATATACTGTGTCATTGTTCTTTTGTTTTGGTAGTTGTTTGATGCTTCACACATATAATAATAAGGAACAAAGCTAATAAGTAAAAAGGAACGATTTACTCTCAAGAGGAGAGGTTTTGGCCCTAGCTTGTAGCCTATATATTGTGGCATTGTTCTTTTATTTTGGTAGTTGTTTGATGCTTCACACATATAATAATAAGGAACAAAGCTAATAAGTAAAAGGGAACCAGAAGTAGTTATCAAGTAAAGAGAATTAATCATAATCATTGCCCTATTAAATTCTCAATAGGGAGTATGAATACCCCCCTAGTTAAGAGGGAGTGTTGGAGAATGTAACTAGATTCAATCTTCATAATTACTTTTGTAATCATGACATTGTATATTTTATATAAAAAGAAAAAGTTTTTTATTTGTTTAAGCATGGGTTTCATGCTCTAGGTCAAAGCATGTTCTTCATGCTTCTAGGGCTAATTGAGTGAAAGAATATTTTTCATGTATTATAGTCCCATTTGGACTCTTTGCAACAAAAGATAATTTTTGTTTTCAAGTCAAGAAGAGTCATTTTATCCTCCAAGACCAAGTCGGCCCTACCAGGAAAAGTCGGCCTAGGAAAGGCCTATTCGACCCCTTGAGAAGTGTATATATCTATGTTGCATTGGCTGTGGGGATGGGGGGGACGAGTTTTCGGGATGACTAGAGCGCACCCCAAAATTTTCAGGGGATGACAAGTGCGACAACTTATTTTTATATTTATTAAAAAATTAAAATTAAAATAAAATTTAGCAATTCAACATAAACAAGAATGATAAATTAAAATATAAAAATTAGAACTATTACTAATTTTTAAGTTCAAATTACAAAATAAAATACTAAAGTCTAATACTATCTAATCATCATTGCGCATTGCAAAAACAAATCTTTTCTTCATTTCCCATTGTCGAGAACTTAAGAAGTACTATTAGTCTAGTACAACCTACAATCTGCTACTGTCTACATAATCATTCTATGATGCATGATGAATCATTTTCAAAATTTAAATAGCAACTAAACTTAAACACTAAAATTAGAATTTAATAAAACTATAACCATGAACAAGTCATTAAAATTAAATTTTAAATCCCAAATTAAGAGTCTACAAATTAAGAACTTTGCAAGACCTGTCATCAGTGTAATGTATATCATAATCATTTAGAATCACTATTTACATATCACAAGTAGTATTACCATCCCATCTATTTACCTTATAACATTAAGCGTTAAAGATGAGTTAGCCATTGTAATGTTTTTGTAAGGAGTAACAAATGTTATGTGCAAAAGTAATAATGTCATAAAGTGAAATAAATTATATATAATAAATGATGTTTATTTTAATGAATTGGGAATTAGTTGATCGGTTCCTAAAATAAATAATGGAACTTGCTACATATATAGACAACACCACTAGTAATTTAGTAGCACATTGATATATCATCTTATCTCTGATATAGTCTCTCTTGCTTGTCTCTTGCATATATTGTGAAAATTCTACCGTAGTATCATGGTTTATTTCTCCTACTTGATTTAAAATATTACAAGTTATTTCCAGAAATTAGATTCAGAAAATACCGAAATAAACACAACTACAGTCTACACATGCAGATAATTTACTGAATAATACGCTCATCCAACAAAGTGACACATGGATTTTTGGACATAAATCCCTGGAAAATCCCGAAGTGGGAAAACTGGTGCAACAAATATGATGGTTTATTTTATTAAGTAGATTCTGAGTACAGTAAATCTGGGTTCTAGATATGGAAAACCCGACAGAGAATAAAAGAAATCAAATCTGCAGCTGACTTGTAGATCTAGGACCAAATATTTGATTGATCCACACCCTCAAACGAGATTTACAAGGCTCAGCCCAGATCTGGCCCTAGAAACCCCAGCGTTGCCCCTGATGCCCCAGTGTCAGCCCTGCTAGCCTCAGAATGCCATTGCGCTGCCTAGAGAGGGACTGCGTAACCCTTGAGAGGGTGACGCAGGCCTTATGCTGGCCCTGGAGACCCTCTGCATAATTTCTGAAGCCCTCTGGAGCCTCTGCACTTTCCTGCATAGCTACTGCTCTGCTTCTCTACGTTGTCCTTATTGCTGCTCCTCTGCCTCTTACTGACTCTTGGCTTTGGGATTAGATCATCCCCTCAGCCAATACTACCCCTCGCTGCAGAAAATTCCTCCGGAAATTCTTAGCAAACCCGCCCTAGAATTCCAGATCTATTTCTCAATGCTGCAACTGTGTCTGTGTCTCCAACTGACCCTCAAGCCTTTCTCTTATACTTTTTCATTCATCTCATCAACGATCGAGATTAAAACATTCATCAACGGCTGAGATTAAAAGACTGCTTGATCAGTCTCTTAGAACATTTCAGCACGTGTTAATTAATTCACTTTAATTATTTAATTTTCCTAAGTTTAGACTTAGGAAATCCATTAAAATAATTAATTATTTGAATAACTTGAACACCAGTTGAAATTTCACAAAAGACTACCTGGGTTTTGGAGTTCAAGTGTGTCCTAGCTCCTCCACAAATTTTCAGGGCTTGAGCACACCCGATGCTACACCAACTATACAAAATCTCAACACTCCCTCTTAGCGCGGAGTGTGCTCTAGCAATGCATTCACACCATGCAATACAAGATCTTGAAGTTGGATTCTATGCTGTTGATGCTTGGCTTGTTGCCCTCCATCCACTGCACTGCTGCTCTATGTACTGTTGCCCATGCCACTGCCACTGACACTGCCACATCTGTACTATAGCTCCCTCTCAACTTGTTGCATCATGCTGCCCATAACACTGCCACTGCTAACTGCTACACTGCAACTCAGTTGCCGAGAAGTAAGAAATTGAAAGACTTCTGCCAAACTGTTTGACAGATAAGTCAGGTTGCCTTCCATCACTAAAGCTCCCTAGATGCTGATTTATGCTGTTCTCTTGGAGGCAATGTTATGCTACAACATTGCACTACGTGAGCACAACCTGTCTGCGTTGTTGAAGTCCCATCAGCCCCTCTGCATTGTTGCCTTCACGCTGCTGCTGCCTCTGCATTATGCTGCTCGCTCTTAAGCTCTTCATCTCCCTCTTTCGCTTCTATGTGACCTTTTGCAACCATGTCCCGACTCATCCCACTACTGTCTTAAGGCTCTCGTAGCTCGTATGTGATCCAAGAGTAGGGCTGACTCAAGGATCCTGCCACACTGTCTGTAGATGCCCTACAAATCCATGTCACCCCACCTCTTCTCTCGAGGCACATGAACACTCATGGCTGCATCATCATTAGAGCCATCTTCCTTTGTTGCTGCAGCCTTGGAGTTAGAAGATCCTTTGTCCTTCTTCTTAGGACAAGCGCTGACGAAATGTCCAAGATCGCCACAGTTAAAGCATCCGACCTTGGAAAGGTCCTTCTTCTTCCCTTGCTGCTTCTTTTCCTTTGATGCAAGGGTTGCATCCTCCTCCTCCTCTTTGACCTTGGATTTTCCGCTTCCACCACTGATATTCTGCCTCTTGGTGATCCTCTTGATCTCCTCTTGGCGTAGAATAGCCCACATGTCTGCCCATGATGGTAATGCTGCCCTTCCCAGAATGCTCTGGACAAATGTTTCCCATTCTTCGAAGACTGCATTCAGGGCAGTGCTCACTAAGAGCCCCTTATCTGGAGTAGCACCTATGCCAATTAGTTGATCTCGGATAGCTTGAAGCCTGAAGAGAAATGGATCTATCTCTTCATCCTTCATCATTTGGAACAACCGCATTTGGTTCTCCAGAAGCATCCTTCGTTGGATAGAGCCTCCTTGGTACATCGTGTGCAAGGCTATCCACATGTCATTTGCTGTAGTCTTTTCAGCAATATGAGGTATAACGTGGTCCTTGCCTCTGTCTATGATCAAACTCTTAGTTCGCGCTTGATTCTCTTCATACTTCTTTAGAGGATTTGCATCGGCTGGTACAATAAGAACCTTCTCTGCATGATCTTTGAGACCATACCGATCCATAAATGATAGGATTCTGGCCCTCCAGATAACATAGTTGGACATGCCATCCAACCTATCCTAATCTCTCAGTCCATATCGAGCCATCTTGCTTAGATTTGTCAGAAACATTACTTCTTCTCCCTCTTTCTGTGGCTACAAAAACTCTGGATTTGGGTTTCTTGGTGACCAAAAACCCTCTAGTAACTGCTTCTGCTGAAGACTGGTTCCCCGCCTGGAAATCTTTCACCCAAACACAATCGGACAACACTCTCTAATCCTCTAGATCGAAACTTAGATTTGTTTGGCTTAGATATGTTGAGTAAGTGTCTTCCTCCTGCCTTTGTTGACTTAGCTAGGCACAATTCTGCACCTGTAGAATCTCCACCACACCAGCACTGCTTCCGGATCTTTTCAAACTTTTCTGCAACTGAAGAAATGACTGGATTGCGTTCCACTGACTGGCCCAACGTAGCCTCAGCGCTGCTAAGAAGTGGACTGCGTAACCCTAGACTGGGTGATGCAGTCCTTACGCTGGCCTGTCCTGATGGCCTTCTGTAGCTTCAACGTTGTCCTTTTCTAGATCGGTGTAAGCCTGATGGCCTTCTGTAGCTTCAACGCTGTCCTTTTCTAGATCTGCATTCTTCTGCTGTCTAGTTTCCCTTTTTGGATCTGCTGCTTCTTTTGCCACCCTGCAGAAAAATATTTCTTCAGCAGATTGTTGGAGATTTAGCTTGATCTGCTATTGCTCTGATACCATGTGAAAATTCTACAGCAGTGTCATGGTTTATTTCTCCTACTTGATTTAAAATATTGCAAGTTATTTCTAGAAATTAGATTCAGAAAATACCAAAATAAACACAACTACAGTCTACACATGCAGATCATTTACTAAATAATACGCTCATCCAACAAAGTGACACATGGGATTTTGGACATAAGTCCCCGGAAAAGCCCAAAGCAGGAAAACCGGTGCAACAAATATGAGGGTTTATTTTATTAAGTAGATTCTAAGTACAATAAATCTGGGTTCTAGATCAGGAAAACCCGATAGAGAATAAAAGAAATCAAATTTGCAGCTAACTTGTAGATCTAGGACCAAATATCTCACTGATCCACACCCTCAAATGGTATTTACAAGACTCAGCCTGGATCTGGCCCTAGAAACCCCAGCGCTGCCCCTGAAGCCCCAGCGTCAGCTTTGCTAGCCTCAGAATGCCATTGCGCTGCCCAGAGAGGGACTGCGTAACCCCTGAGAGGGTGACGCAAGCCTTACGCTGGCCCTGGAGACCCTCTGCGTAATTTCGGAAGCCCTCTGGAGCCTCTGCGCTGTCTTGCGTAGCGGCTGCTCTGCTTCTCTGCGCTGTCCTTGTTGCTGCTCCTATGCCTCTTACTGACTCTTGGCTCTGGGATCAGATCATCCCCTTAGCCAATACTACCCCTCGCTGTAGAAAATTCCTCCGGAAATTCTTAGCAAACCCGCCCTAGAATTCCAGATCTATTTCTCAGCTCTATAACTGTGTGTGTGTCTCCAGCTGACCCTCAAGCCTTTCTCTTATACCTTTTCATTCATCTCATCAACGATCGAGATTAAAACATTCATCAACGACTGAGACTAAAAGACTGCTTGATCCGTGTCTTGTAGAACATTTCAGCACATGTGTTAATTAATTCACTTTAATTTTTTAATTTTCCTAAGTTTAGACTTGGGAAATCCATTAAAATAATTAATTATTTGAATAACTTGAACACCAGTTGAAATTTCACAAAACACTTTCTGGGTTTTGGAGTTCAAGTGTGTCCTAACCCCTCCACAAAATTTCAAGGCTAGAGCACATCCGATGCTACACCAACTATACAAAATCTCAACATATATTTCATATGGTATTAAATTCACAGTGATTGTGGGATAGGGAAATTTCAAAGATTCATGTCAAGAAAAGGTTTTTCACAGACACGGAGAAAGGGACAAGTTCAAATTGAAGGCAAATTAATTCCTGGAGTATAGTGACTATAAACTGTAAACATGAATAAGTCATTAAAATTTAATTATAAATCCCAAATTAAGAGTCTCATACTTCGCCTTGTCGCTCGACTCTTACCTCACTTGCAACCTTCACTCGAGTTCTCTAAGCTTTGTTTACCATTGCCGCTGTGAATGTTGTTCTATGTTCAACGTTTACCTTCACCCTCCGTCTCAGACTTCGCTTGACTCTTACCTACAACCCTCACAGCCTGTGTTTACTGGAAACCTTCGCTCGAGCTCAGAGTTTATATGAAACCTTCGCAACCTGTGTTTACCTTCACTTCTATGTCTCTGTAACAGTGCTTACCTTTTCTGCTGTTGTGTTGTGTAGCATGTAGTATGTGATAGGTTTAGGTTGTGATAGGGTTTAGGTTTCAAAATTTGTTTTTTAATTTTTTGACTTTAGAGTCTAGAGCATAGGTTTTCAAATTTATTTTTTAATTTAAATTCTTTTAAAGTTTAATGTGCATGATATTCAGGGATGTCCTAAAGTCCCCTGAAAAGTCCCCGATTTTTCGAGGGATGGCCCAGGGAAGGCCTGGAAGTTCCCAAGTCCTCGATGGAGTTCCCGACCAATGGGGAAGTTTCCAACGAGTTCCAGAGTACCTGGATCGTTGGGACAAAGGAAATATCATGAATTTTGGTGGGGACGGGTCCCCGTGCAACATAGGTATATATAGAAGAGACCTTGACTCGTTTGGAGATATCATCAACAAGTTCGATCTGCACCAAGACTAGAAGAGATTCAAGAGCGAGAGACAAGAAGAATAGAAGAAGATAAAAGCGAAGGAAGAAGACTTGAAAATATGACCTTTTTGTCTCACACATGCGAAAAACTAGGGTTTCTGTATGAGTTGCAGGGCCGAAAATTGCAGACTCGAAGTAGAGGGCCAAAACTTTGACTAGAGTAGATTTGAAGAATTTGACTTTCGTTGACTTTGTTGAAGTTTGAAGAGATCTTGTTGGAGGGATGACTTGGTGCTTGGAGGAAGTCTTGGTCTTGGTCTTTGGGTTTTGAAGGTCTCACTTTGACTTGATTCTATAAGAAGAGAAGAATTCATTATGGGTTTTCCCCTTGGAGCGGTTTCGCCCTGGCTTGGAGCCTACATCTTGTGTTCATTGTATTTTATGATCTTCATGATTTAATGGTCTTAATAATTTTTTGATGAAACGAATTTACTAAAGAATAATAAGAAACCAACATAAGTTCACAAGCAATTTTCAAGGTAAGGAGAATTGTTTTAATTGCTGCCCTACTAGATTTTCCAACAATATCATCCTCCAAATGAGCTCAATAATCCACCAAAAGATGAGATAAGGGCGAATGAGTGCTCCACACTCCAAGATGCATCTCATGGATCATGTGCAAGCCATCCAAAGTCACTCCATGCCAACACCTCATGTCCAAGGTGCCCTACGTCACCATCAAAGGAGGAAGAGGGTTTATGTGGCACTCATTAACTCAAGCATTGGGGCTCCAAGGTGATGTACAAGCCTCCCTTGTAATCTCAAGGATGACCATCATCATCTAGGCTCTAAAACAAGTGATGCCCATTAAATAGTGTCAAGGCCAACCTGGGGGCACCTTGGGTCCATTGGGCACATCATGAATATCTCCAATGCCAAGCTTCATGGGATCAACATTTTAGTATCTGGAGGTCCCTTGGGGTGTCAAGCATAATGTGGGGTTATCAAATAGCCCAACACTCTGCTTTGAGTAGGAAATGCTGCATCATCAACATCAACTTCTCTCTCTATAATGGAGAGTACGATCTTTGTTGCTTTGTTGAAAATGTGGGGAAATCATCTCAAGAAGCCTTTGCTGCTATGAAGAGAAGCACCTAACAAAGCCTCCTTGAGATCAAGTATAAATCAACAACCATTAAGTTACAAAAACCATGGGTGCATCATAGTGGACCATACTTAAGGTTAGGAGCACAACCAATACTTCGCACAAAGATCACCCTCAAATATCTAACTTGACCAAGTCCCATATTAGTGTTCCATCTCTTATGTCAGGGATGGCTAATTGGATGACCCTATTAGGTGTTTCCTGCCCCCAAGGGAAAGTGATAGGTCTCAAGTTAACCCATCATTTCATAGGTGCATGTGAAGATGGTGGCAATGGAGTGGGCATGATTTCAGGGCAAAGATGCCATAGCCAAGTGACTAGCTAATGGTGGTCCAACATCTTGAGTATATAGATGTAAGGAGGGAAAAATCGTGGGGCATGAGCTACCCCTTTCCTTAGCTTGCTTTTTCCACCCCTTTGGTCTGCCTTTTATTTCTTTATGATAACACTTTGATTTGGGTGTATAGCTCAGGAGCCCAAGCTTGCATGTGAGAGATTTAGCATTTGTTACCCCTTAGTGATGAGGCAGTTTATTGCTCAATAGGGTTGGGACAATACAAGGTTTCGTTTTTATCGATGGAGCATCAAGTGCTCTAGGAACTTGGTGATGGCTATTGAGAGGGGTAGAGCTCATCCTAGTCTTTTTCCCATGCGCTAATTTTTGCCCCAACCATCATTTGCATTTTATCTTTTTCCTTCATTGTGGCTTTCTTTTGCTTTTACCTTTTTAGTTGTGTCAACCTCCAGGGCAAATTTTTTTGGCCCAGACTCAAGGATGAGGATGAGAAGGTGCCAATCTCCATGACCAATGACCACTAGCCTGAATAATGGATATGGAATAAGAGGGAATGATGGAAAGTGGTAACTATGGAATATCATGGGCATGCTATTTTAATCAGGGCCTCCCCGATAGTGTCCTTCCTATAATTCTATGACCTCAGAGGAGGTCCCACTAGACTAGAGTCAAAGACTAACCTCCCAGGTGAAGTGAGGGAAGAAGAATACAGTCTAGATTGGTCAGTCATCCGGATCACCCCTAAAGTACGTGCCGATGGATGAGCTACCTTCCTTCAAGAAGCAATGCCGGATGCGAGAAAGAAATATAACTGGAACAATATGTGGAGGATCTATTGTATCATATCATATGCTGATCAATAGGGCTGTTGGCTGGCTGGCTGTCCAATTAGGAGAAAAATATCTCCTATGCATTACCCACTTTATGATGGGTAACAATAACCTAAAAATTGTTGTATCTGTTCTGAATACAGTATATGAAACTATACAATTTAGATATATAATAGAATCTCATATAATAGTACTTTATTTTTTAATTACTGGACGATTGTAGAGGTCATCCCAGATATTTTAAGGAAATTGGTTTTGCTTCCTTGTTTTAACTTTGAGTTCAGCATTCACTTGTTGGAAATCAATCTGAAATTCTGCCTTTTCAGAAATTGGAAAATGCAAATTTTTGATATACATCTCCAATATAACTCATTTCTTAATATTAACTAATGATCATGATTAATGTCAAGTTTAGTATTTTGATTGCAGCTCACCATAAGTTGCTACTTGTGTTTTATCAGACATTTGTTACTTGTAGGCAGAGATGAATGCCGCATGGGCATGCCTTAATTGGAGTTGGAATTTTTAGCTTCTGGTTCCTTGGATGGTTGCTTTGAAACTTTTTCAGGAATAAATTGCCTCTAATATAATTCAATGAATATTGCTCTTGATTGATGGATTTCCTCAGAGAAATCCTGTCATGTTTGGTATTCATATTTAGCATTCAGTTCTCTAAAACTAGAAGCATGAAGCCAGTATGCATTGTTTGATTTTATAGCACATTTAGCGAAAATTTGGTAATTATTGCCTATTTCAGACTTTCAATGAAACAATATGCTGTGTATATTTTTCTTTCAGTAGTAATGAAGATTTTATCGACATAATGCTTGCAAATATTGTGGGTCAGGCATGAGCCTCCTGTGATGGCAGAGCGAGTTGTAATTCTGGAAGAAGGATGTGATGTTGTTACTGTGTGCAAGCCTGCATCTGTCCCAGTTAAGTAACATGTTTCTCTACCATGGCTGTCCTTGATATGGTAAAGTGGTTGTTGCGATTGTCTAAAATTTAAAAAGTAATTTTTTTTTTTATGTTGTTTGTTCTAAATACAAATAGATGAAAATCAAATGCTCTGTTTATAGTATATACCCTTCTCCCTACCTAGTGCGGCCTCGATATCATGTGGGTTATATAGAATTTGCTTGTCCCTGGCTCCTGTGATTATTTTTGTCCCTTGTCACAACATTTATGTTTTTGGGTGAATCCATGTTTATCTTGTTATTTTCCAAGTGCCAGTTTCAGATTGTTAAATTTGAAAGCCAGGAAGAAATTCCCTAATAAAGAGGTATTAGTCAAAGATGATTGATCAAAAGAATTATTTGGCGAAAATAATTTGTCAAATTCAAAATTAAAATAGTTTCCCGCCAATTCAAAGGTCGGCTTCTCAAGTAATGGGCCTTCTCCGTATTGTATAAAATAGAGGTCCTATTGATCAAGCATAACACACATATTTTTGTATGGATGGATAAGAGTCTGTCGCACATTACAGTTGATCTCACATCACTTTATAGCTTGGTTCTGGCATATGGTTCTCGCATCATATATGGCATCTATATTTGGTCTGAGGTCTTTGCATTACCAAAGGTCTTCACATTGACTGAGGTCTTCACATTATCTAAAGCCTTCACATTGTTTTCTCGTGTTGACATCTCCAATTCAGATCATACTCTCGTTTCAGTTTTGGTTAGACTACTCGCAGCGGCTACAGGACTTCTTGTGATGGCTACAAGCACATTGCATTCACAGTATGGTATGAGTACTATAATTGGCATTGCACTATTGGCATTGCATTCTCTATATGGCATCACATTTCTGTATCTAGATTCGATTATATGTATAAGGCACCACAGGCATCGCATCTTTCGCAAGGTTACTTGGGCGCAGGAGTGGGGAGTGACATTTTCAAAAGCTCTCGGGTCAGGAGCAAATCGGGAGATTTTTTTTATATAATATATATTTTGATGTATATATGTCAACAAAAACATGTAGAATGATGAATTAGATATAAAAAACATAGAAACATGGATTAAACCATATAACATCAAACATCTAGAAGTTACAATCTTCATCAACCACGTCCACAAATTAGAAGTTCTCATTTATATAGGATGTAAGGGTGCACATAACCAAAATAGCATAGAGTGCAATCCATCTCTGAACCGAAAATACATCAACAAATAGGTTCTAGATGGCCTCTAAAATTCAAAAAGATCATGCTGCAACAAAAGCTACATATCATCAAATCATTGCCTATCTTGGGATCTTTGTCATTAATATCACCCTCTAAGCAATTAACATAAGAATCAAGATAGAAAAAATGTAGCATGTCAAGTCAAGATTTTGTTTGAGTGATGGATACGTTTTTACTAAGTCACTTGACACGGGGATGGACATGCTGATTTGAGTGTCAGACACAGACACGGTGACCCCCCGGAACATGACACGTTATATATTATTTTATATATATATATATATTAAAAATTAGATATTTTTTACACAAATTCATTGATTCAAACATAGATCTTCATCTAGATGTAAGTTTTACAAAGATACATCATACAATCATACAAAGTAATAGACATATTCATCAATGATCCAATAGGAGAAAAACAAGATACTGTAGTTTTCTCATTAAGTCATCAAAATCAATATGTGTTACATAAGTACTAGGTAGTACAATGTCATTGGAAAATAGAAATAGCAAATAAAAAACAACTACAAGCCTCAATGCAGTGCCGCAGTAGGTAGCTCATGACTCATGAGTCATCAATCCTCATCATCATAATCAACATCACTGTCCTCATCATGATCATCACGCTCACCACTGCTCTCCTATGCTGCATCCTCCTCTATATCCAATCATCAATGTCATCTTTGCATTTGCTGGTGTGGAGGATGACCCCTCTACCGTATCGCCACATCAAATGTGACAGGCTCTAGCACTGGCTCATTGAGATCCAAGTTGGCCAATGCTAACTCAACACTGCTGTCCAAACCCATATCATCAAGAAAGACATCCCACATCTTTGTCTTTCCCTTCAACCAATCCTCCCTTTGCCTGTAAATAAGACGAAGGTTGGTGTGCACATACACCATTGTCTCTGCCCTGGACTGCTCAAGCCTGCTCTTCTTCACACTATATGAATTCCCATATGTGCTCCAATTCCTCTCGCAACAAGAGGATGAAGTCACCTGAGAGATGAGCCTCATGGCTAACTGCTGTAGAGGAGGGCTTGTTGCCACATGAGTTGCCCACCAAGAATAGGGCTTCTTAGCCCCCCTGTCTCTAATCACATCATAGCCTGCAAATTGCCCAGTGCTAGTGGAAAACTTTGCAAAGGCATCCTCCACCTCATCAAGGGATGCCCTATCATTAAAAATCCTCCTGAATGCATCTTTCCTCCCTTGTGAGATTTCACCATCCACGTGAGGAGGGAATCTGCGAGAAGGTCCACCGTTCAGCCACTCATGGCTGTAGTATTTTGGGTTCAAGGAGTGAGCCAAACAATGTAAAGGTGTGCAATTCTTGTCCCATTCGCTGACAAGAATATCCTGTATGCTGGTGAAGAAGGCCTCTGGTGATGTCTCATACTCGAGGCACTGACTATGTAAAATAATGTTCCTCACAGACTCAATCATGGAATCCCATCCCTGATAAACCTCTCCTAGGATGGGTTGGTCTGTATCAACAAATTGAAGCAAGGATATGATAGGGTCCATGATCTGAATAAGTAGATCTACCCTCTCCCACCAGACATCATCCAACACTGTGTCCTTCACTCTTTTTGAGGCTTCTTAATTTGTCTTTCTCCAAAAAGACCAAAACTTTGAAATAACCATGGCTCCAAGAGTGGCCTTGACCTCCCTCAACCTCTTCAACATGATGAACGAAGAGAAAAACAGTGTATCCACAATCTTCAACAACGATAGAGTGATGTACTCCTTGTAGATAGTGAGGGCATTTGTATGGTTTTGTACAAAGTTGCAGATAGGCCATGCATCCTCAATAATGCTTCCAATCCAAAGCACATCAGAGGCAATAGATTTCAGTGCTAAGTTCAATGAATGGACAATGCAAAGTGTCCAAAATATTTGTGGATATTTAGCTTCCACAATCATGCCAGCAACCTTGCAAACAGGTGCATTATCTGTAATGATTTTCACACAAGAATCGACACCTACATCTTCAATAACTTTAATAAATAACTCACTCATATATTTTGCATCCTTGTATTGTCCAAGTGCATCCACTGATTTCGAGAAAACTGGACCATTCAAGGAAGACACCATGAAGTTGATGAATGGGTGACGTGCTAGATCTGTCCATCCATCAGAAGCAATCCTAACCCCAGATGTTGGCTATGCTGATTTAATAGGTTCAAGCATTTTGTCCACCTCTTTCTTTGCCTTCATCAACAATGTGGTTCTAAGTTTCTTTGACCCAGGAGGCACATTCCCCGATGGAGCTGTTTGAGTTAGAGCTCGACACATCTCAATAAATAGAGGTGAGCATGCAACATTGAAGGATATGAAGTTTTGATAGAAAAAAAATGCAATGGTGAGATCAAGCTCTTCCCGCTTCTCTTTTTGGAAAATCTTGTCCATTGGACCAAGTGTAGTTGCCTTTCTTTTTATTGCTTGTCCGACATTAGAACTCTCAAATGGGAACTTCTTGTTACTTTTCCTCAAGAATGGAAGGGGGTCATCATTCTTGTTTTGTTTTGTTTTTGATGCCACATTTGTCGCACCAACAAATGCTTCTCTCTCCATTTCCTTCCTCTTTGTTAATGGCACCTGTGTACAAGCTGAAATGCCACAACTTGGCAAAGCCAACAAATGAGCTTTCACTCGGTAATATGTTGAACTTTGGTTACCAGAGGACAGGGGGTTCCCTAAGGCTTTGATCTTTGGCCTAGGGAAAAGTGTCCAAAAGAATTTAATTTTTCTCCTAAAGTGACTTTATAAAGTTATAAAGTCAAATCTAATTGAAAAGTGACTTTAAGTGATAAAGTTACTAAAGTCTAATTTTAAAGTGACTTTAATAAAGTCAATGTAAAATTAGAAAGGAAAAGTGACTTTGGAAATAAATGACTAAGTGGGTCTTTATTAAAGTGGGGTGAATTAAAAATAGAAAGTGAGATTTAAATGAGCATTTAATCTCAGCCCTAGATCTAAAGATATCTCAGCCATTAGATTTAGGGATTCTCCAAAAGTCACTTAGGGTTAGGTTAAAGGAGGAAAATGAGAGAAAAAGTCATTCATTCTTTCATGAGCAAATTGAGAGAGGAGGAGGAAGAGAGCTGGAGTCATTTTCAGGGATTGAGCTTGAGAAGGTGAAGGGGAGGCAGATTCAGCAAGGAGCGGCACACTTTTCGAGGCAGCAAGAGGCTGCACGAATTTCGAGGCAGCAAAGGCCGTACAACAACAGAGATTTCGAGGCAGCAGTCCGTACAACAGTTTTGTGGCATGGTTTTCGAGAAGGACAACACGGTTTTTGAGGAAAGATACAGTAGCTAAAGGTACAGATTCCTAGGTGGCTAGGCATGTTTTTCGAGGCAGCCAGCATGGATTTCAAGGAGGAAGCTCTGCTGTAAATTTTCGTACAGTCCGTACAATCCGTACGGTCGTACAACTAAGTTCTGGGCACGATTTTCAAATTTGTCATTTGTTGTCATAAATTTCTATTTTGAGTTTTTTGTTGTTTTGACACGTTTTCCAAGGCAAAGGCAAGCACAGAAAACAAGATAAGTCTGTAATTTATTTGCTGGAATTTTTCCTGTATATTTCACCTCTCTGTAAAAGCATTTTTCAGAAATAAGGAGCTTTCGAACTGGTTTTCCCCAAGAGTTGTAGGGGGTTTTTCTAGGGTCACATTGACCAAAAATCAGCGTGTCTATTTTTTTGTGAGACTGATTTATTTTGCTAAGTTTTATTTCTGCGTTTCCAGCATTGTGAAAATTTCTAGAATTTGTGTTTTTAGAAAATATTTATTTTTTCAGCTTGTTGAATGTAAGGCTATGGGAATGGGCATTTAACTATATGGAGAAATAAGGTGAAACTGAAAACTGGGTGGGAAAAAGAAATTTCTACATGGTATCAAAGCTATTTCGCTGAAAAGGCAGTTTGGGATAGTAAGAAGGAAAAATTACAGCAAGCTGATTTTCATTCAGAAATTACAGCAAGCTGGTTTTTCACACAAATTTTTTTATCTTTACTACAGTAGTGTTATTTTGACCTTATTTAGGACAAAGAGCATGTCTTTGGGCTTGAGGGTGGAGGATAGGTTGGATGGGCATAGTAACTACAATGTTTGAAAGGAGAGAATGCAGAGCATCTTTGAAGAGGCAGAAGTCTGGGATGTCATGGTGCATACCGCATAGCACCCTGTTAATGTGCCTACTGATACTGTTCAGTGGGCAACTTATAATAAAAAGAATAACAAGGGTAAGACACTGATTCTAGACGGACTCAAAGACCATTGCATTCGTCATGTGAGAGGAAAGAGAAATGCTCATGAGATGTGGACATTATTGACCAATCTTTACCAGAGTACCAATGAGAACAGAAAAATGGTCCTAAGGGAGAAGCTGAAGACCATTAAGATGGGTAAGACTGATAATGCAGCTGGATATCTCACAAAGATTACTAATGTGAGAGATGAGTTGGCAGCAGTTGGAGAGGTCATTCCATCCACTGAGTTGGTGCGGATTGCAGTGAATGGCCTCCCCAGTTCATGGCTGAACTTTGCTGATGGGGTTTATGCACGTGAGACCCTTCCCACTTAGGAGAGGTTCTGGGATGATTGCATACAGACAGAAATCAGGAAGAGCCAGCTTGGGGTAGCCAAACCAGTTGAGCAGGATGATGATGTAGCACTGTTGGTAGGAGGCAAGAAAGGCAAGGGAAAGAAGCAAACTTCCACAAGCAGTGGTCGGGGCAAAGGCAAAGGTAAAGGTAAATAGGGGAACACGCAGAAGGACTATTCCAAGGTGAAGTGTTGGAATTGTCAGAAGATGGGACACTATGCAGTTGTGTGTCCGGAGAAGAAGAAGAAGGAGAAGAACCAAAACATGGCAGCATCAGCAGAGGTAGAGAACTTCATGGATCGCTTTGACCGGGAGTTTGGGTTCATTGCTTGTGAGTCCACTAGTGCAGGATCACCTGCCATGGAGGTTGAGAGGGAGTGTGCATTTCCCTCCACTAGCAGAGCATCTTCAGGTGTTTGGTATGTTGACAGTGGGGCTTCACGTCATATGACAGGAGTCCGTGAGTACTTCTCAGAGCTTTCAGAGAGTGGCATTGATATAGAGGTAGTACTCAGAGATGACAGCATTGTTAGAGCAGTCGGTGTGGGGACATTGACATTTGATATGGAACCCAAACCTCCCTTGAAGGTGTTATATGTTCTATATGTGTCAGGGATGAGGAAGAACCTCATATCCGTCTCAGCTTTGGAGGACAGAGGGTATGCGATATTGTTCAGGAGAGGACAAGTGCTGATATATCCCAGGGGCACTGCAGCTGATTCAGCTAGAGTGATAGGTGTACACCATGCAAAGGTGTACAAGTTTGCATTTTAGCCCCTTTTGGCATTGAGCAGTAGTACCGGCAGCAGAGCTAGCAGTTCAGAGCTGTGTGAGATTTGGCACCGCAGGATGGGGCACATGTATCATGGAGCCTTGAGGACATTGCAGGAGATCACTACAGGTGTGTCAAATTTCAGTACTGATCACTTCGATACTTGTAGAGGATGTGCGATGGGCATGTTTGCCAAATCCCCTTTTCCGAGCAGTGACAGCAGAGTGATTGGGATACTTGATTTGATTCATTCCGATGTGAGCGGTTGGATGTCTCATGTTTCCTTGAGTGGATATGAATATTATGTTTTATTCATTGATGATCACTCCAAGAGGAGCTAGATTTATTTCTTGAAGACCAAGAGTGAGGTCTTCAAGCGGTTTCAAGGGTTCAGAGCTCTTGTGGAGACTCAGACAGGTCGGAAGATCAAGTCCCTGAGGTCGGACAATGGAGGTGAGTACACCCTTGGAGAGTTTGTTGATTATTGTGCGGAGGCAGGCATTAGGAGGGAGTTCATTGTTCCTTACAACCCCCAGCAGAACGGGGTTGCTGAGAGGAAGAACAGATCCATCGGAGGGGCTGCCAAAGCCATTCTACATGATCAGGGGTTACCATTGTTTTTGTGGGCAGAGGCCTGCAACACTGCTGTATATTTGCAGAACAGGACTCCGCATCGTGCCTTGGGGCATGTAATTCCGGAGGAGGCTTTTTCTGGGAAGAAGCCTGATATTGGTCATCTTCGTATCTTTGGGTGTATTGTATACTCCTACGTACCCAAGGAGAAGAGGACCAAACTAGAGCCCACTGCAGAGAAGGGTATCTTTGTGGGCTACAGTGATACCTCGAAGGCCTTTCAGATTTATATTCCTGCACAGAGGAGAGTTGTTGTTAGGCAAGATGTGAAGTTCGAGGAGGACAGGGCCTTCAGGAGGTCATGGGAGTTAAAGTATCTAGATTAGCCAGACCCTCAGGAGCAGCTGAGTTAGTCGCAGGGATCTAGTGGGCAGGGATCAGGAGGATCCGGAGGTACATCGATTACGGTGTCAGGTCCGTCAGTGAGCAATGGCTCGCAAAGTCAGAGGGGTGGTGCTTCGAGCAGCATGCAGAGCAGTCCGCAAAGCAGTTCACTAGGGAGTCCAGTGATGGACAGTTCACATGGTACTTCAGCATCTACAGGTTCAGGTGTAAGCAGGAGGACAACAGACAGACAGTCAGGAGTTCAGGCTCCTGATGATGAAGAGGAGTTTCATTCTCCAATGGCATAAGTGTGCTCAGGGAAGAGGAAACCCAAGTGGCTTCAAGATACCTTGAGAGAGGCCACATCTGTTGCTGGGCCTAAGAAGCTGGTCAGAGAGATCAGACCACCTGAGAGGTTTTGTAGCTATATGGCAATGGTTGCCAACATCCTTGACTCCGAGCCTTCTAGCTATGAGGAGGCAGCTAGCTAGCAGGTCTGGAGAGAGCCCATGCAGGAGGAGTATTCTTCTATCATGAAGAATGATGTTTGGGAGGTGGTGCCGAGGCCTGAGGGCAAATCCATGGTTACTTCCAGATGGCTTTACAAAGTAAAGAATGCTGCAGATGGAAGCATTGAGAAATTCAAGGCAAGGTTTGTGGCTAGAGGGTTCTCCTAGGTAGAGGGAGTAGATTATGAGGAGACTTTCGCTTCTGTGGCTCGATATACTTTGATTCGCTCCATCATATCGATAGCAGCAGAGATGGGTTGGAAGATCCACCAGATGGATGTGAAGACCACATTTCTCAATGGCTTCATACAGGGTGTACATTGAGCAGCCACAGGGCTTTGAGGTGCATGGGAAGGAGTCCCATGTGTGCAGACTGAAGAAGGCCCTTTATTGTCTGAAGCAAGCTCCCAGAGCTTGGTACTCCAGGATAGATACATACTTGCAGGAGATGGGTTTTACAAAGAGTGAGGCAGATCCGAACCTTTACTATGTTGTGATAGGTGAGGAGCCTCTCATTCTGGTGTTGTATGTGGATGGCTTGGTTATTACGAGTGCAGAGAGACTCATAGAGCACTGCAAGAGAGATCTTCGTCGAGGTTTGAGATGAAGGACATTGGCTTGATGCATTACTTTTTGGGTTTCAAGGTGTGGCAGGAGGAGGGTCATTTCTTCCTGGGGCAGGGGAAGTATATTGTGGACATCCCTGGCAGATTCCACATGGAGGATTGTAGACCCATGTCGACACCGATGATCACCAACTAGAAGAAGCTTCACGCTTCGGATTCCGAGTTGGTGGATCCCACATTGTATAGACAACTGATTGGTTCCTTGATGTATTTGGTCAACACCAGACCAAATATTTGTTTTGCAGTCAACACGATGAGCCAGTTCATGTGTGAGCCCAGGAGGGTTCATTGGGTTGCTGCAAAACACATTTTGCGGTACTTGCAAGGGACGGTGGATTATGGTTTGGATTATAGGCAGGGGGATGGAGTGAGATTGGCAGGTTACACTGATTCTGATTGGGTAGGTTGTGCTTCCGATAGGAAGAGCACTTCAGGGTGCTGTTTTGGGTTGGGTTCGGCAGTGGTGTCATGGTTCAGCCGGAAGCAACAGTCAGTAGCATTGAGTTCAGCGGAAGCAGAGTATATGGCAGCCAAACTAGCTAGTTGTGAGGCCATCTGGCTTCGCAAGATGTTGTTTGGCTTATTTGGTCAGCTGTTGAGACCTTCAGTGATTTACTGTGATAATCAGAGTTGCATTAAACTCACGGAGAATCCAGTATTTCATGACAGGTCAAAGCATATCGAGATCAAATATCATTTCGTCAGAGACTATGTTCAGAAGGGAGCTGTGAAGCTTGAGTATATTCCCACTGATGAGCAGGTTGCAGATATTCTTACCAAAGCCTTACCACGGGGCAAGCATGTCTACTTTAGAGACAAGATAGGTGTGGTGAGGAACACCTTCCTCGGTAAGAGGGAGTGTTGAAATTTGGTTACTGGAGGACAGGTGGTTCTTTAAGGCTTTGATCTTTGGCCTAGGGAAAAGTGTCCAAAAAAAATTAATTTTTCTCCTAAAGTGACTTTATAAAGTTATAAAGTCAAATCTAATTTAAAAGTGATTTTAAGTGATAAAGTTACTAAAGTCTAATTTTAAAGTGACTTTAATTAAGTCAATGTAAAATTAGAAAGGAAAAGTGATTTTGGAAATAAATGACTAAGTGGGTTTTTATTAAAGTGGGGTGAATTAAAAAATAGAAAGTGAGATTTAAATGAGCATTTAATCTCAGCCCTAGATCTAAAGTTATCTCAGCCATTGGATTTAGGAATTCTCCAAAAGTCACTTAGGGTTAGGTTAAAGGAGGAAAATGAGAGAAAAGGTCATTCATTCTTTCATGAGCAGATTGAGAGAGGAGGAAGAAGAGAGCTGGAGTCATTTTCAGGGATTGAGCTTGACAAGGTGAAGGAGAGGTAGATTCAGCAAGTCCGTATAGCAGCAAGGAGAGGCACGCTTTTCGAGGAAACAAGAGGCTACACGAATTTCGAGGCAGTAAGGCCGTACTGCAGTACAAATTTCGAGGCAGCAATCCGTACAACAGTTTTGTGGCATGGTTTTCGAGGAGAAGGACAAGACAGTTTTTGAGGAAATGAACAGCAGCTAAAGGTATGGATTCCTAGATGGCTGGGCACGTTTTTCAAGGCAACCATCACAGATTTCAAGGAGGTAGCTCTGCTGTAAATTTCTGTACAGTTCGTACGGCCGTACAGCTAAGTTTTGGGCACGATTTCCAAAACTGTCATTTGCTGTCATAAATTTCTGTTTTGAGTTTTTTGTTGTTTTGGCATGTTTTCCAAGGCGGAGGAAAGCACAGAAAACAAGATAAGTCTGTAATTTATTTGCTGGAATTTTTTCTGTATATTTCACCTTTCTGTAAAAGGATTTTCCAGAAATAAGGAGGAGCTTTCGAACTGGTTTTCCCCAAGAGTTGTAGAAGGTTTTTCTAGGGTCATATTGACCAAAAATCAGTGTGTCTATTTTTCTGTGTGGTTGATTTATTTTGCTGAGTTTTATTTCTGCATTTCCAGCATTGTGAAAATTTCCAGAATTTGTGTTCTCAGAAAATATTTATTTTTTTCAGCTTGTTGAATGTAAGGCTATGATAATGGACATTTAACTATATGGAGAAATAAGGTGAAACTGAAAACCAAGGTGGGAAAAAGAAATTTCTACATAATATGTGCTCATGAAATGGCTATGTCAAAAATTGCGTTTCCAAGCAACATTGCCTCCTCCCTTCGCCTTGTTGCCCGACCCTGGCTCTCTTGTCACATATTTCCACAATGGATATTTGGGGTCTTGAGTTTGTTTTCTCTGAACATTTGAAGCTGTTGTTGCAGCTCCACTTCCAATAGATGGAATACTTGTAGACCCTGGTGAAATAGGGACAAGAGGGGCATCTTTAATGGGGACATTCTTCCCCTTTCTTTGCTCATTCCTTGCTGCCCTTGATTGAGCCATTAATGCTGTAAGAAATAAACAAAAATGACCAAATGTGTAAAACATATGCACATGCAAACCAAATGCAAAAAAATAGAGAGACAATGCACTTACCGGTTGCTTGAATCTCCTTGAAAATGCTCCCTTGCTCCTTGTTACTCCTTTCTCCTTGCTCAACTCACACACTAACACAAGTGAAAAAACAAATGAGAAATCACAATTTATAAGTGTTGGGATGCTTTTCCACGTTGTACCAGTCCGGCATATCGGGATTCGATCGTGTTTGTACAGGACACGATTGGGACTCGTCGTGTCCTGTATGGACACAATCGAATCCGGTCAAGTGGACTCGAATCCCCACAAATCGTGTCCGATTCGATCGATTCGGGACATGTGGAGGGTGGAGGACGAATCCAGTTTCATAGCATTTTTAGTAGGGTCATGATAGAGGAGTTTGACAACCAATGTCACTGACATCAAGGTACATATAGGGTTTGGTGCTCTTGTTTAAATACGAGTCACATACCCTATTACATGACAAAATCGAATGGAAGCATTGTGTTGACCACTGGAGTGGCACTTGATGATAATGAGAAGACTCCGTGCCCAAGGATGAACCAGGAGACATTTGTACCATCAGATATCATCAGTTCAACAAAGTTTTTAAACTCTACTTCTACTTCTTATCATTTTCTCTTGTACCCAGATTCCATGCCCTACGGGGAATTGTAATAAGTGATGCTAGTAATGATGAGTTTTGAGACAGTATTGAGTCTGTAATAGGCCTAGGTAGCCTAGGACCTTGCCAACAAGTGAGTATTACTTTGGGAGGTTTTTTTTTACTTGGTTAATTATCATCTCCCTACTAGGAGTTAATAATTAATTTAGTTTTTTCCTTCAATTTTACCCCAAAGCCGGAGTACGGCTTGATGGTGAGGCTTTGGGTGACTCCTAGTGTCTAGAGTCAATGTATATTACCATACTAGATCACACAAAAAATTTCGTGGAATTTGGTTAGGTTTAGGTAGTGATTTTTTAATTTTTTAGATTTCTCGCAAGTCGAAAATTGCAATAAAAATTGTAATTGAATTGTAATAAGTGTTGTTTAGAGAAGTTGTATGGGGTATGAGTAATCAAAATTACACCTGTCACGCTCAACTTTCTACTATGACACACTTTGAGGGGTTAAAAATGTGTTTTGAACCCTCAAAACCCACTTTTCCTAAGTTTAGTGGGAAATCTGGCAATTAATTAAGCCAGAAATTAAATAAATGGAGAAAAATAAATATCCACACATGCTAAATGAGGTGGAAATGAGGTGGAAAATTATGGAGGAGTTAAAGTGAAGTCCCAAGGTGATATGGACTCCTAAAATCAAGGAAAAGAAATGTGCTCAAATAAAATTGAATTTTCGGCATTAAATGAGAGTTGCTTACTTGGAAATTCGAATTTGTGAAGTTAGTGCATATTTGGGAGGATTTGGGAGAATATTTGGTGGAGATTTTTGTGGGAAAATGTCCCCACATGGGTTACCAACCATATACACATGTCATTCTATCATAAAATTCGAATTTGGCACATAAGGGAAGAAGAAATTGATGTCCACTTGCCAGAATTTGATTTTTACACTTGGCATTGTAGCTCCACTTACCAATTTCGAATTTGCCTTGGGATCTCCTCCCTCTCACCACTTGGCATATGGTTCTTCATTGGGATTTGCTCTCAACTTTCTATATAATGGAGCCATGGGCTCTCATATCGTAATCATTGTTTACTAGCTATTGTGCTTGCGGAAGCGCTGCTGCTTTGTACACTTTCAGAGATATCAATAAAGACTTTGAGGTTTCATTCATGAGGTGTTCCTCCTTTTGGAGTGTGATGAATTGTTGATCATTGGTATAATTCCTTTTACTCATACTTTGATCTAATTTGTTTTCATATGCTCTTGTAGATTTGTTAATGTAGAGCTATCTTACATTGACATTTGATTTAGGAGTATGCTCTAGGTATAGAATGCTCTAGTTGGTTTCAAATAAATCTCTAGAGTTTCTTATCATTGTTTATTGCTAGATATATATGGAACTAATTCTTGATTGAAGTTTTGTAGAGGGAACATCTTGTTGGGATCAAAGAATCAAGTGTTGGGGGAAGTCTTTGGAGAGACCAACCCACTCTTGATACATTCTCAAAGGAGCTCTCATTTGTTCTTTGAACCTTCATAGTCTTATCTTACAAAGTGATTTTGCAGGGGTTTTGAGACATAATTTGTATACAAGCCAAATACTTCTAAATTTGAATATCTTTTAAAACATTATACTTCATTGCTTTCATTTGCTATCTAAGAGCTTGAATATGACTAAGCAAAGAGGAGAGTTTACTCGAACTCTTTGGCTTAGCTCTTTGTAAATTGTTGTGCAATATTTTGTAATTTTATCTATCTAATATTTGATTGGTTTTGTAGCCCTCTTTCAATTTTTTTATTGTGACAGTTTGAGTGGACAATACAAGAAATTACTAACAAGTTGTTGCGGGACCTTTGGGTTGAATTTCAAATGAGGAAGATAACTCTCTCTTCTTTGGTTGTGGGCATAGAAGAGGCTTAGCTTCTCTTCTCCTATTGTAAAGTCTGAATTTATTTTGAGTTCTTAGAAATTCTCACCGAGGAAAAGTCTATGGTCTCAATTTTTATTTGTAAAGACTTTCCTTGGTTTAGAAAAGGCCTCATGGTCATTTCATTCTTGTAAAATTAATAAAAATTTCTGTTTTTGTTGTGGGAGCATGGGTTTTACCCATTGACATCCCTATCTCTCCATTTCAAAGGAGAGAATTTGTAGATGGATTGACTTAGTGGTTTTGACATTTTCATTTTCTTTCACATCACATATGCATGCTCTAATTGGAAAGTAACACAAATCGCATAGTCCTTTAATTTCTTAATTTTCAATCTCATTTGCCATCACTTACTTATGTTTTGTGATCTATTTCTCATTTGGATAAGTTTCACAATATACTACAAGTTAAGAAGCATAGCACTTTCAATTTATGGCAACTTGAGTTATTGTTCTAGCTATGAAGCATATTTAATTGAATCATCTCCATATTTTACATAGCACTTGCAAACTCACTTTCATATCATTTAGGCACTTCACTTTTCATACTAGACTTGCATCTCTAAAATTTACCTCCAACTTAAGTTGGTTGAATAGATGTTTTAGGGACCCTCTACCTCTATGGACTCCTCACTGTGAGATCCAAATATTTGGGCGAGGGCGAGGTCTGAGGATTAGAGTTCAATTGTAACCTTGCTTTAGAACTAATTAATAAAATAAACCAAGAGCACTATCTCATCACATTTACTTGCAAAGTTCCCAAATTTTTTGCTATCTTGATAGTTTAAAGATTCACATGCAAATATTATCTCAAGAAGCACTTTGGATGTAAGCATTTTAATTCCTTAAATTTTGCAACAAGTTTAATTCTATGGTACTTGGAAATTTGCTTCTACATACAACTTCATTGCATGTTGTCATTTTAATGCTCATTATGCTTATGGATGATTGATATATCTCGTTTCATTGGTAAATACCCTTATTTGGTGTTGCAAATTTAATTGCATATTGTGATCTTGGTCTAACACCTCCTTTGTGGGATTATTGTCATTATATCTTGAATTTCATTTTTGAGCAAGCATTTGTTATCTACTTTAAAGCATTGGTCTATATTTTGAACATGTTATTGAATATTGCTCATATACTTATATGCTTGTTTACATATTGGAATCGAGTCATCTTTAATGCTCATTATGCTTATGGATGATTGATATATCTCGTTTCATTGGTAAATACCCTTATTTGGTGTTGCAAATTTAATTGCATATTGTGATCTTGGTCTAACACCTCCTTTGTGGGATTATTGTCATTATATCTTGAATTTCATTTTTGAGCAAGCATTTGTTATCTACTTTAAAGCATTGGTCTATATTTTGAACATGTTATTGAATATTGCTCATATACTTATATGCTTGTTTACATATTGGAATCGAGTCATCTTTGATAAGTAATTCCTTTTAAACAATTCTCCTAGAAATCTCACATCTTTAACTTAGTTTTCCTTTAGGGACCACCCCCCTTAGCTAACCTAGGAGATAGCTTAAACGGAGAGAGTTGAGAATAGGTGACAACCCCTTCTCTGAGTTCCTTGCCACCAACCACACCTGTGGGGTTGAAGGCTTTTCCCACTAACTGTAGGTAGGTGTAGGTGGCAAGCGATAACACATTGCAATCCCCCCAATCTTGAAATCCTGAAAAACTGATAAGTCTGCTGGATTTTGAGTGAGATCTAAAATTCTATTTTCTCCATATGAAATCTAATGAGGTCAAAACCGCTCTCAAACATCCAGAGTCATTTCATGGTAATGTTAAAATTTATGTAAAAGGATGAAAATGAAAGATAAAGGGGAATGCCACTTTTAGTTTAAGAATTTAACATTACCATGAATTACATATCAATACTAGGGACATAAACTTAAATATTAAGCTACCCTACTTAAAAACTCTTGTTTCTTTGAAAAAAATTGCATTTGGAACAACCTTTTGAGGAATCAATGCTTACAGGAATTAGTGTTTTATTCCTCTTTCTTGATAATTACTTGTGAATTATGTTGGTTTTTTTTACTTCTTTATTAGTTTATCTTTCATCAAGCAAATACGAAATTATATGTATATGAAGACCACAAGAACAAGAGACATAATATGTAGGCACTCAGCCAGTGCAATATCCCTTCAAGGGGAAAGCCTAGTCCAACTCTTCCACTAGTAGATTCAAATCAAGATGAGAAAATCCAAGACCTCTTAGATCTAGACAAATACCTCCTCCAACCACCAAGTCATCCCTTAATTCCAATAGATCATCCCCGTCAAAGTCTCCAAGTGACAACTTCCCAGTTGCAACTTCAATCCAAAATTTCGGCCCCTAGCTTTAGATTTTCAGTCCTCAGCTTCAGAATTTCGGACCTGTAGTAGACTTAGAATTCCGGACCTGTAGTAGACTTAGAATTTCGGCCCCAACAACTTCCCAAAAATTTCGCACGTGTGAGAGATAGATAGCCAAAAAACTCGAATTAGGTCTTCCCAACTTCTTTCGTCCTTCTCTAGCTACTTTGCTCTCTTTTTCTGCTTCTCTTCCTTGTAGATCAAACTTGTTGTGTTAGTGCTCCAAATAGTTTGAATTGCCTCTCTATATATAGCCTTTCTGCTGGGTTGAATTGCCCTAATGTAGGCCGACTTCATGGGGCCAAGGTTGACTTGGCGTGGAGGTGACAAATAACCTTTTTGACTAAAAAATAATTCTTTTTACAACTGTTGTCACATGAAGTGTACACCTTAGGCGCAACGCTTAGAACAAGGGCTGTCACTCTAAATCCCTATTCACTTCGTTTAGACTCTCTCCTAGCTAAGTCAAGGGGTGTAGTCTCTAAGGATGATAATGAAGGAAAACTTGTTGGAACAACAAGTCTAGGAGATTAAGGGCAAGGAAATTATTATTAGTGTAACTTGATTATTAATTAAAGCAAGTGTGAGAGTTTATGAGCAATGTATATCAAGATAATTGCAATTGGGATCAGTAAGGCAGATACAAGATATAAATGTAACAGACCAGTGCCTTTACAATGCTCAATGGAAACTTAGAGACTTGCATGCAAATAGATATGTTGGACATTAGGTTCAACACTCCTCGTGTGTTTCACAACATGGACTAACTGCCTCTCGTGGATCCTAACTTTGGCGATTGTAGCGGAGACTAATGCTTTTGGGTTTTGGTCTAACGACAATCGTGATTCCAACAAGTGGTATTAGAGCAATAGTTCTCGAGTTCGAAACTCACCCGACTCATGCTGGGGGGAGATTGTTGGACATTAGGTTCAGTGCTTCCCTTGTGTTTCACGACATGGACTAACCACTTCTCGTGGATCCTAACTTTGGCGATTGTAGCGGAGACTAATGCCTATGGGTTTTGGTCTAATGACAATCGTGATTCCAACAAGATGTTCAAGTTACAATATCAACAATGCTATGAGAAGAGTTAGAGATGGCACAATATCAAATATGAGCAAAAAATAACTTGCACAATAGAAATAGCTTGTACTTTCAAGAAAAAGCTCAAGGTAAATGTCATGTCCCCAATTAATAATTTTTCTACGGGAATTCTCAATTTTGCAATTTTTGGCACTTAGTAAATATTTGGCATATAAACTTAGGAAAAGTGGGTGAAAAAGGAAAATTTGTTAAGGTGGCACCCCCAAACATTAGAAAAGTCAAGAAATTTGATGGGAAGTGGAGAGTGGGCGCCACTCCAAGGGAATACACACCCCTTGGAGGAATTCGAATTGGGCGAGAGAGGGAACTCGATGGGTGGAGTCCACAAGGAGCATGAGGGATGGTTGGCTATAAACTGGAGGTGACACTCTCATTTTGGGGCCTTTTTGCAAATTGAATTTATGATTTAGAGTACTCTTGAGCTGCTTAGCCAAGACTATTAGTGCTGCTTAGCACAAGGAGATTTTCAGGAGGAAATCTCAGCTCTTCCTTTGGTGGACTGAGAGTCCCACCCTAGGAGAGAATTTCAAAGTTTATTGGAGAGGAGATTGCTAGAGTTTGTGCGACATTTCTAGCGATAACTCAACTAGTTAGAATCTCCAGGAGGACGCAGGGCCATAAGTTTGTACCACTGATTTGAGGAGTTTCCAAGGGAGTTCCAGCTAGAGAAATTAGGAGAAAATATCGAGGTTGGATGAGAATTTGTGGTAATTTGTATAGGTGGAGTCTACAGCTACAGAGAAAACCCAAAATTCGTCCTCTAGGGTTTGCGCAGTAGTTTTATGGGTAGAATTTGTGGGCCTAAATTTCCAAGGAAGCATTTCTAAATTTTGCTCCGCCATTTGGAGGGAGGAAACAAGGGTATATCAATAGTCACTCTTTAGGGGGGACACAGAACCAGTGGAGGAGGGCATAGCCCTAATTTTTGGTAATTCTGGGAGGTCGAAATTAGCCCAAAACTGATGAAGACTTCCACTTAACGGAAGCTCCAACTCTACGCATGCTAACTTGATGATTATTCCTTTAAACTGGAAATAACTCATCCTAACTGAAGTCTAACTCATGAAGACAACTCGAGGTCTTCATTGGCTAAGGCACAAGCCAAAAGACCTTACTCGCTACATTTTCAATACTCCCTCCTAGTGAGGAAGATACTTCTGGAAGAACCTCTTCCACCTGGATCTGTCTTCAACTTCACCACTTTATTTGCTGTTGCAACTGCTCCCTCTGAAGTAGAAGATTTCCTTGCTTTTTGTTGGAAATATAGTAGTCGTGGTCGGTATTTTCATCATGAAGAAATTGGAAGAACCCATTATTTTAAGTTGTTTGGGCCCGTTGGAGGCACCCATTTGCCCCCCTTTGAAGACTATATAAAGGATACCTCCTCTCCTCATTTGACACATCGATCTATCTCATACTGAGCTCTGTTCCAACGAAGAAAGGAAGGAATTAATGGTAATATTAAATTCTTAGAATAGAATATGAAAGATAAAGGAGAATGGCAACTTAAATTTTTAATATTACCATTAATTGTTTTAGGATGTTTGAGAGTGGTTCCAACCAAGCTTACTTGGGAGCAGGAGCAAAAACAGGGAGTGGGAGTGGGAGCGGGTGCACCATTTTCAGAAGCTCTCGGTTTGGGAGTGTTTCGGGGTGCGTTTTTTTTTATAATATATATATTTCTATATTTTGATGTGCATATATGTCAACAAAAACATGTAAAATGATGAACTAGACATAAAAAACATAAAACATAGATTGAACCATATAACATCAATCATCTAGAAGTTATAATCTTCATCAACCACGTCCACAAGTTAGAAACATACAACATATTGACTCTTGAGTCTCGTGATTCATCAATCTTAAACTTTCAAGCTTTCAAAATTCAATATATAACATTTATCATCATTGATTCATTGATCACCATACTTGTACTTGTAAGCTAAGTGTAACCATTAGTAATTACAATTTACAACAAAGAATATTTAACATGAAATGAAATGTTATAAAATGAAACGAAATGAAACAACTTTCAACTTTCATGAAGCATCATATTCATAATTGATAATGAGTTATATACTTATAGCTGCCAACTTCAAAGTTTCAAACTTCAAACTTAAATTGTCATATATTGTTTACAAAAAATATGATAATAAATATGAAAGAGTCAAGTTTCAACAGTTATAAAAAGTTAAAAACTACTAGAAATTAGAAAAGACTAGTAAACTGCAAATCTATTTTATCTATTGCTTGGCCTCTTGCCACGAGAAATGTCTAATTTTTGAGCAACTCGTGGTAATGGTGGTCTTATAGCACTCTCCTCCCGCATAGTATCACGACCATAACTAGAAGGCGCATGTCCTCCACGTGAGGATGTAGGCGGAGGCTGCGTCAGCAAAGGAACAATAGTTGGAACTCGAACACTGGCATTGGCACTGCTACTGGATGGTGGGTGTAGCAGTGGCATTGCTGCTGTTGCTTCATCCTCATCTCTCAAAAATTCTACTTCCAATTCTTCTAGATGTATAGTGTCGTCCTCCAAATTATCGTCCTCTGGGTTGTTGTCCCAAAATTTATATGATAGATCGTCATAAGCCCGATCACAATAATGACACAACAACCTCAAGTTGTAGTGCACATAAACCAAGCTTTCTGCTTGGTTTTCATTGAGTCTGTTTTTTCTCACATTATGTATGAAGCTGTAGGTGCTCCAACACCTCTCTGCTGAAGAAGTATTTACAACCTGTGAGAGAACCTTTCTTGCCAATTTTGGCAAAAATCCCATGTCGCCATATGCTTCCCACCATGTAAGAGCATCAAATTTGTCTCTATCTTCCATTGCATGCAAAGAACCAAACAAACTAGTGCAACTGAGGTATATGCCTAATTCAAGGCACAGATTAGCACACTTCTCCCTATCAGGGACAACCTTGTCTAATGCTTTCATATATCCCTCTTGTACCTCTGGATCTGTATGAGGTTTGATCCTAACTCCACCCCTAGGTGCAGGTTGGCCCAACCAAGATGGAGAGTGGTATTTTGGCATAAGGATATACGCCAAGGCATGTAGTGGAACATTAAGTTTATTCCACCGTGCACACACACAATTGTGAATCATTGAATACAAGTGGGGATCATTTTTCTTAACAACATCTTTTATTTGCCCCAACATGCTATCCATTCGCTCATACACCTCCCCAATCACTGGTTTATATGTATCTACAAAGCGAATCATGCTATAAATGGGCTTGGTGAAATTCAAAATTACCCTCACACGTGCCCAAAACGTACCATCAAGAGTGGTCTCTTCCACCTGTTCAAAACATTGCCTGTCAACTGATGTAGTTGCCCTGTCCTTTAATACTTGCTAGTGTGGACTTGATACCATGCTAGCCAATGACTCTCTTTCCTTCAAAAGGCGCTTGAAGGTGAGGTAATAATTAGCAAATCTAGTCTTTGCAATCTTCAACAACTCCAACCTTGAGTGACTGCGGAAAATCCCATGGGTATTGCTATGATTTGTAATAAATCTTATCATTTTTTTCCTCTCGTACAAATCACCAATCCATCTGTATTGAGGTTGTTTGCTTTTAATTATATCATGCATCAAAAGGTTCATTGTGTGAACCAAACACCCAGACCAAATTATGTTGGGGTATGTATCCTCAATAATTGCTCCTACTGCCTTACAATTAGCAGCAATATCAATGATGACTTGGATGACATTGTATGTCCCAATACGCTCAATTGTGTCAAGTAATGGTTTTGCAATGTTGATGTTGGTCTTGAACTTATCTGAATAATCATATGATGAAAGGAAGATTGCACCACTAATAGACACAACAAGAACACTTATCAATGGATTGCCTTTTACATTTGTCCATCCATCAGATATGGACACCCCATGCTCATTTCAAGAACTTGTCATTCTACTCAAAGAATGAGTTATTTTCGCTTTTACATGATCAAGTCCCACGGTTCTAGCCTTGTCATACCCAGGGCTCTTGTATCCTTTGGGGGCATCATTAATGGCAGAAACCATTTCATGCCCATAAGGTGAGCGAAGAACATTGAATGGTACCCCATGTGCATAGAGAAACCAATTTTTTTTTGAATCCACATCATTCCTAGATGCTTCGTCAAGGAAATCTGATATGGCTCTATGCCTTAAAGAGATGTTTGCTCTTGTGCCAGGTGTGCCTCCATATCCACTGCCATGGGTGGAAGTTGATGGAATTCTTTGTGCATGATGTGATGGTGGATAGGATTCTAAGAAACCATTGGATCTTTTAGATTTGTATTGGGCTTCCTCCTCTTCCTTATGTATTTAGCTCTATCTGTTGCTGACACACTTACACAAGCTATGATTCCTACATTTTTATCTCCATCCCATGGCTTTTTCCCACAAAGGTGCTTTCTGGCACGAGTGTATGAACCTATGTAATGTTTTTTGCAATGGGGGCAAAACAATTTATTGGTTCCACCCGCTTTCCCTGCTTCAGGCCTAGTAACATATTTCCACAATGGTGTTGGTCAATTTTAGTTGGTGTCACTGTGGTCTCATTATCTCCACTCTCCCCTTCCTCTTCACCATGGTACTCCTCTTCAGGATTTTCATCAAATTCACTATAACCCACTTCTTCATCCTCCTCTTCTTGAATAACCCTCTTTCATCTACTCTCCAACACCATAATAACAAAAAAAGGAACCAACAGGAAGAAAATGCCAAGCCATATAGCCATGATGTTTCAAGTTTTTAGCGTGCAAAACAATGGAGGAATGCCAAATGGGATTGGGAAAAAATGCAACATAGAAAACAAAAAATTCAATTTTTCATTTTTCAAAAAATTAAAATGAACATAGAAAAAAAAATCTAGAGTAGACTCTAGAGTGTAGATCCTACCTCTTTGGCCTTCAATCCCAAGCTCTAATATCCTCTCCAAGCTGCAAGCTCCTTGCTCTCTCCAAGCTCTCCTTTCGCTTGCTCTCTCTTGCTCTCTTGATAATGATGATAATGAGGGAGAGAGGGATTTTTATTCCCCCCCCTCCCCCCGCGCTCCCCCCCTCTTTTTCTCCAAAAAAAAATGCGACCTTCCCTCCTTCGCATGGCTGGCGACCATTGCTCCGGGCGGGAGCATTTTTGAAGAGGAGCGCTTGGGAGCAAACGCTCTCTCCTTAAAACTCTCCTGAAAAATCAGGGAGCGTTTTTTCTGTCTCGGGAGGGTGCTCCCTAATCCATCTTGCAGCGCATTTTGGGAGCGGGGTCGGGGGGGGGGGGGGGGGGTGCTTCCCCACAACCCTGGTTCCAACTTCATTAGACTTCACATGGAGAGAGTAGAATTTTAGATCCATCTAAAATCCACTGGACTTAACAGTTCTAGGAATTTTAGGATTGGCAGGATTGCAACATTCCACTGGATGTTAGATTTCATATTCCAACACTTGGCATTTAATTCCTAGCATAAAAACTTACTGAATAAACACACATCTAGGTTCCTAACAAATTCAATGGAAGCAAATTTAAATAATGATCTCAATCACAATGATAAAAACATATTTTTGCCCAACAAGCTTTTCATTAACAAATCCAAACTTACATGGGATCTCGTCCTCAGATAATGGCTTGTGAAAAATCGATAAAGATATTGCTTATTACAATCAACTGGTAATTATCTAATGTATTTAATTATGAGCAAACTTATTTTACTGCAAATACTTAATACAAACACGATTGCAATATTCACCAAAAATAAACTATAGGAACTCTAAGAAAAACTAATCGCAAGATGGACACAATATTTTCCAACAAAATATCTTTGGAAAAACTGTGAAAATTTATGAGCACAGAAATCCTACTGCTAACTATTGATTTACTTCTCCTACTTGATTTATTACACAAGTTATTTAACTGAAATATTTAGAAAAACTTCGAAGTAAACACAAATAGCAGCGTACACAAATATAGATCATTCACTGAACATCACACACACATGACAAAGGACACAGATTTTTCGGACAAATGTCCTTGGAAAAACCCTATGCGGGAAAACCAGTGCAACATATCAATGTGGAAAAAGTCGAAGTCGGGATTAAATCGGCAAGGGTCCAAGAGTTGAAATACTCGATAAAGTCGGGAGTTTTTTGAAAAAGTCGGCAAAACTAAAAAAATACAAAAATATTCATTTTTGGAAAAAATCCTGACTTTAAAAAAAAAAAAAAAAAAATTATTAAAGAAACTACCTCACTCAAGATTTTTTCAAAAAAATCGGCAAAAAGTCGGGACTTCGAGGATAAAATCGCGACTTTTTCAGGGATGAAAAAGTCGGCAAAAAGTCGGTCGATAAAGTCGGCTCCAGGAAAAATTCGGGATTTTTTCAAAAAGTCGGGACTTTTTGCCGACTTTTTCCACACTGCAACATATATGAGGGTTTATTATTATTAAGCAACAATTTCTTAGTACATCTAGGGTGTCACAACTCGGGTCACCCAATAGAGAAAACCTTGACAACCAGAGAAAAATGTGAGATATACCTCACTCTCGCAAATCTCGGCTGATTCGAATGAGCAACTGGTGAAACCGCTGCTGGCTTTGCGCAGCTATTGCGTCATCCTGCTTAGCCTTGGTTGAGGGATTGCATCACCCTAGCTCTACGTGGATCTGCTTCTCTCGAGTCTGGTTTCAGCTCTGCTGGCTCTAAAACCCCTGCTTCCAGTGAATTTCGGACTTCTTCTTGGAGACACTGCGTTGCCCCTGCGTGAGCCCTGTGTGCGCCTGCGTAACTTTCCTGAGGGACTGCGTCACACCCTCTGGTGGCTGCGCTATCTCCACTGCGTCTTTGCTACCCTTGCTCTGCGTTGTACTCTTGGACCTCTTGACCAATCACTGGATCTGCCCCTCACTGCTTCTTTGAATCACTCAGATCTGATCTTTGTCCGGGCACTGCTCCGTCAGAAGAATTAGATCTCTTAGTTTTTGTGTGTGCTCTCCAACTGACCCCAAGCCCTTCCTTTATACTTTTCTTGTTAACACATCAACGACCGTGATCTAATTTCTAATCGACGGATAAGATTAAAAGAATGCTTGATCCATGCCACTTAGAACATTCTCATCACATGTGTAAATTAGTTCACTTTAATTTTTTAATTTCCTTAAGTTAGACTTTTAGGGTCCCCATTAAAAAATTTAATTATTTGAATAACTTTCACTCCAGATGGAATTTCTCCAAACGCTTTCTGGGTCTTGGAGATCTCATGTGTTCCAGGCTCTCCACAAAATTTCGGAGCTAGAGCACATCTGATGCTACCTCAAAATCTCAACAAAAACCCCGAAGGGAAAACCAATTCTTCAGATTTGAGGGTTTTATTAATCTTCAACAAATTATGCAATTGATAAATATTACAATACTACTTTCAAAACCCTGAAAAAGCTCCGAAAAATATTTCTTCACGTCCACAAGTTGATCTAACCCTTAGAAGGCTCATGACCTGCCTCTGTAACCTGACACAACCTCACACTGTAAAATATGACCTGTACGACCTCACAAGTGTGGCTGCTGGACCCTTTGATGTTCACTGCCTAGACGAAATTAGCCTCTCAACCCTTCTGGCAACTTGTACAACCCACTGGCAATCTCGTACGATCTGCTCCTTCCAATTACGACCTCTCTCAGAGAAAATACGACCCTCTTGAAGCACTCAATAACTCGATCTCCTTGTTTGCAGAAGAACTCTGGGAGAATTCCTCCTCCGGATATCGGAAACTGGAAGAATGTTGATGAAAGAAAACAACATAAAATATTCAGTTGTTCAACTGCTGCTAAAACCCTCACTGGTGTCAATCTCAATAACCATGATTCTGATCTCATAGGATGCCCATCGATTTCCTTTATAATATCTTCGTTGAGAAATCAATGACTATGATCTAGATCAGAAATGATCTAATCGATGGCTAAGATCGCTTAGAAACTTTTCTAGAAGTCTCCAAAGGGAAATCTACCATGTCTCAATTATTACTAATTAATTAATCTGTTTCCCCAAGTTAAAACTTAGGAAAATAATTAAAACTGATTAATTAATTTAATTAAGACATTTCCATTCAAAAGAATAACTTGGGCTTTCCAGATATTTTTTGCTCTTGTGTTATGAGCCTCACTGACACCACTTGAGGCTAGAACACATGTCTGAGCTACATCAACCAACACTCCCTCTTAGCGAGGAAGGTGTTTTACGATGTACACCATTGTGCTACATGCTCACAACTGGAGTACCTGTCACCTTGAGTACCCTGTGGCCCATTCCACTATGCCACAACTCTCCTGACAACTACTGCAAGCTATGAGTACAAACTCATTCTCTATCCGCTTAGAAAGCTCATCTGCGACTACCACTGTTTGCTTCTCGCCCTTCTTGTGACCTTTCTTCTTGTGCGGGCAATTGCTGCGGTAATGGCCAAACTCGTGACAACCATAGAACTTGATCTTTGACATGTTCTTCTTTTCCTCCTTGGAGTTGGACCCTTTACTTGATCCCTTCTTCACTTTGCCCTTGCTCACAAGAGCAACATTTTCTCTGTCATCTCCCTTTTGCTCGAAACTGCTGCTAGTGCCACTATTGCCTTTCACAAGGCTCAGTCGAAGCTCCTGCTATGTAAATTCGTTCCACAAGCGGTCCCGAGTAGGAAAATTAGATCTTCCACTAACCACTTGCACTAAAACATCCCACTGCTTCTGAAACCCATTCAGGGCTGTTCTCACAAGCTCTTCGTCATTTACCTTCTCTCCAATGGCTGCTAGCTCATCTCTGACTGTCCTGATGTTGGTGAGATAACTGACAACGTTCTCTCCCTTATTTTTTCTAGTGCTTCTGAGCTTCTCTCTTAGGATGATTTTCTGATTCATATTTTTGTCCTCGAAAAGTTTGTTGATGGCATCCCACATCTTCTTGGCCGTATATTCTTCTCCCAAATGTGGAACAATGTGGTCCTTGACCCCATCTAGAATAATACGCTTGGACTTGGCATCATCTTTCCGGTATTTATGCAACATGATAGGATCTGTTGGTACAACAACATGTGGCGTAGCAAACTCCTTCAGTCCATCCTCTTCCAAAATAATAAGGCACCAGATTTTCTAGACACCAAAGTTAGATGCACCGTCCAACCTATCTTGATCCCTCAATCCCACTAAAGTCATTATTGAAGCCCTCAAGAGAAACTAAAAAATATCTCTTCTACCAGCCAACAAAAGTACCTAGAAAACCTATGGTCTCCTTCAGCAAGTGATCTCATCTTCTCTGAGAATTTTTGGCTTTCTTGCAAAACAATACTACTTGTGTGACCTATGGGTAGCAAACTGGCCTCACGGCCTATCCTTTGGAAGTCTTGTCCTTCTAAAAGGGACTCGACCTCACCTTCTCGGGCCTCCTGGAGTATTTCGACCCTCAATACAACCTCAACACCCCACACAAGCGGCTAGATTTGGGCAACATGGCCTTCTAGATACTTTCACGTCCTGACTGAAAATCTCGGTCTCTCCTGCAGAATATGACATTGTTAAAATTCCTCCAAGTAAGTCTGGAACAAACTGAAGAAATCGATCTAGGTATTAGACCCTTGGCTTCTTCTTCCAAAGCCATGCACCGATCCACTCTAGTAAACCTTTGTGCTTAAGACCTGCTCTGATACCATGTGAAAAATTGATAAAGATATCACTTATTGCAATCAACTAGTAATTATCCAATGTATTTAAGTCTAAGAAAAAATATTTTACTGCAAATATAAAATAAAAACACAATGGAAATATTCACCAAAAATAAACTGCGGAAACTTTGAGAAAAACTAATCAGAAAATGGACTCAATATTTTTGGACAAAACGTCTGTGGAAAGCCCCCAAAGGGAAAACCATTTCTTCAGATCTGATGATTTTATTGATCTTCAACAAATTTTGCAATTGATAAATATTACAATACTGTTTGCCAAACCCCGACAAAACTCCGACAAAATATTTCTTCACCTCCACAAGCCGTTCTAACCCCTAAAAGGCTCACGATCTCCCTCTTCAACCCGATACGACCTCACACTAGAACATACAGCTTGTAAGACCTCACGTGTGTGGCTCCTGGACCCTTTGATGCTCACTGCTTGGATGGAATTAGCCTCTTGGCCCTTCCGGCAACTCATACGACCCACTAGCAATCTCGTACGTCCTCCTCTGAATCTTGGAAACTGGAAGAATAGTGATGAAGGAAAACTCCGGAAAATATTCACTGCTTCCACTGTTGCTGAAACCCTCACTGGTGTTAATCTCAATAACCATGATCATGATCTCCAAGGATGGCCATCTATTTCCTTTATAATTGCTCGTTGAGAAATCAACGACCAGGATCTAGATCTAAAATGATCTAATCGACATTTAAGATCGCTTAGAAATTTTTCTAGAAGTCTCTAAAGGAAAATCGACCATGTCTCAATTATTACTAATTAATTAATCTATTTCCCTAAGTTAAAACTTAGGAAAATAATTAAAACTGATTAATTAATTTAATTATGACACTTCCATTCAAAAGAATAACTTGGGCTTGGAGATATTTTCTGCTCTTCTGTTTCTAGCCTTACTGACACTACTTGAGGCTAGAACACCTGTTCGAGCTATGCCAACCACCTAAGAAAATATAGATACAATAACCTAGATATGATCAATAGATTTGCCTTAGATTGTTTCTTGATATTTATTGCAGATCCATATCTCTAGCCTCTCTGCGCTCCCTCAGACCCAACACACCGCTCATTTAGATGTCTGTCTTAATCTTGTGCTGCTGTAATTGTTATCAGAACCGAACCGATCATTGAATTGGTAGACCCCTTGGTCCGAGAACCAGTCAGAAACTGGTAAAAAGCCAGACCAAAAAACTGGTCAACCAAAAGCACATAAAATATTCAAATTTGAAAGAAAAACATATATATTCATGTGCATCCATATGAATCCAAACCATTTATACACAAATAAGCAAAAGTTCTTATATAGCATGTAAGGGTGCACATAACCAAAATAGAACCGAGTGCAATCCATCTCTAAACCGAAAATACATCGACACACAAACTCCATATGGCATCTATCATCCAAAAAAATCATGCTACAACAAATACCTACATATCATCAAAATCATTGGCTATATTGGGATCTTCATCATCAATATCACCCTCTAAGCATTAAAATAAGATAGAAAAAGCATAGCATGTCAATTCAAGACCTTGTTTGAGTGATGGGTACTTTTTTTAGCAGGCTCATGATAGAGGAGTTTAACAACCAATGGCACTAACATCAAGGTTGTTGGAAATACTGAGAGGGGGGGTGAATCAATATTTCCTTTCATTTTTTATTTTTACCAGTTAGATCATTAATAATTTAGAACACAAAATGAATAATAAGAATAAATACTTTTATTAATCTCTTCTTCCAGGGCTCCAACCCTAGATGAAGACATCAATCTTCAATCCCCCAGACTCCAGCCTATAGTTTGCCAAGCACCAACTTGGACTTCACAAGGCTCCAACCTCTAGGGCTCCAATACTATCTTCCCAAGGCACCAACCTTGGCACTTTGAGGCTCCAACCTCTAGGGCTCCAACCCTATCACTGGTACAAGCACCAACTTGGTCTTCTTGAGGACTCCTATCCACTAGGGCTCCAACCCACAACTTCAATTTGTCAAGATAAGTTCAGTAGTTCTTCATAGCTCCCAATAACATCTGCAATGACTCTTGTCAATATCTTAGCCAATACTGCCTTCTCCAAATCACTTCATCAGTGACAACCTTGTCATCTTTAGAAGGTGTCTCCATAGCTCTTCATGGTACCCAACCAAAGATCTCCAAAGTCACCTCTTGATGGCTTCAACACATCATGGTCTCCAATAATATCTTCAAGAATCCTTCAAAGTCTCTTCAGTATGCTGCCCCAAGTGTTGAGTTTTCTTGAGTGTTGGGCTAACATCGAATGTGCTGTAGCTACCAAAATTTGTGGAGGGATTAGAGTACATAAGATCTCCAAGACCCAGAAAGGGATTTGGGAATTCCATCCGGTTTGGGATATAATTAATTAATTAATATTTTTAATTAAGGACCCTAAGTCTAACTTAGGAAAATTAAAATATTAAAGGTAATTAGTTAAAACATGTGATAGAAATGAATTAAGTCACACAGATCAAGCTTTCTTTTAATCTAAGCCATCGATTCAAGATTAGATCATGGCCGTTGGTTTCCCAACGAGAAAGTATAAAGGAAAGGCTTGGGGTCAGTTGGAGAACACACACACGGAGGTAGAACACTGAGACTAAGTTGAAATTCTAGGGCGGGGTTGCTAAGAATTTTCATAAGTGTTTCAGCTGCGGAGAGAGGTAGTATTGGCTAAGGCGATGATCTAATCCTAGTGCTAAAATCAGCAAGAGGCAGAGAGGCAGCAACCAGGAGCAGCGCAGAGAAGCAGGGGCAGCAATAGTAGCTACGCAGGCCCAAAAAGGGCAAAAGGGCAGCAAGAGCCTCTCTAGGGTTATGAAGAGACCCTTCTAGGGCAGCGTAGGGTCTGCGTCACCCATTCTGGGGTTACGCAGCCCTTTCTAGGCCAGTGTAGAGGCACGCCGAAGCTGACAGGGCTGATGCAGGGGTTTCAGGGGCAATGCTGGGGTTTCTTGGGCTTGAAATTGGTTGAGTCTTGTAAATCCCGTTTGAGGGTGTGGATTAGTCAAGTTTTTGGTCTCAAAACAACAGGTTAGTTGCAGGTCTATTATTTTTCTCTGCCGCGTTAACCAGTAAGGTGTCTAGAGTTGTTGTATTGAGAAACTACTTAATAATATTAACCCTCCAGCAGCCAGAAGACCGGTTTTCCTGCATTGGGTTTTTCCGGGGACAGTTGTCCAGAAAATCTTGTGTGTCACTTTGTCTATTGGCATGTATTTTTGTTTTAGATCTGAATCGGTGAAAGTCTGTTATGTGTTTACTTCGATGTTAATCTGAATATTTCAACATTAATAACTTGTATAAAGTATAACCAGATCTAACAATAGAATTTCTGCATAAAGTAATATTCAGAAATTTTCACATGGTATCAGAGCGATTGCAGATCTAGCAGGATCACCAGTAGAAGACTGAAGAATTTTTACTGCAGAAAGCAGCAGAGAGAGCAGCAGCAGCCACAAAAAGCTAGATCTGAAGGGACAACACAACAACAGAGGGAGCAGAGCCACACAGAGGCCAGAGTGATATAGTCCTACACAGTCTTCACGCAGGCCCACGTACTTACTGTGCAGAGGCAACGCAGAGATAATGTTGGGACTGTCTGCTTGTGCAGAGGCCAGCTAGGGTGACGCAGATCTGAAGTCGTGTTGATTCAAAAGTGCCAGAAAAGTGCTATAGAACTTTAGAAGTTGCTGGTGGGGTTAAATTTCTGAAGATTCAAAATTTAGCCTAAGCACTAGGTGACAAAGAGCGGGAGGAGATCAACTTCTCAGAGGGTTTCTAGCCAAAGAAATCTGCAGATCGATTAGAGGATCGAAGAGAGTTGTTTCATTGTTGATTGGGCGGATTTCCAAGAGAGGAAATCAGTTGTCAGAGGGAGCAAAGGGTGCCTTTTTCGCCAAGGACCCTAGATCCGAGCTTCAGTAGAGAAGCAGGGAGAGGAAGATCTGTTCTGACAGAGTAGATCTGAGGAGATGGCACCTCACGGACTACGTCGTCAGGATAGGTTGGACGGCCTAACCAACTTTGTAGTCTGGAAGGCCGGAATCCTGGTAGTCATGGAGGCATCAAGTCTAAGGGACCATGTAGAAAAGGTCATAGCCACACCGACCACTGTAGATCTATTGAAGAAGCATGAGGAAGCTGCGGCACATGCCAAACGTTTCATAATGGATGGGGTTAAGGATCATATAGTTCCACACATAGCCGAAAAGAAAATGACTCATGAGATGTGGAAGGCTTTAAAATCCCTATATGAGGGGAAGTCCGTCCAGAGGAGAATGCTTTTGGAGAATCAGCTACGGTCATTCATGATCACCAAGGGAGAAGAAATAGAGTCCTTCCTTTTCAGATTATAGGCAATCAAAGATTAGTTGTCTACCATGGGAGCAAAGGTGGAGGATGATGTGATGGTAAGGACTGCACTCAATGCGGTCACAAAAGAGTGAGAAACATTTGTCCAAAGTGTAACGACCCAACTCGAATTATATGGAACATAGAAATATTAGCATGCATATGAGACCTGCATATGATAGCTACATATGCATGTATCACATGTACGACACTAGTACATGCACTAAGCAATTATGAAAAGAAACTCGGTGTAGAGTAAGGAGTGAATTATTGAAGTATTGAGTAACTCCCTAACTCACCATAATATAATGAATGTATTAGTTATATCTACCATTATCATACTATAAATTAATACTTTGTTCAAAGAAAATTAAAAGCATTGATTTATGCAAATAAAAGATGATATTTTAATAAATCGAAGATATTTAATAAATAATAATATTTTAATAAATCTAAGATATTTATTAAATAATAATATTTTAATAAAACCAAGATATTTATTAAATAATATTATTTTAATAAAACCAAGATATTTATTAAATAATAATATTTTAATAAATCTAAGATATTATTTAAAATATAATATTTTAAGATATTTTTTCAAAGATATTTATTAAAAGATCATATTCTAATAAATATCAGGAATGGAGTTTGTGTATAAAAGGAGAAGAGGGGTAAACTTGATGAGGATGGGTAGTGAAGGGGAAAACTGACCCGGATGCTGTCAGAGGAGTTCTAGTTGCATGAGACATGAGCAGTGAGTTCGAGAGTTCTAACAGAGTTATGGAATGCTCTCGATTGTTATTGGAGTTTTGGGCACGGGGGCCAGAAGACTTGTCTTCTGGATCTGGGGACTGGAGAGGTTGACCTCAAATACGCTGGGAGGAAAACAACGGTTTGGTAACGGGAGCTGGAGCCATGACAAATCAGGAACACCTTCAAACACGGTTCCAGATAAGTATTAATTAGTCAATTGATATATATTCTGTTTCAAAATCTCACTCTGAATTTTGTAGTATGAATTTTGTGAATGATTCTTAATTTCAAAAATTAAGAGTTTTACACTTATGTATTTTGAGATTGATGGTTAAATTCTGAAAGTAAAAGTTTAAGGTTCTTACACATGGTATCGGAGCTTAGTTTCAGACTTTGTGGATCTTAGGGTATTTTAATCATTTATATGGGTTTCCAAGCTTGTATTGCCTATTTACGTGATAAATGGACTGTATAGATATTAGATATTCTTTGCCCTTTATCTGCAGCTTGGTAATTAATATATGAAGCAGGTTTGACGTATATAACAAAGATGTTCTGAATTAGAAACAAACCTAGAAATATTTGTGAAGTGATACACACAATTGAACCCCAGTCCAAACCTTCCAATAGCAAAAGGCTTTTCAAGTTTACTGTCTTGCCCAATGCATGAGATGGCATAAAGATCCTGAGTTGTACAAACAGTATTATTGTAACAGTATAAGCATGCCCTTGCCAATCTTCCATTTGTGGAGAAAGAAGCGATGAAGTCCCATACTGAGTTTTATCCAAGAGAAAACAAACTTCTGAAGCTCCAACATCATCTGCATTCTGTACAAGTTCAAATAAAATTCCAGGATCATCAGCATACATTTCAACTATATGCTTCAACCTAGTTGTTAAGGCTTCGTGCTGGCCAAAAGCTTCTGCTGCCCCATGCAATCCCAATTTCACTGAGTCTGCACTTTCAGCAAGTAACAATCTACGAAAAGAGCAAACACCAAGTCTCTCTGCAACAAACTTCACAAAAACAAGTTTCCGAATTGATAATTCCACAAGTAAAGGATTCTGAGTTGACTGTCTTAAGATAAATGTTCGAACTAGATCGCAAATCCTTCACACTTTTATATCACTGATCAAGGTAACAGAGATCCAGAAGTTGTAGTGTTATGATATCCGAGCTCTTTAAAGGACTTCACGACCAGATCCGTCGAGTAATTAACTTGATCCGGGCTGCTGTAGGAGGTCCGAGACTCAGTCTTTTGTGTATAAAAGGAGAAGAGGGGTAAACTTGATGAGGATGGGTAGTGAAGGGGAAAATTGACCCGGATGCTGTCAGAGGAGTTCTAGCTGCATGAGACATGAGCAGTGAGTTCGAGAGTTCTAACAGAGTTATGGAATGCTCTTGATTGTTATTGGAGTTTTGGGCACGGGGGCCAGAAGACTTGTCTTCTGGATCTGGGGACTGGAGAGGTTGACCTCAGATAGGCTGGGAGGAAAATGACGGTTTGGTAACAGGAGCTGGGGCCGTGACAAATCAGGAACACCTTCAAACACGGTTCCAGGTAAGTATTAATTAGTCAATTGATATATATTCTGTTTCAAAAATCTCACTCTGAATTCTGTAGTATGAATTTTGTGAATGATTGTTATTTCGAAAATTAAGGGCTTTACACTTATGTATTTTGAGATTGATGGTTAAATTCTAAAAGTTAAAGTTTAAGGTTCTTACACAAAGTGTCTTGGGCAGAGCGGACCTTCTCGACTGGGACAATATGTGGGAATCCTTCGTCAAGAAGAACTCCGCCGATTCACCAAGAGGCAGTACAACACGGGATCATGTAAGGTGAAGAAGGAAGAGGAAGAAGATGCAACCTTGGCATCAAAGAGGCAACAAGGGAAGAAGAAGCGTGATCTATCCAAGATCAAGTGTTTTGAGTGCGGCGAACTAGGACACTTGGCCAGCAATTGTCCACAAAAGAAGAAGGACAAGGAAGCTTCTACTTCCAAGGCTGTTGTGGCAGACGATGGGTCAGAAGATGACGTAGCCATGAGTGCTTATGAACCACGAAATTGGGGCGACATGGATCTGCAGAAATCCACCACAAGAAAATATGGGCAAAATTATTCAAGGGATTTACCCTTCCTCCAGAAGCAATCCCGACACAACTCGCCCACAAAAAACTCGGCCTCCTAAAGTCTCTACGTTAGCCTTTCCGTTGGACTGCGCAGTCACTATGACGCCAAGCCTCTGACTGGTCTCTGATGAAGTCGTTCTGCCATTTGTTGCTAAGGAAATCGTCTCTCTGGTCCTCTGAAACCTCTGCCCGACCTTTGGATCTGAGAACGATTTTCTCTCTAGCATTTTGAACTGCCCTCTCTGAAGCTACTGCGCGGAGCTCTGCATTGTCTCACTGGGATAACTCAACCCTCTTGTTGCTGCCTCTCTGGATCAGGGAAGCTTCCTCCGGATCACTGTCCCTGCCCCTCACTCACTGCTTCGATATCTGGCTCTCTCCGACAACTGATTTTTGCTACTCTGGAAATCGATCTGCCAAGAAATCGAACTGCTCAAGTGTCTTCTCCATCACAACATCTACCTCTTCTTATAATCCATTGTTGGAGCACCAACGACCAAGATTAAAACTTAGTCAATGGCTAGCATCATCTTTGGATCGATCCATGTGAGTTTCTAGACTATTCTCGCTTTATCTCAATTAATAATGATTAATTAACCATATTCCCTAAGTTTAGTCTTAGGAAATATTTAAAAATTGGTTAATAATCTAATTGAGACCCTTTTAGGCAGAATTTCCAGAATCGATTTTTGGGTTTTGGAGATCTCCTGTAAATTTGTAATCTAGCATCTCCACAAAGTTTCGTGTCTAGAACACATCCGATGCTACACAAATTAACACTTGTAACTTGGTCTAGCGATTGTGTACTGTTCCACTGGGGCTTGACGTCCTATCTGCCACCCCAACCCTCAACCCGTGTGTTGTCTTGCACCAAGCCCAAGCTGTGCCGATTGTCTATGCTGACGACTCTAGGCCCGTTGTTGATCTACCGGCCTGTGCTCTGACGTGTGCGAACCTCTATTGCTAATAAACACATCATAACTTCTTTTTCTATTATGGCTTGTGTTTTGTATGAACGCCCTTGTAGGTTCTTTCTTAGCATGTTGATCTCACACGTAGTGTCCTTCAAGGACTCCACTTCTTACGTAATGACTTTCTCTGGTTGCCAGCTGTACTATTTGGTAGTATTCCTCCTTGTTAACTATTGAGAATTAGGTAGGGAAGAGTTTAATTCAAATTTTCTACTCTGATAATTATTTGTGAGCTTACTTCCTTTACTTATGTCTTCTCTTCTTAGCTTATTATGTCTTTCATCAAGTTAATTATCAAAACACAAGAGACACAAATTTAGGCTCTTCAAGCTAGGGCCAAAACCTCTCCCTCTTGGAGAGGAAAACCCACAAGAAATTCTTCTTATAGAATTTCAGTTGACCAGTACCATGACCATGACACAGATTCTTGACCCTTGTATGCGTCCAGGACCTTGTCTTTGCTTATTTCTTGACTCCTTGAATTGATCCTTCTTTTCTGCACCGTCCTGCACCGTTCTGCACCTTTCTGCACCAACCTTAGAGAGCTCGGTCTCTAGTCCTTGGTTTCACCTTTACCTTAGATCCTTCTTATCTAGCTTTATACCCAAGACATTGATACATGCTTCTGTACCTTGGATCCTTCCTTCTATGCACTGTTTCTTATTGCATTACAAACCTGATATTTACATTAATGTCAGACTTTCCTTTGCACTTATATCATAGTCCTTGATCCAAATCTCCTCTTTGCTAAACCACAATTGTAATATTCCTTCCTCACACTTTTCTTTAGTCTTGAAACTCACACTAAACACAGACCTATTCTCCGCACTAAACATAGTCCCTTCTTCGCACTAACCATAGTCCCTTCTTCGCACTAACCACAGTCCTGATCTTGCACTGATTGTAGATATATATGACCGCAGTAATCTTAGACTCGTCCGGATTTGTCTGTCCAAATGAACCGCAGAACTATCTTATATAGTGACATCATTCTTATGTTTTAGGCCAAATTTTCAATCTATTTGTAGGCCGACATTTTCAGGGGTATGTAAGCCGGTTTGTCCACTGCTCATAAGCTGTCTAGAGGAGATATTCAACGTTGATCTTGAGCATCATATTGAGCTATGTATTCAAGCTTAATAGACAAGGTCTAGAGGCATACTTCATGGACTTGACTCTTCATATACATGACTCTTAATTAGTACATTTATGACAAGATGACAAATCCCTAAAAGACATCAAGAAGAAGTCTTTTGACCTATAATAAAAACCTTGCTCATGAAACCCATGAAGCAAGCAAAACAAAATACATTTTATTATCTGTCTTCTTCATTACATAAATACATAATTACATAGTCAATATGAAGACCGAACCTAGTTACACTTTCCAACACTAACGACTGGACAACTTGCTGTGATGTTGTCCTTTTCTTGTTTTTCCATTGCCTTGATCTTACTCTTGCTTAGACTCGTGGTTGGCTGGAGCTTCCACCCCTCAGTTTCCTTTTACATGGCCTTGATAGATGACTTATTGAATTCCTTTGCTCGTTGCAATTGTTCTCGGCTGGTGGCTGTGTTATTGTCTTTTGTGTTGACCAGTGCTCGAGCCAATTGACCTGCTCTTGGATCCAACGCCACTACGCTTGCCATTGTCTCCCATTGCTATTTTCTTCACACCAACACCGCGTGGCCTGTCGAATACCTGTTTGTGCCTTGCGGTTCGCCTCTGCATTACTCCATGCTAGTTTGGGATGTTGGTGACTAATTTTTGTCGGTCGCGACGACTAGGTGGGCCATTAGGCCTGCCAACCACCTAGTCAGCCCCCTAAACTCCGTCTTATTTTATTTTATTTTTTAATTTTTTAAAATTGTGCCCCTTCAAAAAGAAATTTGGTCCTTTTTGAGAATAATTTCTCTTCGGTCATTCGGCCGATTTACTTCGGCCCCTATTTTTTTTTTTCTTATACGATTGTCCGTCGAAACTGACCCTGAGATACAATACAAACCTGACACTTGTGATTTCGAGATTGGTTTTTCTTCAGAGTTCCAACATTGATATCTTTTAGATTTCATAACCCAACTCCTGGCATTTAATTCCTAGCGTAAAAACTTAGTGAATAAACACACAGCGAGGTTCCTAACAAATTCAACGGAAGAAAATTTAAATAGGGATCTCAATCATGGCGATACAAACAGATTTCTGCCTAACATGTTTTTCATTAACAAATCCAAACTTAGGTGGGCTCCCATCATGGGATAATGGCCCTCTTGAGAAAATACATCTACAATAACCTGGATCTGATGCAACATACTTGCCTTAGATCGTTGCTCGATCTTTCTTATAGATCTAGATCTCTAGCTTCTCTGCTCACCCTCTGACCTAGCACATCACTCACTGAGATGCCTTTCTCAATCTTGTGCTCCTGTTGCGTGTCTTTCTCCTCTCCTCAACCTTGCTTTTGTAACTTTACATCAAGCTAAATCCCTAACCCTAACCCTATTCTCAAAGTGATTGATGACTGAGATTAGATCTTGCCTCACTTATGATCAACAACTAAGATTAAAAACTTACTAAAGTAAATTAATTTACTTTTCCTAAGTTTCTATTAGCACAATAGGCCAACATTTTAATATGTGCCTTAGCCTAAGTTAGACTTAGGCTAAGTTACAGTAGCAACTTGGTCACACTAGAGTAGCCGTTCTAAGGAGAATGTGGGCGACTTCTGCACGCCTAGACACATGGGCTATGTAGAAGTACTTGCTCGAGCTATAAAAATCAACACTGACTCTATCATGTATTAGGGTATGGAACTAGCATTTAATCAAGATTACTTAGTGCTACATACCTCAATGTTAGTGGCATTGATTGTTGAACACCTCTGTCGTGAGCCTAGTAAAAATCTATGCTGCACGGGAACCCGTCCCCACCAAAATTCATGGCGTTCCCTTCGTCTCGACGTTCCGGGTACTTTGGATTCTGGAACTCGTCGGAAACTTTCCCAATTGGTCGGGGACTCCACTGAGGACTTGGGGACTTCTAGGCCGTCCCCGGGCCATCCCTCAAAAAATCGGGGACTTTTCGGGGGACTTTAGGATGTCCCCCAATATCATGCACATTAAATTGATGACAGGTCCCACAAGGTTCTTAAATTTAGACTCTTAATTTGGGATTTATAATTAAATTTTAATGACTTGTTCATGTTTATAGTTTTATTAAATTTTACTTTTAGTCTTTAAAGTTTAGCTGCTATTTAAATTTTGAAATGATTCATCATGCATCATAGAATGATTATGTAGACAGTGGTAGATTGTAGGTTGTAGCAGACTAATAGTACTTCTTAAGTTCTTGACAATGGGCAATGATGACGAGATTTGTTTTTGTGATGCACAATGATGATTAGATAGTATTAGACTTCTATATTTTATTTTGTAATTTGAATTTCAAAATTAGTAATAGTTCTAATTTTTATATTTTAATTTATCATACATGTTTATGTTGAAAGACTAAATTTAAATTTAATTTTAATTTTAATTTTCTAATAAATGTAAAATTGGTTACCGCACTTGCAGTCCCCTGAAAATTTGGGGGTGTGCTCTAGCCGTCCTGGAAACTAGTTCCCCTATACCCGCCGTCCCCCCGTCCCCACAACCAGTGCAACATAGGTAAAAATGTACCCTTCACTCAGACAAAATCACTGATTAGGCATGTTAAGCTTTTTCTACCGTATTTTATTGCTTAGAGGGTGATACCCATGATGATCCCAATAATGATTTTGATTATATCTAGTTATTTTTTGTAGCATGATTTTTTGGACTCTAGAGGCCATTGAGATCCTCTTTGCTTATGTATTTTGGTTCAGATATGGATTGGACTGAATGCTATTTTGGTTATATGCACCCTTACTTGATATATACTTCTACATATTTGTGTCTAATGGTCTGGATTCACAAGGATGCCCATTACTCTCTCTCTCTTTCTCTCTCTCTCTATATATATATATATTGTCAATATTTGAATATTTTGTGTTTTTTGGTCATCCATTTCTTTTCCTGGTTCTGGTATGATTTTGACTGGTTTCCAATTTTAGGGGTCCACCGTTTGGTGACCAGTGTGTTTCTGACAACATTAGACTTATTGGCTTACATCTCCTTTTACGTAATACTGTCAGAATATAGCAGTCAAGTAAAATACATATATTTGTTCTTTCTTATCACATTAATTAAGTGATTTGAAATTGAAATTTGCAGGTACATCCATGTGGGCAGTATCGAAAGAACACAGTTATGGGTATTTTGCAGGCGGACCATGGACTTGCTCCTTTGTTCCGTATCCATTGAAATTAGATATTCTCACTTAGTATTTCAATTCAAAGTTTTGTTGAAATCAAAAGTTCAGTCTCATCAAAACTATAAAGAAATCTTTCTACCAGTTTTGTAGTTTTTTTTTCTTTGAAATCTGCTAAATTTTGGACTCCAATGGTTCATCTTGACAGAATATCTTTATCTACCAGCAATACATCGCCTAGATAGATTAGTCTCTGGGCTTCTCATCTTTGCCAGGAACCCTTCTACAGCTGACCGTTTTCGGGAAGAGGTACTTTCTGTTACAGGGGTCATTGCTATTCTGTATTCATATTTGTACAAGAGTGATTCTATAGTTTAGTTTGGCCCCTGCTTATGATGTCATAAAACTTAGACTTCTGTTTAATACAGTTGATTTTGGTTAGGTCTGAAATCATACATTGCTAGTTCCTATCTTACAGGTAGTAGGAAATAATTTGGTGCATGAAATTTATGGAGAAGCAGTATGATAGCTTTACGAAAGTTTTTTGATTAGATCAAAATTTCCAAAGTTTAAATCTATTTTTTAAAAGGGCCAAAGTGAATGCCAGAATGGTATCATAATACTGTGCTAAGTTGTGTATTGATCCACTAGACCCAAAATGAATGAATAAACAGAGGATGTTTGCATTGGACTCATAATAAAGAGCCATGTTATGTACATTGTTATCAGAACTGGACCATTTGTCAAACTGGTCAACCCCAAAAATGTGAACTAGACCGGAACTGGAAAAAAAAACAAGCCCAAAAAGCCAGTTGACCAAAAATATATAAAAGATTCATATTTTGAAACAAAACATATATATTCATGTGCATCCATATGAACCTAAACCATTATACACAAATATGCAAAGTTTCTCATGTATATAGCAAATAGGGGAGCATAGAACTGAAGTAGCACCTTATATTCATATATCACCCTTTGAGCATTGAAATAAAATACAAAAAGCTTAACATGCCAACTCAGTGATTTTGCTTGAGTGAAGGGTACATTTTTCTTAGGGTTATGAGAGAAGAGTTCAACGATCAATACCACCAACATCCATGTACATAGAGGGCTTCGTGCTCGTGATAAAATGCCAGTTGCATAGTTTCATGCATGACAGAATTCAATGGACACATTGCAATCTTGCCAATCCTGAAAACTGTTAGGTCTGCTGGATTTTGAATGGGATCTAAAATTCTATTTTCTCCATATGAAATCCAATGAGGTTGGAACAACTCTTAAACATCCTGAAACAATAATGTTCATTACCATTAATTACCAGGTTGAGTGAAATGGAATATGCTTGCAAATAACCTAATTTATTGATTTAAAAAAAAATAGGTTATGGTGGTCCGTAGCCACACTTCATGACATTACAAAACTGGCAGGTTCAGTGAAAAATGACTGGTTCCATATTGAACTGTCCAATCTGGTACTGAACCAGCCTAAAACGGTCCAGAGCACTGATTCATACCGGATTGGCCTCCAAACCGGTCGGACCAGCTGGTTCCACCGGTTCCAATAACGCTGGTTATGTACCAACATCCTTGATTAAGAAAAAACAGAGAAGCATTAGGGAGGAAACACCATTACGAGCTCAAGGCCCTGTTTTTGGAAGGGAATCCCTATTAGAAGTATTAAATAGCCCATTACATTGTTCCTGATGACTGGTTGCTTTCACTAGACTTTATGTTGTGATTGTTAGGTGGTTCAGCAGCCCATGACCAGAACTCCTTACCCATAGGTACCCAATCCATAGAGAAGCATACTGGCACACTCACAGGTGAAGTGTTGAGAGCCTTGGGTCTCCAAGCAACAACAACACATCACACATGAACCTAGGCAGCTCCTGCAGCAGGAACATTTTGCCACTTTGCACTACATTTGATGGATTCTTCAGAATGATACCTTTGGACCCAACATGCCCCCAGGAAGACCTTAGCAATTTGTGAGGGAGGGCAGCTGATTTAGGGCCCAGGTGAGTATGGTCTCACCTTTAGAGACTTGGGAGGGCTAGTAGCACCTAGTAGTCCCTCAACGCTGGAGCAAATATGGACACTTTTTCATAGTTGGAAACCCATGAGACCCCTTTGTGGCGCCCCAGTTCGATTTTGGGGACCACAAAGAGCTATTGACAGAGATTTGAGGGCCAACCCTCAAAAGGATGATTTTTAGGTGCTTCAACATCACACTTGGCACTCAAGAGCACCAACGCTTGGCATTTGGAGCCTCTTTTTGAGATTTTGTGGTGTTGGGGTAGTTTCAGATGTGCTCTAGCTCCCAAACTTTGTGGAGGGACTAAAGTACATGAGATCTCCAAGTTCCAGAAAGGGATTTGAGAAATTCCATCCAGTTTAAGAGAATTAGTAATTAATTAATATTTTTAATTAAGGACCTTAAGTCTAACTTAGGAAAATTAAAATATTAAAGGTAATTAATTTAAACATGTGATGAAAATGACTTAAGTCACACGGATCAAGCTCTCTTTTAATCTTAGTCGTCAATTCAAGATTAAATCATGACCATTGGTTTCCCAACGAGAAAAGTATAAAGGAAAGGCTTGGAGTCAGTTGGAGAACACACACACGGAGGCAGAGCACTGAGACTAAGTTGGAATTCTAGGGCGTGGTTTGCTAAGAATTTCCAGAAGTGTTCCAGCTGCAGCGAGGAGTAGTATTGACTAAGGGGATGATCTAATCCTAGAGCCAAGAGTCAGCAAGAGGCAGAGAAGCAGCAATCAGAGTAACGCAGAGGGAGCACCAGCGTCGCAGCAGCTACGCAGCGCAGAGGGCTTCAGTGCTACGCAGGTGCTACGCAGTCCCCGAAAGGGTAGTGCAGAGGCAACAAGAGGCCATCAGGGCTTACGCAGGCCAAGCAGAGGCAGCGGAGAGATTGCGTCACCTAGTTTGGGGTGACGCAGGCCTCTCCTGAAAAGCATAGTGGCACCAACAGGCTAGCAGAGCTGACGCAGAGGGCTTCAAAGCAGCGTTGGGGTTTCTGAAGACAAAAATGGGCTAAGTTCTGTAAACCCTGTTTGAGGGTGTGAATCAATCCAACTTTCCGTCTCCGGAACTGAGGTATTGCTGCAGATTTTTGTTTTTCTCTGTCGGTTTAACCAGTGAGGTGCCCAGATTTTCTGTACTTAGAATCTAATTAATAATATAAACCCTCCAGCAACTAGAAGACCGATTTTCACGCATTGGGTTTTCCCGAGGACAGTTGTCTAGAAAATCCTGTGTCACTTTGCCTATGTGCATGTATTCAATTTAGATCTGTATCTTTGAAGAACTGTTAATGTGTTTACTTAGATGTTAATGCTGAAATTTCTGATTAATAACTTGATTAAGTAGGAGAAGTATAACCAGATTTAACAGTAGGGTTTCTACATAGGTAATATTCAGAAATTTTCACATGTTATTAGAGCCATTACAGATCTATCTGAATTATCAGCAAGAATACTGAAGAATCCTTGCTGCAAAAAGCAACAGCAAAGGGGAGTAGAGCCACGCAGAGGCCAGAGTGACGCAGTGACCAGTCTCCACCCAGGCCCACACACTTCGTGTGCAGAGGCAACACAAAGGCTGTTCTGGGACTGTTTGCTCACACAAAAGGCAGCCAGGGTGACGTAGTCCTGAAGCTGTTGCTGATTCAGAGTGCTGGAAGCAGTGTTGCAGAACTTTAGTAGTTGCTGGTGGGGTTTAATTTCTGAAAGTGCAGAAATTAGCCTGAGCACTAGTTAACAAAGAACATGAGGAGAACAACTTCATAAAGGATTTCTAGCCAAAGAACTCTGCAGTTTGATCAGAGGATCAAAGAGAGCTGATTCGTTGTGATTTGGCAGACTTCCAAGAGAGGAAATCAATTGTCAGAGGAAGCAAAGGGTGTGTTTCTCGCCATGGACCCTAGATCCTAGTCTCTAACATAAAGAGAAGGATTAGTTCTGACAGATTTATTGAACAGATGGCACCTCAAGGACTACGTGATCAGGATAGGTTGGACGACCTGTCCAACTTTGTAGTCTGGAAGGCCAGAATCCTGGTAGTCATGGAGGCATACGGTCTGAGCGACATGCAAAGAAAGTCCTGGCTGTGAAAATTTCTAAATCTTTACACTTTATGCAGAAATTATTTACTGTTAATCTGGTTATGCTCCTCCTACTTAGACAAGTTATTAGCTGAATAAATTCAAGTTAAAATCGAAGCAAAACACATAACAGATCTCCAGCAATCCAGATCTAGAACAAGTTCATGCACAAATAGGCAAAGTGACACAGTTATTTCTGGACAAATAGTCCCCAGAAAAACCCAATGCGGGAAAACCGGTCTTCTGGCTGCTGGAGGGTTTTATTTTTAAGAATTTTTTGAATACAACAAGCCTGGGTTCCAGATCTAGAAAACTCGACAGAGAAATATTAGATCTATAACTCACTGGCTGATCTAGGGCCAAAATAATGACTGACCCACACCCTGAAACGAGATTTATAGAACTCAGCCAAGATTAGGGCCTAGAAACCCCAACGCTGTCCCTGAAAGCCTTTGCGTCAGCCTCTGAAGCCCCTCTAACCCTCAGCGTTGCTTCGGAAAGGTCTGCGTTACCCCAGACTGGGTGACGCAGGCCCTACGCTGCCCTTTAGGGTCTTTGCGTAACCCTTGAGGGTTTCCTGCTGAAAAATCACGCTGTCCTTGGAGGGACTGCGCTGTCCTTGCTGCTGCAGCTTCCCTTCTCCTTTGCGTTGTCCTCTGAGTTGATCGCTGCCTCTTGTGTATTCTAGACCCTGGGATCAGATCATCCCCTTGGCCTAAATTCCCCTCTATGCAGCTGAAACACTTCTGAGTATTCTCAGCAAACCCGCCCTAGAATCTCAGCTTAGCTTCAGTGCTCTGCGTCTGTGTGTCTTTACAAATGACCCCAAGCCTTTCCTTTATAGTTTTTTCCTTGGGAAACCAACGACCATGATCAGATCTTGAATCAATCGCTAAGATTAAAAGAAATCTTGTTCCGTGTGACTTAAGACAATTTCATCACATGTTTAATTAAATTCACTTTAATTATTTAATTCCCTAAGTTTTAACTTAGGAAATACATTAAAATAATTAATTAATTTAATATCTCCTAAACCAGATGAAATTTCCCAAATCCTTTTCTAGGTCTTGTAGATCAAGTGTACTCTAGTCCCTCCACAAAATTTGGGAGCTAGAGCATAACTGATGCTACCCCAAATACAAAAAATCTCAACACTCCCTCTTAGCATCAAGGGTGTGCTCTTGCAATACATCACACTATGCATTACGTGATTTTGGGTACTGGTTCTATGCTGCTGATGCTTGGCCTATTGCCACTCAACTCTGCATTGCTGTTGCCATTCTGTACTGCTACTCATAACTCTGCCACTGCCACTGCAACCTCTGTACTGCAACTCCCTCTCAATATGCTGCATCTATGCTGCTCATAGCACTGCCACTGCTGATCTGCTGTACTGCAACTTCAGTTGTTGAGAGAAACAACTGAATCTCCTGCCCAATCTTTGACAGACAAGTTAGATGGGCTGCATCCTCATCACTGAAGCTCCACATGCTACAGATTTGTGTTGGCATTTGAAGAATGATGCACAACTACAACTCTGCACTGCGTAAGCAGACTCCCTTTGCACTACTGAAGAATGATGCACAACTACAACTCTGCACTGCGTAAGCAGACTCCCTTTGCACTACTGAAGTCACATCAACTCCTTGTGCTGAAATCTCTCACGCTGCTGCTGCACTGCGCTGTCCCTCTGAAGCCTTCTGCGCTGCTGCAGCTCTGCACTGCGTTGCTGAAGTTACATCAGGCTTTGTGTTGCTACTGCTTCTACACTGCTACTGCTATGCTCTGCGCTGCTCCTCCCAGTCTTCAGATTTGTCTCTGCCTCTGCCTCATCTATGATCTATGCACCCATTGCTCCACTTGTCTCGCTACTGTGTTAAGGCTGCCGTAGCTCGCATGTGATCCAAGAGATGAGCTGCTCAAGGATCCCACCTTACTTCTATGTAGCTCCTCTACATATCCATGCCACCCCACCTCCGAGGTTCATGAGCACTCATGGCTGTATAATCTTTCGACCCATCATCTGCCATAGCTGCTTTGGAAGAAGATGCTTCATTGTCCTTTTTCTTCAGAGGAAAATTGCTGGCAAAATGTCCCATTTCGCCACACTGGAAGTACTTGATCTTTGAGAGATAATTATTCTTCTTTGGCTGCTTCTTCGATGCCAAGGCTGTAACTTCCTCATATTCCTTCTTTACTTTGCTCAATCTAGAGCTGTGCTGCTTCTTGTTGAATCTGTGGAGTTCTTCTTGACGCAGAATTGACCACAAGCTGTCCCAATCTGGGAGGTCCGCTCTACCCAAGATACTTTGGACAAAGGTTTCCCACTCATCTGTGACTGCATTGAGGGCAGTCCTGACTATCACATCGTTTCCACCTTAGCACTCGTTGTAGTCAGCTGATCTCCGATTGACTGCAATCTGAAGAGAAAATGCTCCATGTCTAGTCCCTTGGTCATCATGAATGACCTCATCTGAGTTTCCAACAACATCTGTCTTCGGACAGATTTCCCTCATATAGGGAGATCAAGGCCTTCCACATCTCATTAGCTGTCTTCTTCTCAGCCAAGTGTGGTGCAATATGGTCCTTGATTCCATCCATAATCAGTCGCTTGGCATGCCCAACAACCTCCTTATGCTTTTGAAGGAGATCTGGATCTGTCGGTGTGGCCAGAGTTTGCTCTGCATGGTCTCTAAGATTGTATGCCTCAAGGACTATTAGGATCATTGCCTTCCAAACTGAAAAGTTTAAGAGGCCATCCAGCCTATCTTGATCACGCAATCCATGAGGAGTCATCTGCTCAGAATGTATCGGAACTTCCTCTTCTCTTTGCTAGAGAAATGGATCTAAGGCCCTTGGTGAAACAGGCACCTTCTGCTCCCCGTGAGAACTGATTTCTCTCCTTGGAAATCTACCAAATCAACTATGATTCAGCTCTTCTTTGATCCTCTGATCAAACTGCAAGTTTCCTTTGGCTAGAAACTCTCTGAGAAGTTGATCTCCTACTGCTCTTTGTCACTTGTGCTAAGGCTAAAATTCTGAAAACTTCAGAAATTTAACCCCACCAGCACCTTCTGAATTTTTGCAGCTTTTCTGCAGTGTTTTCTGGATCTGACAGATTCAAATCTGAATCACACTGGCTGGCTTCAGACCAATCCAACGCTGTTTCTGAGCTGCCTTTGCGTAGTAATTGCGTGGGCTTGCTAGGAGACAGCATCACCCTTCCCTCTGCGTGAATCTGCCTCTGAAAACTGCGTTGTCCCTTCAGATCTGCATTTCTGCTTCTTTTCCAGCTGCTTTTTACAGCTAGAACCTTCAGATTCTTGCTGGTAACCCTCCTAGATCTGCAATTGCTCTGATACCATGTGGAAATTTCTGAATCTTTACACTTTATGCATAGATTATTTACTGTTAATTTGGTTATGCTCCTCCTACTTAGAGAAGTTATTAACTGAATAAATTCAAGTTAAAATCGAAGCAAAACACATAACAAATCTCCACCAATCCAGATCTAGAACAAGTTCATGCACACAGACAAAGTGACAGTTATTTCTAGACAAATAGTCCCTGGAAAAACCAGTCTTCTGGCTGCTGGAGGGTTTTATTATTAAGAATTTTCTGAATACAAGAAGCCTGGGTTCCAGATCTGGAAAACCCGACAGAGAAATATTAGATCTACAGCTCACTGGCTGATCTAGGGCCAAAATAATGGTTGATCCACACCCTCAAATGGGATTTACATAACTCAGCCAAGATTAGGGCCTATAAACCCCAACGCTGCCCCTGAAAGCCTCTGCGTCAGCCTCTTAAGCCCTTCTGACCCTCAACGTTGATCCAGAAAGGTTTGCATTGCCCCAGACTGGGTGACGCAGGCCCTACGCTGCCCTTTAGGGTCTCTGCGTAACCCTTGAGGGTTTCCTGCTGAAAAATCACGCTGTCCTTGGAGGGACTGCACTGTCCTTACTGCTGCAACTTCCCTTCTCCTTTGCGCCGTCCTCTAAGCTGATTTCTGCCTCTTGTGTATTCTAGACCCCGAGATTAGATCATCCCCTTGGCCTAAATTCCCCTCTCTACAGCTGAAACACTTCTGAGTATTCTTAGTAAACTCGCCCTATAATCTCAGCTTAGTTTCAGTGCTCTGCCTCTATGTGTCTTTACAAATGACCCCAAGCCTTTCCCTTATACTTTTCTCGTTGGGAAACCAAAGACCATGATCAGATCTTGTATCAATGGCTAAGATTAAAAGAAAGCTTGATCCGTGTGACTTAAGACAATTTCATCACATGTTTAATTAAATTCACTTTAATTATTTAAGTTCCCTAAGTTTTAACTTAGGAAATACATTAAAATAATTAATTAATTTAGTATCTCCTAAACCAGATGAAATTTCCCAAATCCTTTTCTAGGTCTTGTAGATCAAGTGTACTCTAGTCCCTCCAAAAAATTTGGGAGCTAAAGCACAACTGATGCTACCTCAAATACACAAAATCTCAACACTGGCCACACCAACCGATGCGAAGCTCTTGGAGAATCATGAAGAAGCAGGGGCACATGCTAAGCGCTTCATGATGGATGGGGTTAAGGATCATGTTGTACCACACATAGCCGAAAAGAAAAAAACTAATGAGATGTGGAAAGTCTTAACTGCCTTATATGAAGGAAGATCCATCCAGAGGAGAATGCTTCTAGTGAATCAGATGAGGTTATTCATGATGGCCAAGGGAGAAGAAGTCAAACCCTTCCTTTTCCGATTACATCCGATCAAGGATCAGTTGACTACCATGAGAGTGAAAGTGGAGGATGATGTGATGGTGAGGACTACACTCAATGCAGTCACAGAGGACTGGGAAACTTTTGTCCAAATTATCTTGGGCAGAGCAGACCTTCCCAATTGGGACAGTATGTGCGTGATCCTCCGTCAAGAAGAACTCTGTCGGTTCACCAAGAGACAGTACAACACTAGATCAAGTAAAGTGAAGAAGGAAGAGGAAGTAGATGGAGCCTTGGCATCAAAGAGGTAGCAATGGAGGAAGAAGCGTGATCTATCAAAGATCAAGTGTTTCGAGTGTGGCGAACTAGGTTATTTCGCTAGCAATTGTCCTCTGAAGAAGAAGGGCAAGGAAGCTTCTACCTCAAGGCTGCTGTGGCGGACGACGGCTCCAAAGATGATGTAGCCATGAGTGCTCATGAACCACGAAAGTGGGGCGACATGGATCTATAGAGCAGCTACAGAGTGGTGGCGGGATCCTTGAGTAGTGCAACTCTTGGATCACATCCATGCTACAGGAGCCTTAAGGCAGTAGCGAGACAAGTGGAGCTGTGGGTGCAGAGAATCACAGATGGAGCAGAGGCAGAACTAGAAGCTGAAGGGAGCAGCGGAGTGCAGATGTAGCAGCAGCGTGGCAGCGCAGTGGAGAGGGGCTGATGTGACTTCAACAACGTAGTGCAGGCTGGCTCACGCAAAGTAGAGCTGCAACAGTACAATGGCTTCAGGAGGACAATGTAGAGCAGCAGCCTATGGAGCTTCAGTGATGAGGATGCAACCCAACTGACTTGTTTGTCAAAGATTGGGCATGAGTTTTCAGTTGCTTCTCTCAGCAACTGAGTTGTAGTGCAATAGTTGGCAACATGATGCAGCAGAGAGAGGGAGTTGCGGTACAGATGTTGCAGTGGTGGTGGCAGCGTCATGGGCAGCAGTATGGGAGAGCAACAACAACGCAGTGATGAAGGACAACAGGCCAAGCATCAGCGCAGAGACCCACAACAAAGATCGGTGCAGAGTTTCAGGGTGAAGCAATGTTGTGCTAGAGCACTTTCCTCGCTAAGAGGGAGTGTTGAGATTTTGTCGTGTTGGGGTAGCTTCGACTATGCTCTAGCTCCCAAACTCTGTGGAGGGACTAGAGTGCATGAGATCTCCAAGCCCCAGAAAGGGATTTGTGAAATTCCATCCGGCTTAAGAGAAAATTAATTAATTAATATTTTTACTTAAGGACCGTAAGTCTAACTTAGGAAAATTAAAATATTAAAGGTAATTAATTTAAACATGTGATGGAAATGACTTAAGTCACACGGATGAAGCTTTCTTTTAATCTTAGTCGTCCATTCAAGATTAAATCACTGCTGTTGGTTTCCCAACGAGAAAAGTATAAAGGAAAGGCTTGGGGTCAGTTGGAGAACACACACACGCAGGTAGAACACTGAGACTAAGCTAGAATTCTAGGGTGTGGTTTGCTAAGAATTTCTAGAAGTGTTTCAGCTGCAGCGAGGGGTAGGATTGGCTAAGGGGATGATCTGATCCCAGAGCCAAGAGTCAGCAACCCTGTTTTAAAAATAGGCCGTTTCGACTCCGACCAGGCCTGGTCGACCGAGCCATTAGGCTGGCCGGTCCGACCAGGTACAAAAACAGCCAGGTTGGCCGGTTTGTTACCGAGCCGGCTGGTTTTTGTACCGGCTCGGCCGGCTCGGTAACAAACCGGCCGACCAGGCCTGGCCCGAGTTAACTTGGCCGAGCCAAATCTGCCGGCCGGTGGGCCCAAAAAATCGGATTTTGTGGACTTGAAACCGGATTTTATTCCGCTGTTAGGTTTGTTTGAGGTTTTCTGAAGAGTTGTGGAGTTGGTTTTTGGAGCAGCTTCATGGTAATGTTAAATTCTTAAAGTAAAAGTGACATTCTCCTTAATCTTCATTTTCATCATTTTACTTAAATTTTTAACATTACCATGAAATGACTCAGGATGTTTGAGAGTGGTTCCGACCTCGTTGGATTTCATATGGAGAAAGTAGAATTTTAGATCTCATTCAAAATCCAGCAGACTTATCAGTTTTTCAGGATTTCAGGATTGGGTTATTGCAATTTTTCCATCGAATTTTGTCATGTATTAGGGTATGGAACTCGTATTTAATCAAGAGCACCAATCCCTCTATGTACCTTGATGACATGATGTTAGTGACAATGACCAAGAACAATATGTGATCATAAAAGCATGAGATACAATATAGGGTTTTAATACACTAATGGAGGATGGAATTCAAAACATCATCCTCATCTAAATACCCTAGAATCCACAAACCATAAAAATTAGGGTTTCATATGTGAGCTAGGGTTTTCCATGAGCCATCTAGGGTTCTTATTCAAATTAAACCCTCCATCAAAAGAGCCTTAAAACAAATAAAAATAAATAAATGCATTACACATACTATGAGAGAGACCATACCTCTGATTTTACATTCATACAAGTTGCTATAGGGATTTGCTTCAAAGTTCCTTGCACTTCTTCTGTTTGTCAGACTTTCAAGGGCACTATCATCTTTATCCAAAGGTGCCAACATAAAGGAGCTACATACTTTTCTTAGATGAACTTCCTTTGCTTCAGCTGCTAGACAAAAATAGAATCACATGAAGGGTTGCCACTAAACCTTCTTAAAATCACATCAGCTGCTAGATAATGAGCAGCTTAGTCAACAATATGACATCATGGAGGGCTTTTACTATTCTTCAAAAATCATTTTCAAAATGATGTCTAAAGAGACCATCCCTTCTCATAACTACATTTTGTATTTTCATTGACTTCAAGGCACCTTTTATGAATGCTTCAAAGACATGAATATATATTAATTATTGATTTACAAGTCGGCTTCGATGGAACTAGCTTATAATACTTGTGTGTGTGTGTGTGAGAGAGATTGTAACAGTGATAAGGACTCGGCCTCTTCTTCTATACACAAAATAGGGTTCCTTGATTTTACTGATATAGATGACAAAGGATGCCTGCTAATTGTCTTTTTAAGGCTACAATTCATACCTTGCAAACGTATGTATACAAGATCTCGGCTTCCTTAAATTATGGAGGGCCTTAGAACTGTCCTTTATAATGATGTGCCTCTAATTCTAGGACAAGTCCTCCTCACGATCATTGATAGGATACCACCCTTCGAGTTGTAAATGAAGTCACCTTTTAAGTCCTCATAGTCCAGTGACCACAATGTCAAATGCCGAATTTTTCTTTAGATTAGGGGATTTAACTTTCTTCGGAACAATGAGAATAACAAATTCGTAACAAGGATGCACTGTCAAGAGAAACAGAAGAAAAATACCCTTCAATTCTACTTGAGCAAAGAAGTCCTCCATAATTGCTTCAAACGAGGGGCAAAAATACCTTGTTTATACTTAGAATCAAGCCTTCAAAGTAATGTACAAAGATGTCATGAATTGATCCACGTTAAATTCTCAACTTAGATAGGGAACTTAATAACTCGGTCTGAAGGCTATTGTGGCTCAATTGCAAATGCTTTCTTATTTGAGGAAAAACACAATGAAACCCTCTTCAATCAGGGCACAAAACTTAACACTGTAGGTTTAATCCACGGTTCTTTATATGCTTTGAATTACCACAGGCCTTCTAGAGGGTTGATGTCTTGTCAAAAGGAGTCACCTGTGACATTGGTTATGTTTTTTGTTTTGATCTCTATATCATCATCGTGTATTGGACAGTGCACTAGGTGCAATTTTGATATAATGGATATATTCATGAGCCTACTTTGATCATATGTTGTCTTTTGTGACTTATCTATATTGTAATGCTTTGTGTTTGGAAACATGAATAAAAATCTTTAAATTTATGTTTTTGTATAAAAAAATTAATATTTAATGTATTTTTTACAAAAACCGAGTCATTGAAACCGAGTCGACCGAGTCATTACCGATTCGGAGTCATTACCGAGTCATTACCTCGGCCTGGTAGCTGACCGATTCCGTTTTTTTAAACATTGGTCAGCAAGAGGCAGCGAAGCAGCAGTCAGAGCAGCGCAGAGGGAGCAACAGCTAGGCAGCAGCTACGCAACAGTTGTGCAGTGCAGAGGGCTTCAGTGCTACGCAGTCCCAGAAAGGGCAGCGCAGAGGCAATAGGAGGCCATCAAGACTTACGCAGGCCAAATAGAGGCAGCGCAGGGACTGCATCACCCAGTCTGTTGTTACACAGACCTCTCTTGAGCAGTGCAGGGGCACCAGCAGGCTAGCAGAGTTGACACAGAGGGCTTCAGAGCAGTGCTAGGGTTTTTGAAGACAGAAAGGGGCTGAGTTCTATGAATCTTGTTTGAAGGTGCGAATCAGTCCAGTTTTCCGTCTCCGGAATTGAGGTATTGCTGCATATTTTGTTTTTCTCTGTCGGGTTAACTAGTAAGTTGCCCAAATTTGATGTACTTAGAATCTACTTAATAATATAAACCGTCCGACAGCCAGAAGACCGATTTTCCCGCATTAGGTTTTTCCGGGGATAGTTGTCCAGAAAATCTTGTGTGTCATTTTGTCTATGTGCATGTATTTAGTTTAGGTATGTATCTGTGAAGAATTGTTAATGTGTTTACTTCGATGTTAATGCTGAAATTTTAGATTAATAACTTGATTAAGTAGGAGAAGTATAACCAGATTTAACAGTAGGGTTTCTGCATAAGTAATATTCAGAAAATTTCACACTATGGATGACGTCAATCCTAAAAGCCTCAAAGCTCACACATGTGGGATTTTATTTGATTTTATGTCTAAGCTAGTTGGGTTGGCTTGTAACCCAAGGGTTTCATTGTAATTTTACTTGCTAGTGTTGAAGAATGTAATTAGGTTCGGTCTTCATAATTGTATGAGTCATTATGAAATGTACTTAAGAAAAGAATGAAAAAGAAAAATATATTTTTATTATTATGATTTATTAAAGCATGAGATCCCTTTGTGGTGCGCCAGGTCGATTTTGGGGACCATAAAGAGCCATTGACAGAGATTTGAGGGCCAACCCTCAAAGGATGATTTTTAGGTGCTTCGACATCACACTTGGCACTCGAGAGCACTAATTCTTGGTATTTGGAGCCTCTTCTATGGATACATCAACCCTAAAGGCCTCAATGCTCACACATGTGGGCTTTTATTTAGTTTTATGTCTAAGCTAGTTGGGTTGGCTTGTAACCCAAGGATTTCATTGTAATTTTACTTGTTAGTGTTGAAGAATGTAACTAGGTTTGGTCTTCATAATTGTATTTGAGTCATTATGAAATGTTCTTATGAAAAGAATGAAAAAGAAAATTTATTATTATTATTATTGTGACTTATTAAAACATGGGTTTCATGCTTGGGTCATCATGTTTTCGGTCAAATTCCCCATTGAGGACTTCTAGGATTTATTTTGAGTCATTAGAGTCATTGTACATTTAATAAGACCCTTTTTGGGCTTTTGAATCATGTAAAAAGAATTATTTTTTGGTAGAATATGTAATTTGTCACCTCCACACAAAGTCGGCCCTTACTTGTTCAACACGACCTACATAAAGCTAATTCGAACTCTAGAAAAGGGTATATATACAATGTAGGTTGATTCACTTGGAGACACTCACAAAAGCTCGATATCCAAGAAGAGGCAGTAGAAAAGTGTGAAGTTATAAGAGGAGAAGGAGGAACACAAGAAAGTTTTTTTTGGGTCATCTCTCTCACACGTGTGAATTTATTGGGCTATTATTGGAAGATCGAAATTTCTATTGCTATGTCGAAGCTGCTGTATTAAAGGTCGAAGTTACTGCTGCATTGAAGTGCTACTTCAAGGTCAAAGTACTTCTTGCTTCAAGGTTGAAGTGATGCATCTAGGTCGAAATTCAGTTGTACTACTAGGTCGAAGTTGTTGCTACCAGGTCGAAGTTGTTGTAGTAAGGTCGAAGTTCAAGATCAAAGGCATTACTGGAAGGTTATCATCTGCAAAAGAAGGAAGGGTTGGCTTGGTGATTGGAGGAGGCCTGTGTCTAGGTCAAGGAGTCTTGGATCATCTCGTGAAACTATTGAAGGAAGAGTTGTTGACTGGGTTTTCCCCTAGATAGGGGTTTTTCCCTAGTTGTTCGCTTACATCTGGTGTCCTTGATCTTCATGTTATGGTTTTGGTAATTGCTTGATGAACTAAAGTAAAAGAACAACACAAGAAAGTTAATAAGTAAATAAGAACTTGACAACTAATTATCATCATAAGAAAATCTTTCTGCCTTTTTTATTTTCTAACATGGTTTCAGAGCTAAGGTGAAGGAGGAGGAAAAGGGCAAATCTATTGAAAAGAGATTAAGGAATCTCAAGAAATTGAACAAGGGATCTTATAAGGAGAGAAGGTTACTATCTCCAAGGACACTGTCCAACACAATAAAGGCAGAGAACAAATCAGAAGGAGCATCAAATTACAGGGCATGGAAGAAAAGGATTGACCTCATCCTTCAAAAGAATAAAGTCTTGGATCTAGTCAAAGGAAAAGTGAAGAAACCTACTGAGGGATCTAATGATGCAGATAAAGTGAAGTTTAGAGAGTCAGAAATATGGGCTATGACACTAATGGTAGAAGACATAAAAGATAGTCTTGTCCCATACATTTCCAACATAGACTTTGCTCAAGAAATGTATGAAGCCTTATCAAAATTGTTCACCATGAAGAACATTGGTGAAGTTGCAAGTCTTAAGAATGAACTAAGGACCACAAAAATGAAAAAGGATGATACTGTGGCTTCCTATTTTGTAAGGATAGCTAGAATTAGAGATGACCTTCAAGTCATAGATGAATCATGAGATAGTACCTGAAAAAGAGCTAGTGATTGCTGCATTATTCGGATTGCCACCCCACTTGGAGTGCCTTTGCTTTAGGGATCAACAGCTGGGGAGAAACTCCTTCATTCGAGGAATTATGGAATGCTTGCAGTCAAGAGGAAATGAGAATTTCACTAGTAACCAATGATGAGGAAGAGAAAGTTTTAAATGCTTACTCTGCTCATCACAAGAAATGAAACTTCAAGAGACCTAAAGGGCCAAGAACAAAGATAGACTTATCCAAGATAGAATCTATCAGTGTCACAAAATGGGTCACTATAAAAGTCACTGTCATGACAATCTGAAGAATAAGAAGAGAAACGGGGATCAAGAAAACGTTGCCGAAGAGAAGAATAAAACCAAAGAATTAGAAATAAGGGACTTGCACTACTAAGTCTTTTTCTCTAAGCTTTAGTTGTTTTCATTTTGTAATTTTGATTTTTAGTATTTGTAGGTTTAACATGATTTGGAAAAACATTTTTGAATTGTTTTTATAAGGTTATAAGTATCCCTTGAGATTGGATTAAGAGGGAGCCATCACCAATTTCCAAAGATAAGTATCCTACTCTTTGTATTACCTTTTTTCATATTTGGTTTCCCTTACTTATCTAGGTTTGTTTGTACTAGATGCTAATTACGTTTCTTTTGTATTTTTCTTTGTTTAAGCGAAGCCTGCTGATTTGCTCAAGGATTATGAAGAAGGCCTCACAAGACAAGGCATTGGAATTACAAGGTTTGTTAAGAAAACAAAGGTATGCCTTAGACCATAAGCTTTGTTCTCTTCACGATAAAGGTATATTCATTCTTTTTGGTAATCTATTCTACATTACTAACATTGTTGTGTCTAGTTCTCTTGAATCATAAAGATTCTTGATTGGGTGATTAATCTTCAGATAAATCTATCCCCCTTGTATCTTTGATTATTCTTGTGGAACCCTAAAAAGGTTCTCTGTAAAACTCTAACTTAAGGGTATGTCGATGATAATGTGAGAAACCCTAGCCTACTTAGGGTTATTGTTGAAATCTAGAAAATGCTATTCGTTTGATGTTTGAAGTTTTGATGATGTCATGTTTGGGGTTTTGGTATGGTTATGGAAACCCTAATATTTTTGGGGTTGAATAGTGATGTTTGAAATCCCAAATCTTTGAGGTTTTGATAAATTAAGGTTTATGAGCAAAACCCTTATATTATCTAGAGTGAGCTCCTGGGAATGAATCCCTAGGTATATGTTTGTCCGACTGATCAAGTTTGTTGTCTAACTTTAATTTATTGATATTTGAGTCTTGGGTTTGCCTGATAAATGTTGTTATAATGTGCTTATGCATGATGATGAAATCCTAGATATATATATGTGCTGACCTAATTGTTGATGGTTATAAGTCCTAGGGTTTGTAACTAATCCCTAGTCAAAGTTTGATATTCTAAGATGATATGGTTTAGCCTTGATGATGAATCTAGGATTTACAACAAAACCCTAGTAGAAATTGGTCATGCTATGATTGGTTTTGTTTGTTGAGGCTAAATGTCTCATGTATGAAATCTGAGGTTTTGCAGTAAATCCTAGTAGGAAGTCTAACATATGAATTATGAAAATTGTTAGATGCATTGTTGAATTATACTTGTTCGAATTGCTTCTAGGGTTTGTAATATGTTATAGAAGAATTTGTCATATCTTTGAAAGTAATATTAAAGCCCTGGATAATGAGATTGATATCTTGATTGAGCTATTGATGTGATTTAGGGTTTGTAACAAAAACCCGGGCAAGAAATTGAAATATAAAAATATGTGTCTATTGTTGATTATGAACCTAACTAAATCTAGGTATTTGTTGTTTAAAGTCTAATGCTTCCATTATTGTGTGATTCTGATTAGGTTAAATTCATACTTCATATCGATTTGGTTGTACTCGCTATCTAAGTTGTGCTGGTACATAGTCTTCAAATATGTTGAAGATTTTCGACTTGATTGGTAAGGATAATGAAGGAAGTTATATGAATGATGATGACCAGGATGGCTTTGATAAGAAGGATGGAAGCCATGAAAGATTCTCCGATGTCATAAAAAGAAGTTGATCTCCCTAAGCTAAGAGGGAGCCTGGATAAAAGGAAAGGTACATTTCCCAAGTTGAGATGGAGGGCACTGTTGACCACACTTTGTCAATGACCCCATAACAGTACACCCCCATTTTTTCAAATGGGATTCATCATGTTCGACGTGGTCGTGTCATTTAGATTCCTTCAGCAACTGATATTTTTATAAATGATGTAAATTCATTCTGCATGTTTATGATGTAAATGATCTAAGTAAGACCACCATGTTTGTAACAACCTAGGTAAGCCTAGTATGTTGGTGACGACTTCTATCCTAGGAGGTTTTTTGTCTCACTGATTTACTTGTGTTTTTCGACACAAGTAATCGATAGAGTTTTCCCCACCAGTCTCACCCCAAAGCTAGGGTGGATTTTGTCATCAATATGCTAAGTGAGTCCTAGTGTTTTCTATCGAGTCTTTGTAAAAGTAGTTTGGGAATAATCCTAGCTAGTTGGCTAGATTATTTTATTACAAGCTACTTGGTCTACTAGATCATGTTTTGAGTCGCAAAATTGGGTACCTATTTGAGGGTCTATACGAATGGGTTTTCCCCCTTCATGTGTCTAAATGTATTTATTTTATGTAAAGAGGGTTGGAAAAAATAATTAAATCCCCTCTCAGTCAATTAATTAAATTTTCTGGCCAAATTAATTAAAAATCCTAAGCCAGAAATTTAAGTAATTTTAGGTCCTAGGTGAGTTAAAATTCTTCGAAGGCAAAATTCGTTGGTCCTTAAAAAATGAATTTTTAAAGGTCCGAGGCCAAGGGAATATTGAGAATTTCAAGAAATTTTGGACCCTTGGGCCTAGATGGTTAAGTCAAAGTCAAAATTTTGAGGTAATTAACTCAAAAATATAGTATTTTTGAGTTAATTAAAAAGAAATTAAATGATAAATTCGTTTTTTCTCAAATTTATAATTTCGACGGTCTAGATTAAAAGATGATCAAATCTTTTCGATGGTCGAGATTATTTTGACATGGATCAACCGAACTAGCCGTTGGAGATTTTATCTTATAAATTAGAGGTCTTTGTCAGGCTTTCAATCATTCGATCTCTGGATCGTGCACTTGCTCTTGAAGCTCTCTTGTAATATTTTCTGGAATAATACAAACGAAGACTTTGGGGTTTTATTTTGATGGTGGTGTTCCTCTTCAGCGTTTTATGGTAAACTTGTTCTTAATATTCTGCTGGTGATTATTCTAATGGATTGTTGATTAATGGCTCTTGTAGAGTAATTTTCGGTATAGGTATCTTGCCCAGGCTACTGGATCTAGGGTAAAAATATTAATTGGATCGAGCTAACTGTTATCTCTTGCTCATGAAAATTTTATGTTTTATCACTATTTCTCTATTAATCTGACAGTTTAACTTAAGTTTGCAGAAATCTTCTGGATTTAAAACTGGGCGTTTGGGGAAGTCCTAGTTTGGACCAGCTGACTCCCAGAAGATAAGATCTGAAGAGCCCTCCGGATCTAATTCCTCGAGCTTATCTTAAATTCCGTTTTTTGCAGGGTTCTTTATTGGGCTTGTGCCTCTCTCTTAAAATTTTTTATCTTCTAAATCGTGTTGAAATGGGATTAAATCTGGCCATGAGGGCCTTCGATCTTTAAATTAGCATTGTAAATTTGTGTATATTCTCTAGGGTGTAACGGTTTATTTAATTTTTGTGCATATTTTTGGATCTATTTTGGTTTTTTGCAGGTTGCAGGGGGTTTCTCAAATTTTTTTTAGGATCTGAGCCAGATCTAACCCCAGAAGGTAAGATCTGGCCTCAAGATCGCTTACTGGCAGATCTGAATACAAAAGAGAAAATCTCAGATGCATCTAATTCAATGATTCAAAAAATCTGAGTAATGTTGAAATTTTTTTAATTCTGCTAGACAATTTTAAATGTACTGGGTTTGTTGAGGTTTTCTTTGCATCCGGTATAAAACGCTGCACAAGACGCTGCCCCTGTCTCGCCTTTCCCCTTGATTCTTTGCGTCTGCACTCCATTCAGTTCCACGCTACCTGCAAGCAAATCTCCATATGCTGCCCTTGATTCTGCATACGCTGCATCATTCCTTGCCATCCTCCTTAGTTGCTGCCTCCTCGTTACCTGTCTACCGCCCACCCTCTACGCTTTTCCTTTGACCATTTTTTTCTGCCGTCCTTCATCCTCCTTAGCCACCGCAGACCTTTCTCTCTGTCGTCGAGCCGTCGACTGTCCTGCCGTTCGTCATGCTCCCTCTCTGACCTACAAACAAAAAACAAATAAACGCATACAATAAATTTCAAAGTCCGCGTCCATGCGTTTTAATTTTTTAGTTCGGATTCATTTTTGTTAGATAAGTTTGGTGCTAGTGTTAGGTATAAATCGATTTTTTTTTTTAATTATTAACTTTTAGTTTTAGTTTATTTTAGTTTTTAGTTTTTAGATTTTAAATTAACGTTTGTTTTAGTTTTGATTTAATAAGTTTTAAAATTTCATTTTTTTTTTCATTTTTTAGATTTTAGAAAAAATCAAAGATAAAAATAAAAAATCTTCCTTTTAGGATTTTTGTTTAAATTTTTGTTAGAGTTTTAGATTTTAATCCATAGTCTTAGTTTTATTTGTATATATATTTTGTTTGAGAAATAATAAAAAATAAAAAATATAAAAAATTCTAAAAACATTTTATAGTCAAGTGAGCTTTTAAATTTTTATCCTAAGGTTGACTATATAAAGTTTTCAATTTCTAGATTGGGTTATTTAGAACATCATAAATTCGGAAATATTGAAAAGATCTGGCATTTCAATTTAATGGTCATCTCATGATATATTGCTGTGGGTTCAAAGTACTTTAATGCATAGTTGTGGTGCGTTTTATCGAATAACATTATGGTGAATTTTTTTTTTCATAGCAGTAGTTGTATATCAGATACTTGACTTTAATTGTATAACGGGATATTTTGACTCCATAGGGCACTGGTTTTAAAGTTTTGAATCTAATTCGATCTATAAAATCTCGTGAATCTTAACAAGTATTTGATTATCTAGCTGTGTCTCCTAAATTGGTTGATTCTCAATCAGTTCTTTTCCTTCATTTTTGTTAGGGTCTACCTCCCTTAGCTTGCAAGGAGACAACTTAGGTAGAGAGATTGGGGATCAGGGTGACAACCCCCGATCTGAGCCGTTGTTGCGGTGCCTTGACACTTTGTGCGACAACATTTTTTGGCACTGTTGCCGGGGATAGAGTTTTTCTGTCCTTGGTCTTAACGACATTTTATAATCTTCTAATCTTTTTTCACCATTCATTAGCCTGCCACAAGGGATCATATTTTCTGGCGTCGTTTCATCGTTTCATCTCTTCATCTTTTCATCATCTTATCTTTCGTCATATCACTAATCATTTCATCATTTACACCTTTAGCACTTGGACATTTCAGTTGGCTTCTTGTTTGGGTGGCAACTCCACTTATTCATCTATTAACTCCTAGACAAGAATCCCCCCTAATATCCATATGCTACGCTCGATTATTTCTTCTGTTTTAGAATTAGTTTCATGTTCAAGTGGCGACTCCAATTCTTTCATTTCTTACAAGAGTTCCTGCTAAGAAGCTCGCTTCTTGAGAACCTTTTGACTATTCTTGAACATAGATCTCTTTCTCTAACATCCACTTAACTTTTAAACAGGTCATCATGGATGACACCTTTCATGACATGCCAGAAGAGGCCATTTCTAAATTGCCTTTTTTCTCAGGTGGTAATCCAGGCATTGCTCTAGTACATATAAAGATGGTCACTTTTATTATAAATAAATATTGTCTTCCTTCACAATATAATCATAAAGATGTCAAGATACGTATCTTTGGCTATTCCTTAAAAGGTGATGCTATCGATTGGTTTCGAAATTGTCCTAAGGAGTATTGTTTACAAGACATCATCAATGCTTTTAAAGATAAATATATAAAACAAGATGACTCGCCTTGTGCTTCCAGTATTATGCAAAATAATGAAATTGATCTTGTAGAGAACTCAACTATCAACAGGATTTCTAGACAGTTCTCAGGATGAATCCACTTGTACCACGACAGCACAAATCCATGATAGTGGTGAAGCAGAAACAAGTTGTCAAATCAATGGTGACAACGATAAGCATCTTGTTAACGAATTGATTCAGATGGTTAAGGATATACAGCTAAATCAAGCTCAGGTAATCAAGAATATGGAGGCCAACCAGGCTCAAATCATTAAGAATATGGAACTTAATCAAGAAAAAATAATAGCGGATCACGCCAGGGAAATTGGTTCTATGCAGAGCAGGTTATTGGCCTTAGAAGAAAATCATGAGAAGGAGATGAGATATATGCAAAATATCTTCATGGCCATGAAAGCAGATAATGATAAAATGATTCAAAACATGGAAGCTAACCAGATCAATCTTCAAAATAGGATAAATGCCATTGAAGCAAGTCATGCACAGGAAATGAATGTCATGGAAAGCAGGTTAAAGATGATGAAAGTTAATCATTCTAATCAGATGTCTCTTCAACACAATTTGTCGACTATTGAAGAGAATCATGGCCGACGTAGGCATCTTCAAGGCAGGGCTGGGGTTTCTAGAGGAAGAATAGGGCTGAGTTCTGTAAATCCCGTTTGAGGGTGTGAATCAGTCCAGTCTTCAGTCTCCAAAACAACAAGTATTGGTACAGATCTATTTTTCTTTGTTGGGTTAACCAGAAAGGTGCCCAGATTTGTTGTACTCAGATTCTACTTAATAATAATAAACCCTCATATCTGCTGCACCGGTTTTCCCCATAGTTTTAAAAACCGGAACCGGTGGACCTAATGAACCGGGTTTCTAACCGGAACCGGTCTAACCGGGAGCAGTCAGATCTCAATGAACCGGTTTTAAAAAAAATACATTAAATAATTATTTTTTTAATAAAAAAAACTATTTTTAAGATTTGCAACCATGATTCCAAGCCAATAGAGAAAAAATATGCAAAGTTTGCTCATTTATATACCATGCAAAGGTGAATATATCAAAATGGGACCGAGCGCAATACATATCATCGAAAAATACATAAGAAATGAGGCTCCAAATGGCCCATAAAGTCCAAAAACAATGCTACAAGCTATGAGGCCATTGGCCTAATACAAGACTACATATTAGTGATCAACAACATAATCACTCCTCATCATGATCAAAATTATCACCACTACTAGACAATGGATCATCAACATGAGCTACATAAATAATATGGCTCAAAGTTTGAGGACTCCTAAAACTCCTCTACAACTTTAGTAGTAGTAGTAGTAGCGAAAATAGACATCAAAACTACAAATCACTGAGCAACATGGTCTCTCATGAAACTCATCATTGATTCATCGCTACTAGGAATGGGATCATCAACAAGAGATACATAAACATCATCTAGCTCAAAGTCTTCAGACTTGGATTGCTCAACCTTATAACATGATAGAAATTGAAAAAGTTTAACATGCCTAACCAATGATTTTGGTTTGAGTGAAGAGTTCATCTCTTCAACCTTAAAATGCGGTAGAAAAAGATTAGCATGCCTAACCAGTTGTTTTCCTTTGATTGAAGGGTACATCAAGGTTCTTAAAGGACTTCATGCTCTTGATCAAATGCCAATATCATTCCCTTACACATGATATAATCAAATGGAAACATTGCAAATTCCCAAACCATGAAACCCTGAAAACCATTAAGTCTGCTGAATTTTGAGTGAAACCTAAAATTCTAGTTTCTCCATATGAAATCTAATGAGGTCGAAACCACTCTTAAACATCCTGAGTCATTTCATGGTAATGTTAAAAATTTAAGTAAAAGGATGAAAATGAAAAATAAAGGAAATGTCACTTTTACATTAAGAATTTAACATTACCATGAAATGTCAATGCTTCCCTTACCTCCACATCAACCCTAAAACCCATTTCTGGCCGTGCGTGGGTCCGCATAGGGAAAGAGTAGCTAAATGAACCCCCCCCTTATAAACAAATCAGCCCTAAAGCTTAACTGCGGCCGTGTGTGGGTCCGCGTAGAAGGTTAGCAAGTAATCGACCGGTTAGGAACGGAACCGGCCGGTTTATTGCAAAAAAGGCAAAATGCCCTCTTCAACTGGGTTGCTTGGCCGGTTTCAACCGCGGGCACATCTGACCGGTCGGTTTGGCCGGTTACCGGTTCAAACTGGCCGGTTTTTAAAACTATGGTTTTCCCGCATTGGGTTTTTCTGGGGCATTTGTCTGAAAAATCTGTCACTTTGTTGAATGAGCGTAATATTCAGTAAATGATCCGTATGTGTGTAGGCTACTAGTTGTGTTTACTTCGGTATTTTCTGAAAGTAACCTGAATAATTTAATCACAAGTAGGAGAAGCAAATCAAGGGACTACAGTAGGATTTTATATTATTGTATTCAGAAATTTTCACAGAATCTAGTCCATGCAAGGTTGCTGGGAAGCGTCCCCCCCCTCGATCCCGCTCCCAAAACACGCTCCATTCGGGAGTGTTTTGGGAGCGCGCTCCCTAGCCTGAAAAAACACTCTATGGTTTCTAGGGAGCGTATCAGGGAGCGCTCAGGAGCCAATGCTCCCCGAGCGCTCCCTCCATTTAAAAAACGATTCGGGGGTGTTTTTTAAATGGAGGAAGCGCTCCTCGACACGGAAAAAAATCGATGACGATTTTTTTGGGAGGGAGGGGGGTGGTTGGTAATAAAAAGCCCTCCCTCATTTTTGTCATTGTTTGTTTGTCAATCAAGAGAGAGCATGGAGAGAAGGATAGAGCAAGGAGAGAACAAGGAGAGAAGGAGAGAGCAAGGAGAGAAGAGAGCAAGAGGAGAGAGCAAGGAGCTTGGAGAGAGCAACAAGGAGGATTGAAGGAGTCAGGACAAAGAGGTAGGAGTCAGGACTCTCTTATCTAGTTTTTTTTTTCTATGTTGCATTTTTGAGTTGTTCAAAAATGAAAACTTGAATTTTTTTCTCAATGTTGCATTTTAATGTGTTGAAAAGTGAAAAATTGAATTGTTTTTTTTCTATGTTGCATTTTTTCCTATTCCCATTTGGCATTCCTCCATTTTTTTGCAGGCTAGAAACTTGAAACTTGAAACTTGAAACATCATGGCTATATGGCTTAGGTTTTTCTTCATGTTGGTTCCTTTCTTTGTAATAATGGTGTTGGAGAATAGAAGAAAGAGGCCCATTCGAGAAGAGGAGGATGAAGAAGTGGGTTATAGTGGATTTGATGAAAATCCTGAAGACGAGTATGTTGAGGAGGAAGGGGAGAGTGGAGAACATGAGGCCACAGACACACCAACTAAACATGACCAAAGTTGAACACCATTGTGGAAATATGTTCAGAGGCAGGAAGGAGGGAAAGGGGGTGGAACCACTAAATTTCTTTGCCCCCATTGCAATAAAGAATACACAGGTTCATAAACCCATGCCAAAAGGCACCTTTGTGGTAAAATACCATGGGATGGAGATAAAAATATAGGAATCAAAATTGTGTAAGTGTGCCAGCAACAGATAGAGAGAAATACAGAAAGGAAGAGGAGGGTGGCCAATAGAAATCTAAAAGATCTAGGGGTTTCATTGATTCTTATGCACCATCAGGTCCATCACATCATGGACAAAGAAGTCCATCAACTTCCACCCATGGCAGTGGATATGGAGACATGCCTGGGCCAAACATCTCCTTAAGGCATAGAACCATATCTGATTTCCTTGACAAAGGGTCTAGGAGTGATGTGGATTCAAAAATTTTCTGGTTTCTCTATGCATGTGAGGTACCATTCAATGTTCTTCACTCACCTTATTGGCATGAAATGGTTTCTGCCATTAATGATGCCCCCAAAGGATACAAGAGCCATGGGTATGACAAGGCTAAAACCATTGGACTTGATCATGAAAAAGCTAAAATAACTCATTCTTTGAATAGAATGACAAGTTATTGGAATGAGCATGGGGTGTCCATTGTATCTAATGGATGGACAAATGTAAAAGGAAAGCCATTGATAAGTGTTCTGGCTGTGTCTGTTAGTGGTGCAATATTCCTTTTAGCATATGATTATTCAGACAAATTCAAGACCGACATTAACATTGCAGAACCATTACTTGAAACAATTGAAAGTATTGGGCCATACAATGTCGTCCAAGTCATCACTGATAATGTTGCTAATTGTAAGGCAACGGGAGCAATTATTGAGGATAAATACCCCAACATATTTTGGTCTGGGTGTTTGGTTCACACAATGAACCTTTTGATGCATGATATAATTAAAAACAAACAACCTCAATACAAATGGCTTGGTGATTTGTACAAGAGAGGTAAAAAAATGTGAAAATTTATTACAAATCTTAGCAATACCCATGGGCTTTTCCGCACTTACTCAAAATTGGAGTTGTTGAAGATAGCAAAGACTAGATTTGATAGCTATTACCTCACCTTTAGGCGCCTTTTGAAGGTAGCAGAGTCATTGACAGCCATGGTATCAAGTCCACACTGACAGGTATTAAAGGACATGGCAGCAACAATAGTTGACAGGCAATGTTTTGAACAGGTGGAGGAGACTGCTCTTGATCCTTTGTTTTGGGCATGTGTGAGGGAAATTTTGAATTTCACCTGGCCCATTTATCACATGATTCACTTTTCAGATACAGATAAACCAGTGATTGGGGAGGTGTATGAGCAGATGGATAGCATGTTGGGGCAAATAAAAGATGTTGTTAAGGAAAATGATCCCAACTTGTATTCAATGATTCATGACTGTGTGTGTGCATGGTGGAATAAACTTAATGTTCCACTACATGCCTTGGCATATATCCTTATGCCAAAATACTACTTCTTGGTTGGGCCAACCTACACCTGGAGGTGGGGTTAGGATCAAACCTCACACAGATCTAGATGTACACGAGGGATACATGAAAGCATTAGACAAGTTGTTCCCCGACAGGAAGGAGTGTGCTAGATTGTGCCTTGAATTAGGCAGATACTTTAGTTACACTGTTAACTTTGGTTCTTTCCATGCAATGGAAAATAGAGATTGATTTGATGCTCTCACATGGTGGGAAGTATATGGCGGCATGGGACTTTTGCCAAAGTTGGCAAAAAAAATTCTCTTACAAGTTGTAAATACGTCGTCTGCAGAGAGGTGTTGGAGCAACTACAACTTCATACATAATGTGAGAAGAAATAGGCTGAATGAAAACCAAGAAAAAAGCTTGGTTTATGTGCACTACAACTTTAGGTTATTGAGTCATTATTGTGATCCGACTTATTAGGATCAATCATATAAAGTTTTGGACAACAACCCAGAGGACGATAATTTGGAGGATGACACTGTACATATGGAAGAATTGGAAGCAAAAGTTTTGAGGAATGATGATGAAGCAACAACAACCATGCCACTGCCACACCCACGGTCAGTCCCACCATCCAGTAGCAGTGCGTTTGCTAGTGCCAGTGTTCGATTTCCAGCTATTGTTCCTTTGCAGATTCAACCTCCACCTACATCCTCACGTGGCCCTCCGCCTTTTAGTTATGGTCGTGGTACTCAAGGGAGTACTAGAAGACCACCATTGCCTCGTGGTTCTCACAATTTAGAAATTTCTTGTGGGCGTGGCAAGGGGCCAGCCAATAGATAAAATAGATTTAAAGTTTACTAGTCTTTTCTATTTTCTAGTAGTTTTTAACTTTTATAACTGTTGAACAGTTAAAACTTGACTCTTTCATATTTATTATGATAATTTTTGTAAACAATATATGACAATTTAAGTTTGAAGTGTTAATTTGAAAGGTGAAACTTTGAAGTTGGCATTTATAAGTTTATAGGCCATTATGAATTATGAATATGATGCTTCATGAAAGTTGAAAGTGGTTTCATTTCGTTTCATTCATGTTAAATATTCTTTGTTGTAATGGTTATTGGTTACACTTAGCGTACAAGTACAACTATGGTGATCAATGAATCAATGATGATAAATTTTATATATCAATGATAATAAATGTTATATATTGAATTTTGAAAGCTTGAAACTTTAAGATTGATGGATCATGAGACTCAAGGGTCAATATGTTGTATGTTTCTAACTTGTGGGCGTGGTTGATGAAGATTATAACTTCTAGATGATTGCTGTTATATGGTTCAATCTATGTTTTTATGTTTTTTATGTCTAATTCATCATTCTACATGCTTTTGTTGACACATATGCATCAAAATATAATATATATATATATTTAAAAAAAAACGCTCCCCAAAACGCTCTCGGACCGGAGCCTTTGAAAATGGCGCTCCTGCTTCCACTCCTCGCTTTTGCTCCTGCTCCCAAGTAACCATGAGTCCATGGCATTACGGTGCCTAAACTCTTCATGGTTCATGTGTTTTAAGATCTTCCATGTACTTGTATATGTCATTATGAATACCTTCCTAGTTAAGAGGGAGCGTTGAAGAATGTAACTAGGTTTGGTCTTCATAATTGTATTTGAGTCATTATGAAATCTATTTATGAAAAGAATGAAAAAGAAAATTTTTATTATTATTATTATGACTTATTAAAACATGGGTTTCATCATTCATGCTTGGGTCATCATGTTTTAGATCAAAGTCCCCATTGATGACTTCTAGGATTTATTTCTAAGTCATTAGAGTCATTGCACATTTAATAAGACCCTTTTTGGGCTTTTGAATCATGTAAAAAGAATTATTTTTGAGTCAAATATGTAATTTGTCACCTCCACACCAAGTTGACCCTTACCTGTTCAAGTCGGTCTGCATGAAGGTAATTCGAACTCTAGAAAAGGGTATATATCTATGTTGCCAGGAAACGTGGGTTCGAGGACGAGGACAGGGACGGGGACGAGTACGTCATTTTTTGAAATAGGGTGCGTGGGTTCGTCGGGGGTATAGTTTAATATATATATATAATATAATATTTTATAAATTATAATTTAAAATATATATGAATTTGTACATTTTTCAACTTTAAACAAGAAAACTAAAATATTTATGATTTAAAGTTTTAATTCCTCTCTGTGACAGTAATACAAGTACTACTCAGTAGTTATAAAAAAGTTTGATGTTGTTTATGATCCTCATAGTTGTGCTTGGGTCAAGTTTTATGGATCCTGTAAAAGGGTAAATTTCTGAATTTGCTGAAAGAATTGAGGCAAGCCTTAGTTGGTTCTTTGTTCATAGGATATTATGATTTATCATATTTCTTTTAAGTTTTCTCAAGGTAATAATAAGTAGGCTTCAAATGGAGTGGAATTCTACTTTAATTTAAATATCCAATTCAGACTCTCCATGCCCATTTTGGAGATATCTCACACTTCCTCATTCACGATAGTAAACATCAAATTTTCTTATTTTTTAACTATAAACATGTACCATCTAATTGTGAATTTTATATGTTGATGTCATTTCTTAAGCAAAGATGCTTTTATGTTGAATATAAGTTATAACAGTTCACAGAAAGTGTGAATACCTCCCTCTGTCGCCTCCGTCTACTCCCTCCCGTCCTCTGCGTGTATGCCTCCCTCTCGTCCTCTGTCGCCTCCCTTTGCCTATATTGCGTGAATGAATGCCTCTGCCCCTGTATATTGCGTCCTTTGTCCCTGCGTGAATGAATGCCTCTGCCGCCATAATACCTCAGCCTCTCGTCCCTGCTTGAATATCGGTCGAACGAATACCTTAATGAACTTTTCCCTTGGTCAAACAAATGAACTCAATGAATGGCCTCTCGTCCTTGCATCGAACGAATGAACTCAATGAAATGAATTGAAGTGAAGTGAGAACTTAGTTTAGGTTTAGACTTAGTATTTACAATTTACATTTTGATTTCAATAATTAAAATTTTTATTTTTTTTATTCAAAGTTTTAATTTGTAATTTTGTTAAAACTTAATATTTATTAAAATTTAATTTTAATTTTTAAATTGCAATAAAAAAAAATTATAAAATTTTTTTAGTCAAAATTGGTCATCGAGAACCCAAAGAACTCGATTTTCGGGTTCTAAGTACCCATCCTCGGGGTTCTCCATATCCATTAAGACAGAAGAACCCTTTTCTTTCTTGGAGAACCCGGTTCTTCTGGGTTCTTCTCAGAAGCACTTGTACCTGAATCCAGGACTTGGGTTCGGGAACCCATGCAACATAGGTATATATACAGTGCAGTTCGATTCACTTGGAGACACTCACAAAAGTGCGATATCTAGGAAGAGGCAGGAGAAAAGTGCGAAGTTGTAAGAGGAGGATCACAAGATCAAAGTTTTCTTTGGGTCATCTCTCTCACGTGTGAATTTACTGGGCTATTACTGGAAGATCAAAATTTCTATTGCTAGGTCGAAGTTGTTGCATCAAGGTCTAAGTTACTGTTGCATCGAAGTGCTTCTTCAAGTTCGAAGTACTGCTTCAAGGTCAAAGTGCTGCATCTAGGTCGAAATTCAGTTGCTGTTACTAGGTCGAAGTTCTTGTTGCTAGTTGTTGCTACCAGGTCGAAGTTGTTATAGTAAGGCTGAAGTTCAAGATCGAAGTCATTACTGGAAGGTTATCATCTGCAAAAGAAGGACGAACTGACTTGGTGATTGGAGGAGGTCTGTGTCTCAGTCAAGGAGTCTTGGATCATCTCGTGAAACTATTGAAGGAAGAGTCATTGACTGGGTTTTCCCTTAGATAGGGGTTTTTCCCTGGCTATCCGCTTATATCTGGTGTCCTTGATCTTCATGTTATGGTTTGGTAATTTTTTGATGAACTAAAGTAAAAGAAGAACACAAGAAAGTTAAGAAGTAAATAAGAACTTCACAAGTAATTATCATCATAAGAAAATATTTCTTCCTTTCTGATTTTATAACAGTTGGTAGGGGCTTTAGGCTAGTAATTATGACTCTTTCTCCTCATATAAATAGAGGAGCGGACTATTTCATTTTTATCATCATTTGTTAGACAATTCAGCCTCTCTTAGGAGAATTTAAACCTCTTTTATTCTTTGGCAAGATGTGACTTATGGAGTATACTTGGTTGTTGGAGCTCGTTTTTGATTTTGGAGAAGTTGTCTTCGATTGATAATGGAATGTTCATGCATTGTCATCTTGTAAGTATGCTTATTTTTGAATAATATTTATGCTTATATCTAATGTATGGAATGTATTGAATCTTGATGATCTAGATTTTTTCTATTGTGCCCTAATTTATTGGAAATCAATGTTATAAAATCTAGATGTCATAATTGCATGCATTACTCGTATATAAAATGTGAATGGCATTCCCCTTGGTGATGCTTGATTATAGCTCTCCCAAGTGACTTTAATCCCTCACAAAGGCAATGGTTAGGGTTTGTGTTAGGGCAACAAACATCATTACTCCTTTGCAAGAATTGGCTAATCTATCACCTCCATAGACTCCATTAACCCAAGGATTAGGCACTAGCTATATCTCTTGATGATCAAACCATCTTTTATCCATAAATTTGAATTTTCTCTCTTTCCCTATTTCATCCCTCTTAAGGCCAAGCGACCAACTAGGTCTTAGTGTGAATTTGCTAGGAAGAGGAGTTTTAAATTTTTGGTCTTGGAAGGTCTCGACTCTCAACATCTAGGGTTGAGCAGTTGCCTCAAAGTCATTCCCCTTTGGTGACCATGCCTTCCATTTTCATCTATAATTTCTCTCGTCCTAGTTGTTTGCCCTAAGATAAAACTCTAGTTCGGTTATAGCTTCAAATTGATGGCTTGTTGAAGGTTTCATGTGCCTTTATCTTGCTAATACGTCTTACTGGAAACCATTTCTTAACATCTTGACCTTGGGTCATCCCAACCAATGTTACCAGACTCGGAATCGGCAATAAATCGGTGAGGCAAAAGAGCGAAGAGTTTGAATCGGATCAGGAAAAAATCGGGAAAAAATCAGCAAATTCAATAAATAAAGATATACACATATATTGAATTAAAACAAATATTTTTCATTGATATTCAATAAAGCCATGTCCAAACAATGCATAATATCAATAGATGTCCAAAATATCATGAATGAATAAGTATCTCATATATGTTATGAGTTCAAACATGATTCGAAGTACTGAGTCCTAACCAGTGACTACATAGAACCAGAAGCATATGCTTCTAAAAGTTTACAAAATTGAAAATACTGCCAAGCAAATCAGTAAAAAATCAATACTGAGAGTCTAAGACTCTAAGAGTGAGAACTAGAAGCGATTCCTCCCACTCCTTCACTTGCTTGACTCTCTAAGTTCTCCAAGTCATGTAGACTTAAAAGAAGAGGCTCCTCCTCTATTTGGACCCAATCTGATGCATTTGTAGTTTGCAGATCTATCTCCTCAAGGTCGATTGGTGAATGATCCAAACCTGTCATTATCATGAGACATTGAAATGTAAATTAAAGTTTGAATTTTAAAGTTTAAATTTTAAAGTGCAAATCAAATTATGAAAACTTCAAATTCAGGCTCTCACCTAGTATTTGCTTGTTGTGAAGTCGTAGATTGTAATGGACATATACAAGGTCATGTAAGCACTTTTGTGTCAATCGATTGCGCTTCTTAGAATGTATTTTCTCAAACATGCTCCAGTTGCACTCAGAACCTGAAGCACTACATGATTGGTTTAAGATTCGAATGGCGAATCTCTTCAAATCTGGGGTATCACTACCAAAATTTTGCCACCAAAGACCTAGCAAATGCCAAGTGTTTGTGAGTAGTAAGTACTAAATAGTAAAAACTTAAAAGAAAACAAAATTTAATAAAACATTTAACATACAAAATAAATTTTAAACAAATTTAATGAATTGATGAAGCCTTCAGGGTACCTGGAAGCATCTTAGTCCTTTCTCGTATAGCACTGGTATAGGCAAATAATTTGGCTGGCGTCCTATAATCCTGTAGTTGGGAAAAGACACGGCTTTGAATTTCTGGATCAGGGGAGCACCTTTCAATGCATGTCATAAGTCCTCTGCCAACCTCCCCATCTTCATTAAATTTGCTCTTATCATAAAAACACTGTGGGTTTAAGAAGTACCCAACAACATGTAAGGGGGAATGCAATTGCCTATCCCAACGTGCATCAATAATATCCCAAAGAGGCAAATACTTTGCCTCCTCATCCCCATATCTTCTTTTGATGGCCTCCTTTGTGAGATCCATCGCTTCATAAATGTAACCCATAGCGGGTTTGTCACCATCAACCATCCTGAAAGTTAGTTTTCAAAATTAATGAATTATGAAACTTTGAAAATAAAAAGAAGCTTGAAATGAAATTTTAAAAATGAAAAAAGTTAAAAGACTTGAAGTACCTGAGAACTCTGACAAGGAACTCTGTCACAACAATAATCTCTTCGGCATCTTTCCAAAAACCGTCATTAAACACAAGTGCAACAATTTCAATGCCTTCAAGGGCCTTCGAATGTTTAGATGTCATCCACTCAGGTCCCAAGAACATCCTCTTCAGATTTATCTTTTGCTCAACCACAGATTTCAAAGATATGAAATTTGTTGCAAATCTAGTCACTGTAGGTCGAACAATTTCTTTACCTTCAGTGTATTTTCTCATGGTGTTTAGGACAATAGTGTGGTTGTACAGGTATTTGGTTATGGATTTTGCCTTCTCCACAACCTCATGTATCCAATGAAGCTTACCAATGTCCTCAAGCATTAAATCTATGCAATGGGTAGCACAAGAGGTCCAAAAAATAGTGGGGTGCTTAATCTCAAAAGTCTACCAACAGCCATATAATTAGCTGCATTGTCAGTGACAATTTGTACAACATGTTCTTCTCCCACTTCTTGAACGACTTCCTCCATCATTTCACAAATAAGTTGGGCAGTCTTAGCCTTTTCTGAGGCGTCCACTGATTTGAGAAACATTGTGCCTGCTGGACAAGATACAAGGAAATTTATTAAAGTTCTATTCCTCTGATCAGTCCATCCATCACTCATGATGGTGCACCCTGTCTCTACCCATGATGAATGAAACTCAGCTAGCACAAGCATGACATCTTCAACACTCTCTAACAATAAATTTGTCCTAAGGCTCTCTGATGTAGGGGCTTTGAATCCTGGACCTGCAACAACGACTGCATCAATCATAGCTTGCCAATAAGGACTTCTGGCACAATGGAAAGGTATGTCAGAATAGAACCAAAAGTTAGCAATGGCCTTCCTTGCCTGTTTATGGATATCTTTTTTCCAACCAGTGCCATCCAAGGTAGGTTGGGAACCAGGTTTTGTGCGGTGAGGAAAAAAAGTGTTTATGTTTCCACCTCCAGTGTTGAATCCAGGTCGATTCATCTGGGCTTGAGTTTGACTTTGACTTGGACTTGGAGGCATGTGTGAAAAACTTGGGAATGGCATTGAGGACTCAACAGAAGGAGATGAAAAGGGGGTATTGGAAGAAGAAAGGTCAGCTCCAAGAGTTCCTATTTCTTGTTTTTGCTTTGCTCTCTTAGCATTATTCTGAGTCAACATGTCAAGGGCCAAGGTTGCTTGGTGTTTGACATTATCGTCAACCTTTTCGCAGAGACCTATATCATGCCCAGGTATCTGTGCAATGTGGTACTTGAATCTATAGATGCCTCCACTACATTCTGCTTTGCAAAATTTGCAAAGGAGCTTGGCGCTTCCGGGAATCTTGTCACAATAAGCCCAAGCAAAATCCTTCTCCCTTGGCATTGTAGTTGTTTTGGACTTGTGTTTAAATTGTGGCTTCTGTTAAGATTGAAGAATCGAGATTTGAAGTTGTGGCTTTGCTGCTTTTGTTTAATTTATGGCTCCTGCTGCCTGCAAGACAAAAAATAAATAAAAATTAAAAATGCAGATAAGTAGGAGAGAGGGTTTTGCTGCTTTGCAGCTTGCTGCCAAGTACTTATTAAAAAATTAGGTGTGTGCTGTCCAAATCCAATGAGTCCTGTTCTCATATTTTTATTTTTGTCCTTATAATTTTATCATAATAATAGCAAAAAACAACAGATATGTACTGAAATACCATAGCATCAATGAAGCACATGCCACAAACAGTCAACTGAGAATATTCATTAACGCAAAGATAAAACGGCACAGGGAGAAAAAACAGGAAATGAAGTAACATTCTAATTCCTAGTCCTTAGTTGCAACAAATTAAGACTTTCGGTAGTCCAAGATGGACAGTAATTGAAACTTGAAAGTTATTGGTGATTTTTTGGATGCTAATGGTAGTGAAAAAGCCAGAGAGCTTTCCACGGCTTTTGCTTCTGCAATTTCTTCACTGGAATATTTAATTGACAGTTATTATTTTGCTGAAGCAAGAAAAAGTCTAAACAAGAATTTGTAGGTGGAATCTCCTAGAGTTGAAACTTGAAACTCCTATTGAAAAGAAGCCACCTACACTGCTTAGTATTTCCAGTTTGCCAGATTTTAATCGTGGTTCTTCGATCGAAAGCGGTTTATGGGAGTGGAGGTAAGGGGACAGTCCACTATGAGAAGGCGGGACATTGTTGGTGCTGTTTTTTTTCAATATATAACAACATTAACTCGTGTTATTTTATAGCATTAGACTTAAACTCAGATGTAAGTAAAAGACTGAACCCAAACCTCCGCGTAGGAAGACAACACGTATATAGTGTGGATGAATCACAGCTCTTCTGAATTTTATGTCTGGTGCTGCTCCACGATGATTCGGTGATGGCAGTTGTGACTTCACACTCCAGTGACCACGATGATGGCGCTGCTCCACGATGATGCGGTGATGGCGGGTGATTGAGTGACTGCAAGGCTCGAGCGACCACGATTCCCTGCAAGCGACCAAGCGACCAAGGCTCGAGTGACTGCAAGTGATATCGTCAGCGAGCGGGTGTGCAAAACGGATGGCGGCAGGACTGTTTAAAACCCGACGGTGACAATTTAAAAAAAAATCCAAAACCCTAAACTGCCGATTCACTGCCAATTCAGTCGGGAAAATAGGGAAAATCGCTAAGTTGAATCACCGAGTTGAATCGCCGATTTTGACTCACACAAATTTGACTGTGCTCGTTTGGTCGCCGAGCAGAGTATGACTCGCGATTAATCGGGATAATCGGCGAGTCCTGTTACACTAATCCCAACACACAACATATCAATCAAACCCTAGGTCTCGCATTGCCTCAATTTGGCCTCTCCTTGGAAAGTGAATTGTCCCTTCTTCATTGTTGGTTCCTTGTACCTAAATTGTGTGTTTCCTTTAGAAGCCTCTAGGTCACCTTATACCTAACATCTCTTAGGTGACTTACCTATCGGGGTTGGAAACACCTAATAGGTTTGACCTTTAGCCACTTGTACCTAGGGAGGTGTTACCCACCAAAAGTGGGTGACCCCATAGGATAATTTTTCTTCTAGACTTGTCTTTAGCTGACAACCAACAACGCCTAATAGCCACCAATGTAGCCGATGTATTGCACCATTTGATCTCCACTCCCTGGATCAGTCGCATGTACCCTCGCCCATCTGTCAAGAGCATATGTTTGAAGGTGGGCCATTCAATCCTAAAGGTATGTTTTTCAATGTGCAATCGAGTGCTTATCCTTGTTTTTCCTTTGTCATATTGGGCATGGATTATTGGGTGACTTGGAAGAAGGAAGGGTTTTTACTGTACCTAAATTGTGCGTTTCCTTTAGAATCCTATAGGTCACCTTATACCTAACATCCCTTAGGTGACTTACCTATCAGGGTTGGAAACACCTAATAGGCTTGACCTTTAGCCACTTGTACCTAGGGAGGCGTTACCCACCAAAAGTGGTTGACCCCATAGGATAATTTTTCTTCTAGACTTGTCTTTAGCCGACAACCAACAACCCCTAATAGCCACCAATGTAGTCGATGTATTGCACCATTTGATCTCTGCTCCCTGAATCAGTCGCATGTACCCTCGCCCATCTGTCGAGAGAATATGTTTGAAGGTGGGCCATTCAACCCTAAAGGTATGTTTTTCAATGTGCAATCGAGTGCTTATCCTTGTTTTTCTTTGGTCATATTGGGCATGGATTATTGGGTGACTTGGAAGAAGGAAGGGTTTTGACTGTAGTTTTGTTCCCTTACCTTAAATGGGGGGTTAATCCTCAATCCTAGTCCTGTGGGATTTTCTCTATTAGCCTATGGCTTCAGGAAGGGCACTACTTGAGAAGCCTCGATTTTGGTGGTGCGGTCTTGTTTTCCCATTAAATAAATTTCACTCCCCTCCACACATTACAAGCCCTATTTCATCATCTTCCCTCTCTAGGTCCACAAGGCATCGGTATGCTCCTTCCCCTTGTACACATGTCTTGGTTAAGCTTCCAACTATTGCCCTGAAGGTTGATGCAACTAGAAAAACGGTAAACGCATATCATGGCCACAAACAAAAACAAAACAAAAGAATATCATAAAATGCAAAAGATGGTCGAGACATTTAATATAGCATGTGGGAAAAAGCTAAACATGAGCTCTACCCCTTCATCATGGCCATCACCCTAGTTCCTAGGGCCCTTCAGTGCCCCATCCATCATTAAGGAACTCGTGCACGTCCCTGTGAAAATTTAGTCTGGAATCCTATTGCAACCAACTGAAATTACTACTGTAGCCTTCTCTTAATTAATTAAATATGCCGAAACAAGAAACTGAGCAATAAAGAAAAACATCACACATGACACCATTGGTTTTGGACAAACGTCCCCGGAAAAACCCAATGCGGGAAAACCAGTGCAACAGATCTGATAGTTTTTTAATTAAGCAACAATTATTTATGAATACAATCTCTGCATGCCTTTCTGAAAATCTAGTACAAAGAATATCACTCGGTAGAAGAAATTAGTGAGATTACCTCACTCTACATAGTAAGTCTTGGCTGATCCAGTAGCTAAAACAACGGCCTCCCAGCATTCTCTATGCAGTAATTACATGGGCTCGCGTCAATGGCTCTGGGAGACTGTGTCACCTCCTTTGCTGGATCGCTTTGCACTCAGGAGCCTCAAATCTAGCCCTTCCGGCTCAGATCTTCGATCTCCCATCTAAATATCAGACCACTGCTCGGAATGGACTGCACTGCTCTACGTGTGGCCTTCGTGGCCCTGTCTCACCCTCATTAGGCACTCCACTGCGTCCACTGCGTATCTCTTCGCCTCTTTGCTGTGTATTCTTGGCTCCGGAGAAGATCCTCCGACCAAAAACTGTCTCTGCCCCTCTCTGCGTGATCACTACGAAATCACTGCGCTGCACTAGCTTCAGCAATTCGATTTGACTGATCAACTCTTGGTGTTTTTCCAAATGGCCCTCAAGCTTTAAATAATCTTCTCCTTGACATTCAACGACCTAGATTAAAAGCTAATCAATGGCTAAGATCAATTTGGCTTGATGCTCGTTAAAAATAATTAATTTTTTAAATAAAACCGTCTCTCGGTGGAATTTCCCCAAATGATTTATGGGTTATCTGGAATACATGTGTTTAAGCCTTTCCACAAAATTTGAGACTCAGAGCACATCCGATGCTACCCCGAATCAACACTCCCTCTTAGCGAGGAATGTGCTCTAGCAATATACCTTGCTGCATACTACTTTGACTCTGAAGCATCCACCTCTGCGCTGCTAATGTCCGACATGCTGTTCACCAACTACTACTTTGCTGCATCTGTACTGCTGTTGACCCTGTCACGATCAACAATGCATCCGTATTGCAACTCCCTCTCAAATGCTGCATCTATGCTGCTGCTAGCACTGCCACTGATAACTCTGCACTGCAACTTAGTTGCTGAGAGAAGCAACTGAAAAACATCCAAAATATGAACAACTGTTCAGTATGGATACATCTCGATGCTGAAACTCTCGCTGCCGCTAGTCCCACGCTGTCCCTCTGAAGCTATTGTGCTGCTGCTGCTACTGCACTGTGCCTCTCCGCATTGTTGCAACTCTGCACTTCGCTTCTCAGACTTAGCACTCTGACTACTGCATCTGTCGCTTCAACACTCCTTTGCATCAATTGAAACTCCTCCAACTTGCTACTACTGATCTTGAGCCCCCGTAGCAAGGTCGTGATCCAAGAGGTGGACTCCGCAAGGATCCTGCCCAATTGAAGTTCTTGCAAACTTACAGTTCAATGTTGCCCCATATCCCTCCTGGAGATGCGTGGGCACTCATGGCATACTCATCTTCTTCGATCTTTGCGAACACAACCTTCAGATCATGCTTCTCGTCCTCGTCCTTTTTCTTCAAAGGACACTGCATTGCGTAGTGACTGAGTTCACCACACCTAAAGCATTTAATCTTTGAGACATCCTTCTTCAGTCTCTGCTGCTCTTGCTGTCCCTTAGATGCCAGGGCTGCATTCTCCTCCTCCTCCTGTGTCTTCGACCCACTGCTACTGTTGCCATCAAGTTTACACTTGACTAAGTCCCTCCTTAGCTCTTCTTCCTGAAGAGCAGCCCACATCTCCTCCCAGCTCGACAGTCTTTCTCTGCCCAAAATACTTTCGATGAAGACCTGCCATTCCTCTGAGGCTGCGTTGAGGGCCAGCCTTACCATCGCGGTAGACTAAGGTGTAGACCCCACGATTGCTAGCTAATCACGAGTTTCCTGAAGTCTCGAGAGAAACAAATATATACACTCCCCTTTCCGCATCTTGTGTCTGCCGCAGTTTCTGCTCTAAGTACATCTTCCGTTGCTCGGAAGATCCTTCGTATAGTGATGCTAAGGCTTCCCACATCTGCCTAGCTGTGTCCTTGCTAGCTATGTGGGACACTATGTGATTCTTGACTCCATCTAGGAGCAGTCTCTTACCCTTTGCCATATCAGCCTTGTACTTCTTTAGCGGATCTAGGTCTGCAGGCACAACTACCGTACTCTCCACGAAAAGCTTGAGATCATATTCATCTAGAAGGCATGAAATTCTCGCCTTCCAGATTACATAGTTGGAGGCTCCCTCCAACCAATCCTGATCTCGTACCTTGTGAGTTGCCATTTCTGTTGTCTAGAAAATGTCGAATCTGCTCCTTCTCTTTCTCCTCTGCGCAACGCTGGACTGACTTACGCACTCCTTGTTGGAGATGGTAGATCTGCCACCTAGATTTGCTACTCAAGTCTCGAAAAGTAGAATTCCCCGGCTAGGAATTCCTTGAGGAAGAAGATTCCCTCACTGTGCTTCGTTTCTTTCTTCTGACGTCTTTCTGCCCAGGAAAAAATCTGCCTGTAGAAAACTGCGTCCCACCAGCACTAACGCTAAGGCTCTGCACTGCTCCCTCTACCATGACAAAACTTCGATTTGAAAGCCCTTCCTCTCTATTGACCCACTCAGAGAGAGACTTTCCTAAAAAATTCAGCCCTCCTAGCCTGGACTATGCAATCCTCTGGGATTCGAACTGTTGCCTCTTGCAGCTATTTGACCTCTTGCCCAGCACTGGCTCTGCTCTTCTTGTTTCACCTGCAACCCTCTGATACCATGTGAAAATTCCAAGTTCGGAATCCTACTGCAGCCAACTGAAATTGCTTCACCTACTTGTTATTAAATGAACAAGTTATTTACAGTGTTCTACTAAAAGTAATGAAGCAAATTACTACTGCAGCCTTCACTTAATTAATTAAATATGTCGAAACAAGAAACTGAGAAATATGCACAAAGTGATGAATTTTTCTTTTCAAATATTAATAAATGCAATACCTACTTAAAAGACAATAACATATTGGTGCAATTATGTTATAAAATTTAGATTTGACCAAAACCCTAACCCTAGTTTACCATTAAACAAATAAAACTAGAAAAATTAGTTTGATCAACACACATAGACTAGTACCTTCCATCAATTGGGCATTGGGGTCAATAGGACAAGGTCAATGCAAAAGGACCTTGGACAAAGAGGGTGGAAGGAAAGTTCACTTCAGTTTCAAAACCCTAGCAAATTTCTTCTTTAGGAGAGTTAAGGTAAAAGTGTGGAAATATAGTCCCTTTGATGGATACTTGATGACAAATTTTGCATAAATGAATAAGAACCAAGAGTTCATAAAAGAAGTTGCACTTTTTAATATGGCATATTAAAAACCCTAATTTCAACAATTTCGTGCATAATGGAAGAAAATGCCATTAAATTTACACCATTCAAACTTCACTTCAAAAAGCCTTCTCCATGCAAAACATATCCTCCCTAAGGAAATTCACACTCCCACTTAGACATTGTGTCCAAGAGAAAAGAAATTAAATGTGAAAATTTTCTAAATCTAAACCAACAAAAATTCTACTGCAGTTAACTGATTTTTGCCTTTCCTACTTGTGTTCTTCAGTTAACAAGTTATTTACAGAATTATTCAGTAATTATTAATGCAAATAAACTGCAGTCTAGACCAACATACAGATCAAGTATTGAAAAAGTAAGATGAGACAATCACACAAAGTACACACTTATTTTTGGACTAAACGTCCCCGGAAAAACCCAATGCGGGAAAACTGGTGCAGCAAATCTGATGGTTTTTACTATTAAGCAACAATTTTCTGAGTACAATCTCTGGATGGCTTGCCGGCTATCCAGTACAGAGAATTCACGAGAAACAAAAAATAGTGAGTTTTACTTCACATTGCAAGCCCTGGCTGATTCGGATCGTAATTGGCGAAACCCCAACTCCCTCCACACTGCCTCTGCGCAATAGATGTGTATGCCTGCATGGGGATGGCTAAGGACTACGTCACCTCTTCTATGAATTGATCTGTCTCTCGGAAAATTGAGTTTAAGCCCTCCTGGCTTTGAAACCCTGATCTCTAGCAAAACTCAAACTGTCCCATTGAAACACTGCGCTGTCCCTGCGTGGGCCTACGTCACCCCTTCTGGGGACTGTGTCACCTCTTCTGGTGGCTGTGTTGTTTCCTTTGATGTCTCTGCTGCCTCTCTACTATGTACTCTTGGTCCTTCTACCAATAACTGCTTCTGCCCCTCACTGCCACTGAATCACTTAGATCTTATCTTCATCTGAGCATTGCTCCGTCAGAAGAATTCGATCTCTAGATTCACTCTGTGTGTGTGTGTTTTCCAACTAACCCTCAAGCCTTCCTTTATACTTTTACTGTTGAAGGATCAACGGTCGTGATCAAATCTTTAATCAACGACTAAGATTAAAACAGACTTGATCCTTGTCACTTAGAAGCTTCTCACCCACATTTACATTAATTCACTTTAATTATTTTAATTTCCTAAGTTTTAACTTAGGCTCCATTAAAAAATAATTAATTATTTGAATAAAATGCACTCTGGGCATAATTTCTCCAAACGATTTTTGGGTCTTGGAGATCTCATGTGTTCTAGCCTCTCCACAAACTTTCGGAGCTAGGGCACATCCGATGCTACCCAAAAATCAACACTCTCTAGCAATACTTCTCACTAGAAGCATCACCTTGATCCACAACATCGATCCTCTACACTACTAATGCTCGGCCAACTGCCCTCTCATCCACTATGCTATTGCAAACTGTACTGTTGCCCATGACACTGCCATTGTCCCTGCTGCATCTGTACTGCAACTCCGTCTCAATATGCTGCATCATGCTGCCCATAACACTACAACCGTTGAATGCTGCACTGCAACTCAGTTGCTGAGAGTTAAGCAACTGAAAAATATCCCAAATCCTGACATACTAGTCAGTCTGGATGCACCTCGATGCTGAAGCTTCCTCTGCTGCTAATTTGCGCTAACCCTCTGATCCTACTACACTGCTGTTGTATCTGCTCTGTGCCTCCCACACTGCTGCAACACTCAACTGCGCTGCTTCAAACTTTGGCGATCTAGCTCTGCCACTGTCTCTCCATCATCCCTAGTACCAACTGACTCCTGTCATTCTACTACTGTCATTAAGGGCTGTTGTAGCTGTATGTAGCTCCAATCTATAACTCCATATCGCCCCACCTCTTCTCTAGAGGTGCATGAGCACTCATGGCACATCCATCGTCATCCTCCTCATCAGCCTGAGTTGGAGCAGCCTTTGAGTTAGACTTCTCTTCTTTGCCCTTCTTCTTTAGAGGGCACTACGTGGTGAAATGTCCCATTTCTCCACGTCTAAAGCATCTGACTTTTGAGAGGTCCTTTTTCTTCTGTCTCTATTGCCCTTGCTGTCCCTTTGATGTGAGAGCCACATCTTCCGCTTCCTCCTTCTTGAATTTGATCCCTTTACCGTTGCTTCCCACCTTGGTCCACCTTTTGGTCTCATTTTGTCGAAGAGCTGTCCACATCTCCTCCCAGCTAGGAAGATTAGCCTTGCGCAAAATGCTTTCAACAAATGTTTCCTAGTCTTCAGTGATTGTATTCAGGGCAGTCCTGACCATAAATCCTGTTGATTTTTGGGTAGCATCAGATGCGCTCTAGCTCCAAAATTTTGTGGAGGGGCTAGAACACATGAGATCTCCAAGACCCAGAAATCGTTTGGAGAATTTTTTTTTCAAATAATTAATTATTTTTAATGGAGCCTAAGTTAAAACTTAGGGAATTAAAATAATTAAAGTGAATTAATTTAAATGTGGGTGAGAAGCTTCTAAGTGACAAGGATAAGTCTGTTTTTATCTTAGCCGTTGATTAAAGGTGAGATTACAGCCGTTGATTTCTCAACAAGAAAAGTATAAAGGAAGGCTTGAGGGTCAGTTGGAGAACACACACAGTGAGTGAATCTAGAGATTGAATTCTTCTGACGGAGCAGTGCTCGGACGAAGATAAGATCTGAGTGATTCAACAGTAGTGAGGGGTAGAAGCAGTTGCTGGTCGGAGGACCAAGAGTACATAGCAGAGAGGCAGCAAAGACAGCAAAGGAAGCAGCGCAACCACTAGGAGAGGTGACGCTGGCCCACATAGGGATCACGCAGGGACTACGCGAGCTTCCAAGGGACAATCCGAATTTTGCTCGAGATTGGGGTTTTTGAGCCGAGAGGGCTGACACTCGTTTTTTTGAGAGGAAGATCAACGCAGAGAAGAGGTGGCACAATCATTAGCCATCCCCACGCAGGCCTACACATCTACTGCGCAGAGGCAGCGTAGAGGGAGCAGGCGTTTCCACAATTCGAATCTTGGATCAGCCGAGACTTGCAGTGTGAGGTAAAACTCACTATTTTATTTGTCTGCCAAGGATTTTCTTTGTTGGGTGAGCCGGATTTGCCACCCAAGTTGTACTCAAAATACTGCTGCTTAATAATACAAACCCTCAGATGTGTTGCACCGGTTTTCCCGCATTGGATTTTTCCGAGGAGGTTAGTCCAAAAATAAGTGTGTCTTTTGTGTGATTGTCTCATTTATTTTTCAGTACTTGATCTGTATATTGGTGTAGGCTGCTTAGTATTTGCATTAATATCTGTTGAATAATTCTATAAATAACTTGTTAAATGGAGAATACAAATAGGTAATGCAAATCAATTAACTACAGTAGGATTTCTGTTTGTAAGATTAATTTTTTTTCACATGGTATCAGAGCGATTGTAGATCAAGGCGGAGTGAAGCCATAAAAGAAAGAACAGAAGGAAATTTGTTGCAAGAAAGCAGTTGTCCTGAGTGACAACGCAGTTCTGAAGCAGAGAAGTAGAGGAAGGGTGATGTAGTCACTAGGCGTAATATTCCGAATAGAAATAAACAACAATATAAATCACATAAACAAGAACCTACAACAAATAGAGAGACATCATATGAACAAGACAATACATGGAGAAGTTAGAACGCTAAGCCATTTTATTAAATACTGAAAGATAAAATGAGTACAAAGGTGATCAGAATGATGGCACCTTGGCTTGCACTAGAAATACTCTCAGACTATATCATGGAATGGTTGCTCCCTCTATGACTGCGTTATCTCCAAAGCTGCTAGTGCTGCTACTGGAATAGATCAATTATGTGGGGCTGCTCCCCACCTCAGAATATTGTGAAACTTTGGGAATGGGCTCTCTACCAAATACCCAGAAAAGCCCAGAGAGCTTTCCGGAAATGGATGACTTCGGAAAATGACCTCCCTTGAGGTGCAACGCTATCCTAGTGATGAACGCTGGCCCTGAATGATCTACTGCAAAATATGGCCTCCAACTCTACCAAAATGATGGAATAGGGAAGTGCTAACCCCTCTCCAACTCTCTCGGGTTGAATCCCCTGATAAACCCTCAATTCGGAATCTCCTCCTCCAAAGACTGTGTCCTCCCTCTCACTGACTGTGCTGTCTATGCAAGTGAATGATCCCAACTATGGTTGCTACAACTCTCTCCAAAAACTCAAGGATAGAACTCCTCACCCGAGCAGGCACTCGAAGTCCCCCGGGGCTGAGGTTGGGATCTCCGCACGGAGAAACCTAATGTGCTGAACAACACGTGCAGACTTTGCTCAACAGCAAAAGCGTTCTCAATGTCAAAAGACAAATATCATAGATGCATAATCGAATGATCAAATGAGGAGCCCCTCTCCCTTTTTATGCTTGGAGAGCCTTGCTCTCACCTAGGCCCCACCACAAACTGCGCTGTCTCCTTGAGCCACACTGTCCCTCTAGCTCTATGCTGTCTTGGGCCCACGCTACCCATGCTGACATCTCCTCCACGCTGCCACTTCATCCTCTAGGCCCCACGCTGCGAATTAATCATGTCTCCAAGTGACTTTAGGAAATGCCTTTTATCCTAAGTGTGAGTTAAGTGTCCTTTTCACCCACTTTATTTCTAACTTAACTTTATTAAAGTAAAGTAGTCAAAAATTAATATTTCCAATTAGCTGTTGCTAATTGAGAATATTACACCAGGGAAGGCTCACGCATAGCCTGTGTCAGCTTGCTTGTTGTGTAACCAGCTCCAAAAATAGAAGAAAAGAGATGTAAACGCCTTAGAAATGAGCCACTTCGAGGGGGCAACCTCCAATACATTACATAAATGAACAATTCTTGGATGATACAATTCACAAAACCTCCTTTCTATATATAGGAGTCCATGGGGCCATAATGTAATACTAGTGGGCCACAATGTAATCCTAGCCGACCTAACAATAATAATTTAAGGGCACAATAATAACAAAATGGGGGTTACAAGGGTACAATAATAACAATAAGGGGTTTACACTAACAATAATAAGGGGCTATACTAGTGATATAGGGACCTAACATTGCTAGGGTGACGTTGTAGCTGCATAAGGCAGCACAGAGGCTAACGAGTCATCTTCCGGTTCCGTGGCTGGAGGTGCAGTGCAGATTTTGATCTGAAGTTGTTGGTGGGGCGCTGATTCTGTTTGTGCAGAACAGTGTCTAGTGGAGAAAAAGCAAAGTAGAGGGAATCGGTTCCTCATAATATTTTTTGCCAAGAAATATAGATCTAGTGCTGAGCAACAGCAAAGAGATATTAGAGAGGAGTGCTTCGACAATTGTTGGCAGAAAGATTTCCGTAAAGGAAATCGAATTTCAGAGACAGCTTGTTCCTTAGAGGATTTCTAGCGCCAAATAAATCCAGATCCGAGTTTTCTTGGGGCAGCAACGGAAGAGGGGGAAATGAACTTGTTCGACACTTAGTTGAGCAAAGATGGCCGTGAATGGGTTGAGGGATCAAGACAGGTTGGATGAAGCATCCAAATTTTTGTTAAATTTGGACAACTAGGTCCAAACTCCATGTTGTGATGCTCAGATTAAGAGGCTAATATTTTTGTTGGATTCCTCTTTCGAAGAGGTGTAAAATCCATATAAAATATATCTTAATCCGATGAGCAGAACATTTATTTTGAATTTATTATTTATAATAAATTATATGTGCAAGTCGGCCTTAAGGTTTTACACCCCCAGCGGATGTGTCACACACCCCAAATGATGGATATAAATACAGGCAAAGTTGGAGAGCATTTCACAACAACTCAACACACATCTTCTTCTCTCATCTGATTTAGTACGAGCTCCTTGGAGGATAAGTTCAGCCCACACGTGTGAAGAAGAAGGACGAATCTGTACGGCTGAAAGGAAGGACGAAATTTCTGCAGCTAGGGTTTCCAACGAAGTTTGACCAGCGTTGACTTTGGTAAACGCATGGTCCGAAAGGGCTGAAAATTGTTGGAGAGTTCGATTTTGAGAGGCCGTACACATTGGCACAGAAATCGAGGTCAAAAGGTTGACCGAACTGTTGTTGCGTTGACTTTTAGCTTGCTGCCCTGCGTTGACTTTTCTGGACAGCGTTGACTTTTCTGGGGTTGACTTGGGTTGACTCGGTAGCTGATTGTAGGATTGTTGTGACACATTCTGGGTTGGCTGATCAAGGAGACTTTGCTGGTTGAAGCATCCTGTTGACCGCCGTAACGCACCATCACATTTTTATGTTTCTGGTTTGTCTTCTATAAGATCCACTTATATGTTCTATCAGCATTTTACTTAACTATTTGTGTGATTGCTGCAAGAAAAGTAAAGTTGCTTCAAGCATAGAACATCTACAAAAATTTACATGGTATCGGAGCGAGGTTAAGACAAGCCCTAACTTTAGCAATCACCATCGGAGGAAATGGGTTCCACAAGTTTTGAATTCAAGGAGAATGACAAGCTGACTGGAAGGGATGACTTCCATGCCTGGAAGATGATATTAGATCTCAAATTGGAAGACCATGATCTCATGGATCATGTACTAGGTAAGATACAAGAACCTCCATCCAATGCTACTGCTGTTGCTAAAAACAAGTATAAGAAGGGGGAGATCAAAGCAAAGCTGATGATCAGGGAATCCATACATAAAAGTCTGGTTGCCTATATATCTGAGCTAGGCACATCCAAGGAGATATATGATAAATTGATCCTTATGTTTAAGGTAAACAATGTAAACCAAGTGCTATTCCTCAAGAATAAATTGAAGAATATGAAGAAGGGTCGGGATGAGTCTGTTCAAGCTTACTTTCTGAAATTGACCGAAACAAGGAACAATCTGCTGGCTATTGGGGAGACAATAGCCGATCGTGAGATGGTTCTCACCGCACTTAAAGGACTCCCATATGAATGGCAAGTATTCACTACTACCATTCTCAATAATAATACCATTCCTAACTTTGACGAGCTTCTCTCTAGATGTATGCAAGAAGAAACAAGAATGAAGGAATTAGAAAATGACAGAAATGCTGCCTATGGTGCTCATTCTCGAAAGAAGAACTCTGGTGGTCCTAAGGACAAAGGAAGAACAAGGACTCAAGAAAAGAAGGGTAAGTGTTTCACTTGCCATAGGCCTGGTCACTATGCTAGAGAATGTCCCTTCAAGAAGGATTCTCCCGATAGTGATGATAACAACAACAACCGGAGGAATGGGAATCGAAGAAACGACAGATCTAAAGAAAAGAGGAAGGCTCCCTCTGGTGGAAACAATCAACCTTCGAAAAGGTCTAGAAACTCCAGGTATGAGGAGTCTAATGTTGTTGATAAAAGAAATGAGTATATTCTTGTATCTGCTCTCTCTGCTACATCTCCGCCCGACACTATGGATGTCTGGCTGATAGATAGTGGTGCCTCAAGACACATCACTAGATTCAAGGAAGCACTCTCTGACATGGTTGAGAGGGATAATAATCTAGAAATTATCCTTGGAGATAATGCCACATACCCCGTGAAAGGGACAGGGACTGTGACCCTCCACTTGTCTCAAGGACAAGTCCTACATTTGCAAGATGTACTCTATGTACAAAAATTGAAGAAGAACCTTGTGTCTGTATCAGCCATGGAAGACAAAGGGTTCAATGTAACATTCTCTGATGGAAAGGTGCTCATGTGGAAGAAGAGCTTCAAGGAAGCTATCTCGATTGGTTTTAGAGTTGGCACACTCTACTAGGTTGGAGGGAGTCCACTAGGAGCAATGACATGTGATACTATCCGACAAACCGAACTATGGCACCGAAGGTTTGGACACCTTCATTACAAGGCCCTTCCCGAAGCAAGGAAGGTGGTGACAGGGATGCCCGACTTTGGAAATAATCATGAAGGTGTATGTAAGGGTTGTGCCAAAGGAAAGCATACAAGGGGACCTTTCCCCTCAAGTGTCACAAAGACATCTGATATTTTGCAACTGGTCCATTCTGATCTATCTGGTATGTTGCCCATGACATCCCTAGGAGGATGTTCTTACTACATGACATTCACTGATGACTTCTCTCGCAAAACCTGGATATACTTCTTGAAAAAGAAGGATGAGGCTTTCATGTGGTTTCGTACCTTCAAAGCCTTGGTGGAAAATATGACCGAAAAGAAGATCAAGATTTTGAGGACCGACAATGGCACTGAATATGAGTCAAATGAGTTCAAAGACTTTTGCAGAGAAGTTGGCATTAAGAGGGAGACTACCACTGCATATACTCCTGAGCAGAATGGTGTTGCTGAACGCAAGAATAGGACTATTGTGGAAGCTGCCCGTGCCATGCTATGTGACCGGGGTCTACCAAAGTTTCTGTGGGGAGAAGCTGCAAATACTGCTGTGTACATTCAAAACCGATGCCCTCATTCCGCTTTGGACTCCAAAACTCCCGAAGAGGTTTTCTCTGGTAAGAAACCTGATGTCTCACATTTTAGAATTTTTGGATGTCCTGTCTAATTTCATGTGCCGAAAGAAAAGAGAAGTAAGCTGGATGCTACTGGGAAGAAAGGAATGTTTGTGGGCTACAGTGAGACTTCTAAGGCATATAGAGTCTATGTACCTGGTCAAAGGGAAGTAGAGATAAGCCATGATGTCACTTTTGTCGAAGATGCTTCCCTGAAGAAAGTAGTAGATCTTCCTAGATCTGAAGAAAATCATGAAGAAAGACCTGGAAATCTGGAAGAACCCCAGGATGAGACTATGCCTGATATTGAAGGGCCAATGGACCCTATTGATCCAACCCCTTCACTAGGAAAGAGACCATCATGGCTTAGGGACACCCTCGAAGATGCTGAGGGTCATGCTGCCCCAAGGGGGACATTCCGAGAAAGCAAGAAGCCGTGTAGATACCAAGGGTATCTAGCTGCCATGAGTACTATTGTACAATTTGAACCTGGATCTTTTGAGGAAGTCGTAAAGCACCAAGTCTGGAAGGATGCTATGCACGAAGAATATGAGTCCATAATGAAGAATGATGTCTGGGATGTGGTCCTGAGGCCGAAGGACAAATCATTTGTCATCGCGAAATGGCTCTACAAGATCAAACATGGATTTGATGGGAGTGCTGAAAAGTTCAAGGCAAGATTTGTTGCCCGTGGCTTCTCTCAAAAGGAAGGAATAGACTATGATGACATATTTGCACCTGTGGCACGATATACAACCATTCGATCAATCATAGCCCTTGCTGCTACGCAAGGATGGAGTCTTCATCAGATGGATGTCAAGACCGCTTTTCTGCATGGTGCAATAAAGGAAGAGGTGTATGTAGAACAACCTTTGGGATTTGAAGTTCAGGATCGAGACACTCATGTCTGCAGGTTGAAGAAAGCCCTCTATGGGTTAAAGCAAGCACCCAGAGCTTGGTACGAGAGGATGGATAGTTACTTGATGAAGCTGGGCTTCACTCGAAGTAATGCTGATCCGAATCTTTACTTCAAGGTTGTACAGGGGAAGCCTCTCATTCTAGTGATGTATGTGGATGACCTCTTCCTGACAGGTGCTGACCCTCTCATTCATCAATGTAAGAGGGAGCTCGCTGCTGAGTTCGAGATGAAGGACCTAGGAGTGATGCACTACTTCCTAGGCCTGGAGGTCTGGCAGAGACCTGGAGAGATTTTCCTTTCTCAAGGAAAATACATTGTGAAACTTCTAGAGAGATTTGGTATGGTGGACTGCAAGTCCGTGTCAACACCGATGGAACTCAACTTCAAGAAGTTGAGTGGCAGCGCTGCTGGGCCTATCTTGGCCAATCCTGCTGAGTATCGTCAACTCATAGGAGCTTTGATGTTCTTAGTGAACACCCGACCAGATATATGTTTTGCAGTGAACACTTTGAGTCAACAGATGGTTGAGCCTCATCATTTTCACTGGGTTGGTGCCAAGAATCTTCTGAGATATCTTTGGGGCACGATAAACCATGGGCTGAGATACACTGCCGGGAGTGTGACACTCCATGGATATACTGGTGCTGATTGGGCTAGCAGTGTGGTGGATCGTAAGAGCACATCGGGATGCTGCTTTAATCTTGGTTCTGCTTCGATCTCATGGATGAGCAGGAAGCAGAAGTCGGTGGCTTTGAGCACCGCTGAGGTTGAATACATTGCTGCAAGTATGCCTGTTGTGAAGCAGTTTGGTTGCGAAAGCTCTTTAGTGAGCTGTTTGGACATGTGCTAGATACCACTGTGATACTCTGTGATAACCAGAGTGGGATTCGTATGACTGAGAATCCTGTGTTCCACGACCACGACCGATCCAAGCATATTGATATCAGGTACCACTTTATCCGGGATATGGTACAGCGAGGCGCCGTAAGGCTCGATCATATAGGAACTGATGAGCAGGTCGCGGATATTCTCACTAAGCCCCTGGGGAAGGTCAAGTTCCTAACCTTCCGTGAGAGTCTTGGTGTCGTGGAAAGACCCTATGATGTGGGCCCTGTTGGACGATGAGCTCTGGGAGCTCTGGGGGGCTTTGGGGATAGCTTCTCGGAGCTATAAGCACTCATAATGCTTCTGCCCCACCCTTGTGATTATTGAGCTGGTTCGCCTCTCATTTATCTGTGCCCGTATGCATCCTACCCATTGAGTTCAGGGCTCATGGGAAGTACCTCTCATTTGGCCAATGAGGTGGGAAAAGCTAGAGACTAGTAGCAAATACTGATGGACGCATCAGAGATTGCCGTACTTTCTATCTAGGATGGCATGGTCCAACCACTTGATCTGGGATCAAGTATAGTGAGGTTCAGGGACCCCTGGCACTTCGGGTCGATGAACCAACTTCGGTGTTTGGTTGGAGAGACTCAGGAGTCCAAGGAGGTTTTCAACCTCTCGTCGAATATACAAGATGTGGGATGATGTCTATGGACTTAGTCACTTCTCGTTCGAATAAAGAGGCCAAGAAAGCAAGTTACTTACGGATGACGCACGATGTTTGATTGCACTGATGGATGGAGTTCTCCCTAGTTGAGAGGGAGTGTTAAATTTGGACAACTAGGTCCAAACTCCATGTTGTGATGCTCAGATTAAGAGGCTAATATTTTTGTTGGATTTCTCTTTCGGAGAGGTGTAAAATCCATATAAAATATATCTTAATCCGATGAGTAGAACATTTATTTTGAATTTATTATTTATAATAAATTATATGTGCAGGCTGGCCTTAAGGTTTTACACCCCCAGCAGATGTGTCACACACCGCAATGATGGATATAAATACAGGCAAAGTTGGAGAGCATTTCACAACAACTCAACACACATCTTCTTCTCTCATCTGATTTAGTACGAGCTCCTTGGAGGATAAGTTCAGCCCACATGTGTGAAGAAGAAGGAAGAATCTGTACGGCTGAAAGGAAGGACGAAATTTCTGCAGCTAGGGTTTGCAACGAAGTTTGACCAGCGTTGACTTTGGTCAACGCATGGTCCGAAAGGGCTAAAAATTGTTGGAGAGTTCGATTTTGAGAAGCCGTACACATTGGCATAGAAATCGAGGTCAAAAGGTTGACCGAACTGTTGCTACGTTGACTTTTCTGGACAGCGTTGACTTTTCTGGAGTTGACTTGGGTTGACTTGGTAGCTGATTGGAGGATTGTTGTGACACATTTTGGGTTGGCTGATCAAGGAGACTTTGCTGGTTGAAGCATCCTGTTGATTGCCGTAATGCACCATCACATTTTTCTGTTTCTGGTTTGTCTTCTATAAGATCCACTTATATGTTCTATCAGCATTTTACTTAACTATTTGTGTGATTGCTGTAAGAAAAGTAAAGTTGCTTCAAGCATGGAACATCTACAAAAATTTACACTTTTTCATCTAGAAAGACATGATCCTGGCAGTTTTGGATGAACATCGCATCAAGGATCATGCCTTGAACACAATTGCTGTTCCGGTTGATGCTAATACTCTCAAGAAGTACGAGTATCTGCACTCTCTGCTGCATCTCCACCCGACACCCTGGATGTCTGGTTAATTGATAGTGGTGCTTCAAAGCACCTCTCTGGTTATAAAGAAGCCCTTTCTAATTTGGTTGAGAAGGATACTAATCTGGAAATTATCCTTGGAGATAATGCCACCTATCCCGTGAAAGGGACAGGGATTGTGACTCTCCATTTATCTCAAGATCAAGTCATTCGATTACAAGATGTGTTGTATGTACCTGATTTGAAGAAGAACCTTGTGTCCATTTTGGCAATGGAAGACAAAGGGTTCAAGGTGGCATTCGTTGATGGAAAGGTACTTATCTGGGAGAAGAACTTCAAGGAAGCTCTTTCTATTGGTTTTAGAGTTGATACACTCTACTAGGTTGGAGGAAGTTCATTGGTGACTATGACATGTGATACAACTTTTCAAACAGAGTTATGGCACCGGAGGTTTGCACACCTTCATTATAAAGCCCTTCCCGAAGCAAGGAAGGTGGTGACAGGGATTCCCGAATTGAGAGATGATCATGAAGGTATATGTCAGGGTTGTGCCGAAGGGAAGCATAGAAGGGGACCATTCCCCTCAGGTGTCACAAAGACAACTGATATCTTGCAGTTGATTCATTCTGACTTATCTGGTATGCTGCCTGTGACATCCTTGGGAGGATGTTCGTATTACATGACTTTTACAGATGACTTCTCTAGCAAGACTTGGATATATTTTTTGAAGAAGACGGACGAAGCATTCAAATGGTTTCGTACCTTCAAGGCCTTGGTGGAAAATCAAACCGAGAAGAAAATCAAAGGTTTGAGGATCGACAATGGGACCGAGTATGAGTCAAATGAGTTTAATGACTTTTGTAGAGAAGCTGGCATTAAGAGGGAGACCACAACTGTGTACACTCCTGAGCAAAATGGTGTCGCTAAAAGAAAGAACAGGGCCATTGTGGAAGTTGCCCGCGCCATGCTATGTGACCAAGGTCTTTCGAAGTTTCTATGGGGAGAAGCTGTGAACACTGTTGTGTATGTTCAAAACATATGTCCACATTCTGCTCTGGACTCCAAAACTCCTGAAGAAGTCTTCTCTGGTAAGAAACCTAATGTTTCTCATTTTAGAGTTTTTGGTTGTTCTGTTTACTTTCATGTGCCGAAAGAAAAGAGAAGCAAGCTAGATGCTTTTGGAAAGAAGGGAATGTTTGTGGGCTACAGTGAAATTTCAAAGGCATATAGAATCTATGTGCCTGGTCAAAGATAAGTGGAGATTTGCCATGATGTCACCTTCGATGAAGATGCCGCCCTCAAGAAAGTAAGAAATCTTCCTAGCTCCAAGGAAGACAAAGAAGATGCAGAAGCAGGGAAGTTGGAAGAGCCAAAGGATGACTTGATGCCCGATGTTGAAGGACCTATGGATCCCATTGATCCACCTCCTTCAAATAAGAGAAGACCCTCATGGCTTAGGGATACTCTTGAAGATGCCAAGAGACATATTGCCCCAAGAGGGACATTCCGTGAAAGCAAGAAGCCGAAGAGATACCAAGGGTATGTAGTAGCCATGAGTACGATAGTACAATCTGAGCCTGGAACATTTGAAGAAGCTGTAAATCATCAAGTTTGAAAGGATGCTATGCACGAAGAATATGAGTCCATTATGAAGAATGATATTTGGGAAGTAGTCCCAAGACAAGAGGACAAATTTGTTGTCACCTCGAAATGGCTCTATAAGATCAAGCATGGATTTGATGGAAGTGCTGAAAAGTACAAGGAAAGATTAGATTTTAGAGCTTCTCTCAAAGAAAACATGAATTATATTAGTGTATTTGTACTCTATTTCTTATATCGATCTATTATTGCCCTTGCTGCTACGCAAGGATGGAGTCTACATCAGATGGATGTGAAGACCACTTTTCTGCATGGATCTATAAAGGAAGAGGTGTATGTGGAGCAACCTCTGGGGTTCGAAGTTCGAGATAGAGACACCCATTTATGTAGATTGAAGAAAGCCCTCTATGGGTTGAAGCAAGCCCCCAGGGCTTGGTATGAGAGGATAGATAGCTACTTGATGAAGCTGGGCTTCACTTGAAGTAATGCTGATCCGAACCTTTATTTTAAGGTTGATAGAGAAAAGCCTCTCATTTTGGTTCTCTATGTGGACGATCTCTTCTTGACAGGTGCGGACCCTCTCATTCATCAGTGTAAGAGGGAGCTAACTTCTGAGTTTGAGATGAAAGACCTAGGACTGATGCACTACTTCCTAGGCTTGGAGCTTTGGCAGAGGCCAGGAGAGATTTTCCTTTCTCAAGGAAAATATGTTGTGAAGCTGCTAGAGAGATATGGTATGGTGGACTGTAAGTCTGTGTCGACACCGATGGAACTCAACTTTAAGAAGTTGAGTGGAAACGTTGCTGGGCCTGTGCTAGCAAATCCTATCGAGTATCGACAACTCGTAAGGGCCCTGATGTTCTTAGTGAACTCCCGTTCGGACGTATGTTTTGTAGTGAACACTTTGAGTCAACATATGGTTGAACCTCATCACATTCACTAGATTGGTGCCAAGAATATGTTGAGATATCTTCGGGGCACAATCAACCTTGGGTTGAGATACACTGTCGAGAGTTTGAGACTCCATGGATGTACTAATGTCGATTGGGCTCGCAGTGTGGTGGATCGCAAGAGCACATCTAGATGCTGCTTCACCTTGGGTTCTGCTTCGATATCTTGGATGAGCAGGAAGCAGAAGTCGGTGGCTTTGAGCACCGCTGAGGCCAAATACATTGCAGCGAGTATGGCTTGTTGTGAAGTTGTTTGGTTGCGAAAGCTCTTCAGTGAGCTGTTCGGGCATGTGCTAGATACCATCGTTATCCTTTGTGATAACCAGAGTGGGATTCGTCTTTTTGAGAATCTCGTTTTCCACGATCGATCCAAGCATATTGATATCAGGTACCACTTTATTCGGGATATGGTACAACGAGGCGCCGTAAGGCTCGATCATATAGGAACTGATGAGCAGGTTGCGGATATTCTCACGAAGCCCCTGGGGAAGGTCAAGTTCCTAACCTTCCATGAGAAGCTTGGAATCGTGGAAAGACCCTATTCTGAGGGTCCTGCTTGAGTTGGACTATGAGCTCTGGGAGCTCTAGGGGGCTTGGGGATAGCTTCTTGAAGCTATAAGCACATACGGGGCTAGGCTTGCTGAACCTTGTTGTGCTTTTGCCCCACCATTATGATATTGAGTTGGTTCGCCTCTCTCTAATCTGTGCTCCGCATGCATCCTACCCATGGAGTTTCAGACTCATGGGAAGTACCTCTGATTTGGCCAATGAGGTGGGAAATGTGGATAGAGACCATAGCAAGACCGATGGACACATCGGAGATTGTTGTCCTCTCTATGTCTAGGATGGCACTTGTCCATCACCTTGATCTGGGATCAAGTATGATGAGGTTTTATCCTCTAAACTAACTTCGGGTTAGTATGAGACTCTTTTGAGTTCGAGAGAGGTTTTTACCTCTAAGCTAACTTCAGGTCAGTTGTGTGTGATGTCTTTGTGAGTCACCTTTTGTTCTGAAATAAAGAGCGAACAAAGTAAGTTACGATGGGATGACGCACGATGTTTGGTTTGGTACATGATTGATGACACTTGTGGACAGATGGAGTCCTGCCTAGTTGAGAGGGAGTGTTAATTTTGGGCAACTAGGTCCAAACTCCATGTTGCACTGCACATATGACGATGGTCATAATTTTTTTTGGATTCCTCTTCGTAGAGGTGCAAGATTGATCTAAAGATCATCTTGATCGGATGAGCAGAACATTGATTTTGAATTTATTTTCCACATGTGCAAGGTCGGGCAGATTTATCCCACATGCCTAAGAGATGTGTCACACACCCTCATTGATGAATATAAATTGGAGAGACTTGGAGGTCATTTTGTCATCATCTCATCAGACATTCTCTCATTGTGATTTGATTGGTTCGATAGCCTTTGGAGGCCTTTTTCCTTCACAGGTGTGGAGCGAAGCTGCGTTTTTCTGCACAGATCTGTTTAGGGCTTTTTGTTTTCTGTGATGATTTGTTTAGGGCTTTCTGCTACAGCGTTGACCAGCATTGACCGTGGTCAACCCTTGGTTGTTTGACCTCAATATTCTGCAGAAATTCTGATTTTACAAGGCCATACAACTGGGCACTAAAATTGAGGAATTCCGGGCTATTTGACAGAAGCCCTAGTTTGCTGCGTTGACTTTTTTGAAGTTGCCTGCGTTGACTTTCTGCGCTGTCCCTGGTTTGACTTGTGTTGACTTGTGATGAGCTGTCTTTGAGGGTTATGGGTGTGACACTTGAAAGTGTTGGCTGACTGAGAAAGACTTTGCTGGTTGACGCATCTTGCTGACCGTCGTAACGCCACAATATCTCATATCTTTGCTGGACATAAGGAATTGTAAATTTGATCTCTATTTGGCTTGTCTTCTATTGATCTATTATTGTGTTCTATCAACATTTTACTTTCATGTTTATGTGATTGCTATCTTGTATTGGGCCTAAGAAAGATTGAAGTAAAAGTGCATCAAGCATAGAACACCATTGTTATCTAATTTTAACAAGGCTCAAGCAAGAGAAAAACAGATGATCATGGACAGAGTCAAGGATCATGTGATCCCACATATTGCTGAGAAGAACACAACTAGGGAAATGTGGGAGGCCTTGACCAAATTGTACGAGGGATCTTCCGTCGTGCGGAAGATGTTGCTTGAGAATCAACTGAGATTGTTTCAAATGCAGAAGGGAGAAGAGATCAATACCTTCCTTATTAGATTGCAAGGGATTCGAGATCAACTAGCTTCCGTAGGGGCTACACCAGATGTTGGATTTATGGTTAGGACTGCCCTGAATGCAGTCACTGAAGACTGGGAAACCTTTGTCCAAAGCATTTTGGGCAGGGCTACTCATCCAAGCTGGGAGGAGATGTGGGCAACTCTTCAACATGAAGAGATTAGACGGTGGACCAAGGTAGGAAGCAGCGGTAAAGAGATCAAAGTCAAGAAGGAGGAAGAGGAAGATGCGGCTCTCGCTTCTAAGGGACAACAAGGGTAGTAGAGAAGGAAGAAGAAGGACCTTTCGAAGGTCAGATGCTTCAGATGTGGGGAAATGGGGCATTTCGCCACGCAGTGCCCTCTGAAGAAGAAGGGCAAAGCAGAGTCTGACTCGAATGCTGCTCCAACTCAGGCTAATGAAGAGGATGACGATGGATGTGCCATGAGTGCTCATGCACCTAAGAAATGGGGTGATATGGAGCTGTAGATTTATGCTATAGTGAAGGGCAAGCCCAAACTCTTGGATCACATATGGCTACGGAAGCCCTTAATGATAGTAGTAGAATGACGGGAGTTAGTTGGTGCGAGAGATGATGGAGCGACAGTGGCAGAGCTAGAGCGCCAAAGTCTGAAGCAACGCAGAGTAAAGGCAACAACAATAACGCAGTGCACAGTGCTTACGCAGTGCAGAGGAGCAACAACGCAGTAGCATCAGAGGGTCATCGCAGATTAGCTGCAAAGGAAGTTTCAACAGTGAGGTGCATCTATACTGAATAGTATGTCAGGATTTGGGATGTCTTTCAGTTGCTTAACTCTCAGCAACCGAGTTGTAGTGCAACAGTTAGTAGTGGCAGTGCTATGGGTAGCATAATGCAACATTTTGAGAGGGAGTTGCAATATAGATGCAGTAGTGACAGTGGCAGAGTCATGGGCAATAGTACAAGATGCAACAATGCAGTGGATGAAGGGCAACAAGCCGAGCATCAGCAGCGTAGAGGACCGATGTCATGGATTAGGGTGATGCTTCTATTGAGAAGTGTTGCTAGAGCACATTCCTCGCTAAGAGGGAGTGTTGATTTTTGGGTAGCATCAGATGTGCTCTAGCTTTGAAATTTTGTGGAGGGGCTAGAACATACGAGATCTCCAAGACCCAGAAATCATTTGGAGATCAAGTTTGTTTTAATCTTAGCTGTTGATTAAAGATTAGATCACGACCGTTGATTTCTCAACAGGAAAAGTATAAAGGAAGGCTTAAGGGTCAGTTGGAGAACACACACACACAGAGTGAATCTAGAGATTGAATTCTTCTGACAGAGCAATGCTCGGACGAATATAAGATCTAAGTGATTCGACAGTAGTGAGGGGCAAAAGTAGTTGTTGGTCGGAGGACCAAGAGTACATAACAGGGAGTCAGTAGAGACAACAAAGGAAGCAGCGCAACCACCAGGAGAGGTGATGCAGGCCCACGCAAGGCTCACGTAGGGACTGCGCAAAGCTTGCAAGGGACAATTCGAATTTTTCTAGAGATCAGGGTTTCTGAATCGAGAGGCCTGAAACTCGATTTTCTAAGAGGAAGATCAACGCAGAGAAGAGGTGACGCAGTCCTCAACCATCCTCACGCATTCCTACGCATCTACTACGCAGAAGGAGCGCATAGGGAGTTGGGGTTTCGCCAGTTCGAATCTCGGATCAGTCGGGACTTGTAGTGTGAGGTAAAAGTCACTATTTTATCTGTCTGCAGAGGATTTTCTCTGTTGGGTGAGCTGGATTTGGCACCCAAGTTGTACTCAGAATACTGTTGCTTAATAATACAAACTCTCATATCTGCTGCACCGGTTTTCCCACACTGGGTTTTCCTGGGGACGTTAGTCCAAAAATAAGTGTGTCCTTTGTGTGATTGTCTCTTTTATTTTTCAGTACTTGATCTATATATTGGTGTAGGTAGCTTAGTATTTGCATTAGTATTTGCTGAATAATTATGTAAATAACTTGTTAAATGGAGAATACAAGTAGGTAATGCAAATCAGTTAACTGCAATAGGATTTATGTTTGTAAGATTCCGAAATTTTGACAAATCCAACATTTGTTGTAGCCCCTGCGGAAGCTAGCTGATCTCAGATCCTTTGCAATCTGATAATGAAGGGATCAATTTCTTCTCCCTTTTGCAATTGAAACAATCTCAGCTGATTCTCAACCAACATCTTTCGCTGGACGGAAGATCTCTCGTATAATGTGGTCAAGGCCACCCACATTTCCCTTGCTGTGTTCTTCTCAGCTATATGTGAGATCACATGATCCTTGACTCTGTCCATGATCATGCACTTCGCTTTCGCTTGAGCCTCCTCGTACGTCTTGAGAGGATCAACATCTACTAGGGTTTGAAACAACAATCGCGTTCAAGGCATGATCCTTGATGCGATGTTCATCCAGAACTGCCAAGATCCTGGCCTTCCAGATGACAAAGTTGGATGCTCCATCCAACTTGTCTTGATCCCTTAGTCCACTTACGTCTATCTCTACCCAACTGAGTTTCGAACAAATTCCTTTCTCCCTCTTCCACTGCTGCCCCAACAAAACACGGATCTGGATTTCTTTGGCGCTAGAAATCATCTAAGGAACAAGCTCTCTCTAAATCCCGATTTCCTTCACGAAAATCCTTCTGCCAACAAATGTCAAAGTACCCCTCTCTGATCTCTCTTTGCTACTGCTTAACACTGGATCTAGACTTCTTGGCAAGAAATCTTCTGAGGAACTGATTCATTCGACTTTTATTTTGCTCCACTAGACACTGTTCTGCACCAACAGAATCAACGTCCCACCAACAACTCCAGATAAAATCTTTACTACACCTCCAGCCACGACAATCGAAAAAATGAGACTCAATAGCCTCTACACTAGCCCAACAACCACTGCGCTGCTTTTTATAGCTACAACGTCATCCTAGCAGGCTGACGCAGGCTCTGCGTGAGCCTTCCTTGGTGACTGCGTTGTTGATTTTGTAGCATTGGAAAGTGTTCTTTTAAAATTTCTGATTACAATAATACATAAATCCTACTGCAGTATCTTGGTTTACTTCTCCTACTTGTGATTAAATTATACAAGTTATTTCCAGAAAATATTCAGAAAATACTGAAGTAAACACAACTAACAACCTACACACATACAGATCATTTACTGAATATTGCTCTCATTCAACAAAGTGACAGATTTTTCGGACAAATGTCCCTGGAAAAAACCAATGTGGGAATTTGGTGTAGAAGATATGAGGGTTTATTATTATTAAGTAGAAACTGAGTACAACAAATCTGGGCACCGTACTAGTTAACCCGACAGATAAAAATAGATTTGCAGCAATACTTGCTATTCTAGAGACTGAAAACTTGACTGGTCCACACCCTCAAACGGGATTTACAAGACTCGCCCACTTTTTGCCTCTAGAAACCCCAACACCGCCCCTGAAGCCCCTGCTTCAGCCCTGCTAGCCTCTGTGCTGGCCAAGAGAGGGCTGCGTAACCCCAGACTGGGTGACGCAGTCCCTATGCTGCCTTGGATGGCCTCTACGTAACCCTAGAGGTCTCCTGTTGGCTCAGTGCTGCCCTTTCTAGGCCTGCGTAGCGGTTGAAGCCCTCTGCACTGCGCTGCTACTGCTGCTACCCCTACTCCTCTGCACTGATCCTGATTGCTGCTCCTCTGTCTCTTGCTGACTCTTAGCTCCGGGATCAGATCATCCCCTTAGCCAATACTACCCCTTGCCGCAGAAAACTCTTTTGGATATTCTTAGCAGACCCACCCTAGAATTCCAGCTCAGTCTCTCAGCTTTGCCTTCATGTGTGTGTTTCCAACTGACCCTCAAGCCTTTTTCTTATACTTTTTCGTTGACACATCAACGACTGAGATTAAAAGACTACTTGATCTGCGTCACTTAGAACATTTCATCACATGTGTTTAATTAATTCACTTTAATTTTTCTAATTTCCTAAGTTAGACTTGGGTCCTCTTTAAAAAAAATATATCTCACACATAAGATGAAATTACTCCAAAATCTTTCTAGGTTTTGGAGGTCAAGTGTGTCTTAGACCCTCCACAAAATTTCAGGGCTAGAGCACACCCGATGCTACCTCAACACTCAAAATCTCAACATTTTCCAAGTCTCATATTTTGGGAAGAGGCTTGGACATCAGTATTCCAGAGAACCCATAAATCGTTTGTGGAAATTCCACTCGGATTTTGCTTTATTAAAATAATTAATTATTTTAAAGTGATCCCTAAGTCTGAACTTAGGGAAATTAAATAATTAAAGGGTATTAATAAAGAAGATTTTAAATCTTCTAGAAAATGAAGATCAACTCATTTTTTAATCTGAGCCATTGATTAAGGATATAATCTGGGCCATTGATTCATCAACGAGAAGACTATAAGAGAAGACTTGAGGGTCATTTGGAAATCAAGCTGAGCACATTCTCAGTACCCGAAGGAAATCGATTCTAAAGTAAGAGAATTCGATTTCAGAGGGTGAGGTTGTAGAGGCTGGGTTGCAAAGAGAGAAGGAGGAGGGAGAAGTTAGCAGAGACGAAGAGAAGGTAGACAGAAGACGAAGAGGAGGCAATGCTGAGCAACAACACTGGTCCTCTATGTAGAGTGACGCAGTCCAGTGCAGTGACTGCGCAGAGGGGCCACACAGAGTGATGCAGAGGGAGGAGAAGTGCCTACCGTGTGTTGGGAATTCTTCCGAGGTGTTCAGAAAATTCATCTCAGGTGTATGCTAAATTTTGCTCGTCATATATTCTGTAAACGATCTTTTCACTGTTGAAGATTAATATAAACCCTTATTTGCTGCACCGATTTTCCCACATTAGGCTTTTCCGTGGACAATTTTTAAAAAATAATTGTGTTCATGTGGTTGTTTCTATTGTGTGATACATGTTCTTTTGCTCTTCTGCTTTAGATTAAAGTGAATGCTGTAGCTGTATTTATTTCAAAATTTACTGAAGCTTCTGTAAATAACTTATCGTAAATAAGTAGGAGAAATAAATCAATCACTGCAGTAGCATTTTCAGATTGAAAATTTCACATGCGTCACCCTTCCTTTGCCTCTCTGGCCTAGAACTACACTGTCTCTTGGGGCAAATGCTTTCTTGCAACATATTTTTCTTTTGTCCTTTCGCTGATGGCTTTAGTCCTCCTTGATCTGCAATCGCACTGGTACCATGTGAAAATTTCTGAATCTAGACCAACATAAATCCTACTGCATTTAACTAATTTTCCTTTCCTACTTGTGTTCTTCAATTAACAAGTTATTTACATAATTATTCAGTAAATATTAATGCAAATACACTACAGTCTAGACCAACATACAAATCAAGTACGGAAAAAATAAGATGAGACAATCACATAAATGACACACTTATTTTTGGACTAAATTTACCCGGAAAAACCCAATGTGGGAAAACTGGCGCAACAGATGTGAGGGTTTTTATAATTAAGCAACAATTTTTTGAGTACAATCTCTGGATGCCTTGCAGGCTATCCAGTACAGGGAATTCACGATAGAAAAAAATAGTGAGTGTTAACTCACACTGCAAGTCTTGACTGATCCAGATCCAAAGTGGCGAAATTCCAGCTCCCTCTGCATTGCCTCTGCGCAGTAGATGCGTAGGCCTGCGTGGGGATGGTTGAGGGCTGCGTCACCTCTTCTCTGAATCGGTTTGCCTCTCGGAGAATTGAGTTTCAGCCCTCTCGGCCCAGAAACCTCGATCTCCAAAACTCGAACTGTCCCTTTGAAACACTGCGGAGTCCCTCCATGGGCCTGCGTCACCCCTTCTGCGGACTGCATCACCTCTCCTGGGGGCTTCACTGCTTCCTCTGTGGTCTCTGTTGCCTCTCTGCTATGTACTTTTGGTCCTCCGACTAATAATTGATTCTGCCCCTCACTGCAACTGAATCACTTAGATATTATCTTCGTTCGAGCATTGCTTCACTAGAAGAATTCGATCTCTAGATTCACTGTGTGTGTGTGTGTGTTCTCCAACTGACCCTCAAGCTTTCCTTTATACTTTCCCTGTCAAAGGATCAATGACTGTGATCAAATCTTTAATCAATGACTATGATTAAAACAGATTTGATCCTCGTCACTTCGAAGCTTCTCACCCACATTTACATTAATTCACTTTAAGTATTTTAATTTCCTAAGTTTTAACTTAGGCTCCATTAAAAAATAATTGAATATTTGAATAAAATGCACTCCGGGCGGAATTTTTCCAAACGACTTCTAGGTCATGGAGATCTCATGTTTCTAGCCCCTCCACAAAATTTCGGAGCTAGAGCACATCCGATGCTACCCAAAAATCAACATTAACTATGGCGCACTCTTTGCAAGAGAGATAAATGAGTGTGTGAGACAATGATCCAAGGTAATTTGACTCCCTTCTATTTATAGGAGGGAAACAAAGTCACGTTTCCCTTAGTTTACAGTCAAAATCCCCCAAAAAATTACTTTAAGCATTCAACAAGGCTAATAGGTCACAATTTGGCCTAAAGATAGTTCAACGTAATGATAAAACATAATACAATGACATATTTTCTCCACATGTGTGGGAGAAGTAGTTCTCCAACAAGATACCATCCTCATTTAATGAGCATATCCATCAAGCAAGGTTGCAAAATGGTCAAAGAGTGCTCCTCACTCCAAGAGATCTCATCAATGTGGATGGGTGCATCTCCAAGCCACAACCCCCTCTTCCAAGAAGTCATCTTAAAAAAAGCCATGCATCATCATCTTAAAGTTTGCATGAGTGACCTGAGAACCCTATAGCATGATTTCATCATCAAGAAGAGGTTTTCCAACCCTCCCAAAGTGTCTCAAGTGATCACCAACCACATTTGGGTTTTAGAACAAAGCAATGCCTATCAACTAGATACAAGGCTAGCTTGGGGCATCTTGGTTCCTCTGGGAAACATCTTGAATCTTGCCAACGACTTGACTTCTTTGCTCAACATTTCATCATCTAGAGGTTTGAAAGGGGCCATACATCCATGTGGAGGCTCCTCAAGGGTCATTGCTCATCTCCGAGTGGGCAACATTGAGATTGTAAGGTCACAAGTGCTCTCATGTTGGGCTAGACATCTTCTTTATTGGAGCCTCTTTTTCTCCTTATTGAGCTCCAGAATGAGTTGGCTTTCCTCTCCCATGCTCACTTGCACGTCCGTGTGGAAATTTCTGAATCTTTACACTTTATGTAGAAATTATTTACTGTTAATTTGGTTATGCTCTTCCAACTTAGACAAGTTATTAACTGAATAAATTCAAGTTAAAATCAAAGCAAAACACATAACAAATCTCCACCAATCCAAATCTAGAACAAGTTCATGCACACATAGACAAAGTGACAGTTATTTCTGGACAAATAGTCCCCGGAAAAACCCAATGTGGGAAAACCGGTCTGTGGCTGCTGGAGGGTTTTATTATTAAGAATTTTCTGAATATAACAAGCCTGGGTTCCAGATCTGGAAAACCCGACAAAGAAATAATAGATCTACAGCTCACTGGCTGATCTAGGGCCAAAATAATGACTGATCCACACCCTCAAACGAGATTTACAAAACTCAGCCAAAATTAGGGCCTAGAAACCCCAGCGCTGCCCTTGAAAGCCTTTGCGTTAGCCTCTGAAGCCCCTCTGACCTTCAACGTTGCTCCGAAAAGGACTTAGTTACCCCAGACTGGGTGATGCAGGCCCTATGCTGCCCCTTGGGGTCTTTGCGTAACCGTCTGAGGGTTTCCTGTTGAAAATCACGCTGTCCTTGGAGGGATTGCGCTGTCCTTGCTGCTGCAGCTTCCCTTCTCCTCTGCGCTGTCCTCTGAGCTGATCTCTGCCTCTTGTGTATTCTAGACCCCGAGATTAGATCATCCCCTTGGCCTAAATTCCCCTCTCTACAACCGAAACACTTCTGAGTATTCTTAGCAAACCCTACCCTAGAATCTCAGCTTAGCTTCAGTGCTTTTCCTCTGTGTGTTTACAAATGACTCCAAGGCTTTCCTTTAAACTTTTCTCGTTGGAAAACCAACGACCATGATCAGATCTTGAATCAATGGCTAAGATTAAAAGAAAGCTTGATCCGTGTGACCTAAGACAATTTCATCACATGTTTAATTAAATTCACTCTAATTATATAAGTTCCCTAAGTTTTAACTTAGGAAATACATTGAAATAATTAATTAATTTAATATCTCCTAAACCAGATGAAATTTCCCAAATTTCTAGGTCTTGTAGATCAAGTGTACTGTAGTCCCTCCACAAAATTTGGGAGCTAGAGCACAACCGATGCTACCCTAAATACACAAAATCTCAATAGTCCGTGCTATTCATGGTGTGTGTTGACTGGGTCTAAAAATGAAAGATACTGAGGAACAAACCTTGAAAAGCGAACCTGTCAAATGATGAACCTAGAAATGGTGGCCCTTGGAGTTATGCTCCTAGAAATACCCAAATCCATGGGTAGGCTAGCCTTTAGCTTCTCAAACACTAAAATGTACAAGAGGATGCGTGAAAGATGACAACCAGTGGTGTTAGAATCCCTCTTAATCAGAGGTCCTTTGACCTAACATTAATATAACAAACAACAATAGGAAGACCACTTGACCATGTGGATTATTTTCACTGGGTCTAGACCTCTTCCTCACTTTCACATTTCCTATTCTCTCGGCTGATGGTGACCAAAAGCTATAGGACCTCCCCGTTCATAGCATCATTATGAAGCTACTTTACCTCCCGCTTATCACTATGAATGGAAAGTGTCATTTATAGCTCACACTTGTCATCAGAATCACCTACATGCAACAAGCATGCTCCAAATCGGTCATTTGTCCCCTTAGTTTGTGGGTTCAGTTATCTCGTTTGTGACATGGTGGGCTGCACCATCTTTGGGTGCGCTTGCATCCCTAGCACTCGATCTAGGGGAGAATGGTTTGTCACTGTTACCCACCAAAAAGTGGGTAACCCATAGGAGAAAACTTTTATCCTCCTTAGATAGCCAACCAGTCAACAACCCTATTAATCAACACATGACATGATGCCATAGATCCTCCACTTCTTGCTTTGGTTAGATTTCTCTTTCCCATTCGACATTCCTTCTTGAAGGAAGGTTGGTCAACCATTGGTAGGTACTTTAACCATTTGGTAATCATGTGCTTTCACTTAATGTTTCGAGCATACTAATATGATTCAAGGGGTGATATGGATGATCGACCGATCTTGACTGTATATATGGATGATCGACCGATCTTGACTGTATACTTGTTCCCTCACTTCACCTGTAGGCTAGTCTTTGACTCTAGCCCATTGGGACCTCCTTTGAGGCATTGGGGATCTAGGAAGGGCACTACTAGGGAGTCTCTGATTGAAGTAGCATGTCCATGATGTCCTATACTTACCACTTTCCAATTTTCCTGTTATTCCATCTTCATTCTTTGGGTTGGTTGTCATTGGTCATGGGAATCGACACCCTCTCACCCTCATGCTTGAGTTTGGGTTGGAAAACTTTTCTCTGGAGGTTGATGTAGCCAAAAGAAAGTTAAAAGCATAAGAAATCCACAATGAAAGAAAAATAATAAAATGGAAAAGATCGTCGGGACATTTGATTAGTGATTGAGAAAAGGCCTAGCATGAGCTCTACGCCCGTCATTAGCCATCACTCAGTGCCTTGAGCACATGATGCTCCATTTATGAAAGGAACCCTTGTATTGTCCCAACGTTGATGAGCAATAAATTGCCTCATCATTAAGGATTATTAAATGCTAGATCACAAAAAGCAAACTTGGGCTCCTAAACTATGCACCTAGATAAAAGCATAATCATAAAGAAGTAAAAGGCGCACGAGAGGTGTGGAAAAAGTAGGTTGCAGACTATGGTAACTCATGTCACCACAATTGCTGCCTCACATCTTCACACTCAAGATGTTGGACCACTGTTCACTCGTCGCTTGACCATGGCACCCTGCCCTGAAGTCATGCCCACTCTGTCACCATCTACACACACACATCTATGGATTGATGGGCTAACTTGGGACATGTCACTTCCCCTTGGGGGTTGGAAACTGTGAAAATTTCAAAATTGAAATCCTATTGAAGAAACTAGAATTTATTTTTCTAATTGTCAATTATTTTAACAATTTATCTGCTACGACAAATATCAAATAAATCACACTACAATCTTCACAAATAAACCTGCGAAAATAATAAGTGCTCGAAACTAAGAAAACACTAGCACACACACATAAAAATGACACCATTATTTTTGGACAAATGTCCTCAGAAAAACCCAACTTAGGAAAACCAGTGCAACAGTTGAAGGTTTTTATTATTATGCAACAGTGAATTCTGAGTACAATCTATGGATGCCCAACTCGTAATCCAAACTGCAAGAAAATCTGGCCAAAATTATTTAAGGGATTTACCCTTTTTCCATAAGCAACCTCAGCACAACTTCACTTCAGAAGCTCGTCCTCTTGGACCCTTTGTGTTAGTCTTTGCTTAGTGATTGCTCAAATCCTATGATGTCTAGCCTCTAAGCTGCCTCTGATGAAGTTGTTTTCCCTGTCTTTGATGAGGAAATTACTTCTCCGACACTCTGGAAACTCTGTCCGACCTTTGGAACTGAAAATGATTTTTCCTCCAACTAAATCGAGTTGCTCTTCTGAAACAACTACGCAGTCCTCTGCACTGCTCCACTGGGAATAACTCAGCCTCTTGTTGTAGCCTCTCCGGATCACTGTCTCTGCCCCTTACTAACTCTGCTTCGATTTCTGGCTCTCCGAGAACTGTTGCTGCTCTCTGGAAATCGATTTGCCAAGGAAGTCGAACTTTTGGTGTGTCTTGTCCAAGTGCCCATCAACTTCTTCTTATAATTCTTTGTTGAAACTTCAACGACCAAGATTAAATCTTAATCAAGGGCCAGGATCATCTTGAAGTCGATCCATGTGAGTTTCTAGACTATTCTCATCTTGATTTAATTATATCTAATTAATTAACCATATTCCCTAAGTTTAGAATTAGGAAATATTTAAAATTTGGTTAATAATCTAATTAAACCATCTCTAGGTGGAATTTCCAAAAATGATTTCTGGGTTTTGGAGATCTCATGTATTCTAGCAGTCTCTCTGTTACGGTCCTGTAATTCACAGTATCACAAGGTGACTGTGTACTTTCTCTTTGCAAAATTTTCATATTTTACATAAATGTCAATATTCAAAATCTTTCCAAAGCAAGAATCAAAGGAAACAAAGGCAGCAGAGAGGCAAGGAGCAGCATTAGACCATTAGCAGAGACAAAGGCAGCATAGAAAGCAGTTAAGGTGGAAAAATAACAAGAGCAGAGTCTAGAACGAGATCAGGTCAAATCGTGAACGCAGGGCAAGTATTCTATGAACAACTAAAAAACGAACGGGCGCAACCAAAAGCAGCAAACCACAGCAAGGGAGCAGTGAGGACCGTTGATCCAAGCATCGATCAATGGTGGAGATTAAAATTGCAAACGTAGAGTGCAAGTGTTGCAAGATAGGTGCAAAAGGTAAAAGGTTAAACTACCAAAGTACGATGTGCGACGACAGTGGGACCCGATCGCAATGCACACATCACAAATGTAAGGACAAGTGCTAAGGAAAATGGTAAGAACAATGAAATGCGAAGTGCGATATCAGAGCAGATGTGAGGTATTCCAGAATCACGATTTAAGTATTTTCAGGGCCAGGTGAACGAGTTTTCATGCTGTTTTGTGTGTAAAACAGGTCAAATCGAGCCTACAAGGTTTGAAGCCTCATTTCACAAAGAAATAAGGCTAAACGCAGAGCAAAGGCCGAATGTCACCACAACAAGGAAAAAGACAGAAAAGGTTGAGTCTGGCATTGATGCAGAGATAATAACAGCAGAGACTAAAGGGGCAACAAAGAACATCAGCACTAGCATCAATAAATGAAAGTAGTCAGCGCTGCACCAGACTTAATTACCCAATGCCGATCTTTTGAAAAGCAGGACTATATGTCAAAGCCATCGTAGCATTTAGATCCATAAAGAGTTGCTCAAAATTAATTTTACAGGCAATATGTTGTCAGAGATCTTTTTCTCAAGCCTTGCGTGGCCATGCCTGTTTAATTTCAACTGTTTTGTAATAAATGAAGTTTGACCCAAGTAGATTAGGGCAATTGACTCAAGTTTTTGTTAAATACTGCTCGAACTTTCATTATCAGGGGTTGGAGGTTGGGACCTTGTTAGACTTTGTGTTGTAAAAGATCATTGTATTGGAGCACTGTAACTGTTTTGAGCTGGGCATCAATAATAAAGAGACCGCTCACAGGATTCATGAGCTATGTTAATGGTGATATTCTTTCCTTTGTGTTAATGTTTTCCTCTGTCTTTTCATGCTGTGCATCAGTTTCTCTGATTTCAAAACAGAAGCTTTAGATTAAGATTTGCTGAGAAAGCACCTTAATTCTGTCTATTCTTGTTATCTTAATGTTTTCCTCTGAAGTATAGTTAAAGAAATCTTAACTACTCTTTAGCTATTACTGAACTCACTGCTTTCTTTCATCTCATATTCACACTACTAGTAAGATCCAGTCTGCATAGTTAGCTTGCCCTGTGAATGCCCCTTGAAAAGGTTGATGCACAATTCAGCCTTTTATGACTCCATAGCCCAATGGATTAAGTTTCACAGCTCTATCTGTCCAACCACTCAATCAATCAAAACAAACAACCCTCATAATTTCTATAACTAGCCTAATATCAGCATTTATAATTATCAAGCTAAATCATAAAAACAGAGAGAGCCCTCTCTTAGTCTAGGAAGGCTAGGTCCTGGACTCCAAAGCGGTTTGATGTTGTCCTCGGTCGTTTGTTCTTGCCAATATTACAAATTACGGAGAGCTAACATAATGGCGACCATACTTGGGAACTGAGTTATTGGAAAAGCTTAATATTCGATCAGAACTCAGAAACCCTAGTCAAAATATCAAGTATGTTGCAAGATTGGTATCTGGTTGTTGATGGTGGACAACAACCGGACACAAGAAGGTTGAAATCATCCACCTGGCGACTCTAGAGTTTTCAGTTGACCTAAAGACTTCTCTGGTAGAAGAATCCAGATTGGTTGTGAATATACAGTGACCCCACTCTTTGATTGATTGACAAGATGGATCCAAGAATACAACGCAGTTATTCTCCAATGAACAGAGATCACATTCCTGGATTTCCACATAAAATGCCTCAGGTAAATTGGCAAAGAAATCTTCCTATTTTTCAAGATGAGAATGTTGATGATGCTTTGTTTCTTCTCATTAAATTTCAGATACACTCATGGAAGTTGAAGGTTGAATGACATGAGGATTTCCTCATGAAGATGTTCATGGCAACATTAGAAGGAAAGCGAGGGAATGGTATGAAGGTTTGAATCTTGGTAGTTTGTTTTCTTTAAAAGATTTCCACAAGGTGTTTTATGAGTATTCGAAAGAATATTCTCCATCTTTATCATTTGCTGAAAATTGTTGTGATCAATTCGAGGATCTCATACAATACCTTGTAAATATTGATGAAGATTTAGGAAATTGGCATCCTGAGGATCTCTTAGAAGCAATTCATGAATTTCATGCTCAAGTTAACTGTCATGACAACCAAGAGAAGTTAGTTGAGAATGAAAGCAATTGGGAAATGAAAGAAGATCCACAAGATCTCTCTGTGGGGACAAATAGTAATTCATCTGATTTTTTTTGTGAGGCTAAAGAAGACGTTCAGCCTCATGATCAATCCTCACGAGAGAAAGAAAACAATTGTTGTTCAATCCAGAGAAAACGAAGACTCCCTCCTTCTTTAACTGAAGAAGAAATCAATCAGATTCTAAGCATGCAACCAACCTCCAAACTTTTATATAATGAAGGGATTATTCCTATTTGTTCTACTGCTGATTTATGTAATGAAGTGTTTTCTCATGAAGAAACGAAAGAACAGAGTGATACTGATGTTGTTCTACCTTGTCAGCAAGGCCTATTGCCAGAAAGTGCTCCTATTCATCAAAATGATGGCCTTCAAACAGAATTCAACCAACTCAGTCAAGACATATCAGGTTTGCTTGAGGGCAGCATAGTGGTACATAATGAGGATGCCATGTCAGATGACCATGACGAATATGTAGTTATTCTCTTTCAGAAGGATCCTGAGCATGACAAAGTGGAACAAGGAGCAACCCTAGATGAAGTCTGTTATTTAAATCTTCAGGGCAGGTTATTGTTCCAAGATCCTTTTGCTGGTTTCTTAGAATCATCTAAAGAAGGAGTATGCCATGCCAGGAATGGTTTGTTGCAAAGTTTAAGGAAAAGTTTGAGCACTACTGTCCATAGGCAAGTAAGATGGGAGTGGCCCTTTTGTTTTTCCAGCTTACTCAAAAAAATGCACAATAATCAATCATGTAATCATTTACTTGATTGGTTGCATTGGAGCAAGGAGTTCACTTAGTGTATATATCATCTCTAAGTTAGATTAGGGTAGGTAGGGGTGCAAATAAGCTCAAGACTCTGAGCATCTTTCAAATCTTAGCTTAGATTGCTTTTCATTTTCATATCAGTATGTTTCAGACTTTAGTTCAACTCAGTCCTGGTTTCACCATTCAAGTTTTCAAGGTGCAGCAGTATGTTCAGCTTGATGGATTGCAACGGATAAGGACAATTGTAGTTTCAGTTCAGATTTCAGTATGCTGATAAGCTGTCTGGCCTAGCATGTGGTCTATTTTTATCAGTCAAAGTCAGGAGAAACAATCAGCTAGTTTCCAGTCACAAAGTGCTTGACAGATCAAGATACAAGTTGTGGGATCAACCCAATAGATCAGGCTACTAGTTTACGCTGTTCTTGACACCCCTTGAGGGAGTTGCCATCCCCTGCTGGAGCCACTGTTAGGGTCTTGTAATTTACAGTATCACAAGGTGACTGTGTACTTTCTCTTTGCAATTTTTTCATATTTTACATAAATGTCAATATTCAAAATCTTTCCAAAGCAAGAATCAAAGGAAACAAAGGCAACAGAGAGGCAAGGAGCAGCATTAGACCATTAGTGGAGACAAAGGCAGCAGAGAAAGCAGTTAAGGCGGAAAAACAACAAGAGTAGAGTCTAGAACGAGATTGGGTCAAATCGTGAACGCGGGGCAAGTATTCTATGAACAAATTAAAAACGAACGGGCGTGACCAAAAGAAGCAAACCACAACAAGGGAGCAGTGAGGACCGTTGATCCGAGCATTGATTAACGACGGAGATTAAAATCGCAAACACAGAGCACAAGTGTTGCAAGATAGGCACAAAAGGTAAAAGGTTAAACTACCGAAGTGCGATGTGTGATGACGGTGGGACCCGATCGTAATGCGCACATCGCAAATGTTAAAGGACAAGTTCTAAGGAAAATGGTAAGAACAAGGAAATGCAAAGTGCGATATTAGAGCAGATGCGAGGTATTCCAGAACCAAGATTTAAGTATTTTGAGGTCTGGGTGAACGATTTTTCACGCTGTTTTGTGTGTAAAACAGGTCAAGTTGGGCCTACAAGGTTTGAAGCTCATTTCACGAAGAAATAAGGCTAAACACAGAGCAAAGGCCGGACGTCATCACAACAAGGAAAAAGACAGAAAAGGTCGAGTCCGGCATTGATGCAGAGATAATAACAGCGGAGACTGAAGGGGCAACAAAGCACATCGGCACCAGCATCAATAAATGAAAGTAGTCAGCGCTGCACTGGACTTAATTACCCAACGCTGATCTTTTGAAAAGTAGGACCATATGTCAAAGCCATCAAAGCGTTTAGATCCATAAAGAGCTGCTCAAAATTAATTTTACAGGAAATATGTTGTCAGAGATATTTTTCTCAAGCTTTGCATGGCCATGCCTGTTTAATTTCAGCTATTTTGTAATAAATGAAGTTTGACCCAAGTAGATTAGGGCAACTGACTCAAGTTTTAGTTAAATACTGCTTGAACTTTCATTATCAGGTGTTGGAGGTTGGGACCTTGTTAGACTTTGTGTTGTAAAAGATCATTGTATTGGAGCACTGTAACTGTTTTGAGTTGGGCATCAATAATAAAGAGACCGTTCACAGGATTCATGAGCTATGTTAATGGTGATGTTCTTTCCTCTGTGTTAATGTTTTCCTCTGTCTTTTCATGCTGTGCATCAGTTTCTCTGATTTCAAAACAGAAGCTTTAGATTAAGATTTGTTGAGAAAGCACCTTAATTTTGTCTGTTCTTGTTATCTTAATGTTTTCCTCTGAAGTATAGTTAAAGAAATCTTAACTGCTCTTACTGAACTCACTGCTTTCTTTCATCTCATATTTACACTACTTGTAAGATCTAGTCTTCATAGTTAGCTTGCCTTGTGAATGCCCCTTGAAAAAGTTGATGCACTATTCAGCCTTTTATGACTCCATAGCCCAATGGATTAAGTTTCACAGCGTTGTCTGTCCAACCACTCAATCAATCAAAACAAACAACCCTCATAATTTCTATAACTAGCCTAATATCAACATTTATAATTGTCAAGCTAAATCATAAAAACAAAGAGAGCCCTCTCTCAGTCTAGGAAGGCTAGGTCCTGGACTCCAAAGTTGTTTGATGTTGTCCTCTGTCGTTTGTTCTTGCCAATCTTACAAATTACGGAGAGCTAACACTCTCCACCAAATTTCGTGGCTAAAACACATCCGATGCTACAAAACCTAACATAAACACCTAATAGGGTTATCCATCGAACCATCCCCAACATAAGGAGGGAACATTTATATGGGACTCGATTTAGTTAGATATTTGAAGGTGATATTTGTGTGAAGTATTATTGTGCCCCTAGCATTAAGTATGGTCCAATATGATGCAACCATGGTCATTGTATGTAATGGTTATTGGTTTCTGCTTGATCTTGAGAGGGTTTTGTCAGGTGGTTCTCATCACAGCAACAAAGGCCTCTTGCGTTGATTACCCCCCCTCCTCAGCAGAGCATCATAGACCGTTTTATCTATTGCAGAGATAGAGAATGACCTTGTTGATGTAGCATTGCCTATCCAAAGCCGAGCATTGGGCTACCTAATGACCTCGCATGATACTTGACACTCCAATGGAACCACCAGATGCTAAAATGTTGAGCCCATGAAGATTGGTGTTGGAGATATTGATGATGTGCCTAGTGGACCTAGGATGCCTCCAGGCTGGCCTTGACACTGTTTGATGGTCATCACTTGTTCCAGAGCCTAAATGATGATGGTCATCTTTGAGATGACAACGAAGGGCCTGCACATCAATTTGGAACTCCAACACTTGAGTTAGAGAGTGCAACGTCACACCTCTTGCTCGTTTGAGCTTGACGTTGGGCACTGTGGAGATGATGTTTTAGCATAGAGGAACTTTAGAGGCTTGGACATGATCTAGGAGATACATCTTGGAGCATAGAGCACTCGTTAGCCCACATGATACCTGTTGTGGTATCTAGAGCTCATTTGGAGGATGACATCTTGCTTGAGTAGGATTTTTACCCACATGTGTGGGCATTTATGGCACTTTTTTTATGTTTTTGATCTATGAGGTTGGCTTGTAACCTATTTCTTGTGTAAGACTTAAAGTAAACTTGTCAAGAGGGCTTCTTTAGTTCTAAAATTGTAAAAATGAGTGGGATAGGTCTCATATAAATAAAGCTTCCCCTCATTTCATTTGTTCATCATCACACATTGGATTCTTTTCCTCTCTAATAGAGTGAGAGATAGCCTTTTTCGCTACTATGGGCAAGATTTAGTCTTTTTATGGTGAGACTTTCTTGTGGATGTGATTTTAGTATGGAGACGTTTTGGGATTGAAAGAAGTGGCTTTTGTGGGGGATTTTGTAAGTTTATTGTCTTATTATTGATATTTTGCATGCTTTATATATGTAAAGTAGGGTTTCAATTATGCCATGACGAAATGCTTCATTATGTTGATTTTTGTGTAGCATTGGGAGGTATTCCTGCATGCCAAGATGCCACCTAAATCAACCTAGAAAAATTATGGAAATTAAAAATAAAGTAAATTTGTTTTTGGGTTTCATGTAGGCTCAAAAGGGACCAGTCGGCCCCGACATGAAAGGGTGTGTCCCTTGGGATAAATGCACCCATTCGACTTGTATATCTACACATGGTGTGACACTTCATTTGTTCCACTCACTCATCATCTCTCTTTTGTAGAAGACACTCATCGGAGCAGAAAAAGGATAAATTGGCTAAAATTTGGACTTGGTTTTTGGCACAGATTTCTAGACATTTTATTATAAACTTTGCTGAAGAAGAATTTCACCTAGAGGAAGAGTTGTTGGGTTTTCTAGGGAAAATTTGTTGTCTCTATTGTGCATGCGTGTCTCTTTATGATCTTCTTTGTTTCTGTTGTTTTCGTTGCATTACTGTTTGGATTTTCTGTGTATAATTTCTTAATGATATATGTGACACAAGATAAATTAATTGAAGATCATTAGAAGTGATTATTAGATCAGAAAATTGGTTTCTACTGTATTTATTGTAGAAAAAAAACAACACATTATTGCTGAAATTTTTCTTCAATATTGCATGTAAAATTGCCCCCTCTAAGGCCTATAGAGAAACTCTTAATGTGCAGACCCTATATTTAATTTCTACCCTCACGAGAGCAATAGCTAGGGTTTTAGTACCCTAGGCATCTCCCGTTATTCTATCATCATCTTTCCCTTGATTTTTTTCCCTAAAGACTCCATTAAACTCTAGTAGGATAAGGTGCTGATCTAGTGTGTTGATCATCCATAAAACCTAATAAAATTCATCTCTTTTTCTGTGTCCTATAGGGCTAGGGCAGCCACTAGGGTTTCTATGGCAGATTTATGCATAAAGTTTAGTGTGAAATTTGAATTCACGTGGGTGGCTCATAATTTAGGAATTGTCTCTATAAATGTCTATTGGCAAAATCTAGCATAGGGCATGTTCTAATATACCTCAAAAGGGCTGATGTCACTCCTTTTTGTTGCTTTTTATGCATACCTAACAGCCATAGAATCAATTACCGTAGTGTAAACCTAGCCTCTATTAGAAAGTCTTGATCCTTTATTTAACGAATATCAATTTGTAGGCCTTTTCTAAGGTTACTATTTGACATTGAATGCCATATTATTGCATATAATCCAAACCCTAACTATAGCAGCCCATTTAGTGGTCTAGACTTAGAGTACTTGAACCATAGCGTTGAAGCTTAGGCCATGATGGGCCTTGCTAGTATTCTATCCAACTTTCGACCTTTAAACTCATCATCTTGAGCCCTAGTATTAGGTAATCTTCATAGGTGATTTAGGGAAGCCTCCCTTGTAGTTTTAAACCCACTAAAGAGTAGGAGAAAGGTTGTTGAGGTGGCAGTGGCAACCCTTTCTCTTTTTTGCTATAGGGTCTGGCCCTCACTCAATGAGGCTTTTCACTGGGCCTGCTAGATTTTGCGGCAATAGTGACTCTAAGTAAATGCCATGTTAATAATCTATAGTGAGACTTATCCTATTATACCTACTAACTGTTCATATTCTTTTCATTATTATAGATGCATTGTCATTCTTTGTCCACGTATCTATAATTTAGTACCCTTGTGGATTGTAGCTAATCTTTTTAGTGGTTAAGTTGGAGATTAGTAGTAATTTTAGAAAGTATGGAAGAGCATTCACTGAGGTTTTTATTGCAATTTGCAATAGTAAGTTTGTGGTCAAACTTCAATATTGTGAACTATAAACAACCTTTTCATTCTCCTGTACCAATATGATGAATCAAGCTTCTCGAGACAAATGTTTCTCAACCTATGTTAAGGTAGATATAGGTCCATATCATGGATTGATATATAAGCTTGCTAGTTTGTTTTGGTTCAGTATGAAAATTCTTTAAGTCTATTACTTTATTTGTTGGTACTTAACTAATTGAAGTTATCCGCATTGTGTACTGTCCAATATGATTTGATCTAGCTTGGAAGAACTAGAATAATGTACTTGTGAATTGAATATGATTGGAATTCTTTTGATCATATGTGGTTAACACATGGCATGATATCTTTACTGTAGATTGAGGCTGGAAAAGTGCAAAAAGAGTATGTTGCTAAGGTCAGAGGCGTATTTCCTAAAGAGGTATGCTGTAATTCTTATTCAAATTTTTGTAGTGCATTTTTACTTTGTATATGCACAATTTTGCAAGTGTTTTTACTTTCTATACCTTAGATGTTCTGTTGGAATTTCAACTTTGTGTTTGTTTACTTTTATGGATGTTAAACTTTAGAACTGTTATTTGGCCTTAAATTTTTGAAATTGGACAATACAGAAATTTTGCCTCAACTAGACATTTCCCAGATCGTAACCCTGCAAATTTTCAGCCTTAGGGTGTTACACAATATAAATAAAACAACAGAAACAACGGGTAATATTTCATCTCTTTAACATTCCCAATCCACTATGCAACTCGAGAAAAGATATTGAAGTGTGCCAATAAGTTTCAGCCCTTTAGGGAAATCTTATCATGCATAAACTAGATTTGAAAATTGTAAATTTATGTAGATGTTCTATGCTTGAAGCAACTTTACTTTTTATTACAGCAATCACATAAACAGTCAAGTAAAATGCTGATAGAACATACCAGTGGATCTATAGAAGACAAACCAGAAACAGAAGAATGTGTTGGTGCGTTACGGCGGTCAGCAGGATGCTTCAACCAGCAAAGTTTTCTTGGTCGGCCAACCCAGCTTGTGTCACAACAGCCCTCAAATCAGTCACCGAGTCAACTTAAAGTCAACCCCAGAAAAGTCAATGCTGTCCAGAAAAGTCAACACAGGGCAGCAGCAATAAAGTCAATGTAGCTCAGTCTTCGGTCAACCTTTTGACCTCGATTTTTGTGCCAATGAGTACGGCCTTCCAAAATCGAACTCTCCACCAAATTTCAGCCCTTTTGGACCATGCGTTGACCAAAGTCAACGCTGGTCAAACTAGCGTGGAAACCCTAGCTGCGGTGAGCTGCAGTAAATTTTGGTCAACCCTTGCTGCAGTAAATCGTCCTCTTTCCCACGTGTGAACCGAATTTTCCTCCAAGGAGCTCGTACAAAATCATAAGAGAAGATGTGTGTGATGAGAGTGAGTGAAATGATCTCCAACATTGACTGTATATATATCCATCATTGAGGTGTGTGACACATCTGTTGGGGGTGTAAAACCTTAAGGCCGACTTGCACATATTTTAAATTATTAAAAATAAATTCAAAATAAATGTTCCGCTCATCAGATTAAGATCAATTTTATATCGATCTTACACCTCTCCGAAAGAGGAACCCAATAAAAATATTGGTATCTTCATCTGAGCATCACAACATGGAGTTTGGACCTAGTTGTCCAATTTTAACCCACCCTCTCAACTAGGGAGAACTCCATCCACCTGTGCAAACAAACATCGTGCGTCATCCTGCCGTAACTTGCTTTGCTGGCCTCTTTATTTCAGAACAGAAGTGGGTCAGTCACAAAGACATCATTCCCCAGCTGAGAGATTCAGCCCAGAGGTCCGAAACCTCTATCAGACTCACAAAGAGTCGCATACCAACCCAAAGTTGGTTTACCTGACCCGAAGTCAGTTGGAGGTCCGAAACCTCACTATACTTGATCCTAGATCAAGTGGTTGGACCGTGCCATCCTAGATAGAGAGTACGGCAATCTCTGATGTGTCCATCAGTCTTTGCTACTAGTCTATAGCTTTTCCCACCTCATTGGCCAAATGAGAGGTACTTCCCATGAGCCCTGAATTCAATGGGTAGGATGCATACGGGGCATAGATAATGAGAGGTGAACCAACTCAAACATCATAACGGTGGGGCAGAAGCACCACAAGGTTTGGCAAGCCTAGCCTTGTGAGTGCTTATAGCTCCGAGAAGCTATCCCCAAAGCCCCCAGAGCTCCTAGAGCTCATCGTCCAATAGGACCCACATCATAGGGTCGTTCCACGATACCAAGACTCTCACGGAAGGTTAGGAACTTGACCTTCCCCAGGGGCTTTGAGAGAATATCCGCGACCGCTCATCAGTTCCTATATGATCGAGCCTTACGGCGCCTCGCTGTACCATATCTCGGATATAGTGGTACCTGATATCAATATGCTTGGATCGATTGTAGAACATTGGATTCTCGGACAAGCGAATCCCACTCTGGCTATCAAAGAGTATCACGGTGGTATGTATCACATGTCTGAACAGCTCACTAAAGAGCTTTTGCAACCAAACTGCTTCACAACAGGCCATACTTACTGCAATGTATTCGGCCTCTGCGGTGCTCAAAGCCACCGACTTTTGCTTCCTGCTCATCCATGAGATCGAAGCAGAACCAAGATTGAAGCAACATCCCGATGTGCTCTTACGATCCACCACACTGCCAGCCCAATCGACATCAGTATATCGAAGGAGTGTCATGCTCCCGGCAGTGTATCTTAGCCCATGGTTTATCGTGCCCTGAAGGTATCTCAGAAGATTCCTGGCACCAACCCAGTGAAAGTGATGAGGCTCAACCATCTGTTGACTCAAAATGTTCACTACAAAACATATATTTGGACAGGTGTTCATTAAGAACATCAGGGCCCCTACGAGTTGACGATACTCAGTAGGATTTGATAATACGGGCCCAACAACGCTGCCACTCAACTTCTTGAAGTTGAGTTCCATTGGTGTTGACATGGACTTGTAGTCCACCATACCAAATCTTTTTAGAAGCTTCACAATGTATTTTCCTTGAGAAAGGAAAATCTCGCCAGGTCTCTGCCAGACCTCCAGGCCTAGGAAGTGGTGCATCAGTCCTAGGTCCTTCATCTCGAACTCAGCAGCAAGTTCCCTCTTGCACCGATGAATGAGAGGTTTAGCACCTGTCAGGAAGAGGTCATCCACATACAGCACTAGGATGAGAGGTTTTCCCTTGACAACCTTGAAGTAAAGGTTTGGATCAACATTACTTCGAGTGAAGCCCAACTTCATCAAGTAGCTATCTATCCTCTCATACCAAGCTCTGGGTGCTTGCTTCAGCCCATAGAGGGCCTTCTTCAACTTGCAGACATGGGTGTCCCGATCCTGGACTTCGAACCCCAGAGTTTGCTCCACATGTACCTCTTCCTTTATCGCACCATGCAAAAATGCGATCTTCACATCCATCTGATGAAGACTCCATCCTTTCATAGCAGCAAGGGCTATAATAGATCGAATGGTGGTGTATCGGGCCACAGGTGAAAATATGTCATCATAATCTATGCCTTCCTTTTGAGAAAGCCACGGGCAACGAACCTTGCCTTGAATTTTTCAGCACTTCCATCAGATCCATGCTTGATCTTGTAGAGCCATTTTGAGGTGACAACTGCTTTGTCCTTTGGTCTTGGAACCACATCCCAGACATCATTCTTCATAATGGACTCATACTCTTCGTGCAGAGCATCCTTCCAGACTTGATGCTTTACGGCTTCCTCAAAGGATCCAGGCTCGGATTGTACAATAGTACTCATGGCTGCTAGATACCCTTGGTATCTACTCCACTTCTTGCTTTCATGAAATGTCCCCCTTGGGGCAGCATGTCCCTCAACATCCTCAAGAGTGTCCCTGAGCCATGATGGTCTCTTTCCTAGTGAAGGAGGTGGATCAATCGGGTCCATCGGTCCTTCACCATCAGGCATTGTTTCATCCTTTGGGTCCTCTTGATTTCTAGGCCTTGCTTCATTATCTTCCTCAGATCTCGGAAGATTGACTACTTTCCTTAGGGAAGTATCTTCGTCAAGGGTGACATTGTGGCATATCTCCACTTCCTTTTGACCAGGCACATAGAATCTGTAGGCCTTCGAAGTTTCACTATAGCCCACAAACATTCCTTTCTTCCCAGAAGCATCCAACTTGCTCCTCTTTTCTTTCGGCACATGAAAGTAGACGGTACATCCAAAAACTCTAAAATGTGAGACATCAGGTTTCTTACCAGAGAAAACCTCTTTGGGAGTTTTGGATTCTAGAGTGGAATGCGGGCATCGGTTTTGTATGTACACGACAGTGTTCGCAGCTTCTCCCCATAGAAAGTTCGGCAGACCTTGGTCACATAGCATGGCACGGGTAGCTTCCACAATGGTCCGGTTCTTTCATTCAGCAACACCATTTTGCTCGGGAGTATAGACAATTGTGGTCTCCCTCTTAATGCCAGCTTCTCTGCAAAAGTCCTTGAACTCATTTGTCTCATATTCAGTGCCATTATCAGTTCTCAAAATCTTGATCTTTTTCCCTGTCATATTTTCCACCAAGGCTTTGAATGTATGGAACCACATGAAAGCACATCCCTGTCACCACCTTCCTTGCTTCGGGAAGGGCTTTGTAGTGAAGGTGTCCAAACCTTTGGTGCCATAGTTCAGTCTATCGAATAGTATCACATGTCATTGCTCCCAGCGGACTTCCTCCAACCTGGTAGAGTGTATCAACTCTAAACCCTATCGAGATATCTTCCTTGAAGCTCTTCTTCCACATGAGCACCTTTCCATCAATGAATGCCACATTGAAACCTTTGTCTTCCATGGCCGATATAGACGCAAGGTTCTTCTTCAAATTTGGTACATAGAGTACATCCTGCAAGTGAAGGACTTGACCTTGAGACAAGTGGAGGGTCACAGTCCCTGTCCCTTTCACGGGATCTGTGGCATTATCTCCAAGGATAATTTCCAGATTACTATCCTTCTCAATCATATCAGAAAGTGCTTCCTTGAACCCAGTGATATGCCTTGAGGCACCACTATCTATCATCCAGACATCCATAGTGTTGTGTGGGGATGTAACAGAGAGGGCAGATACAAGAATGTATTCATTTCTTTTATGAACAACATGTGATTCCTCATACCTGGAGTTTCTTGACCTTTTGAAAGGTTGATCATTTTCGCCAGAGGAAGCCTTCCTTTTTCCCTTGAACCTGTTGTTCCTTTGATTGCCATTCCTCTGGTTGTTGTTGTTGTCATCACCATTGGGAGAATCCTTCTTGAAAGGACATTCTCTAGCATAGTGACCAGGCCTATGATAGGTGAAACACTTGCCCTTCTTTCCTTGGGCCCCTGCTTTTCCCTTATTCTTCGGACCACCAGAGTTCTTCTTTCTAGAATGAGCAGCGTATGCAGCATTTCCTCCATTTCCATACTCCTTCATTCTTATATTTCTTGAACGCGTCTTGACAGTACTTCGTCAAAGTCAGGTATCACATTATTATTTAGAATGGTAGTGTTGAACACATGCCATTCAGATGAGAGCCCTCTAAGTGCGGTGAGTACCATCTTTCGATCAGCTATTGTCTCCCCAATAGCTAGCAGATTGTTCCTGATTTCAGTTAGCTTCAGAAAGTATGATTGGACAGACTCATCCCTGCCTTTCTTCAGATTCTTCAATTGATTCTTGAAGAATAGTACTTGATTCACATTGTTGGCCTTGAACATGAGGATCAATTTATCATACATCTCTTTGGATGTGCCCAACTCAAAGATGTAGGCCACCAGGCTTTTATGAATGGATTCCCTGATCATCAGCTTTTCTTTGATCTCCCCCTTCTTGTACTTTGTTTTGGCAGCAGCAGTAGCTGTGGATGGAGGTTCTTGGATTTTACCCTGCACATAGTCCATGACATCATGGTCTTCCAATTTGAGATCTAATATCATTTTCCAAGCATGGAAGTCATCATTCCCAATCAATTTGTCATCCTCCTTGAAGCTATAGCTTGTGGAACCCATTATCCTCTCTGGTGATTGCTACAAATAGGGCTTGTCTTCACCTCAGCTCTGATACCATGTAAATTTATGTAGATGTTCTATGCTTGAAGCAACTTTACTTTTTATTACAGCAATCACATAAACAGTCAAGTAAAATGTAGATAGAACATACCAGTGGATCTATAGAAGACAAACCAGAAACAGAAGAATGTGTTGGTGCGTTACGGCGGTTAGCAGGATGCTTCAACCAGCAAAGTCTTCTTGGTCGGCCAACCCATCTTGTGTCACAACAGCCCTCAAATCAGTCACCCAGTCAACTCAAAATCAACCCCAGAAAAGTCAACGTTGTCTAGAAAAGTCAACGTAGGGCAATAGTATTAAAGTCAACACAACTCAATCTTCGGTCAACCTTTTGACCTCTATTTTTGTGCTAATGAGTACGACCTTCCAAAATCGAACTCTCCACCAAATTTCAGCCCTTTGGACCATGCGTTGACCAAAGTCAACGCTGGTCAAACTAGTGTGGAAACCCTAGCTGCGGTGAGATGTAGTAAATTTCGGTCAACCCTTGCTGCAGTAAATTGTCCTCTTTCCCACGTGTGAACCGAATTTGCCTCCAAGGAGCTCGTACAAAATCAAAAGAGAAGATGTGTGTGATGAGAGTGAGTGAAATGATCTCCAATGTTGACTGTATATATATCCATCATTGAGGTGTGTGACACATCTACTGGGGGTGTAAAACCTTAAGGCCGACCTGCACATATTTGAAATCATTAAAAATAAATTCAAAATAAATGTTCCGCTCATTAGATTAAGATCAATTTTATATCGATCTTACACCTCTCCGAAAGAGGAACCCAATAAAAATATTGGTATCTTCATCTGAGCATCACAACATGGAGTTTGGACCTAGTTGTCCAATTGTAACAAAAATCACTTATAATAGCTGTAAATACAACAGCAAATCTATATTGAGAAATCTAGGGGGCAACATGTGTAGGTGATTTCTCTTTACTTTGATAACAGCTTGTGATGTATTTTTACTTTACTTGATTAACTTCTTCTTTTCTTATTTTTATTAGTGTTCTCTATCATCAAACAACTACCAAATGATAAAGAACAATGAGACAATAGGACACAAGATATAGACGACCAACCAGGTCCAAAACCTCTCCAACTGAGAGGAAAACCCACTAGAATCCTTTTCTTCTTATGCAATTTCGATTGACGAATTCCAAGACCTATGACCCTTGACTAAGAACTTCCAAGACCAAGTCATCCTTCCTTCTTGATGAGCTTTCCTTACACAACTTCCTGCCACAAACTTTGACCTTCCAACAACTTCTCCAACAACTTCGACCCCAGCAACAATTTCTGCAACTTCGACCTAGTAGCTTCAACAACTTTGACCGAGAAGCTTTGAAACTTCGACCTTGATGCAGCTTCAATAGCTTCAACCTAGCAGCTTCACAGCTTCGACCTTGATGCAACTTCAGTAGCTTCGACCTAACAACTTCACAACTTCGATCTAGAGGCAGCTTTATAGCTTCGACCTTGCAGCTTCACAACTTCGATGCAGCTTCAAAATTTCGTCTAGCCCAGAAACTGTAGAAACCCTAGAGAGAGAGAGAGAGAGAGAGGCCCAAAAACTTCGATCTTGATCATCTTCCTCTTCTTCGTCCTTTTCCAGCTCCTATCTTGAGGAGATTGAACTTGCTTAAGTGAGTGTTCAAATGAGGTCGAATTCCTTCTTATTTATAAGCTTGCGAGGGGTACAGATTGCTATCTTGAGGCCGACTTGTCCCTTCATGTAGGCCGAATTGATATTTGTGCCATGACGAGGTATTGGAGGGTCTTTTTGTTGAAAAGTGTAACTAGGTCGGTCTTCATATTGAATTTGTAATTATGAATTTATGTAAAGTAGAAGACAAAGATAATAAAATGAATTTTATGGGTTTCATGAGAAAGAGTTTATTATAGGCTAGTAGACTTCTTCTTGATGTCTATCTAGGTTTTTGTCTTCTAGATATAAATGTAACATGTGTCATATATATATGAATCATCTGGTCTAAGAAATGCTCCAAGACCTAGTTAGAGAAAACGTGAATCAAATGGCTTAATTCAACTCTACTTCAACATTAAAAGTTAAGCTATTATGCTGGTTTATAAGTCGGCCAAAATGGTAAAGTAGTAGTCGGCCTAAAAGACACTACGATTGTCTGTATATATATATATCTGGTCTGTGGCTCATTTGGGAATATGTAATTCAATCACATCTGAGACAGTTTGCTGAAGCTAGTGCGGAACACATCTCTGAAGCAGTATACAGATACCTCTGAGTCTACAGTGCGAATAAAAGAATATTGCGGATCTGGTCGAGCTAAAAAGGTGCAGATTGCACTGAACTTATAGCGGACATCACTGAGTAAAGAATGCAGACATCACTAAGTAAACAAAGTGGATATCACACAGATTATGATGTGGGTGTCTTTAAGATTACAATGCGTATATCTCAAAGATTAGTATGCGGACATCTCCAAGAAGTGCGTGCGGCTCTCTCTAAAAATACAGTGCGGATGAAAGACAAAAAATAGTGCGGGTTTAAGAGGAAGAGAAGTGTGAGAATTTAAGGTAAGTGCGTGCGAATATATATAAGGAAAATCAACGTGGAGAACAATGCGGTTTTACTGTGCGTGAAATGTGGACTTCGGGAGCTACGTACAAGATATAACGTGCAGACCTATCAACATTGTGTCGGTACATATGTTGGACCCTAAATCAAGGAAAAGGATGCGTATATCCTACTGTTGTTTGATGTGTGTTTCTAGACTTAAGAAAAGGTCCTGTAAGATAAAGATAAGGGCAGTCTGCTTGAAGGAAGAATTTTCTGAAATCAAGACAGTGTTTATAAGAAGAAAGGTACACCTAAAGGTGGGAGAAAGTGAGGAAGGTAAATCAAAGATTTACCTTCCTAATTACATTTCAAGGAATTCTGTTATAAGTGAAGATAATTATGTCCCTACATTTGACTGAGCATCAAGAAGTGTAATTTGGAGACTGAGTTCTCTAGTCCTAGTGCAGAACAGTGGAGATTGGTGTAGACAAGAAGAATTAAGTTTGAAGAAGTTGTGAAAAGGTCTTGGAAGGATATCTAGGTCAGGGGTCCAAGTCTTGGTCATGGTACTTGTCATTTGAAGATCTATAAAAAGAATTATTTGCGGGTTTTCCTCTCCAAGAGAGAGAGGTTTTGCCCTGGCTCTAGGAGCCTAATTTGTGTGTCTCTTGTACTTTGATAATTGACTTGATGAAATATTAACTAAGCTAAAGAAGAGAAGACATAAGTAAGCTCACAAGTAATTATCAAGAAGAGAATTTGTATTAACCTACAATGCTCCAAATTCTCAAAAGGTGCTAGAAAGGGCATAGAGATGCTCAAGGATCAGATTTCATGGAAGGTACCAAAGCAAGGATTTGATTAGAAGAAAGTTCATTGCCATCTCAAAGTATAGCCATCAAAAGCTTCAAGGCAAGTTACCTATCATCCTTGATCTTTCAAGGAAGCAGCAGAACATCCTCATCAATCACCATTCAAAGGAAGCTTCAACCATCTCCAAAGTAATCAAGCTGATAGAAGAATAAAAGCATCTACTCAAAAGACAAGGACATTGAAGTCATGCCAAATTCATGAAGGGAGATATAAGAGCCCAAAGGATTCTTAAAGAATCAATAAAAGACTCTATCATCTCCAATGTACCAAATCTAAAATCATCAAAAGAAGTATATAAGAAATTGGTGGAGCTATTCTCTATGAGTACTGCAGGAGAAGCAATCTCTCTGAGCAACTGCAGGAACTAGGAGAAGACTATAGGGGTGCTAAATTCTCTATGAGAAGAATGGGGAAACTTCACTTCAGGATTTTACGGGAAGGTAGAAGCCACACCATTCCATGATTTATGGTCTCTATGTAAAATAGAGGAAACAAGACTAAAGGCCAAAGCTGATATGGGACCAAGTGAAGAGAATCATGCCTTTGCAGCCTCATACAGGAAGAAAAGGAAGATTCATAAAATTTGGCCCTTAGAATAAAAGAAGAAATATGGACAACGTGCGATGCTTTGGATGTAATGAGCTTGGGCATTATAAAAGAGATTGTCCTAAATCTGGAAAGGACAAGAGGAAAAAGGAAGAAGCCCATGTCACTTATGAAAGAGAAGAAGCTGATGCTAAAAGATCTAAGAAGGAGGAAGCAAGAGATCTCTATTATGATTGAGATCATCTTTGTCTTTAAGTGATATTTGATTAGTTGTAAAATTGTATGATAGCAATGCACATTAAGAAGCATCTCGATAGAAGCATGGAAGGAGATCTCGGTGAAACAACTTCTGGAAAACCTCTTTACTAAAGTAAAGTAGTCATTAGATCAAGGGTCATCATGGAGACAAAATTTTGGGATGTGATGACATATTGATGAAGCAGGTCAAAGGAATGAAGCTCTTCATTCAAGAGAAACCGCTACAGGATGACTCAAGGAAAATAGGTATGAGGTATGTAGACATATATGCTGATATTGGATGCTGTGAAGTCATGTCATATGGTTGCAGGTAATAGACCTCCGTATTTAGAAGTATGATCTATGAAGAAGGATCTCTCAGTGCACTGACAGATGAAATCAACATAATATGACCTCATAGAATATGAGGTGGTTGTACATAAACAAGAAACTGGAAAACTTGTAATATCCCGGGAATGCAGAATGTGCAGAGAGGAAGAGATCAAGAAATGCAACCATGTCAAGAGGCAGTTATCATCCGGAGGCCAAGAAGATGTGACTAGGAGATCTTCTGGGAAGATATGTAGACTCTGACGGAAGTCTGGTAAAGAAGAAGACCCTTGGCAAAAACATATCATTAGTGATGTGTCAATCTGTATGAAGGATGTTGATGCCTACAGGAAGATGTCATGGTGAAAGATCATCACTAAGGTAACTTTTGTTCTAAAAGTTCATATAAATATGTTTATCTGGATAAATTTGTGCAGGGTTGCTAATCATGAGAAAGGATGTATGATCCTTGGAGATGATTCAAAAGGAAGCAACATGTCATAACGATGGACCAGATAAGGAAGACTGATGAATCACTTTCTGATAGTGACTCGTAAGTGATGGATGAGATGTGCCCTATGAAGCCAAAAGTTGAAGATTCCTCAATATCGAAATCCATGACATTGAGGGGAGGAACTCTTCATGAGTAGCTCGATTGCTGCTGCAGGACCCTGGTTGATGAGGAGCCTGGTGGTAAGTTTCTTGGTTGGAAGAAACTTGAAATATGTCCTTCCTGTGTTAAGAGGGAGTGACGTATGTGATTCTCTATTACATGTGTCATGCATTAGACCAGGACTAACAGTCGTACGTCTTAGTGAAGGCCATGTGAAGAGAATGGATAAACACAACATTTTGGTCTTCACCTGGAAGACAGAATGGAGGATTGGGTAATCATCTAGCATTCGATACTCTTTGAGAATGAGATAAGGCATTCGAGATAAGAGTAGTCGTGGACCGATATTCTTTGAGGGCTGGCTACCCAAGAGAAGAATAGTCCAAGAAGGTCATACTCTAGGAACACCTAGGTGGAGTATGTACCTTAGAGAGACAATGAATAAGGTGTCTATTAGTCATGTGTCTCGCCAGCATTGTAGCCCATTGTCTCGTTGAGAGATGGGGCTGTTAGTCAAGGCCTTGGACTAGGAAAATGCTGGTTGATATGATGCTATATAGATGTGATTGCCAATCCAATTCTTCTTATGAGATTCTTCAGTTTGAAAGTGACCATGTACCTGTATGAATACGTCCCTAGTTAAGAGGGAGTGTTGAAAAGTGTAACTAGGTCGGTCTTCATATTGACTTTGTAATTATGAATTTATGTAAAGTAGAAGACAAAGATAATAAAATGAATTTTATGGGTTTCATGAGCAAGAGTTTATTATAGGCTAATAGACTTCTTCTTGATGTCTATCTAGGTTTTTGTCTTCTAGATATAAATGTAACATGTGTCATATATATATGAATCATCTAGTCTAAGAAATGCTCCAAGACCCAGTCAGAGAAATCGTGAATCAAATGGCTTAATTCAGCTCTACATCAACATTAAAAGTTAAGCTATTATGCTGGTTTACAAGTCGGCCAAAATGGTAAAGTAGTAGTCGGCCTAAAAGACACTACGATTGTCTGTATATATATATCTGGTCTGCGACTCATTTGGGAATATGTAATTCGATCACATCTGAGATAGTTTGTTGAAGCTAGTGCGGAACACATCTATGAAGCAGTATACGGATACCTCTGAGTCTACAGTGTGGATAAAAGAATATTGCGGATCTGGCCGAGTTAAAAAGGTGCGGATTGCACTGAACTTACAACGGACATCACCGAGTAAAGAATGGGGACATCACTACGTAAACAAAGCAGATATCACACAGATTATGATGCGGGTGCCTTTAAGATTACAATGCGTATATCTCAATGATTAGTATGCGGACATCTCCAAGAAGTAAGTGTGGTTCTCTCTAAAAATATAGTGCGGATGAAAGACAGAAAATAGTGCAGGTTTAAGAGGAAGAGAAGTGTGAGAATTTAAGGTAAGTAAGTGCGAATATATATAAGGAAAATCAGTGTGGAGAATAGTGCGGTTTTACTGTGCGTGAAATGCCGACTTCGGGAGCTACGTATAGGATATAACGTGCAGACCTATCAACATTGTCTCGGTACTTATGCTGGACACTAAAGCAAGGAAAAGGATGCGTATATCCTACTATTGTTTGATGTGTGTTTCCAGAATTAAGAGAAGGTCCTGTAAGATAAAGATAAGGGCAGTTTGCTTAAAGGAAGAATTTTCTGAAATCAAGACAGTGATTATAAGAAGAAAGGTAGACCTAAAGGTGGGAGAAAGTGAGGAAGGTAAATTAGAGATTTACCTTCCTAATTATATTTCAAGGAATTCAGTTATAAGTGAAGATAATTATGTACCTACATTTGACTGAGCATCAAGAAGTGTAATTTGGAGACCGAGTTCTCTAGTCCCAGTGCAAAACAATGGAGATTGGTGTAGACAAGAAGAATTAAGTTTGAAGAAGTTGTGACAAGGTCTTGGAAGCATATCTAGGTCAGGGGTCTGAGTCATGGTCATGGTACTTGTCATTTGAAGATCTATAAGAAGAATTATTTGCGGGTTTTCCTCTCCAAGAGGGAGAGGTTTTACCCTAGCTCTAGGAGCCTAATTTGTGTGTCTCATGTACTTTGATAATTGACTTGATGAAATATTAACTAAGCTAAAGAAAAGAAGACATAAGTAAGCTCACAAGTAATTATCAAGAAGAGAATTTGTATTAACCTGCAACCCTCCAAATTCTCAACACTTTTGACTCTACTTTGACTCAATAAATTTTTCTTTACAATATGTAACATGCCCAAATGGTCTTCAATACATGGCAATGACTCAATTGACTTTATGACAAACCTAGAAGTTCTCAATGGGTGCTTGACCTAAAAATAAATTTCCCTTGAGCATGAAACCCATGCCTCAAGAATACAAATAATAAATTTATTTTCTCTTTTCATTAAATGCATAAAATCACGATTACATATGCCATTATGAAGACCGAATCTAGTTACATATTTCAACACTCCCTCTTAACTAGGGAGGTAGTCATAATCCATACAAGGTACTTGGACAGTCTCAATCTGAAGAATTCTCATAAGAAGAGTAAGATTGGTAACCCATCTGCATAGCATCATATCATCCAACATTGTCACATAGCAAGAGCTTGATTAACAACTCTATCTCTCCGCAAGATCAGAGCACAATGCTAACGAGACCAATGATTTATAGAACCTTATCATTGTCTCTCTTAGAACATATCCCACCTGGGTTCTCTCAAAGTATGTTCCACCAGGACTATTCTTATCTTGGATTCCCAATTCTCAAAGAATATCGGTCCTCTATGACTACTCTTATATTGGATGCCCTACCAAATCCTTAAAGAATATCAAATGCCAGATGCTTACCCAATCCTCCATTCTATCTTCCCTGGTGAAGACAATAATGATGTGTCCATCTCTCCCTCTAAATTAGGGAGGATATGCCCATTCCAGTGAAGGAATGTATCCAAGCTCCCTCTTAATCAGGGACTTGACCAAGGACTTGCTTCCATCAACTCTTTAGGTGGAGATCATGGGACAACTAGCTGTTTGAAGAGCTCCTCCTTCCGATGTCATGAACTTATTTTTCTTTATTCAGGAGTCTTCATCTTTTTTGGGACTTCTTCGTAGGGCATTGACCATCCATCACTTTCATTCATGAATCATGTCAGTCATGTCATCCTTTCTTTCATTTGAAATTGATCCATTAGTCCATATTTGGCCTTTCCTTCATACCTTGCTACCTTCTTCGCATCATGTTTCCTTTAGGATCTTTCATCCTACCACATGAGTGTTAGTTGTAGATGACATCTACAACTCTTCCTTTGGTAGCTCTGCATTAGCCCATCGAAATATTGTTCAAAAATAGAAAATGAAAATTAAATAAAAAATTACCTTTGTGATGGTCTTTCATCATGACATCTCCTTGCTTGCATCAACATCTTGCATATATATTTATTATTGACACATCTCCAAAAATATATACAATTTCAAGGGTTTCTTTCTTTTTCAGACTTTATCAAGATCTTCATATCTTTCCCATGGGGATTATCATAGTCAAATCTTCTAGTCCTTGGATATTGATTTTCTTCTCCATAGTTGCATTTGTCATGATCTCTTCCTTTCTTTATTCACACATTTCCTCCCAGGAACTTCTAATCATAGTTACTCCTGTTAAAATTTGAAAGCTCAGGGATGAATTTCTCTTAGAAGAAATCATATATTTTAGTTCTATTTGAACCAGCTATAATAAAATTTCATTTCTAACAATTCTAATATGACTTTCCAAACATAGTAAGTGACATCTCAAATTGGAAGTGACTTTCCAAAAATAGAAAGTCATGTCTAAATGATCAAGGATAATCTCGACATACGGAATCCATTTTAAAATGAAATCAATCATGATTATAGCAGTCAAGAATTATTATTTTTATCCTTACTAGTATTATTATTATTATTATACTATTATTTATAAAATAGTCTAAAGTCTTTCACCTTTAATGGATTAATAAAAACAAATCCTCTCATGAAATAAGTAATTTAATTTGGGAATCTCTTACATGGAAAATTGAACCTCTCTCTTGGAGTAAAATAGTAACTCCACACTTAAGAGAATGTAACTCTCCCTCACTAATTCAATGTATGGCAAAAGTGTAACTCTTCCTCATGAAATGAACAATTAACTCCCTCATTCAATTCGATTTGTAACTTTCACCAAATATTCTCTCATGTCTAAGTGTAACTCTCTCTCTCCCTAATTCAAATTGTATGTCCTCAAGACCAGTGTACCTCTTTCTCTATTCCTAGGATAAGTTACACTTCTCCTCAAGTAACTCTTTCCTCATGGAATTCAATTCTCCTATTATTGGCTCAAGGAATGAATTCATTTTGTAACTCCTCTCATTTCTCATTTATTTAAGCAAGAACAAGTGAAAGTTGAGAGTAACATGTTCATTGTGAAGAAGGAGAGCTAGAGTTGAGTGTGTGCAAGAGAACTGTGAGAGCAAGTGAAGAGTAAGAGCAAGGGAAGAGCTGGAGCAAGTGTGTAGGACGAGATCTAATCAAGAGAAGGAGGAGATCTTCAAGCAAATAGCAAGAGCTCTTCATCTGCAAGTTGATCAAACATTGGTGACTTTATTCATTCTCATTCTCTCTCTCTCTCTTTGTACTCTGCTAAACAATTGAAGAAATCTAATAAAAGAAGAATCATTTGGGTTTCCCCTTGTGGGTTTTGCCCTAGTCATTGGACCTAACTCTCAGTGTCCCATATTTGTGATTGGCTGTCTTCATATGATCCTTAAATTTATGTTCTATCTACAATCACTGTTCTAAAAACTTGTGAAGAAGAAATCTGCATTCTAAGTAATTGTAACAATATAGTACATTTAGTTTTCTACAATGTACATTCAGTTTAATGCAAAGAACATTCAACTTTCTACAAAGTACACTCATTTTTCTGCAAAGTACATTTAGTTTTCTGCATAGAACTTTCAAGTTTCTGCAATTTTTTTTTTTAAATTTCTGAATTGAACTTTCAGATTTTAACACCTTCGACTTTGTCAACCACCTCATATTCCATATGAGGACATATTATGTTGATTTCATCTAGTCAATGTGTGAACCATGCCTTCATACATCTTTTCAAAGGAGGAGATCCTTTCTTTTGATCACGCTCTTGAGGTAGAGCACTCATTCATGATATCTGCAACCATATGACATGACTTTATTTTATCAAGTACAAGCATACATACCTTATCTCTTTCTTTTGGTCATCTAGAATTCCTTCGACAACTTCTTTGATTAAAAGAACTTCAATCCCTTGACTTGCTCCACTTCTTTTGACATCATACCACCATCCCATGAATCCCATACAAGTTGGAATTCTCGGCGAGATGCTTGCTTCTTCCAGAAGGTGAACCTTCCAATGAAGATTCCAACAGAGGATCTTGATCATCCTTATCCTGCAAATGCTCCTTTTGAATGATGTATAATGATCTCTATACTAGATGAATTTATGCTTCTAATGAGGTTACCAAGAGCTACATTCTTTTATAGGTGATAGCCATAAACTTCTATTTCAACTATCTTTCACGCTTCTTTATGATGATGTTACGAGCTCTTGCTTTCAATTGTATGCTTCTATGATGCCATTTCCTAACATGATGCATCCTACCATGTTTCTAATGATTCCTACCATGATAGTTATACTTTACAATTGAAAATTTGAAACAGAAATTTGAAAAGAACCAAGTGAGGAAGACCATCTCAATCATAGTAGAGAACTTTTACTTCCTCCTTGGATTTATTATTTTCAAATTCTTCCACTTCTTTCAGTGATATGGGCTTCTTCCCTTCCTCTTTTGTTGTCCTTCTTGAGTTTAGGACAATCCCTCTTCTGTTGATTTCTGGTAGCATCAGATGTGGTCTAAGTCTCAAATTTTGCAGGGAGGTTAGACACATGTATTCCAAAATACCCAAAAAGTGTTCTGGGAAATTCCACCCGGACGAGGTTTTATTAAAATAATTAATTATTTTTAATGACAGCCTAAGTCTAAACTTAGAGAATTAAAATAATTAAAGTGTATTATTAGAACTCGGTGTGAATCTTCTAGAAAAAGACGAAGATCAAGTCAAGTTAATCTTAGCCCTTGATTATGTTTTAATCCGGGTCATTGATTTTTCAATGAGAAGATTATAAGGACTTCGATGGGCATTTGGAAATATACTAGGCAAATACTTTGCCCAAGAAGATCGATTTTTGCACTGGCTGAAGTTCGGCAAGAGAAAATCGAATCAGAGGGAGAGTTGCAGGTTGGAGAGAGAGGGCATCAATAAGAGTCGAGAGTGTAGGATCAGGTTGAAGGAAGCAAAGCAAAGAAGAGACAACGCAGAGGCTGTGAGGTAGTGATAGGGACAACCCAAAGGCTGTGATGCTGGGAATGTGCAGTCACTGTGCAGAGCCTAACGCAGTGAGGCTATAGGGCCTCTCCAGCGTCAGAATTTCACTGTGGAGCATGAGAAAAATTGTTTGTAAAATTCTCACAGACATCCCTCTTCTATTCTGTTGGTTGTATTCTGTATAAAAGATTTTGCTGAAGGATAATAAAGAAACCCTCATCTGCTGCATCAGTTTTCCCATATTGGGTTTTTCCGGGGATGATTGTCCAAAAATAACTGTGTCATTGTGATTGTACTTGTGCTAGCATTTTTCCTTGCAATTACTTTCCGCAGAATTTTTAATTGTGAAGACTGCAGTGTATTTTATTTCGATATTTACGGTAGTACATGATAAATAATTTGTTCAGTTAAATAATAAATAGAAGAAATCTAATGAGTTGCTGAAGTAGGATTCCGAGTAGCGGAATTTTCACATGGTATCAGAGCAAAGAAAACAGATCTAAAAGAGCCAGTGCTGAACAAAAGAGGGAGATCAAGAGACTGCGTAGGCAGTAGATTGAATCCCCTAAGGGATCATGCAATCTAGTCTAGGAGGGCAAATTTTTCGTGGGAAAATCTCTCTCTGAGTGAGTCGATAGAGAGAAAGATCTCTAGCTCGAAAATTTGCTAGTGACATAGGGAGCAGCGCAACAACTTTCAGCACAATGCTGTCTTCAGGTGGGATGCAGTTTTTGCTGGGCAGAAAAAGCGTAAGAAATCAAAGGAAAAATAGCATAGATAAGTATGGAAAATCAAGATGTCTCTCAATTATCTTCTAGATTGGACGAAGACTTTTTATGCTTGTCAAGTTCAACATCTGCAGGTGTTTGGTACATTGATAGCAGGGCTTCAGCTCACATGTTTGGAGTACGAGAATATGTCTCGAGCTATCAGGAAGAGCAGATGGACTTTCAGATCACTATGGGAAACATAACAAAATGCCCTCCAACAGGGAGAGGCACCATAGTATTACAGATGGAGGTAGGGACCAGCATCAGAGCCACTAATGTGCTGCATGTGCCTGGGTTAGGAATGAATTTGATTTTAGTGTTCCAGTTACAGGATAAGGGATACGATGTATACTTCATTGGAAAGAAGGTATACGCTTATCATTCAAGCTGGAAGAAGATGAGACAAATTGGAGCTCGAAGCAACAGACTATATAGATTGCAATTCGAGTCCCTAATCATACTGATAGGCAACATTCTTGATGGCGAAAAAGATCTGAATGAACTATGGCACAAGCGGATGGGACACTTGCACCACAGAGCACTAAGGATGCTCAGAGAGACAGTCATAGGAGTTTCAGTCCTCAGTAACGAGCATGATGACGTATGCAGAGGATGCATACTAGGGAAGTACGCAAAGGCAAAGGCAACTTTTCCCAGAAGTGACAACAAAGCAAAAGGTGTATTAGGATTGACACACTCAGATATTTGTGGCCCAATGTCCACAAGAGCTCTTAGCGGTGGCGAATACTTTGTCACCTTTATTGATGACAGAAAAACCTGGATCTACTTCCTAAAGACCAAGGATGAGGCCTTTGATCGGTTCAGAGAGTTTAAGGCTCTTGTGGAGAACATGACAAGCAAAAAGATAAACGTATTGCACTCAGATAACGATGGAGAATGTACAGACAAAGACTTCACAAATTTTTGCGCAAAGGAGGACATCAAAAGAGCGTGGACAACTCCATATAATCCACAATAGAATGGAGTAGCAGAGTGGAAAAATAGAACTATTGTTGGGGTAGAAAAGGCTATGTTATATGACCAGGACTTGCCTAGATTCTTATGGGAAGAGGCATGTAACACAACAGTGTATATTCAGAATCGAACCCCTCACAGAGCATTGGGGAAGAAAACGCTTGAAGGAGTCTTCAAAGGGAGAAAGCCGAAAGTGAATCACCTCAGGATGTTTGGAAGTTCGGCATATTGTCACATTCTAGATGATAAGTGTAGTAAACTGGATCAGACTGCAGAAAAGGGGTATCTCGTAGGATATAGCGAGACCTCAAAAGCATATAGAATATACATTCCTAGTAGTAGGAAAATTGTAGTGAGACGAGATGCGAAGTTCATGGAAGATAGAGATTTTAGAAAATCTCGTGAATGCCAACAAAAGATCAGTCAGCGGGTGTTCCTTTAGTCCAACAGCAGTAGGGGCAACAGGGAGGACAGGCAGGAGGACAGACCCCAGGATCGAGTACAATGACCAGTACTAGCATTTCCTTAAGGCGAGAATATTTTGGTAGTTCTCAGCAGATGGAACTACAGGAACAGGAGGAGTATTTGAGAGAGCTTCCTACCACTAGTGGTAGAACCAGTAGGGAAGTACGACAAACATTGAGGGACACAAAGGATTTCGTTGGAGCTCCCAGAACCGGAAAAAGGCAGCGTATGAAACCTGGCAGATACCAAGCCCTGGTAGCGCAGGTTGAGGAACCTTCCAGTTTTCAGGAAGCCGTACAACAGCAAGTATGGGTGGATGCCATGGTAGAAGGATATAACTCTATCATGACGAATGATGTCTGGGAAGTGGTACTTAGACCCGAGGATAGATCAGTTGTAGGATCAAGATGGATCTACAAGATCAAGTACGTTGCAGATGGCAGTGTGGAGAAGTACACGGATAGGTTCCTGGCAAAGGTGTATGTGTAGAAGGAAGGAATAGATTATGAGGAGACCTTCGCCCCTGTAGCCAGATACACCTCCATCAGATCTGCTATATCCCTAGTAGCTCAAATGGGATGGGGTATTCACCAGATGGATGTCAAGACAACATTCTTGAACGAGGTGATAGAAGAGGAGGTGTACATAGAACAACCTGAAGGCTTCAAGACCCATGAGAAGAGAACTCATATATGCAGATTGAAGAAAGCCCTGTATGGGCTCAAGCAGGCACTTAGAACATGGTACGGTCGGATTGATAGCTACTTGCAACAATTGGGATTTGTCAAGAGTGATGCAAATCCCAATCTCTACTATCTGATGGTGGATAATGAGCCACTCATTCTGGTATTATATGTAGATTATTTGTTTCTTACAGGATCATCTAGGCTTATAAAGGACTGTAAGAATAATCTTGAAGCATAATTCGACATGAAGGATATGGGGTTGATGCGTTATTTTCTAGGGTTGGAAGTTTGGCAGAAAAATGGAGAGATCTTCCTTGGGCAAGGAAGATATTCTACAGAGATTCTGAAGAGATTCCGAATGCATGATTGCCGACCCATGGCGACGCCTATGATCACCAACTGGAAGAAAATAGATGCATCAGGAGACAGGGAAGTAGACCCCACCTTGTACAAACAACTCATCGGGTCACTCATGTATTTGGTCAACCCCAGGCTAGATATCTGTTTTGTTGTCAACACCCTTAGTGAGTTCATGGTAGAACCGAAAAGGTTACATTGGGAAGCAACTAGGCACATTCTCAAATATTTGCTTGGAACAGTCGGATATGGGTTGAAATACACTTGAGGAGATGATGTTAGATTGAGCGGGTTCACAGATGCAGATTGGGCAGAGAGTTCAGCATACCAAAAAAGTACCTCCGGGTACTATTTTAGTGTTGGATTAGGAATGATTTCTTGGTGCAGCAGGAAGCAGAAGTCGGTAGCTCTGAGCTTAGCAGAAGTAGAATATATGGCAACCAACACATCAACGTCCGAAGCTATATGGCTTAGGAAGTTGGTTGTGAGCTTGTTAAGGAAGAGGATGGAAGCGACCAGTGTTTACTGTGATAATCAAAGTTGTATCAAGCTCTCTGAGAATCCAGTATTTTATGATCGATCGAAACACATAGATATAAGATGTCACATTATCAGAGACTGTGTTTAGCGTGGGGTAGTACAGCTACAGTATGTCCCCACAGGAGATCAGGTAGCAGACGTACTCACAAATGCTCTAGGAAGAGCTAAGTTCATTCAGTTCAGGGAGCAGATGGGTATGGTAGAGAACCCGTTTCAGTAGTAGAAACAGATGGGTCCTCAGTTGCAGCAACAACAAATGAGAGGGAGTTGCAATGCAGATGCAGTAGTTGGCAGCAGTATGCAAGGTCATCAACAACATAGATGCAACAACGCAGTAGTTGGTGGACAACAGTGCCAGGCATCAACATCGCAGAGGGAGATGTTACAGAGTTAGGGTGATGCTTCGGCAGGTTGCATTACTAGAGCACATTTCTCGCTAAGAGAGTGTTGATTTCTGGTGGCATCGGATGTGCTCCAAGGCTCAAATTTTGCAGGGAGGCTTAAACACACGTATTCCAAAATACCTAGAAATATTTTGCATGGCAGTCTGAGTATAAACTTAAGGAATTATAATAATTAAAGTGTATAAATAGAACTGGGTGTGAATCTTCTAAAAAAAGATGAAGATCCAGTCAAGTTAATCTTAGCCCTTGATTATGTTTTAATTCGGGCCGTTGATTTCTCAACGAGAAGATTATAAGGACTTCGATGGGCATTTGGAAATATACCAAGCAAATACTTAGTTGCCCAAGAAGATCAATTTTTTCACTGGCTGAAGTTTGTCAAGAGAAAATCGAATTAGAGGGAGAGTTGCAAGTTGGAGAGAGAGGGCATCAGCAAGAGTCGAGAGTGCAGGATCAGGGCGGAGGAAGCAGCATAGAGGAGGGACAACGCAGAGGCTGTGACACTACGACTGCACAGTCACTGCGCAGAGGCTGACGCAATGAGGCTATAGGGCCTCTCTAGTGTCAGAATTTCACTGTGGAGCGTGAGAAAAATTGTTTGTAAATTTCTTACAGACATTCCTCTTCTATTCTGCTAGTTGTATTCTTTACAAGAGATTTTGCTGAAGAATAATAAATAAACCCTCATGTGCTACACCGGTTTTCCCACATTGGGTTTTTCTGGGGATGACTGTCCAAAAATAACTGTCATTGTGATTGTACTTGTGCTAGAATTTTTCCTTGCATTTAGTTTCCACAGAATTTTTAATTGTGAAGAGTGCAGTGTATTTTATTTCGATATTTACCGTAGTACACGATAAATAATTTGTTCAACTAAATAACAAATAGAAGAAATCTAATGAGTTGTTGCAGTAGGAGACCGAGTAGCAAAATGTTCACGTCTTATAGTTCCCATATTCTTGACATCAATAGCATTAAACCTTTGCCATATTCTTCTTTCATTTTTTAGGACCAAATTTCCCAAACTTCTCTTTTCTCTTTGTCATAGCAGCATATGCTTGAGCTTGCTCGCTTGATCCTACATCGATTTTTTTTTTTTCCTTCAGCATTGTTTCTTTGATTTTGCACAATGACCATAGTTCATTGAATGGAGTAGCTTCCTTCTTCCCATAGATGCTTGATGTGGAGTTGCCCCATTCCTCGAGTAGTGCATTGAGCACTATGGTAGTCATTTCCTTGTCAGACATTATTTTTCCCAACAATTGGAGTTGGTCTCTTATTTTTGACACCCTCATAAAGTATGAGGCTATTCCTTCTTCTTTTGATACCTTCATCTTGTAGAGCTTGAGTTTCTTCTTTCGACAGTTCGAAAATTAAACCCTTAACATGACCGACAACTTCATTTTCTATGAGGATCAAATCTATCCTCTTCTTCCATGCAAGAAAGTTTGACAACCCAACCAATTTGTTGCTCTCCTTGCAATATGAAGTCATTTTGACATATTCAAATATAGATATAAAAATACTTACTTGTCAAGTGAAGATACTCCTAGATGATGAAATCTTCAACTTGATGATGATGTAGATAATAAATGTCTTCTTGGTGAATATGTCTTTTTTAATTTGGACAACTAGGTCCAAACTCCATGTTGTGATGCTCAGATGAAGATACCAATATTTTTATTGGGTTCCTCTTTCGGAGAGGTGCAAGATCGATCTAAAGATCATCTTGATCCGATGAGCAGAACATTTATTTTGAATTTATTTTCTAATATATTCAAATATGTGCAGGTCGGCTTTAAGGTTTTGTACCCCAGCAAATGTGTCACACACCCTCAGTGATGGATATAAATAAAGTCAACGTTGGAGGACATTTCACTCATCTCATCATCACACATATTTCTCTCTCCACTTCTGATTGGTTCGAGCTGCTTGGAGGCAAATTTGCAGTTCACACGTGGGAGAAGGATGAAGACATTTTCTGCTGTAGCTAGGGTTTCCACCGCAGGTTTGACAGCGTTGACTTTGGTCAACGCATGGTCAAAATGAGCTAAATTTTGGCATAGACTTCGATTTCTGCAGTTCGTACATTTTGGCACAAGAAATAAGGTCAAAGGTTGACCGTAGACTGTGTTGTGTTGACTTTTAATTGCTGCTGTTCTGCGTTGATTTTTCTGGGTTGACTATTTGGCTGATCTGAGCGTTGTGTGACATTGCTAGTTAGCTGACCAATTGAGACTTTGTTGGTTGAAGCATCTTGTTGACCGCTGTAACGCACCAACACACTTATCTGTTTCCGGCTTGTCTTCTGTCGATCTACTGGTATGTTCTATCAACATTTTACCTTATTGTTTATGTGATTGCTGTCTGAAATTGAAGAGAAAGTAAATATCAAGCATAGAACATCTACATAAATTTACAATATTTCTTCAAAAGTTAATCCTTGGCTCAAAGGGAGATCACATTGATTCCTTGATGATGATGATAATGCTCTTTCCTGCTTTTCTTTCTTGAAGATAACACTAGTTAAACTTGTTTAACAACCTCAAATGTCGACTCGTCTTCATAATTTCGGCTTGTAGTCACAAGTTTGCAATTTCAGCCTTTTCTACAATAACCCTAGTTTACACGTGTGGCTAGAAAATGGACAAATTTCCTGCTTTCTACTTTGTTTGACTTGACTTTTTTTTCTTATTATTTCGGATTGCAAAGGAGACCTTTCTTGGCACAAAACTTGATCTTTGATGGTGGCTGCAATTTGATACTTGCTACTATAGAAGGATGTCTTAATACTTTGCACGTGTGGAGAATATAGCCCAGAAAAATAGACCCAAAAGTGCTTCGCCCTTCCTTCCTCGTAATAATGATTGTAGAATGTGTGAGTTTCCTAAGAATGCTTCAAGTGTGGAACATTTCTTTGGATGAGGTAGGGTTTTGAGGTCTTCTTTGATGCTCTTAATTATTTCCTTTCAATATGATGACAGGGTTAGCCCTTCTTTATGATTTTCCAAGATGATCTCTTTATACTTCGACCCTAGAGTATCCTTCTTCGTGTTGCCCTTTCTTAATGTAGTCACCTTAGCAATAATACCATGTTGAGAAATCTAGGGGGCAATATGTGTAGGTGATTTATATTTACTTTGATAACTGCTTGTGATGTATTTTTACTTTATTTTATTAATTTCTTTTTTTCTTATTATTATTAGTGTTCTCTATCATCAAACAACTACCAAATCATAAATAACAATGAGACAATAGGAGAAAATATATAGGCGATCAACCAGGGCCAAAGCCTCTCCAACTGAGAGGAAAACCCACCAGAACCCTTCTCTTCTTATAGAACTTCAATTGACGAATTCCAAGACCTATGACCCTTGACCAAGATTGTCCAAGACCAAGTCATCCTTCCTTCTTGATGAGCTTTCCCTACACAACTTCCTGCAACAAACTTCGACCTTCTAGAAACTTCTCCAGCAACTTCAACCCCAACAACAATTTCTGCAACTTCGACCTAGCAGCTTCAGCGACTTCGACCTAGCAGCTTCACAACTTAGACCTTGATGCAACTTCAGCAACTTCGACTGAACAACTTCACAACTTCGATTTAGAGGCAACTTCACAACTTCAAACTTGTAGCTTCACAACTTTGACCTTGCAACTTCACAACTTTGACCTTGCAACTTCAGAATTTTGTCTAGCCCAGAAACTGCAGAAACCCTAATGAAAGAGAGAGAGAGAGAGTCCCAAAAACTTCGATCTTGATCTTGTTCCTCTTCTTCGTCCTTTTCCAACTTCTATCTTGAGGAGATTGAAATTGCTTGAGTGAGTGTTCAAATGAGGTCGAATTCCCTCTTATTTATAGGCTTGTGAGGGGTACGAATTGTTATCTTGAGGCTGACTTGCCCCTTCATGTAAGATGACTTAATCTTGTGCCATGATGTGGTCTTGGGGGGTCTTTTGACTCTATTTTGACTCATTAAATATTTCTTCACAATATGTAACAGGCCCAAATGGGTCTTCAATACATGATAATGACTCAATTGACTTTATGACAAACCTAGAAGCACTTAATGGGTGCTTGACCTAAAAATAAATTTCCCTTGAGCTTGAAATCCATGCCTCAAGAATACAAATAATAAATTTATCTTTCTCTTTTCGTTAAATACATAAAATCATGATTACAAATGACATTATGAAGACCGAACCTAGTTACATATTTTAACAATCTGCACTATCTTCTTTTGTATAAATATTAAATCTCTAAAAAAATGCATCGTTAACTTACGTCAAATCAGCAAGACCTTGCCCTAATTAACTCCATTGCACAATTGAGAGAAGGCACTAGTTTAGTTGTGGTGATCATCTTAAATTTATGTCTTTTCCTAATTTCTTGGTAGCTAGGGTTAGGGTTTGGTTATAATTTGCATGTTATGGTAATTTTGCATCTATATGTCATTATTCTATTGATAAAATTGCATTTAATAAAATTGAAAAGGAAAAATCGAGGGTTAATTTTGTTTTTCTCCCCAAATTAGTGCTGATATCTAGACTTCTATTGCTGTTTTATGCATGTTAAACCATTAAAAACCATAAACATTTCCTTTTCCCTCGGTTACCTCTTGATAACCTTTGATACATTATTGATTCTATCCCTTAAAGACTATTTCTTGGCTGCTATATGCTTTTGCATGTTGTAAACCTGCATAGTAATAAAACCATAGAAACCCTCATTTATTCCTTTGGGGTTGGTGGATAGTGTGCTTGATTGCTTGTATCTCTTATTATGGCCGTGAAGGCCTTGCTAGTACCTTCCTCCATAACAATTGGACCTTGTGACACCCTTGAGCCCTTGTTTGTTGATCTTGCTAGGTGATTTCTTTAGGGTAGCCTCCCTTGTGGGATAACGTCCACCACTAAATGGCTGAAGAGAGGCCACTGAGGTGATAATGGTGGCTATTCTCTTGTTGCCAAAAGCCCTAGGTTGCTGTGTGGCTTTGCACTAGGCTTGCTAGATTTTGTGATAACAAGACCCTTTAAACTCAAATATGGAAATCACTCCCAAAATCCACCATAAAACCTAATTTCTTGATCTCCTAGATTGGTGGTAATTGAAGTAGGACCCTTAAGGGGCTCTTGACTTGTTTGACTCGCTGATTTGATCCCTAAGATCTACTAGGGAAGCCTCCCTTGTGCTGAACATCCATTCTACATTAAAACAAAGGGAGTAGTTGCCATGGTGACAATTGTGACACTCCCATTGTTGGTTATTGTCTAGGCTACCTGTTAATTTTAGTTAACGATGGTATGTTCTATGCTTAGAGCAATTTACTTCAATCTTTCCTATTAGCCGAATTCAATTTCTTGTTTAGCAATCACATTAATATTGACAGTAAACACTGATAGAACATAAACAAATAACCAGAAGACAAGCCAAGACAAGAGGATATAATAGTTTTGCGGATCTCAGGGAAAAACCCCAATGTGGGGAAAATCCTTTGATCAAATCTTCTTATTATTCTTCAAATTCAGCAGAGAGAAAGTACAATTTACATCAATCAATGAGATGCCCTAGCCAACAAAGTCAACATTGGTCAAACCTAGTCAAACTCGACCTCAAAGAATAGTCAAAGTCAGCCCAAAATAGTCCTGAATTTCTTAGTCAAACTTGGTCAACGCAATAGTCAAATATGCGGTCAAAGTCTGTGGTCAAAGATGCAGTCAAACAACTCAGATTTTCTCGATTTCTGTGCCACCAAGCTTGGATTTTGTCCCAAAAATCGAAGTCAAAACTTGAGAGTTGACCCAAGGTCAATGCTGCTACAGAAACCCTTAAACAGTCCGAAAATCTTAGCTTCCCTTTCACACGTGCGGAGCAAAGAGAATGTCTTTCTTAGGCTGTACGAACCAATGAGAAGGAGAGAGAATGTCAGATGAGATGATGTCCAAATGAAGTTTGAGTCTCTCCTTTTTATATCCATCAATGAGGGGTGGTAACACATCTTTTGGGGCTTGTGAGCCTACATAACAATTCTGGCTGACCTTGACAATTTGCACATGTGTGAGAAATAAATTCAAAATCCAACTTCTGCTTATCCAAGCAAGATGATCTTTAGATCAATCTTGCACCTCTCTGAAAGAGGAATCCAACAAAAATATCATCTCCATCATATGAGTAGTGCAAAGTGGAGTTTGGCCCTAGTTCCCAAATTTAACCCTTGCTCTCAACTAGGGAAAACTCCACCCGTCAATCCATCTGTCAACCTGTGCAATCCTGTCATCCAGTACCATCATGTACCATCATATATCATCCTGTCATCTTGTGTCATCTTGCTGTCTCTGTACTTTGCCAACTTTGATCTGTTGTATGAAGAGATAATGAAGAAGATTTGATCAAGAGTGAGTCACAAGACCTTGCAACTCTCCACTGACCCGAAGTCCTTTTGGAGGTAAAAACCTCAACCAGACTTGATCCCAGATCAAGGTGTTGGACACAACTCATCCTAGACATAGAGGCTCCAACAATACACGATGTATCCATCGGTAATGCAATGGTCTCTATCCTCATTTCCGAACTCATTGGCCAGATGAGAGGTACTTCTCATGGGTCCCAGACTACATCGGTAGGATGTATGTGGGGCATAGATCAAGAGAGGGTGAACTCGCTGAATATCACAACGGTGGGGAAATAGCACACCAGCAAGGTAAGGCGAACCCAACCCTGTGGTTGCTTGTAGCAACAAGAAGCTATTCCAAAGGGCCCCGGAGCTCCCAGAGCACAAAGTCCAACTCAAGTGGGACCCTCATAAGAGGGTCTGTCCACGATTCCAAGCTTCTCACGGAAGGTTAAGAATTTGACCTTCCCCAGGGGCTTCATGAGAATATCTGTGACCTGCTCGTCAGTCCCAATGTGATGGAGCCTTACGACGCCTCGCTGTACCATATCTCGGATAAAGTGGTACCTGATATCAATATGCTTGGAGTGGTCGTGGAACACGAGATTCTCTGAAAGTCGAATCCCACTTTGGTTGTCGCAAAGGATCACGATGGTATTTAGCACATGCCCAAACAGCTCGCTAAAGAGCTTCCTCAACCAAACAACTTCACAACAAGCCATACTTGCTGCAATGTATTTGGCCTCGGCAATGCTCAAAGCAACTGATTTTTGCTTCCTGCTCATCCAAGAGATCGAAGCAGAACCTAAGGTGAAGCAACATCCAGATGTGCTCTTACGATTCACCACACTGCCTCCCTAGTTAGCATCAGTATATCCATGGAGCCTCATACTCCTAGAAGTGTATCTTAGCCCATGGTTGATTGTGCCCCGGAGATATCTCAAGAGATTCTTGGCACCAATCTAATGAATGTGGTGAGGCTCAACCATGTATTGACTCAACGTGTTCACTGCAAAACATATGTCTAGATGAGAGTTCACCAAGAACATCAGGGCTCCTACGAGTTGACGATACTCAGTAGGATTTCCCAAATCAAGCCCATCAACACTTCCACATAACTTCTTAAAGTTGAGTTCCATCGGAGTAGTCAAGGACTTGCAGTTTACCATCCCAAATATATCCAACAACTTCACAATATATTTTCCTTGAGAAAGTAAAATCTCACTTGGCTTTTTCTAGACCTCTAGGCCTAGGAAGTAGTGCATCAGTTCTATGTCCTTCATCTCAAACTCATAAGCTAGCTCCCTCTGACATTGATGAATAAGAGGGTCAACACCTGTCAAGAAGAGATTGTCCACATAGAGAACCAGAATGTGAGGCTTGTCATTATCAACCTTAAAGTAAAGGTTTGGATCAACATCACTTCGAGTAAAGCCCAACTTCATCAAGTAGTTATCGATCCTCTCATACCAAGCACTGGGGGCTTGCTTCAACCCATAGAGGGTTTTCTTCAACCTGCATACGTGTGTATCTCTAACTCGAACTTCGAACCCCAAAGGTGTGGAAATTTCTGAATGTTACAATTATGTAGAAATCTACTGTTAGATTTGGTTATGCTCCTCCTACTTAATTAAGTTATTAACTGAATAATTCAGATTAATATCGAAGCAAAACACATAACAAACATTCACCAATTCAGATCTAGAAAAAGTACATGCACACATAGACAAAGTGACACAGTGATTTCCTTGACAAATACTCTGCGGAAAAACCCAATGCGGGAAAACCGGTCTTTGGTTGCTGGAGGATTTTATTATTAAGAGTTTTTTGAATACATCAAATTTGGGTTCCAGATCTAGATAACCCGTCGGAGAAAATATAGATCTGCAACTCACTGGCTGTTTTGAAGCCAAAATATTGACTGATCCACATCCTTAAACGGGATTTATAGGACTCAGCAAAAATTAAGCCCTAGAAACCCCAGCGCTGCCCCTGAAGCCCCTGCATCACCCTCTGCAACCCTTGCGTCCCTTAGCGTTAGCTTGGAAAGGGCTGCGTTACCCCAAACTAGGTGACACAGTCCCTACGCTGCCCCTAAGGGTCTCTGCATAACCTCTGAGGGTTTCCAGCTGCCTAATGTTGTCCTAGGAGAGACTGCGCAACACCTGCATAGCTGAAGCTGCCCCTACACTGCGTAACTGCTGCCTTCTTGCTGCTGAAGCCCCTGCTCCTTTGCGCTGCCTTTCTAAAGATTCTCTCTGTCTCTTGCTAATTCTAGACATTGGGAGCAGATCATCCCCTTTGTCTAAACTCCCTTCTCTGCAGCTGGAACACTTCTGAGAATTCTTAGCAAACCCTGCCCTAGAATCTTAGCTTAGCTTCAGTGCTCTGCCTCTATGTGTCTTTACAAATGACCCCAAGCCTTTCCTTTATACTTTTCTCATTGGGAAACCAACGACCATGATTAGATCTTGAATCAATGGCTAAGATTAAAAGAAAGCTTGATCCGTGTGACTTAAGACAATTTCATCACATGTGTAATTTAATTAACTTTAATTATTTACTTTTCTTAAGTTTAGACTTAGGAAATACATTAAGATAATTAATTAATTAAATATCTCCCAAACGAGATGAAATTTCCCAAATCCCTTTCTGGGTCTTGTAGATCAAGTGTACTCTAGTCCCTCCTCATAATTTGGGAGTTAGAGCACATCCGATGCTACCCCAAATACACAAAATCTCAAGAAAAGGTTGTTCCACATAGACCTATTCCTTGATCGAACCATGTAAGAAAGCAGTCCTTACATCCATCTAATGTAGACTCCATCCTTGCGATGCAACAAGGGCATAGATCTCACGGATGGTGGTGTAGCGAGCAACAGGTGCAAATATTTTATCATAATCTATACGTTCTTCCTGCAAGAATCCTCGGGTAACAAATCTTGCCTTGAATTTTTCAGCACTTCTATCTGATCCATGCTTGATCTTGTAGAGCCATGTCGAGGTGACAACAGATTTGTCCTTCGGTCTAGGGACCGCATCCCAGACATCAATTTTCATGATCGACTCATATTCTTCGTTCATTGCATCCTTCCAAACTTGGTGTTTCACGACTTATTCAAATGTTCCAGACTCAAATTGTACAATGGTGCTCATGGATACTAAGTACCCTTGGTACCTATTCAGCTTCTTACTTTCACGGAATGTTCCCCTTGGAGCAATATGTCTCTCGACATTTTCGAGAGTGTCTCCAATCCATGAGGGTCTTCTTTTATTTGAAGAAGGTGGATCTATAGGATCCATCGAACCTTCAACATCGGGCATTTGTTCATGTTGATTTATGGTAGCATCGGATGTGCTCTAGCCTTGAAACTTTGTATATAGGCTAAGACACATGTATTCCATAAAACGCAGAAATGGTTTTGGAAAATTCCACTTAGAGATGGTTTAATTAAATTAATTAATCTTTTTTTAATGTTTTCCTAAGTCTAAACTTAGGGAAACTGATTAATTAAACTAAGTGTGAATTTTCTAGATAAAGTCATGGATCAACTCCAAGTTAATCTTAGCCCTTGATTATGTTCTAATCTTGGTCGTTGAAGGGTCAACGGAAGAATATAAGGAGGGTGAGGGGCCTATGAAAAACATTGAGCATTTGGCATTTTCGAGTTTGTGTGAGGAGACAAAACTTTTGGTCAGAATTGAATCACTAGGGCAGGGTTTGCTAAGTGATTTTGATTCAGTGATCAGATTCAAAGAGGGGCAAAAGCAGTAACTGGTTAGGAGGACCAGGAGTACATTTCAGAGAGAGGCAGCAGTGACTCAGAGAGAGGTAACACAGTTTTCTGAAGGGGTGATGCAGTTCCTAAAGGGAATCACGTAGAAGTGACACAGTGCCTTCCAGAGTCAGTCTGGAGATAGCTAGAGGCTGGGGTTTCTGAGTGAGGAGGGCCAAAATCTAGTCTCAGATCAGCTTGATCAGCTACAGAGAGAGGTGACGCAGTTCCTCAGATTGCCCACGCAGGCTTTCGCAATTCCAGCGTAGGAAATCACGCAGAGGTAGAAAGGGGCTTCACCAACGCTGTTTAGATTAGCTAGAGAGTTGCAGAGTGAGGTACATCTCACAATTTTATCAATTGTCTAGATTTCTCTGAAGGGTGAGCCAAATATTGGCAACCTAGTTGTACTCAAGATTTTGCTGCTTAATAATACAAAACCCCCAGATTTGCTGCACCAGTTTTCCCAAGTTGGGTTTTCCCGGGGACTTAGTCCAAAAATAACTGTGTCAAATATGGATGCTTTTCATTGTATTTTGTTCAGTTTGTTTCAGCACTTAGATTTATTCCGCAACATTATTTGTGTAGACTGCTTCAGAAATTACTTCAATATTTCACTATATGAAATAATTATGAAAAATAATAGGAGAAGTAATTCCTATTTCTTGTAGTAGGAATCCAAATTTACGATTTTTAACATGGTATCAAAGCTTATTCAAGCTGAAGTGCAGGAGAAACAAGGGTGAACCAACACATCAACGCAGGAGAGACTAGGATCTGCGTAAGCAGACCCTCCTAGAAATTTCGCTGTCCAAGCCAGGAGGGCGATCCAGCGGAGAAAAGGCTTCCCCTAAGAGAGTTGATAGAGGGGTAAGCTTTTTCAGTTGCAAAAGAGGCAGCGTAGCAGACCAACGTAGCTGAAGGATGCCGTTACTGCACAACAGTGAGTGCTGGTGCATAAGCGTCAAAAAATTTCTGAAAAACACAGATTGGGGATTTCTTGACCTCAGAGAGTTTCTTACTCAAAAGAAGCTCAGTTTCTCCCGTGCAGCAGCAGAAGCAATGACTTACTCCACAAGGAGTGCTTAAGTCTAGCTGAGCAGAGGGTTAGAGGAAGAAATCGACAATTGAGGAGATGGCCAGCAATGGACTGCGTGACCAAGATAGATTGGAGGGTGCCTCCGACTATGTTATATGGAAATCAAGGATTGAGTTTCTCCTTGATGAGCATGATATAAAGGTCCTCATTGACAGCGCAGTTGCAGAGCCACTTGATGCAGCACATCTGAGAGCCTTCAAGAAAAACATGGCAAGAGCCAAACGGTTGATCCTAGATGGTGTGAAGGATCACATCGTACCTCACATAGCAGCAAAGGGCACTGCTAGAGAAATGTGGATAGGGTTGGAAAAGCTATACCAAGGATCTTCCGAGCAGCGGAAGATGTACTTGGAGGAGAAGATGCGTAATACAAGGATGAACAAGGGAGAGCGTTATGACTCCTTCCTGTCTCGTATTCAGGATAACCGAGATCAATTGTCAGCAGTAGGGGCAACACCTAAAGACTCAGAGCGTGTAAGGCTCACTCTGAACTCTGTTTCAGAAGACTATCACGTCTTTGTCCAGAGCATTCTGGGCAGAGAAAGGCTTCTAGGATGGGAAGCGAGGTGGGCAACCTTGCAGCAAGAAGAGCTTAGGAGAGACCTCCTCAAAATCCATATGGAGGATGGTAACAACGGTTTGAAAGTCAAGAAGGAGGAAGAAGATAACACTTCCCTTGCATCAAAGGGGCAACAAAAGTAGAAGAAGAAAGATCTGTCTAAGATCAAGTGCTTCAGGTGTGGAGAAATGGGACACTATGCCACACAATGTCCTCTTAAGAAAAAGGATAAAGAGGAGAAGCAAGATCCTCAAGCCGGAGCTGCCAAGATCGAGGCAAAAGGAGATTGTGCTATGTTAGCTTACATTCCAAAAGGAGAGAAATGGGCTAACTTGGAGTTGTAGATCCAGAATCTACAAGTGGCAGGATCCTAGAGTATTTTCAGACTCTTGGATCACATGTGAGCTATGACAGCCTAAAGATAGTAGCAGGATGGACAGTTGCAGCGGAAGATGAGAAGACAATGCAGTAGCTAGCAGTACTAGAGCCTGATCAACGCAGAGAAGGAGCAACAACATCAGTAGTTGAGCAACAACAACGCAGTGCATACTGGTGCAACGCAGTGCAGTGCAGTGCAGTGCTCATGCAGTGCAGAGCAGCAACAACACATTATTTTTCAGAGAGCTAGTGCAGAAGCTAGCAACAATTAGTCTTATTTTTCAGTTGCAGATTTACTTGTCCAATTTTGGATGTTTTTCTGTTGCAATTAGCAACAATGCAGCAGCAACATTAGTTGAGCAGCAACAACGCAGCGCACAAGAGGTGCAGCGCAGTGCAGAGTAGTGCTCATGCAGTGCAGCAGCATGGTTACAAAATTCAGGGGGAGTTGCAGTACAATGGCAGTTGGCAGCAATATGCAGAGTCAACAACAGTACAGAGGCAACATTTTTTGTGCAGTGTTGGTGAGTAGCATCAACATCACAACAGTAGATGTTCCAGAAGTCAGAACAACAACACATTGAGTTGTCTTGCTAGAGCACTTTCCTTGCTAAGAGGGTGTGTTGATTTATGGTAGCATCGGATGTGCTCTAGCCTTGAAACTTTGTATATAGGCTAAGACACATGTATTCCATAAAACCCAGAAATGGTTTTGGAAAATTCCACTTAGAGATGGTTTAATTAAATTAATTAATCATTTTTTTAATGTTTTCCCAAGTCTAAACATAGGGAAACTGATTAATTAAAGGATATTAATTAAACTAAGTGTGAATCTTCTAGATAAAGTCATGGATCACCTCCAAGTTAATCTTAGCCCTTGATTATGTTTTAATCTTGGCCGTTGAAGGGTCAACGGAAGAATATAAGGAGGGTGAGGGGCCTATGAAAAACATTGAGCACATTGAGCATTTGGCATTTTCGAGTTTGTGTAAGTAGACACAGCTTTTCGTCAGAATCGAATCACTAGGGCAGGGTTTGCTAAGTGATTTTGATTCAGTGATCAAATTCAGAGGGGTAGAAGCAGTAACTGGTCAGGAGGGCCAGGAGTACATTTCAGAGAGAGGTAGCAGTGACGCAGAGAGAGGCAGTTCAGTTTTTTGAAGGGGTGATGCAGTTCCGGAAGGGAATCACGCAGAAGTGACACAATGCCTTCTAGAGTCAGTCCGGAGATAGCTAGAGGTTGGGGTTTCTGAGCCAGGAGGGCCAAAATCTAGTCTCAGATCAGCTTGATCAGTTGCAGAGAGAGGTGACGCAGTTCCTTAGATTGCCTACACAGGCTTACGCAATTCCAGCGTAGGCAATCACGCAAAGGTAGAAAAGGGCTTCACCAGCGCTGTTTAGATTAGCCGGAGACTTGTAGAGTGCAGTATATCTCACAATTTCATCAGTTGTCTAGATTTCTCTGAAGGGTGAGTCGGATATTGGCACCTTAGTTGTACTCACTATTCTGCTGCTTAATAATACAAAACCCTCAGATCTGCTGCACCAATTTTCCCAAGTTGGGTTTTTCCAGGGACTTAGTCCAAAAATAACTGTGTCAAATGTGGATGTTGTTCATTGTATTTTGTTCAATTTGTTTCAGAACTTAGATTTATTCTGCAACATTATTTGTGTAGATTGCTTCAGAAATTACTTCAATATTTCATTGTAATGAAATAATTATGAAAAATAATAGGAGAAGTAATTCAGATTTGTTGCAGTAGGAATCCAGATTTAGGATTTTTCACAGTTCATCCTTCGGTTCTTCCTGCTTTCCTTCTTCTTCTTCTTTGTCTTCCTTTGAGATATGAAGATCTCTAACCTTCCTAAGGGCAACATCTTCGTCAAAGGTGACATCATGACATATCTCCACTTCTCTTTGTCCAGGCACATAGATTCTATATGCCTTCGAGGTTTCACTGTAGCCCATAAAAGCTCCCTTCTTCCTAGAAGCATCCAATTTGCTCCTCTTTTCTTTCGGCACATGAAAATATACATGACTTCCAAAATTTCTAAAATGAGAAACATCAGGTTTCTTACTAGTGAAGACTTCTATGGGAGTTTTCGAGTCCAAAGCTTGATGTGGGCATGTATTTTGAACATACACAACGGTGTTGGCAGCTTCTCCCCATAGGAACTTTGGAAGACCTTGGTCAGAAAGCATGGCACGGACAGCTTCCAAAATGGTTCTATTCTCCTTTCGGCAACACCATTTTGTTCGGGAGTATACACAGTAGTGGTCTCCCTCTTAATGCTAGCTTCCCTGCAATAGTCATTGAATTCATTTGACTCATATTCGGTTCCATTATCGGTCCTCAAAATTTTGATCTTCTTTCCTGTTTGATTTTCAACGAAGGCCTTGAAGGTGCGGAACCATTTGAATACTTCATCCTTTTTCTTCAAGAAGTATATTCATATCTTGTGGGAGAAGTCATCTATAAAAGTGACATAATATAAGCATCCTCCCAAGGATGTTACAAGAACCATACCAGATAGATCAGAATGAATCAATTGTAGAACATCAGAAGTCTTGGAGTTACTTGTGGGGAATGGTCCCCATGTATGCTTTCCTTCAGCACATCCCTGACATACACCTTAATGATCATCTTTGAAATCAGGCATACTTGTAACCACCGTCCTTGCTTCAGGAAGGGCTTTATAATGAAGGTGTGAAAACCTCAGGTGCCATAGTTCGGATTGAAGAGTTGTGTTACGTGTCATGGCTCCCAATGAAATTCCTCCAACCTGATAGAGTGTATCAACCCTGAAACCAAGAGTGAATGCATCTTTGAAGTTCCTCTTCCAAATGCGCACCTTTCCATCTATGAATGCCACCTTGAATCCTTGTCTTCTATTGCCGAGATAGACACTAGATTCTTCTTCAAGTCAGGTACATACAACACATCTTGCAAACAAAGGACTTGCCCTTGATTTAGATGAAGGGTCACAGTCCCTGTCCCTTTCACGGGATAGGTGGCATTGTCTCCAAGGATAATTTCCAAATTAGTATCCTTTTCAATCAAATCAGAGAGGGCCTCTTTATATCCAGTGAAGTGCCTTGAGGCACCACTATCAATCAATCAGTTATCCAGGGTGTCGGGAGGAGATGCAGCAGAGAGGGCAGATATGAGAATATATTCATTTTTCTTGTTATCAACAACATTAGATTCATCATACCTGGAGTTCTTTGACCTCTTGAAGGGTTGACCATTTCCATTTCCATTTCGATCAGAGGGAGTCTTTCTCTTTCCTTTGTTGTTGAACTTGTTGTTACTTTGATTTCCATTCCCCCTAAAGTTGTTATTGTTGTTGTAGTCATCATCTTGGGGAGAGTCCCTTTTATTGGGGCACTCTCTAGCATAGTGACCAAACCTGTTACAATTGTAACATCTACCCTTCTTTCCTTCGGGACCCACTCTTCCTTGACCTTGATTTCTTGGACCAACATTATTCTTCTTCTTTGCATGAGCAGAGCAGGCAGTAGGTTCACCTTCATTTCCATTTGAGGGTTTGTCTCTCTCCATCATCCTTGCCTCCTCTTGAGTGCATCTTGTCAACAATTCATCAAAATCAGGAATTATATTATTATTGAGAATAGTGGTATTGAATACATACGATGCCTGGGGAAGTACTCCAAGAGAAATGAGAGTGAGCTCTCGGTCAACTATGACCTCTCTAATAGCTAGGAGATCATGCTTGATTTCGGTGAGCCTAATGAAGTAGGATCGGATGGACTCTCCTTTGTCCATCTTGATGTCCCTCAACTTGTTCTTCAAAAAGAGAATTTGATTAGCATTGCTAGCCATGAACATGCTAACCTACTTATCATACATCTCCTTAGATGTGCCCAACTCAGAGATATAAGCAACCAAGTGCTTGTGAATAGAATCCCTGATGATCTTCTTCTCTTTGACCTCTCCTTTCTTGTTCTTTGTTTTAGTGGAAACCGATGCATTTGATGGAGGCTCAATGATCTTTCCCTGCACATAATCCATAACTTCTTGTTCCTCCAATGTTAGATCCAAAAACAGTTTCCAAGCATGATAATCAAACTTATCATTGAGCTTGTCATCAAATTTGAAGTATGATGAGGAAGCCATTGAACCTTGTCCTTGTCTAATCAACTTTCAGTTATTTCTCTTCTCACTCTTGCTTCGGCTTTGTCTTCACCTCAACTCTGACACCATGTTAGTTTTGGTTAACGATGGTATGTTCTATGCTTAGAGCAATTTACTTCAATCTTTCTTATTAGCCCAATTCATTTTCTTGTTTAGCAATCACATTAATATTGACAATAAATGTTGATAGAACATAAACAAATAACCAAATGACAAGCCAAGACAGGAGGACACAATAATTTGGCGGATGCCAGGGAAAAACCCCAATGTGGGGAAAACCCTTTGATCAAATCTTCTTATTATTCTTGAAATTCAGTAGAGAGAAAGTATAGTTTACAACAATCAACAGGATGCCCTAGCCAGCGAAGTCAACGCTGGTCAAACCAACAAAATTTCTCCCAATGGAGCTCGGTCAAACCCAGTCAAACTTGACCTCAAAGAACAGTCAAAGTCAGCCCAAAAGAATCCTGAATTTCTCGGTCAAACTTGGTCAATGCACTAGTCAAATTTGTAGCGAATGTTGCAGTCAAACAACCCAGATTTTCACGATTTTTGTGCCACCAAACTCATAATCTCAAACTCGAAGTCTGTCCCAAAAATCGAAGTCAAAACTTCAGAGTTGACCCAAGGTCAATGCTGGTCACGCTGTTGCAGAAACCCTTAAATAGTGCAAAAATATTAGCTTCCCTTTCACACGTGCGGAGGAGTGAGAATGTTTTCCTTAGGCTGTACGAACCAATGAGAAGGAGAGAGAATGTGAGATGAGATGATGTCCAAATGAATTTTGAGTCTCTCCTTTCTATATCCATCAATGAGGGGTGGTGGCACATCTTTTGGGGCTTGTGAGCCTACATAACAATTCTAGTTGACCTTGACAATTTGCACGTGTGAGAAATAAATTCAAAATCCAACTTCTGCTCATCCAAACAAGATGATCTTTAGATCAATCTTGCACCTCTTTGAAAGAGGAATCCAACAAAAATATCATCTCCATCATATGAGTAGTGCAAAGTGGAGTTTGGCCCTAGCTGCCAAATTTACCACTACCTAGTGAGACTTTGCACTATGATACTAATTTCACTGTAGCAAGCATGTTATAAATTGAGTCATGAGGGAAGAAAGGGGTTCCATTCCCATTGTAACGGTTTTTTATTCCATATTTGTGTTAGTTTTCCAATGTTCTACACTTAACACAATCACTTATTCCTATTCTTCTTCAATTAGCAATCACTTTTTCAAATAAATTCAATTTTTCAATGATAATAAGCAATTGTAGATAGAATAGTAAATCCAATGCACAATAGAAGATAGCCAAGAGCAAGAACAAGGGACACAAGATTTGGTCAAAGACTCGGGAAAAACCCCACAAGGGGGAAAACCATTTACGACCATTTATGGAGCAACTAGTGCAAATATTTCATCATAGTCAACTCCTTCCTTTTGAGGGAAACCAAGAGCCATGAACCTTGCCTTATATTTTTCACCACTTCCATCAACTACATGTCTAATTTTATAGATCCATTTTGAAGTGATCGAAAACTTGTCCTTGGGTCTAGGCACCACTTCCCAGACATCATTCTTCATGATTGACTCATACTCCTTAGTGATTGCATCTTTCCATACTTGGTGCTTTACAACTTCTTCGAAGTGCAAGGTTCACTTTGAATGATAATACTCATGGTAGCCAAGTACCCTTGATACTTGTTGGGCATCTTATTTTCTCGAAATGTTCCTCTTGGAGCGACATGACTTTCAACATCTTGAAGTGTATCTTTGAGCCATAGTGGTCTTTTCTTTGAGGTAGCGAGTTCACAAGGAGGTGAATCAAGAGGATCTATCGGGCCATCAATATCGGGCATAGGCTCATCCATCAGAGGTTCTTCTTGTTTTTCAACAATGTCATCATCCTTTCTTGAGATGGGGAGATCTCTGGCTTTCCATAGGCAGCCCCTTCATCAAAAGTAAGATCTCTACTTACTTCTACCTCTCTTTGACCAAGAACATAAATTCTATATGCCTTTTAATTTTCACTGTATCCAACAAATACACCTTTCTTCCCAGAAGCTTGCAACTTGTTCCTTTTCTCTTTAGGCACATGAAATTACACAGGACAACCAAAGATTCTAAAATGAGAAACATCGGGTTTCTTACCAGTGAAGACTTCTTCTGGTGTCTTGAAATCCAAAGTTTAATGAAGGCTTCTATTTTGAGCATATAAAATAGTGTTAGTGGCTTGCCCCCACGAGAATTTTGGTAGACCTTGATCATAAATCATGGGACGAGTGGCTTCCATAATAGTTTGATTCATTCTTTTAGCAATGTGAAATTTTTTGAATACAATAATACAGAAATCCTACTGCAGTATCTTGATTTACTTCTCCTACTTATGATTTAATTATACAAGTTATTTTCAGAAAATATTTAGAAAATACCGAAGTAAACACAACTAGCAGACTACACACATACAGATCATTTACTGAATAATATGCTCATTCGAAAAAGTGACACATAGATTTTTCGAACAATTGTCCCTGGGAAAACCCAATGCGGGAAAACTAGTGCAGCAGATATGAGGGTTTATTTATTAAGTAGAATCTGAGTATAGCAAATCTGGGCACCTTATTGGTTAACCCAACATAGAAAATAGATCTGTAGCAACACCTGTTGTTCTGGAGACTGAAGACTGGACTGATTCACACCCTTAAACGGGATTTACAGAACTCAGCGCTGTTTTGCCTCTAGAACCTCGAGCACTGCCCTGAAGCTGCCAACATTATCCCTGCTAGCCTCTGCATGCCCCTGCGCTACTCAAAAGGGGACTGCGTAACCCCAGACTGTGTGACAGTCCTTACGCTGCCTTGGATGGCCTCTGCGTAACCCTGATGGCCTCTTGAAGCCCCAACGCTGCCCTTTCTGGGCCTGCGTAGCGGCTGAAACCCTTTGCGCTGCGCAGTTGCTGTGTAGCCTTAGCTTTCTCTGCGCTGCTCCTGATTTCTGCTCCTCTGCTTCTTGCTAACTCTTGGCTCCGACATCAGATCATCCCCTTAGCCAATATTACCCTTGGCTGTCACTGAAACTCTTCTTGAAATTCTTAGCAAACCCGCCCTAGAATTCGAGCTTAATCTCAGTGCTCTGCCTCCTTGTGTGTGTCTCCAACTAACCCCCAAGGTTTTCTCTTATAATTTTTCATTGACACATCAACGGTTGTGATTTAATCTCTTATCGACGACTGAGATTAAAATACTACTTGATCCGCGTCACTTAGAACATTTCATCACATGTGTTCAATTAATTCACTTTAATTTTTCTAATTCTCTAAGTTAGACTTAGGATCATCATTAAAAAATTATTTTTATATCTCACACATTAGATGAAATTCCTCCAAACGTTTTCTTGGTTTTGGAGGTCTTGTGTGTCTTAGCCCCTCCATAAGGTTTCAGGGCTAGAGCACACCCGATGCTACCCCAATACTTAAAATCTCTCTTAGCACGGAATGTGCTCTAGCAATACATCCACACCATGTATCGCAAGATCTTGGCATCGGTCTCTGCGCTGTTGATGCTTGGCCTGCTGCCCTCCATCCACTGCACTGCTGCCCATGTCACTGCCACTGACACTGCTACATCTGTACTGTAACTCCCTCTCAAATTGCTGCATTATGTTGCCCATAGCACTACTACGGCTAAGTGTTGCACTGCAACTCAGTTGCTGAGAATTAAGTAACTGAAAGACCCCTGCCCAATCGTTGGCAGACAAGTCAGGTTGCATTTCATCACTGAAACTCCCTTGGCTGCTGCTCTACACTGTCCTTCTGAAGCCACTACGCTGCTGCAGCTTTGCATTGCGTGAGCACTGCCTCTCTGTGCTGCTGAAGTCCCATCAACGTCTGCGCTGTTGCCTCTACGCTGTTGCTGCCTCTGCACTACGCTACTCCCTCTACAGTACCTAAGCACTGCCCTCTGCTTCATTGTGATCTTCTGCAACCACCTCTCCACTTGCCTCGCTACCATATTAAGGCTCCCGTAGCTCGTATGTGATCGAAGAATTGGGCTTACTCAAGGATCTTGCCTCCTCAATCTGTAGCTTCTCTACAGATCCATATTGCCCCACTTACGTGGCTCATGTGCACTCATGGCTATGTCATCATCATTCCCATCGTCCTTTCTTGCTGCAGCCTTGGAATCAGAAGTTCCTTTGTCCTTCTTCTTAGGACAAGTGCTGGCAAAGTGTCCAAGTTCGCCACAATTAAAGCACCGGACCTTGGATAGGTCCCTCTTCTTCTTCCCTTGCTGCCTTCGTTTCTTCGATGCAAGGGCTGCATCATCTTCCTCTTCTTTCTTTACCTTAACCGTTTCGTTGCTGCTGTTTTGCCTCTTGGTGAATCCCATGATTTCCTCCTGACTGAGGATTACCCACATATCCGCCCAGGATGGTAACGTTGCCCTACCCAATATGGTCTGGACAAACGTTTCCCACTCCTCAGTGACTGCATTCAGGGCATTCCTTACTGTTGTGCAGGCAAATCCCCTCTACGGACAGAGGCGATCCCTCTAGCCCTAGGGTGGGTCTAGCAACAAGGGAACATGTTGGTTTCTAAATTCCTAGTTCATAAATGAAATGCAGATTAGAATAGATGTCCTACCTCAATCCAACGTTCTTGATGTAGTACATTGCAGTGACCTCTCGAACTTTGTTCTTCAAGCCTTGCGCTTCGTTGGTAGCGATATTCACACACCTGCACAAAGATCAAGCAAACACTAAAAGCATACGAGCATACATATTCATCTACGACTATCCAACTAGTCAAGGAGAGTCGAAAACTTTGAACATTAACATAGACAAAGATGGAACTAGAAATTAGTCATGTCATATTAATATATAAAAGGGAGTTTACAACCCGTGCCTTGACGCTATAGACCTCCTTTGATGTGTTCAGTTGGGCACGTCTCAAAGCTTTCATTCGTCGATTCAGCTCAAAGAGGCGAAAGGCTCAAACTCTCTCCCAAAACTATGGACTATTCTCTGCTATCAGCTCTTGGTCTATTTTAGCTATCTGAATCAATGGGATGAAGAGGAATTTATAGGAGTGGAGGAAGAGCTTTGGGATCCACTTATGGTGGAAGAAAGGTTTATGCCCTTGGGAAGTTGCATTTTTGTAGGAACTAGAAGGCCAAAGGGAGAAACTCGACCATATCCAGTTGAACAAACATCCATGACTCCGCTCACGAAGTTGTTAGATCTTAGAAGCTTCGTTTCCATATTAAAAAACCTTCCAAAAGTAGCTCGACGCAGGGATCCTTCAGATACAGAGCGACCACGGCGTGAGGGCCAATGTAAATCTGGCCATGGGCACAAGTACATAACTACACAACAACGTTGACCCAAAAGTACATGTTTTTAAGGGTCTACTTCATGAATGGTCCACAGAGATTTCGTTCCTGACATGTTAAGGGATGCAATAACATTCATTATGATGTGTGACAGTACACAGGGGTCACTATGATGGTCCTCCAGTATTTAGAATAGGGAATGCAGGGACGGTGACAAAATACTGTGTAACAGATGCCCTCTAAAGCATGAAGTTCGAGAGAGATGGAGGGGTGAAATGCTTTATGAGAACATGCCCAAACCAAAACGCCGCTATCGGAGGACCTGCAAGATCAAGTATGACTGATATCTCTGATACATGAGTATGAGGTATGGACGCAACCATCCATAATAGAGAACATGTAATAAGATCTAAGGTATGGACACAACGATCCAATGAAATAGATCGTAAAATAGACTTAGGTATGGTCGCAACCATCCAATCAAAAGAGTCATGTATGCAGTCACGACAAACTAAATCGTCCCGCAGCATGTATTTCATCAGACAAAACTCAGGGTCTTGCGCTTCGTCCCGACCCAAACAAGTACAAATTCAGGCATGTGAATGAATGAGCTGAAGTCGAACATGCAAGAAAGCCGCCTGTGTTGAAATTTGGTTACCGGAGGACATGTGGTTCCCTAAGGCTTTGATCTTTGGCCTAGGGAAAAGTGTTCAAAAGAATTTAATTTTTCTCCTAAAGTGACTTTATAAAGTTATAAAGTCAAATCTAATTTAAAAGTGACTTTAAGTGATAAAGTTACTAAAGTCTAATGTTAAAGTTGTAATAACTTAGTCAATTGACTCATACATGCACTTATCTTATAGTCAGATTTAAACATAATTTCAAATGAATGGAGTTTTAACAATAAATTGAACTTTAAGCTTACATAAGTAACCATTTTTATACAAAGAGGAATACCTGAAAACCTAAAACAAAACCTGAAGCGAGCTGAAGATTTCTTGAGCGATGGTTCTCCCGTGAACGCAGCAGACAGATTACAGAAACAATCGGTTCCTCCCAGCCAATTTAGGAAACAGTCCTAAACCCAGAGGATGTCTCCTCTGCCCCCGTGCCCAGAGTTCCAAGAACCCAGAGACTCCCTCCCAGACAATTTACTCTTTCAAGCAGAATTTGTTTTTGCCCCAAAACACATGACCCCCTCTCCTTCATATTTCATCACTTAAATAACCCTCCTCCATCGCCTCTTACCTCTCGAGATCTTATCCGCATTAATGTTGATATTATATGTATTTATGGTGATGTGATTCACATTAACGTGGATATGAATATATATGTTAAGGTGGGATATGTTGTTTTATTTATGGAGCATTTGACTTACATTTAAGTACTCTTTAAGATTAATTTTTAATATTTGAATATTCATTTTTAACTTAATGAATTAACTTTATATTTTAAATAAATTATATTATTTTCTTTTACTAGTCCTTTTTCATATAATTTATACTTAGTTAATCTTAATATTAATTTTTAATCTTAATATTAAATCTTTAACTTAGGTAATCTTGATATTAGTAGGTAGGTGTACTAGTGCAATGTGCGCGATATATGCATGTGTAGCTATCAAATGTGTATATCGTATACACGCTAATATTATTTTGCGTATAACTTGGGAATGGGTCGTTACATACTTCCTCTCTTCATAACACTTCATCCCGAAGTTTAGGGTTTTATATACTCATATCAATAATTGTGTTTTTAGAGATTAGGGTGATTGTAGAATGCTTGTATTTTAAGATTAAATTTTCGTTTGAATAAGTATATATCTGTAATTTAATTGTTATTTTCCATCTCAATCGAATCTCCAAACTATTCTAAAATCATCCTATCCTTCCTAATCTCTTCCACTCCCATCCTATCCGTCCTCTACAGGAATATGCCATGGCATCAGTTTTACTGATCCATTCATAGACTTTAAGGATATCAGCGTCGATTACGTCAACCTGACATGCTTGTAGGCATCCGACAGTCATCATCACACGTCTAGGGGAGCGTGACTCGCACAGTTCTCCCATGACTCTAGGTATTGGATGATAAACAGTGGGCAACACCTCCACCCCTCCCAGTAGGACCAGGGTCAACACCCTATTGTGGGATCTCAGGAAGTCTCAACTGTTCTTGGAATTCTGTCATCACGTAGATTGGCTCTGTAATCTGTATTCTGCAAGGTAATCACTTGTACACAATCTGCAATGTAAACACTCGTACACACATTACAGCATATGCATCTATATTGTTCATAACAAATTGTTACCCATATAACAATCTCTACACATCCCAAATATATTGCTATCTATGATATTGATCCTAGAATTTATATAACATACTTGGTTAAAACACTTGTCCACATATGTATCAATATGTCCAATACAATTTTTTGTTTTTTGTTTTGTTTAGATACTACCCCAGTTTAGTTCATACATGTTCCGTCTATGATGCATTTGTTTTAATTATGTTCAACCTGTATAACAATATCTTTCACTTTGATATTTAAAATGTAGTTGCTCTTCTATTTCTTTTCCTTCAATCATATGGAGATGCAAATAAAATGAATTGATACATGATGTCATTCATAGTGTGATTTATGATCTAGATTTCATATTCCTGCAATAATAATTTAAATGACATAAGACATGTTGGTATCCCTGTACTAGTAAAGTCAAACAATAGCATATATTCAGTATCACTAGAGTTAAGTAACATCTGTTCTTTATGGGTATTTATGTAACAGCAAGTGAAATTCATTCTTACGTGATAATTCAAAATAAAGTTTCAAGTATCAAAATAGAGTAGTCATATACAAAAAAAAAGTTTCCAGTTTTCAAAATTTAGCATGAGTTGGAGTAATTCTGGCATAAAGTCTTAGCATCCTCCCAAGTCGCAAATCTGGGACTATATTTGTCCCACTGGACTTTAACTTGGTCTATCTGTCGGTTCCTGAGCTGTCGAACCCTGCGTTCCAGAATACGTAATGGTTCCATCGTAATGGTTTCCTCGTCCGATACCTGTAGTTCCTTCCATTTAAGGTCATGAGATTTGTCAGCAATATGGTGTCGTAAGGTAGATACATGAAATACATTATGAATTTTGTGCAGGTGGGGTGGCAGTGCAAGACGATAAGCGACAAGTCCAACTTTTTCCAGGACTTCAAACGGTCCTATAAACCGGGGGGATAATTTTGTCCCCTTCCCAAACATAATGGTGCTCTTATTTGGTCTGATGCGGATGAAAACCTGATCTCCTACTACATAGTTTCTATCTGTCCTATGAGCGTCAGCATAACTTTTTTGTCTATCGTGAGCCTCTTTCAATCGTTGCCTAATCAGTTTTACCTGATCCTCCATCTCTTGGATCAATTCTGGTCCGACGATTACTCGGTCTTCTAACCTATCCCAACTCAACGACGTTCTGCAGGGTCTCCCATATAAAGCTTCAAATGGTGGCATCCCGATTGTACTGTGATAACTATTATTGTAAGCAAATTCTACCAAAGGTAAGTACTTTTCCCAATGCGATTGTTGGTCCATAACATACATTCTTAGCATATCCTCAAGTACTTGATTTACCCTCTCCGTACAACAGCGTCAACACAGTTTTCTGGGCAGATTCTGGGCATGAAAATTGAGGAGAGACACTGCTGTTTGGTGGCATAGATATCGAGGAAATCCGTACAGCAGCCGTACAACAGCTTCAGCATTGTTTTCGAGGCAGGAGGCATGGAAATCGAGGAGGTGTCGCTGTGTATTCCGTATAGTCCGTACAGCGTTACGACCGTACAACTGGGCACAAAAATCGAGAAAGGCATTCAACGTTTAATGCTGTTTTAAATGCTGTGAAATTTTTGTTTTGTTAGTTCACTGTTCGACACATTTTCCAAGGCGGTGTATCAGCATGGAAATCGAGATAAGTACATTTGTTAAGTTGCTGGAATTTTTGCTGTAATTTCTGTCTCACTGTAAAAATTTATCAGAAATAAGAAGAGCTTTCGAACTGGTTTTCCCTAAGAATTGTAGGGGGTTTTTCCATAGTCAAGTTGACCAAAAATCAGCGTGTCCAAATTCTGTGTGTGGCTGATTTATTTTCTGAGTTTTTATTTCAGCATTTCAGCATTGTGAAATTTCTAGAATTTGTGTTTTTAGAAAATATTTATTTTTCTAGCTTGTTGAATGTATGGCTATGGGAATGGACATTTAACTTTATGGGAGAAATAAGAAGAAACTGAAAATTGGGGTTGGGTTATAAAATTTCTACATGGTATTAGAGCTATTTTGCTGGAAGTGCAGTTTGGGACAGCAAGACGAAAAATCACAAGCAAACTGATCTTTCACACAAAAAAACAGTACCTTTACTATAGCGTCGTTATTTTCAGTTTATTAGGACAACAAACATGTATTTGGGCTTGAGGGTGGAGGATAGGTTGGATGGGCATAGTAACTATATTGTATGGAAGGAGAGAATGCAGAGCGTCTTTGAAGAGGCAAAAGTCTGGGATATCATGGTGCATACCGCACAGAACCCTGTTAATGTGCCTACTGATGCTGTTCAATTGGCAGCCTTTAATAAGAAGAATAACAAGGGTAAGAGACTGATTCTATATGGAATCAAAGACCATTGCATTCCTCATGTGAGAGGAAAGAGATATGCTCATGAGATGTGAACAACATTGACCAATCTCTACCAGAATACCAATGAGAACAAGAAAATGGTCCTAAGGGAGAAGCTGAAGAGGATTAAGATGGGCAAGACTGATAGTGCAGTTGGATATCTCACAAAGATTACTAATGTGAGAGATGCATTGGCAGCAGTTGGAGAGGTCATTTCACCCACTGAGTTGGTGCGAATTGCAATGAATAGCCTTCCTAGTTCATGGTTGAACTTTGCTGATGGGGTTTGTACACGTGAGACCCTTCCTTCTTGGGAGAGGTTCTGGGATGATTGCATACAGACATAAATCAGAAAGAGCCAGCTTGGGGCAGTCAAACCAGTTGAGCAAGATGAGGATGTAGCACTGTTGGCAGGAGGTAAGAAAGGCAAGGGAAAGAAGCAAGCTTCCACAAGTGTTGGTGGGAGCAAAGGCAAAGGTAAACAGGGGAACACGCAGAAGGACTATTCCAAGGTGAAGTGTTGGAATTGTCAAAAGATGGGACACTATGCAGTTGTGTGTCCAGAGAAGAAGAAGGGGAAGAACCAGAGCATGGCAGTATCAGCAGAGATAGAGAACTTTACGGATAGCTTTGACCGGGAGTTTGTGTTCATTGCTTGTGAGTCCACTAGTGCAGGATCACCTACCACGGAGGTTGAGAGGAAGTGTGCATTTCCCTCCACTAGCAGAGCATCTTCAGGTATCTGGTATGTTGACAGTGGGGCTTCACGTCATATGACAGGAGTCCGTGAGCACTTCTTAGAGCTTTCAAAGATTGGCACTGATATAGAGGTAGGACTCGGAGATGACAGCGTTGTTAGAGCAGTTGGTGTGGGGACATTGATATTTGATAGGAAATCCAAACCTCCCTTGAAGGTGTTAGATGTTTTATATGTGCCAGGGATGAGGAAGAACCTCATATCCGTCTCAGCATTGGAGGACAAAGGATATGAGATATTGTTCAGGAGAGGACAGGTGTTGATATATCCCAAGGGCGCTCCAGCTGATTCAGCTAGAATGATTGGTGAACGCCATGCAAAGGTGTACAAGTTTGCATTTCAGCCCCTTTTGGCATTGAGCAGTAGTACTAGCAGCAGAGCTAGCAGTTCAGGGATGTGCGAGATTTGGCACCGCAGGATGGGGTACATGTATCATGGAGCCATGAGGACATTGCGGGAGATCACTACAGGTGTGCCAGAGTTCAGCACTGATCACCTAGATACATGCAGAGGATGTGCGATGAGCAAGTTTGCCAAATCCCCTTTTCCCAGTAATGACAACAGATTGATTGGGATACTTGATTTGATTCATTCCGATGTGAGTGGTCGGATGTCTCATGTTTCCTTGAGTGGATATGAGTATTATGTTTTATTCATTGATGATCACTCCAGGAGGACCTGGATTTATTTCTTGAAGACCAAGAGTGAGGTCTTCAAGCAGTTTCAAGAGTTCAGAGCTCTTGTGGAGACTCAGATAGGTTGAAAGATCAAGTCCCTGAGGTCGAACAATGGAGGAGAGTACACCCTTGGTGAGTTTGTTGATTATTGTGTGAAGGCAGGCATTAGGAGGGAGTTCACTGTTCCTTACAACCCCAGCAGAACGAGGTTGTAGAGAGGAAGAACAGATCCATCGGAGGGGCTGCCAAAGCAATGCTATATGATCAAGGGTTACCATTGTTTTTGTGGGCAGAGGCCTGCAACACTGCTGTATATTTGCAGAACAGGAGTCCACATCATGCCTTGGGGCATGTGACTCCGGAGGAGGCTTTTTCTGAGAAGAAGCCTGATGTTGGTCATCTTCGTATCTTTGGGTGTATTGCATACTCCTACGTACCCAAGGAGAACAGGACCAAGCTAGAGCCCACCGCAGAGAAGGGTGTCTTTGTGGGCTACAATGAGACCTCGAAGGCTTTTCGGATTTATATTCCCGCACAGAGGAGAGTTGTTGTCAGGCGGGATGTGAAGTTCGAGGAGGACAGGGCCTTCAAGAGGTCATGGGAGTTAGAGTATCTGGATCAGCCAGACCCTCAGGAGCAGCTGAGTCAGGCACATGGATCCAGTGGGCAGGGATCAGGAGGATCCCAAGGTACACCGATTACGGTGTCAGGTCCATCAGTGAGCAGTGGCTCGTAGAGTCAGAGGGGTAGTGTTTCAGGCAACATGCATAGCAGTCCGCAGAGCAGTTCGCAGAGCAATTCACTAGGGAGTCCACTGATGGATAGTTCACACGGTACTTCAGCGTCTACAGGTTCAGGTTCAGGCAAGAGGACAGTAGACAAACAGTCAGGAGTTCAGGCTCCTGATGATGAGGAGGAAGAATTTCATTCTCCAGTGGGAGAAGTGTGCTCCGGGAAGATGAAACCTAAGTGGCTTCAGGATACATTGAGAGGCCACATCTGTTGCTGGGCCTAAGAGGCCAGTCAGAGAGAGCAAACCACCTGAGAGGTTTTGTAGCTATATGGAAATGGTTGCCAACATCATTGACTTTGAGCCTTCTAGCTATGAGGAGGCAGCTAGCTAGCAAGTCTGGAGAGAGGCCATGTAGGAGGAGTATTCTTCTATCATGAAGAATGATGTTTGGGAGGTGGTGCCAAGGCCTGAGGGCAAATCCGTGGTTACTTCTAGATGGCTTTACAAGGTAAAGCATGCTGCAGATGGCAGCATTGAGAAATTCAAAGCAAGGTTTGTGGCTAGAGGGTTCTCCTAGGTAGAGTGAGTTGATTATGAAGAGACCTTCGCTCCCGTGGCTCGATATACTTCGATTCGCTCCATCATATCAATAGCAGCAGAGATGGGTTGGAAGATCCACTAGATGGATGTGAAGACCGCATTTCTCAATGGCTTCATATAGGAGGAAGTGTACATTGAGCAGCCACAGGGCTTTGAGGTGCATGGGAAGGAGTCCCATGTGTGCAGACTGAAGAAGGCCCTTTATGGCCTGAAGCAAGCTCCCAGAGCTTGGTACTCCAAGATAGATACATACTTGCAGGAGATGGGTTTCACAAAGAGTGATGCAGATCCGAACCTATACTTCATTGTGATAGGTGAGGAGCCTCTCATTCTGGTGCTGTATGTGGATGACTTAGTCATTACGGGTGTAGAGAGACTCATAGAGCACTGCAAGAGAGATCTTGCGGCGGAGTTTGAGATGAAGGACATTGGCTTGATGCATTACTTTTTGGGTTTGGAGGTGTGGCAGGAGGAGGGGCATTTCTTCCTGGGATAGGGGAAGTATATTGTGGACATCCTTGGCAGATTCCACATGGAGGATTGTAGACCCATGTCGACACCGATGATCACCAACTGGAAGAAGCTTCATGCTTCGGATTCCGAGTTGGTGGATCCCACATCGTACAGGCAGCTGATTGGTTCCTTGATGTATTTGGTCAACACTAAACCAGATATTTTTTTTGCAGTCAACACGATGAGTCAGTTTATGTGTGAGCCTAGGAAGGTTCACTGGGTGGCTGCAAAACACATTTTGCGGTACTTGCAGGGGACGGTGGATTATGGTCTGGAATACAGGCAGGGGGATGGAGTGAGATTGGCAGGTTACACTGATTCTGATTGGGCAGGTTGTGCTTCTGATAGGAAGAGCACTTCAGGGTGCTATTTTGGGTTGGGTTCGACAGTTGTGTCATGGTTCAGCCAAAAACAGCAGTCAGTAGCATTGAGTTCAGCAGAAGCAGAGTATATGGCAGCTAGTCTAGCTAGTTGTGAGGCCATATAGCTTCGCAAGATGTTGTTTGGCTTATTTGGTCAGCCGTTGAGACCTTCAGTGATTTACTGTGATAATCAGAGTTGCATTAAACTCACGGAGAATCCAGTATTTCATGACAGGTCAAAGCATATCGGCATCAGATATCACTTCATCAGAGACTATGTTTAGAAGGGAGCTGTGAAGCTTGAGTATATTCCCACTGATGAGCAGGTTGCAGATATTCTTACCAAAGCCTTACCACGGGGCAAGCATGTCTACTTCGGAGACAAGATGGGTGTGGTGAGGAACACCTTCCTCGGTAAGAGGGAGTGTTGAAATTTGGTTACCGGAGGACAGGTGGTTCCCTAAGGCTTTGATCTTTGGCCTAGGGAAAAGTGTCCAAAAGAATTTAATTTTTCTCCTAAAGTGACTTTATAAAGTTCTAAAGTCAAATCTAATTTAAAAGTGACTTTAAGTGATAAAGTTACTAAGTCTAATTTTAAAGTGACTTTAATAAAGTCAATGTGAAATTAGAAAGTGAAAAGTGACTTTGGAAATAAATGACTAAGTGGGTCTTTATTAAAGTGGAGTGAATTAAAAAATAGAAAGTGAGATTTAAATGAGCATTTAATCTCAGCCTTAGATCTAAAGCTATCTCAGCCATTATATTTAAGGATTCACCAAAAGTCACTTAGGGTTAGGTTAAAGGAGGAAAAGGAGGGAAAAGGTCATTCATTCTTTCATGAGCAGATTGAGAGAAGAGGAGAGAAAGCAAAGGAGAAATTTCTGAGCAGTGAGGAGAAGGAGGGCAGCAGTTAGAGACTTCAGCAAATCCGTACAACAACAAAAACATTTTTGGTTCAGCGAGAAATCGTACGAGCGAGGTGGGCCGCGCTATCCATAAAGGGAAATAACTGATAATACACGGGGAAATATGCCGGACGAAATACATAAAACATCTTTGGAACCGAGATAGTAGATCAAACACACATAGAATGCCGAGAATGCTAAGCCATTTTATTAATTTCGAACATGGTAGTCTCTGAGTAATCGGGTAAGTACACCTATCCTTGCCCGGACGAAGTAGGGGAAGCCTCTCGAGATAGACAATGGGCGCAAATAAGAGACGACCTCTAGCGGGCACACAGAAGAGGCTGCTCGCGCGCTTGTGGAGCTACAAGCGAAGGCGAAAAAGGTGATCTCCAATCCTCCAAACCCTCACCCACGAAACGAGCGTGCCTTAGTGACGGCGCGGCGGATGGAAGGGCAGCCTGGAAGCCCTCCCGGATGAAAAACTCGGCTCCTCGAAAGCTAAAGACCACCGGAAAACGACGCTGCAAGTCCTGCTCACATATACACTCATCGGATCGGCGGCTCCTACGATGGACCGACGTCCTGTGCTCAGATCTGCTGGTTCTGAAGCCTTCAATCCAGATCTGCGTCCTCCTCCTCTAGATCTGCTTCCTCCAAGGGCAGATCTACTACTATCCCTTCAGATCTAGGCTGGATCTGACAATATCTCTTCAGATATGAACCATCCAAGGCTGGATCTAATGCTATCTCTCCAGATCTGCACTCTCCAAGGCTGGATCTACCAATATCTCTTCAGATCTGAATCATCCAAGGCTGGATCTAATGCTACTCCTCCAGATCTGCACCCAACTGAACTAGATCTGCAAATATCTCCTCAGATCTACAATCCCCAAGTCTGGATCTGTCAATGTGCCTTCAGATCTGCGTCCTTCTGCTTCTGGAACAGCGTCCTCTCTCTCTAGGCTTGATCTGCGTCCTTTCTCCCCCAGGAACAGCGTCCTTCCTCCCAGATCTAAACTGCGTCCTTCCTTTCCTTGGAACAGCGTTCTGCCTACTAGATCTGCGCAGCCAAAGAAGGGCTTCTTCCTCTCCAAAACTCCACCTGAAAACTGCTACCAAATCTCCACTGAAACTGAAGGATGTTACTCAGAAATTAACCTTACTAGGGCAGGCACTCGAAGTCCCCCGAAGCTAAGGGTGAATCCAGAAATAACCTTACCAGGGCAGGCACTCGAAGTCCCCCGAGGCTAAGGGTGAGATCTCCGACCGGAGACACTCGGTTGCACTAAACAGTGCTGCAGACCGACTAAACAACCGGCGTGCTGAAGCAGACAGAAGTCTAGCTCTCAATATCAATATCAAATCATGAATGATCAAATGAGGTGAGAACCCCACCTTTTATAATGCTAAACTCCCTCCAAAACTCTAACTGCGTCCTTCACTCACCTTGGCCTGCGCAGTTAATCTTGGGTTTAGCCTGATGCCTCCCCATCATACTCATGTGGACCCCCAAGGCCCCCTCTCTAAGTTACAACGTCAATCAACTAGGGAAAGAACACTTTATTTATAAAGTGAGGTGACTAAAGTGAGGTGACCCCTCTTATTTCTCACTTTATTTATTATTTCTATCTAAAGCAGCAAAATTAGACAAAAATGAAATATTCCAATTAGCAAAGCTAATTGGGAATATTACAGTCTCCCCCGGCAAAACGTTGCTTGTCCTCAAGCAACTGAAGGGATGGATGATGTAAGATCCTCTCATCCTCCCAAGTGGCATCCTCATCCGGCAAATTCTTCCATCTCACCAGGAATTCTCTGACCTTCCTGCTCCGCAGCTGTCTCTCCCTGGTGTCAATAATAGCCTCCGGCTGTAACACCAAATGCCCCTCATCATCTGTAGGCGGTAGCTCCTCAGTGACCCTCACATGCTGGCCCAGTGCCTTTTTCAGGCATGATACATGAAAGATGTTATGAATCCGGCTGCCTTGGGGCAGCTCCAACTCATACGCAACCTCCCCGATCCTGCGTATCACCCTGTATGGTCCATAAAAACGAGGCTTTAGCTTTTCCGCCCCCTTCTGCTTGAGCGAAGACTGTCGGTATGGCTGTAGCCGTAGGTAGACCAGGTCCCCTACCTCAAAGTGCCTCTCCATCCGACCCTTATCAGCACACAACTTCTGCTGATTCTGTACTGTGGCTATGTTGTCCTTGAGAGCCCGGAGGATGTCTTGGCTCTCTTGGATCCATAACTTGGCTCGCAGAGCCCTGCTAACACCAAACATCATATCCACAAAAGATAGGGAATGATATCCATACAAAGCATAGAAAGGTGTCATACCGATGGACATATGGTGGGTTGTGTTGTAGCAGTACTCGCCCAAGTGTAGCCATTTCAGCCATGCTCTTTGCTGCCCACTGACGTAGTTACGCAAGTAGCCCTCCAGCCACTTGTTAACTATCTCCGTCTGCCCGTCCGTCTGTGGATGATAACTAGTGCTCGGTGTCAATTCTGTCCCCACTAGTCGGAAAAGCTCCTGCCAGAATCCGCCCATAAAACGGCTGTCCCTGTCACTGACAATGGTCTTGGGTAGACCATGCAATCTGAAAACCTCTCTGAAAAATAACTCCGCCACCTGTGCCGCTGTGTGATGTGCTGAAATGGCGAAAAAATGAGCATACTTCGTCAGCCTATCAACCACCACGAAGATGCAATCCTTGCCCTGCACTGTGGGCAACCCTGTGATGAAGTCCATCGAAATGCTCTCCCACTTCCCCTCCGGAATGGGAAGAGGCTGCAACAACCCTGAGGGATGGCTCATCTCTCCCTTGTTTCGCTGGCAAACCTCGCACTCCCTGACATGCTGGAGTACGTCCTCCTTGAGGCCCTTTCATGCAAATCTCTCCCGGATGGCCCTGTATGTCTTGGTGAACCCCTGATGGCCCGCCAATGGTGAATCATGTGAAGCCTGGAGTATCTTCTTCTTGAGCTGAGATCCTTCAGTCAAGAAGATCCTGTCCCTGTAATAGATGACCTCATCGGCCACCCTGTATCTGCTATCCGCTACCTGCCCATCCAGCACCTCGCATGCGAACCTATCTTTGGAGTACTCAACCAGTAGTCGAGCCTTCCAGTCAGCGTCCAAGCTCATGAGGGATAACGTGGCCGGTCTACGGGAAAGGGCATCAGCTACCACGTTATTCTTCCCCTTGACATACTCTATGTCAAAGTCGTAAGCCTGGATCTTGCTGATCCACTTCTGTTGCCTCTCCTGCAACTGCTTCTGCTCCAGAAAGTACTTCAGGCTATTATGATCTGTTCTCACCCTGAATCTGCCACCTACCAGGTACTGTCGGAATTTGGCTAATGCATGCATGATGGCCAGCATCTCTTTGTCATATATGGGATATAGCCTCTCGTGTGGAAGGAGCTTCCGGCTCTCGAATGCAATCGGATGACCCTCCTGCATCAAGACTGCACCAATTCCCTCTCCTGATGCATCGCACTCTAAGACAAAGGGCTACGTAAAATCTGGCAATGCCAACACGGGACAACTGATCATCACCTCCTTGAGCTTGTGAAAAGCTCGCTGTGTTGTATCCGACCAACTGAATTCCCCCTTCCTCGTCAGCTCCGTGAGGGGTACAGCAAGCTGAGAGAAGCCCTTGACGAACTTCCTGTAGTAGGTACAGATACCAATAAACCCTCGAAGTTCTGTTACATTCCGTGGCTCTGGCCAGTCCCTGATAGCCCTGATCTTCTCCTCGTGGACTCTCACCCCGTCCACTCCTATAATGTGTCCCAGATACAGCATCTCTGTCAACCCAAATTCACACTTGGAGAGCTTGGCAAAGAACTGCTGCTCCTCCAAAATGTGCAAGACCGTCTCAATGTGCTGGAGATGCTCCTCCCAAGTCCTGCTGTATATAAGGATATCATCAAAGAAAACCAGCACAAACTTCCTCAGATGATCCCTGAAGATGTGGTTCATACAAGACTGAAAGTAGCTGGTGCATTGGTCAACCCAAATGGCATGACCAAAAACTCAAAGTGCCCATAATGACACCTGAAAGCAGTCTTGGGAATGTCTTGTTCCCTCATGCGTATCTGATGGTACCCGGATCTCAAATCAATCTTTGAGAAGAACCGTGCTCCTCTCAACTCATCCATCAACTCGTCGATCCTGGGAATGGGGTACCTGTTCTTCAGGGTCTTCTTGTTCAGAGCCCTGTAGTCAATGCACATGCGTAATGTGCCGTCCTTCTTCTTCACCAGCACTACTGAAGAAGCAAAAGGACTAGTGCTGGGTCGAATGTGACCAAGGGCCAACAACTCCTGAATGGCCCGTTCTATCTCATCCCGATAGGCCTTGGGATGCCTATACGGTGTGGTAATCACAGCCTGTATCCCCTGCTCAAGCTCGATCGTGTGCTCAAACCCCCGATCCGGTGGCTGTCCTGGCGGAATGTCCCCAAAAACTACCGCATATCTGTCGAGAATAGCCTGTAGATCAGGGTGCACCGTCCGCCCTGTATCTACTGCCTCTGAAGCCCGCAACTCTACCGCCCACTCTATATCTCCCTTGCGGAAAGTCGCCTCCATGCTGTGTGCCGATACTGTCTGGGGTGGATATGTGTTCTGCCCTCGTATCTTCTCATGCTTCCCCGTCTTGGGATCATCCCACTCCATCTCTAAGGCCTTCCAATCCGTTGTGACCTTCCCCAGAGTGATAAGCCACTGAACTCCCAATATCACATTGGTGTCTGGAATGTCCACTACAAAGAAGTGATCGGTCAATGTATAAGTGCCCATCGTCACTGATAACTCTGGTACATATCGAGCACATGCCATGGTCTGATCTCCTGGTACCAAAACAGAAAACCCATCAAAGCCCTCTGTCGGTATGCCTCTCCGCGCAACCATCTGGGCATCAATGAAGTTGTGGGTGGCCCCACTGTCGACTAAGACTGAAACCCGCGCCCGCGCACTGTTCCCCGCACGCGCAAGGTCAAATACTTGGGGACTCCTCTCAAGGCTGCTAGAGCTCCCCCAGTGGGTGCAAATGATGCCCCACCTGTCTCGGGTGGTGGAGGTGGCAAGGTACTCTGTGCTGCGTAACATTCACCTGTCTCCTCATCATCCTCCTCCTCCTCTTCTCCGCCACTCTCGGAGAAGACCTCTATGAAATGTGCCTTTCCTGACGTACATTTGTGTCCCGGCGCCCATGGCTCCTGGCAAGTGAAGCACAGTCGCTTCCTCCTCAGCTCTCTCCTGGCCTCATCCTCAATCTGCCCTCGTCCCGGATTCGCCTTGGGAGGCGGAATCCTGGTGTCCTTACCCTTAGGCTGGAAAGCATGTCTCTGGGGATAAGGTGGCCAAGTCCTGGGCAAGACATCCTATAAGTCACGAGCCCTACTGATAGCATCCTGTAGTGTAGCCGGTTTGTTCGACCGGACTAGGCCACGAAGTGGCTCTGACAGCCCCTCCACAAACATATGGACCATCCGAGCTGTCGATAAGTCAGGTACCATCACTGAAACCCTCAAGAAGTCTGAGATGTATGCCTCTGCACTCCCAGTCTGTCTGAGCTTGGTCAGCTCAACAAAATGCTGCTCCGGATCCCTCCTGTCAAAACGCTCCACCACTCTCCTGGTGAACTCAGCATAGGTCGTCACTGTGGAATGTCCCAGTGTTGCCATCCCATGAAACCACCAGTCCTGGGCCTCACCCTCTAAATGCAATGTAGCCATCTTAATGGCCTCCATCTCCGGCATCTGGTTAAGCTGAAAATAGATGTCCAGCTTCTCCACCCAGGATTTTGCCGTAGTCTTTGACGACCCATCAAACATAGGCAAATGGAATTTACTAGCTGCACGGTGGCCATCACGGTGGGATCCACACCCCTTGTGTTGGTGCTACTCATGCTCAGGGGGTTTGATGCCACATCGGTACTGGAGATAGCGCTCAAAGGCGAGAGTATCCATGAATGCCTGTCCTAAGGCCTGCCACTCTGCAAAAACGGCTGCATACTGAGCTGGACTCACCTCTCTTGGTGCTGTCGACCCCTCGTCCTCTACCGGGAAGGTAGGCATGGTGGGTCGCGTGGGTGCCAGATTATCCCTCTGTGCACCTCCCCGCACTCCTGTCCCTGCGTCTCCTGGCGAGAATGTGGGCATAGTGGGTCGCTGAGCCGTCACAATGGGGATAGCGTCGTGCACTGGTATGTGGCGAGACATACTCGAACCCTCTCCAAACTGAAGAACTCTAGGGAGTTCTCTCTGGCTGGTTTCTATAGCTGTGAGCCTCCGTGACGTATCCTGCACTATCAGCGATGTCTCCTGCAATTGACGGAGGACCGCCTCTTTAAACCTCACATCATCATCTGCCATTGGATTACGCTATCCTGGGCCCTTCTCAGGCTGCTCCGCCTCAGAATCTGTCTCAGGTGGCTCTTGATCAGAGTCACTTCCCCCGAAAAGACTCTTCCGATAGATGTAGGGGTTATCCCCAGGCGTCATAGACTGCTAGCACCACAGGCTGAGCCAGATCTATGCTCTGATACCACTGTAATATCCCCAAAGGGAAATAACCAGTAATACACAGAAATATGCCAGACAGAAATACATAAAACAAATGCTGGAACCAGATAGTAGATCAAGTACACATAGAATGCCAGAATGCTAAGCCATTTTATTAATTTCGGAGAGCAGTGCTACACTAAGAGGATAATCGAGTAAGTGCACCTATCCTTTTGCCCAGGGCAAGTAGGAAACCTCTCGGATAGACAATGAGCGCAAATAAGGGCCGGCGTCCTAGGCAGGCCCCGCCAGAAGAGCTGCTGGCGGCATGCAACGGAGCCTAGGCGAAGGGCGAAAAAGTGAGTCCCTCAATCCTCAGAAAACCCTCTGCCACGAAACGGCGGCTCACACGCTGGTGACGAGGGCGCGAGGAAACCGAATGGAAGGGCGGCCTGCCCAAAACCTCCCGGATGATGAAAAACTCGACTCCTCAAGGCTACAAGACACGAAACGGCCCCGACCGAGTCCTCACACACATAACCACATGTCGAGAACAACATCCCTACGTGGACCGGCGTCCTATATGCTCGGATACGCGGTTACAGAAGCCTTGATCCGGATACCGTCCTCCTCCTCCAGATCTGCGTCCTCCAAGGGCAGATCTACCGCTATCTCTTCAGATCTAGGCTGGATCTGACAATATCTCCTCAGATCTGAACCATCCAAGGCTGGATCTGATGCTATCTCTCCAGATCTGCACTCTCCAAGGCTGGATCTACCAATATCTCTTCAGATTTGAATCCTCCAAGGCTGGATCTAATGCTACTCCTCCAGATCTGCACCCTACAGAACTAGATCTGCAAATATCCCCTCAGATCTGCAATCTCTAAGTCTGGATCTATCAATGTGCCTTCAGATCTGCGTCCTTCTGCCTCCTGGAACAGCGTCCTCTCTCTAGGCTTGATCTGCGTCCTTTCTCCCCCGGGAACAGCGTCCTTCCTCCCAGATCTAAACTGCGTCCTCCTTTCCCCTGAAACAGCGTTCTGCCTACTAGATCTGCGCAGCCAAAGAAGGGCTTCTTCCTCTCCAAAAACTCCACACCGAAAGCGCTGCAAATCTCCACTTTGAGCGAAGGGTGTTGCAGTGTACTTACTGGGGCGGTACTCGAAGTCCCCGAAGCTAAGGGTGAAACCGAAAATAACCTTACCCGGGCGGGCCTCGGTCCCCGAGGCTAAGGGTGAGATCTCAGACCGGAGACACTCGGTTTTCACTAAACAGTGCGAGCCGACTAAACAACGGGCGTCTTTGAAAGAGCAGACAGAAGTCTAGCTCTCAATATCAATATCAAATCATGAATGATCAAATGAGGTGAGAACCCCACCTTTTATAATGCTAAACTCCCTCCAAAACTCTAACTGCGTCCTTCACTCACCTTGGCCTGCACAGTTAATCTTGGGTTAGCCTGATGCCTCCCCATCATACTCATGTGGACCCCCAAGGCCCCCTCTCTAAGTTACAACGTCAATCAACTAGGGAAAGAACACTTTATTTATAAAGTGAGGTGACTAAAGTGAGGTGACCCCTCTTATTTCTCACTTTATTTATTATTTCTATCTAAAGCAGCAAAATTAGACAAAAATGAAATATTCCAATTAGCAAAGCTAATTGGGAATATTACAGTGGCACATTTTTCGGGGAAGGAGGCACAATTTTCAAGAAATCCATATAGCAGCGTCAACATAGTTTTCTGGGCAGATTTTGGGCACAAAAATCGAGGAGAGAGACTGCTCTTTGGTAGCACAGATTTCAAGAAAATTCGTACAACAGCCGTACAATAGCTTTAGCACTGTTGTTGAGGCAGGAGGCACGAAAATTGAGGAGGTGTTGTTGTGTATTCCGTACAGTCTGTACAGCAATGCGGCCATACAGATGGGCACAAAAATCGAGAAAGGAAGTCAGCATTTAATGCTATAAAATTTTTGTTTTGTTAGTTTACTGTTCAACATGTTTTCCAAGGCGGTGTATAAGCATGGAAATCGAGATAAGTACATTTGTTAAGTTGTTGGAATTTTTGCTGTAAATTTTGTCTCACTGTAAAAGTTTATCAGAAATAAGAAGAGCTTTCGAACTGGTTTTCCCCAAGAGTTGTAAGGGGTTTTCCAGGGTCAAGTTGACCAAAAATCAGCGTGTCAAAATTCTGTGTGTGGCTGATTTATTTTCTGAGTTTTTATTTCTGCGTTTTAGCACTATGAAATTTCCAGAATTTGTGTTTTTAGAAAATATTTATTTTTCCAGCTTGTTGAATGTATGGCTATGGGAATAGGAATTTAACTTTATGGGAGAATTAAAGAGAAATTGAAAATCGGGGTTGGGTTATAAAATTTCTACAGCCTGATTACCAGCCGATGATGGAAGTTGTTAACAGGGGCGAGAGAAACCACCAATAATGACAATGGTTCTCAAGGTACTGCTAGTACAATCCACGGAATGTGAACAATGAGCTGGAGTTGAACATTCGCGAAATTTCCCGATTGAAGGCCAATGATGAGAACCTGTTGTTGAATGCGAAGAACTTGCCATTGAGGCATGCAAGCTCTAAGGTACCAGAAGGAAGTCTCTGGGCCAACTTCCTGGATAATGAGCTGAAGTCGACAGGAAGTGATTGGTCGAAGGAGGGCCATTATGTTTCCCACATTATCGACACGAGACAGAGGAATAAGATGATAGTGAATCAAGATTGAACAGAGGATCAGGGGCTGAAGTCTGCAGAAGGGACTTCTCTTGAACATATTGGGGACACGACTCCGGAATTTGGCAGTATTTGACATAAAGGGATCTGAGGTCATGATGACAAGGCAAAGAGTAGATGAGAGGTCAAAACGGATAACTCGAACCAATGGAGGCAAAAATGACGAATGTGGGATGTCCCCAACCCGACACGAACTGCAGACAAATGCCATGTTCAAGAGCAACATACTGCCGACACGATTGACAACTAGTTCCATTTTCCCCCACCATTTCTGGCGAGTACCCCAATTATTTTTGGAAACAAGCTTGAAGAGGATAGCATATGCTTGTCATGTAAGTTTGTCCTTCGGAAAAATCCATTCTAGTACATTTTACGAGCCCTAGGAAGGAGGAACTCAATAACGTCATGGCGACGATTTTCAATGTCATTTAGATTTAACGAGTCTGACAAAGGGAAAACTTGACGTCTTTTCATGTTTAGAGAGTTTGAAAAGAGGCAGAAAAGAAAACTCCAGAAGGTCCCTTTTGGTAGGTCATCTCTCATATCCGAAAAGGTAGAAAACAATATCTGAGAGAACCTTTTAGCCATGTTCTACTAAGGTATTCTTTTTTCGTAAATAATCTGTCCCAGCCCGAAAAAGGGGTAAACCAGTGTTGTGAACATCTCGATAACATCTCGATTTTATCTCAAAATCACAATTTTTTGGCCTAGCTAATGTTTGCCGATTTTTAAAAACATTTGTATGGTATCTTAATTTTGCCGATTTATGCCAATTTTTACCGATATTTTCCTGATTTTTACGATTTTTTGGTTTTCCGGACCATTGTCGATTTTATGCCAATGCCGATGTTCACAACATTGGGGTAAACACATACTGGGCAGGTGACGTTTCGCAGCCTTTAGCGAGTTCAAAACGACAAGAGCTCGACAATATTTTTATATTTTGAGAGTCAGAAAAGCATTGAAAGACGACTCAAGGGGGTGACTTTTTCGTGTTTTTACCGAGTCCGAAAAAGTAATAAAATACAACTCGTTTCCTCATCGTTGCCAGTTTTAGGACCTATCGCTGCACAAGAAACAAACATAAAACCCATTTTCGAGAAAAAATAATAAAAATAATCGAAAATGTATCTAAAAACCTAATTAGGGTTAGAAAAGGCTATAAAATAACTCAATAGTAAAAAAAAAATTACTTTTACCTTTTCACCTTCTTGTGAGCATTTTCACCGGTTTTCACTGTGATTTTGGGGAGCTCACGCTAGCAATCCAGGAGGCCATTGACGAATCCGCTTCTTCCAGGTAAGAGCCATGAACTTCCCCTACAATTTCATCCATTTTTTATATGTTTTTATGCTTTGATGCATTTTGTGGAAGGGTTTTAAAAACTCTTGCCCGCGGCGGTCGGCACCGGTTCCCGGCACATAGTTGTGCCGACCTCCACGATTTTTATACGGGGAAAGCGCCGCTCGGCACTGTTGTTTGAAAAACAGCTGTGCCGAATGTCGTGCCCAAAATTTTTCAGAGTTTTCTCCAAAAATGCTTGTCAAAATTGGTTCAATTTTTAACATATGGCTAATGGAATCTTTGCATTTGGTTTTGCAAGAAGAATCAATAGTTGAAATGGCAATAGAGTGGAAAGAGTGGGAGCATGCGGTAGAAGATGCACAGGCCCTAGAGAACGATGCATGCTTAGATGCTCTGAGGAACTGTGGGCTCCTCAAGTTTTTCATGACCCCATGTCTGAGAGCTCAATTAGAGCTGCTGCAATACTTGATCAGTGTATGGGACATTGACCAAGAGAAATTCATCATCCATGACCAGGAATTGGAGATAGAAGTCTCCGATATTTACATCATAACAAGATTGTCGCGGAGAGGAGAGAGAGCACTAATGATAGGTACTCGGATCCTTGGAGAGAGCATGGGCATGTTGATAGATAGGGCTTGGCATGGAGCAAGGAAAGCACACAAGAGTGGTAAACTAGACATCCAGACAGTGCCCGACTTACCCCTAGGGTAGTGTTGCATACCATTACTCGGGCTGTCGGATCTCAGGCTCCCCATGAAGCCACAAAGACTCAGCTCCAATTAGCCATAGATTGCATGTCTCCGACAATCTTCAATTAGGTAGAAGCAGTGACAATCAACATGAAACGTCAGATGACCAAGTGTAAAAATGGTAAGTTGAAGCAGTTTGGGTATGGGTCCATCTTGATACCGTTCATCCTAGAACGGTTATCGATATTCCAGCGTTAGGAGGTAATTGTACCTATGCCACCAGCACGAGAGCCACGGATGGTCTGTTGGGCTGAGGTGATGCCTCGATCAGGGGTGGGCAGCATATGCTGTGGAGACCAGATTTCTTTGATTGGTTGAGCCAACAACTTATTGTGGTGGAGGATTGGCCATATACTGGTACCGATTTCAGGGGTGATCCAGATCTACTTCTGGAAGGGAACAACTGGGACAAGGATAGAGGTAAAAACTCATTTTTTGGATTTTTATTAGTATTACAATTTTTTTGGTTTTTATACATGTGTTATGATATTTTCTCATGTGTTGCAGTTGTTGGACCAGAGAGACCTGCGGGGATGTCTCCGATAGCTCTGAGGGTCCTAAGAGAGTTCGAAGTGGCCCCTCATGGCGAGGGAGGTGATGACGAGGAAGAAATTGCACGTAATCTGGAGGGACTCACGAGCAGGATCCCAGAGTATGTGAGATTTGAGGATATTCCTCGTGCTTACCAACGGCACACTGTGGGAGTTTCTAACCGCATTCATCGACTGCTAAGACGTGTCGTACGGGCAATGACGTGCTACCATGAGCACAATGTTGATTAGACTCCTAGGTTTTATTTCTGCATTTTTTGAGAGACATGGCGTCTCAGGATGTTACTGGAACACATACATATTTTTTGAACTATGATGTACAAGCCGATGCAAACAATATATATATATATATATGCTTATTTTCTTGTCTAAATCTTCCTATGTGATGATGATTGGTTTTACAAATTTTGCAAATGTCTATCTAATACAATATTAGCTACTGCATCAGTTAACGTATTAATTTTTCTGGGAATATGCTAATATGTAATATAATCAAAATTCCTTTCTAACAAACGAACGCGTAAATACATCCTTAAGATCTGAGGGTTTCTGACAGAATAACGCCCATTGAGTTCGAGAACAACAAGCTGAGAGTCTAGGTTTACAATTAATTCATGAATGTCGAGGGCAATAACTTCAGTTAGAAGTTCGACAACTGCACTGTATTCAGTGACATTGTTAGTTGTATGTCCCAGACAAATACCTTGAAGGTCTACTAACTCACCGTTAGGATCATAAATTACCCAGGCCACGAAGGATAGGTTTCGGGTACTATAGGAGGCACTGTCAGCGAATCCGGCATAAGGAGTGACAGACATCTGCACAATAAGCAAAGATATAATAAGCAGGAAAAACTTCTCGCAAAGCACACCAAGCCAAAAATGTACAAAAATGAAAAACACACTTATGTACAAAAGAAATGCAAGAGAAAACTCATGCATAATATTTTTTGAGATACAACCCGTTTTGGGGTTGACCTAGGGGATTTCCTTCATAATCAATAAGCTCATAGGCCCCTTTCTGCAAAACACATTTAACGATGTAGGGCCCATGCCACATGGTTTGAATTTACCTGCCTCCAACTTATTATGGGCTTGGTCATACAAGAGGACCAAGTCTCCTTCTACGAAGGTACTAGGGGAAACTGTCTGGTCAAAATGGGCTTTGCCCCGCTTTTCTGTGCTTTTATAACTAGAGCAGCGAAGCAGCGAGTTTCATCAAGCCTCTCCATATATAAAAGACGTTCTTCCTCTAGTGAGGTATTCGGCAGTAATTCAACAACTATCTTGAGCGAAGGAATTTCACATTCAATCGGAAGGGTAGCTTCCAGACCATAATCAAGTTGAAATGGTGTGAATCTGGTTGCATCCTTCATCGAGGTTTGATAAGCCCAGAGAGATGAGAACAACATGATATGCCATTTGGACTTATGCATCCCAATAGTACGCTGAAGCATAGTGACTAAAACTTTGTTCACGACTTCGACCTGGCCATTGGCCTAGGAGTAGTATGGCGTTGAGCTGTCATGATGCAGACCCAACTGAGTAGTCAGCTCAACCATCATATAATGGCGAAAATGGGAGCCATGGTTAGTGACAATGGCTTGAGGGACTCCAAACCTGGCAATCACGTGATTGAAGAGAAATTGGGCGGTCGTCTTACCGTCAGCTATGATTGTAGGCATTGCTTCAGCCCATTTGGTAAAGTAGTCTATGGCTACAATAATATAAGCATGCCCCTTGACCGAGCGAGGGTTACATGTCATAAAATCGATACCCCACTTCGCAAAGGGACCAACGATAATGATGGGATGGAGGTGAGCAGGTGGCACGCGCATCTTGTGCTGGTAGATTTGGCACTCGTGACATTTACGGACAGCGAGGATACAATCTTTGAAAATGGTAGGCCAGAAATACCCAGCACGAAGAATTTTTTGAGCAGTAGCATACCCAGACATGTGATTGCCACATGCGCCAGAATGGCAGTCATTAAGGAATTTTTCAGCTTCCTCGAGGGTTAAACATCGACGGAGGACGAATCAACTTTGATGCGGTATAAAGTATCTCCAACTATGTGATAGGGTTGCGAATGATGACGGATACGTCGACGAGCATCTTTCATCAACTCAGATCGGAAAGTAGAAGTCTGGAGATAAATGATGATAGCATCGTACCATGGATCGAGGGTGCTAATCAGAAAAAGAGTATCGTCTGGGATGCTTTCCTCAGAACCGGAAGGAGTAGAGGTAGAGGGTAAGGAGCAGATCAACTCAACAAAAACCAACGATTTCTTTGATTTAGCGGCAGTGAAATCCAAATCGAACTCTTGGAGGATAACTATCCACTTAGATTACTTGCCCCCCAACAATTGTCAAGTTAAAATATAGGTCATGGGGTTGCAATCAGAAATCACAGTTGTGGTGTGGAGTAAAATATAATGGTGGAAACGTTGTACGGCTTGAACAACTGCTAATGCCAATTTTTCGACATGAGTGTAACGCGTTTCAATGTTGAGAAGATTGTGGCTAAGATAATAGATGACATGCTCATTACCATCGTCATCGTCCTGTACCAAAACCATGGCGATAGTGCTAAAAGAGGCAACTAGATAGAGTGAATAATCGCGATGATAATTTGGGTACGCAAAAGAGGAGCATTGACAAGAATGGTCTTCAGTGCATCGAAAGATTTTTGGGCAATATCATCCCATAGGAATGGAACGCCTTTCCTAAGAAATCGTTTAAAACCTTTGGCTACCTCGGCATAGTTCTGTATGAAATGATGCAGGAAATTAACTTTCCCTTGCAAACTCTGCAACTGGTGTAAAGAGGAAGGGGAGGGGAGATTAATGATAGCTTCGACCTTAAGAGGATCAAGAGGGATACCATCTTTGGAAACTATAAACCCAAGGAGTCTGCCAGAGTCGACGCAAAAGACACATTTGTGCGGATTAAGCCGAAGGTTGTAGCGTCTACAATGAAGAAAATATTGACGGAGGTGTTCTGGGTGGTCGTGATGCTTAGCGGAATGAGCCGGGAGGTCATCCAGGTAAGGTTGAACAGTGTGCTTAATATCGTGAAAAGCATAGGACATTACCTGTTGGAACGTGGCACCAACATTTTTCAGGCCAAAAGGGAGCTTTTTATACGCGAAAGTGCCCCATGGACAGATGAAGGCAGTTTTATGTTGATCAGCCGAGAGTATATTAATCTGGTTATAACCAGAGAACTCGTCCATAAGGAAGAAAACCTCACTCCCAGCACATTCGTCAATAATCTGGTCGATGAAGGGAGTGGGATAGTTATCCTTGGGACAAGCACGATTGATATTGCGGTAATCTACACAAACTCGAATGCTGCCTTGCCTTTTGTCCACAGGGAGCCGAAGCCGAGATGATCTCACAATAATCAATTTCTATCAGGCTTAACGGCATTATGTCACCAAACGAATCACCCTGATCAGGCCAAGGGATGATCCAGGGATCAGAAGAAGTGGAGATCATATTGACCTGAGTAGTGTTGGGTGGAGGAAGAGAAAAAGGACCCATAAGGGCAGGATCTTGGAAAAGTCTTGGCCCGACACTTTCATAAGGCGTGGGAATGTGGTCTATATATAGAACATTGCTCTCTGAAGAAGTGGAAAAAAAGGATAATTGATCAACAGTTATAATCTTTCCTTCGTGCAGGAAACGAAGAACACGAAAGAGAGTGGACGGTACGCATAGCATGGCATGAGTCCAACTGCGACTGAGGAGGAGATTATAGTTGAGTTTGGCGTCAACGACTTCAACCTCGACATTGACAGTTTTCCCTTCCAACGTGATAGGTAAGTTGGTGAGGATACCAAGAGGGCGAGATTCCCTTCCGTCGAAGGCTTCTAAAGCGTTTGGAGACTGGTTAAGGGCTGGAGAACCGATGGCTTTCCAGCATGCAACAGAAATGATGCAAGTAGATGCACCTTCGTCTACGACTGCTCGATGGATATTCTTATCATTAATCCCAACTTGGATAATCAAAGTAAGTTGTTGAGGGAGACGCGGGACAAAATTTTCCAAATCAAAAGTGATAAGGCTCAAATCGGCAGGGTCAACTCCTCCAATAGAGGATAACAAAGCCTTTCGTTGTGCCGGACAGCTCTGAAGTACATCCAACGTGGGCATAGCGGATGGCACCTAAGCCAAATCCTCAGCAATACTATAATGTTGAGCGGCACGGACGTTCGGGTTATAGGAGGACTTACGGAGCACGCCTTTGGAAGGTGGCCGTATAACGGGCTTAGAACTAGGCCTTTCCATATGAAGAGGGCCAGAAGCAGGCGGGGGAGGAGTAGGAGAATCTACAATTTCTTTCCCCTTCGCTTGACGCGGTTTTGTGTAATCTTTTGATCTGGTAGCAATAGATATGGGTGCAACACCATTCATCATGAAAACTTGGGAGCCAAAAGGCGTGGAGGACTGGGGTTGCTTCACCATTTGAGTTTGCTGTGACGGGAATGGTTCCTTAAGAACAACCAGAGTTCCCTTTGAGCAGTGGACTCACTTCGGCCCGTCGTGGACAGTCCTTGGTGTAATGCTCATCGTCACATATCATACAAGAATACTTTGGTTTATGTTTTGAGCCATCATCAACATTGGTTTTAGGAGAATCCTGTTTCGGGGTATCGGCTTTGGCCTTGCCTTTACCCTTCTTCTTGCCTTTGGAAGCTTTATCTATCGAGGTGGACTGGACGACATTCACTTCCGTGGTTTTACCAGGATTGGAAGGTGGCTGAGAAGCAGTATCGGTAGAAGGGGCAGATTTTTGATTTGCAGGAGCAGGAGAAGACTTACAGGAAGTCTGAGAAACAGAACCAATGGTATCATCGACAGATGGTGTCGCCGGTGCTTTGCAAGTTCCAGGTCGTGGAGCATCAGGGAAGAGATCATAAAGTGTGCCAGACTGGGAGTAAACCAGATCGAGGTATTGGGCACAAGCAATGGCCTGCTCTTCAGTAACACAAGCCCTCATAGCTATGTCCTTAGCTATCGGGCCGACAAAAGAGGTAGTGAACTAGTCAGTCAGAAGTTGGTCAGGGATTTCAAACTTGATCAAACGATGACGCCGTCTCCATTCATGAATGTGATCGGAGATATGTGTGGCCCTATCTTGTTTCAAGGACGTAAGGAGGTACATTCTCGTTTCATAGCGAACCAGTAACTGAAAGTGTGTGAGAAACACCATTGCAAGAGAATTGAAATCTTGGAAGATTCCAGGAGAGAGTTCAATGTACCACTTTGCAACGGCACCAGTGAGGGTCCTTTGGAAAAGACGTAAACGAATAGAATCATCAATCTAGGAGTTAGAGGAGCACCATAGGTGATATGTCATGACATGCGCCTGGGGGTCTTCTCCGCACTTGCCTTTGAACTTGGGACAATCGCCGGGAATCTTGGTGGGAATTGGGGCCAATATGGATTATGAAGAATGGGATAATTAGTTAACTTCGACACATCGGACAGTTCCAATGTAGCAAGGAATGGCAATTGCGGGTTGAAAGGCATCGTAGGCCTTTGATAAAGACTGACGTTTGGGTTCCAACCAGGCCAGGAGAAATTTTGAGCCCATATGTTCTGTCTCGGAGGATTTTGTCCATAAGGGGCATAATTTTGGAAATTCTACTCATATCCTGGCTGGGGACCAGGGTACTGGTTCTGAGCAAACCACTAAGGTCTAGTTTGAGCAATGTATGGATTCTGTTGCGGAATAAAAGCAATGCCTTGGGGTTGACCTTCTGCCATCAAAGGTTGACCTTGGGAAACCAACGATTGGCCTTGAGGAATAAAAGGTTGGCCCTAAGGTTGAACAGGCTGTGCCTGGGGTCCAGGTTGGCCTAGATGCTAAGGTTGAGCAGGCTGTCCCTGAAAACCAAGTTGGCCTGATGGTTGAGATGAGCCAGGCTGCCCCTGAAGACTAGGTTGACCTCGCTGGTTGACGGAGGGTTGACCTTTTTGTACAAGAGGCGGGCCTTGCTGAACGTAAGGCTGGTTTTGTTGCACAAAAGGTTGTCTTTGAGGTGGATAGGTTTGCCCGTGAGGAACATAAGGCACTCCTTGTTGAACGTGGGGTTGACTTGGATGACCGCAGGGTTGTCCCTGTTGGGCCGAAGGTTGTTCCTGTAGATGGTAGGGTTGTCCTTGCAGACCATAGGGTTGTCCCTATTGGTACGTGAACTGATTCTGAGGTTGATTTGTTTGAACATACAATGGACCTTGCTGGACAGGCCCATGGTAATATACGCGATTCCTGAACTTGTCGTAGAGATGTGGTGGGTTGATCGGAGCCTAAACCTGCTGAGAACCCTAAGGGAGGTAGTTTTCATGTTGAAAAGCCATCATATATTGGTCGTACGACAAACCGCCTAGAATAGGATTAGAAGAGATAGACATACTACCAATAGGTTGATTGACTCCCGATACGTGAGGTTGTGATCCACTCATAATGGGTCCAGCAAACATCGTGGAACCATTGGGATGTGTTCCTTGAACAGTAGCAACTGACGACAATGATGTAACCACACTAATGGATGGTGCCGAGGAAGCCACACAAGCAATGGGCTGGGTTGGGACAGCCGTGACAACTGTTTGAACAATGGGAATCAAAGAAGATGGACCCGACACAAATGACCCTGAAGAAGGAGCCGCAGTACTTGACCATAACGGGTTCCGGTACAAAGATGAAGCACCAGAAATCAATTGTCCCAATGTACGGTAACCAGCCGGGAGTGGCTGAGAGGAAGGCTGAGTCGTCTCATAAAGAAAATTTTCCGGAGGGAATTGATATTCCCCAGTACATATGAGAGTCTCTTCACTACTAATAGGACTCGAGGCATCCATGTCGGACGAAGACATGCTATCAGAGAAAAGCTGGCGAGCGGTGGAGGGAAAAGCACGTGACAATGGTGTCATAGGTGAGTCCGAGCATTGAGGGGGATCTTCTCTTAGAAAGAAAAAAGGATTCGGGGGCTACCAGTTGATATCAAACGGCTCCTCGGGGGGAGACCAAGTAGCAAGAGGTTGAATGCTCGGGATGACGGCACTTTCGAGGTCTTGGGTCCCAATAGACGGGGGTGTCTCAAAAGAGACTCTGGGGAGAGGCTCTTCACCACGAGGTAATGAAGAGGAGGACGAAACAGGTGGTTCTGCGATGGTGACTTTGTCTTAGAAGAAGAAGAGAAAAGAGATGATTAATTCGAGGCTTTAACAACAATCGTTAAGGAATTACTCATGATCTGGCCAAGAAATAGCTTAATGAGCAGGTGATGTAATCGTGGGCAATTAATTTTATAACATTGAAACAAGACTCTGCCTTTTCATGTTTTAAGAGTCGAGAAAAGGAAAAAAGGTGACTCTGGTCACTTTCAGTTTGAACGAGCTCGAAAGGACAAGTGCTCGATGATCTTTTCAAATTTAAAGAGTCGCGGAAAGATTAAAATGACTACTCAGGAACTCTAGGCAAAAGGGTGTACCAAGCTCCCATGGACTATAATATACACCTTGGAAAATAAATTTACCAAGGACTTAATGTACATGCAGGCAGTCTCCCCGAATGCTGTGTTTGGTGTATCACGGTTACAAAGCGACAGACTCGGCTTTCTATGGATAAAGGATTGCAACCTAAAGGGGTATCCCTTTATATACACGACGGTATGGGGAGCACAAGTCTGTTATAGCGCTGTCTAATGCAAGATTGCGAGCGACAACTGCTAGGTTTAATGACGCTGGAATACATCACTAGCCTAGACCTCTAAGTGTGAGCATTAAGTTTCAATGCTTCCTTAGGTTGACTGAGTTAATTTTATGGTTTATCTTGAAATTAGATTTCAATTTCAAGGCCCTACCGAATGTTACCTCAAATCTCTTAATGTGCAACTATATGAGAGAAATAATACCGTTTCATTTCGATGAAAAACTAAGTAAGTGAAGGATAGAGGTTCGCAACAAAGTAGCAGTCAATCAAACGCAGGAATGACACTTTCCCTTATTCCACTAACACAGCCAAAGCATAAAACAATTTTTTCTTTTCTTTTGCCTTTCACTTTCCAATGAAAAAGGGAAACTAATAATGCAAAAGAGTACTTTTCATTTCCGAATGAGACGGAAGAACGCAATTTTTTTGTTCTTTTTGTATGGGTGATAGGCAACAATGCAATACTACACTAAAGAAAACAAATACTAGTTTCCAGTAGCTTTGAATGAGATCGTCCAAACATGAAGAGATCAACTCCAAGCAAACGTAAACACACACTCAAAACTAGGCATGCATCTCCTTACGCAAAATAAAGGACTTTTAAGTCTACTGAATGAGCAATGTGATCTATGCTCGAGGCGATGGAGGGAGAATCAAACAAACACGGAATGAAAGCTTGACAACCCTACTTCATGTACAATCAACTAAAAAGACCAAGCAACCACACAAAAGGCTAAACAATGAACGACTAAACTGAATCATAAACAGATCAGACACCCAACAAACATGCAACCAAGAGAATGGTTTGGAACACCTAGAAACCCTAGGATGGACAAGCCACACTGTTCGAATGAGAGATAATACAAACTGAAATGAATGAGATAGCCAAGTTCAAAAACAAGAGCTAGATGGATCAATCCAAGAAGAAAAACCAATCTAAAGGACAAGACACACTAGAAACTCAGTGGAAAAGGCCCAAAATTCAATCCTACAGGAATCGGCGCAGCTGTTCAACAACATTCAGCGCCGACCAGGCAAAATCGCGCCTGTGTTAAAGACAACTCGCGTCGGTGGGCGCGACTGTCAGACAATCAGCAGCACCGAGCAAGGAAAGAAAGGGAAAAACAAAGGGCTTGCTGAGCAAAACCAGGCTTATCATCCTAGAAAAAGGCTAAATGGCTAGAAGTAGTCAAACAAGCCAAAAACAACAGAGAAGTGACAATTTGGCGAAAGTTGGACAAACAATCAAAAATTCAAAATGAACAATAAGAGACAACAGGCATTGACATCCCCAGTATGGTTGCCAACTTGTTGTGCAGGAAAATCCCTTCTGCGGACAAAGGCGATCCCTCTAGCCCTAGGGTGGGTCTAGCAACAAGGGAACATGTTGGTTTCTAAATTCCTAGTTCATAAACGAAATGTGGATTGGAATAGATGTCCTACCTCAATCCAACGCTCTTGATGTAGTACGTTGCAGTGACCTCTCTATCTTTGTTATTCAAGCCTTGCGCTCCGTTGGTAGCGATATTCACAGACCTGCACAAAGATCAAGCAAAAACTAAAAGCATACGAGCATACATATTCATCTACGACTATCCAACTAGCCAAGGAGAGTCAGAAACTTTGAACATTAACATAGACAAAGATGGAACTAGAAATCAGTCATATCATATTAATATATGAAAGGGAGTTTACAACCTACGCCTTGACGAGTTCAGTCAGGCATGTCTCAAAGCATTCATTCGTCAATTCGGCTCAAAGAGGCGAAAGGCTCAAACTCTCTCCCACGACTATGGACTATTCTTTGCTATCAGCTCTTGGTCTATTCTAGCTAGCTGAATCAATGGGATAAACAGGATTTATAGGAGTGGAGGAAGAGCTTTAGGATCCACTTATGGTGGAAGAAAGGTAAATCCCTTTGGGAAGTTGCATTTTTATAGGAACTAGAAGGTCAAAGGGAGAAACTCGACCACATCCAGTCGAACAAACATCCATGACTCTGCTCACGAAGCTGTTAGATCTTAGAAGCTTCATTTCCATATTAAAAAACCTTCCAAAAGTAGCTCGGCGCGGGGGTCCTTCAGAGACCGAGCGACCACAACGCGAGGGCTAGTGTAAATCTGGCCATGGGCGCGAGGACATAACTACACAACAACGCCGACCCAAAAGTACATGTTTTTAAGGGTCTACTTCAGGAATGGTCCACAGAGATTTTGTTCTTGACATGTTAAGGGATGCAATGACATTCATTATGATGGTCCTCCAGTATTTAGAATAGGGAATGCAAGGACGGTGACAAAATGTTGTGTAACACTTACCAAGAGCCCTTCATCCAAAGTCACACCCATGGCAATCAGTTGATCCCGGATAGTCTGAAGTCGGAAAAGGATTCTTCTCACAAATCAGGATTCGGTTCCGTCAGTGAGCAGGGTGAATGCTGGTCAAATTTCAACGCTTCGGTCTTGGATTTCGGGTGTCTCCTCGCCAGCTATTTCAAATATCTATGTTCCTCCTGCTTCTTCCGATTCGGTGTTTTCTATGGCTCGTGCGCTCGCCAGTGATCTGCAGTCTTCTTCCAGCAGCATGGATTGCTCTCCGCCTTCATTAATGACCAGAGATTTAATGGTTTCAGATGAAATTGTGAGGACAAGATGGCCTTCCTTTGGGATTGCGGAAACCTCATTCAGTGTTGCTGAGATTGACGGGCAGATTAATGGACAACGTGCCAATTTGGGATCTCCCCTTTCAAGGTCGAGAAGGTCATATGGTGTTGCCCAAGTGGATGAGAACACAGGTTTCAACGTTGTACGTGGTTCCGGCAGGTCTCCCTGTCCTTCTATCTGTTCATTGGGTTCAAACTTCGGTGATGACTGCCCGGCTTCTGGTGAATCCAATGGATACGCTGTCTTCACTTCCAGCGTTTCCAATTTAGGTAACTCCTTTCTTGTAGGTTTTGAGGTTGTCGTGGTTATAAATTCTAACAATGGTAATTTATCTATTAACCATCTCAGCCCTAGCAAATTAGGTATCTATTATACTAATATTTCTATTAGCAAAATAGAAATTAACTCTAAAAGTAATGAAACTAACTTAAAAAATCTAAATGTGGGTAATACTAATAATAAACATTTAATTATGAATAAAGATTATATCAACATTAAAAATGAAAAATGGTCAAAAAATAAGAAAAAGAGATTTAACGAACTAAATAGTAAATACGAAAATGACTCTATTATAGATAATAATTTTAATAATGACAAGATTAAGAATATTAAAAATGACAATATTAAGAATATTAATAATGACTCTACTATAGATAATAATATTAATAATGACAAGATTAAGAATGACTCTACTATAGATAATAATTTTAATAATGAAAAGATTAAGAATATTAAACATGACAATATTAAGAATATTAATAATGACTCTATTATAGATAATAATATTAATAATGACAAGATTAAGAATATTAATGAGAATAGAAGTAATTTTAGTAATAATAATGCCAACTCTAATAATAAGACTAATATCAATAAAATTGTCTCTAGTAATAAAGTAGTTAATCTCTCGAGCTTCTCCTTTGACTCGCCGGTTTATAGGCTTCTATAAAAAGGCTTTAATTTTGCCCTAGCTCCTAGGAAAATCTCGGTTGAAGATATCATTTGCGACATTGAATTTGGCATCAGAGACTTATCTGATTCCTCTAAGGACATTATTAGGCAGGATTGTGCGGTCATATTGAGGAAAGCCAAGCCCCCAAAGAGCAACCTCAGTAAGCCTGAGTTTGAGGCCTTAAAATCCTTAAATAATAATAAGGATATTGTTGTTCTTAAAGTTGACAAAGGAGGTGCAGCTGTAATTCTTAATAAAGAGGATTATAGGAAGAAAATGTTAGACCACTTGGAGAATAGTGGGAGCTACAAGAAACTTTCTAAAAGTCCCTTGAAAAAGGTCTCAAGAGCAGTAGCTGAGGCTATCAAATCAGGTAGCTTCGTGAGTTCTCTTAGTAAGAAGTTGGTGAAAGCAACCCCCTTACTCCAAGAATCTATGGTCTCCCCAAAATCCATAAGGATGGTGCTCCCCTTCGGCCCATTGTTAACACCATCGGTGGTCCGACTTATCTTCTTGCCAAGTATTTGGCCTTTAAGCTTAAACCTCTCGTAGGTCATACTGAATCCTTTGTTAAAGATTCTGCCTCTTTTGTTAATGAGTTAAAGGGCGTTAGAATGGGCCCTGAAGATAGGTTTGTTAGTTTTGATGTTGTCTCTCTTTTCACCAATATCCCCATTAATGAGGCCATTGAAGTCATTAATCGCATCACTTATCCAGACACAGCCTTTTTAGTTGGGATTTGCTTAACTTCTACTTTCTTTAGTTTTGAAGGTGAGTTTTATGAGCAAACTTGTGGTGTTGCTATGGGTTCTCCCCTTTCCCCGATTGTTGCTAATCTCTTTATGGAGGACTTTGAATCCAAGGCGCTTTCCTCTGCTCTGCACCAAGCAAAGCTTTGGAAAAGGTTTGTAGATGATACTTGTGTCGTCTGGCCTCATGGTAAGGAGGAGCTCATGGTAAGGAGGAGCTGGATCGTTTCTTCGTTCATCTTAATAGTCAATCTTGCTCCATAAAATTTACCATGGATTATGAGGTGGATGGTAGCCTTCCTTTCCTTGACGTTCTTATCTCTAGAAAGGAAGATGGTTCTTTCTCCCATCAGGTTTTTCGTAAGAAAACCCATACTGAACAATATCTTCACGCGGGATAGCATCATTTCCCTGCTCAAAAATTAGGCGTCCTCAACACCTTAGCCACTAGGGCATTGAGAATCTCTGATGAGTCTCACCTTGAGGGAGAAAAGACCCATCTCCTTAGTGTCTTCTGTAAAAATGGTTATAGTAAGTCACAAGGACTTAAGGCTTTTCTTAAAGCAGAAAGAGGTCCCTTAGTTAAAAATAAAAATGAGCCTAATCAGTGGTCCTGCAATGTAAGGCTTCCTTTCATTCAGGGTACCACTGATAGGATTGCTAAGATCCTTAAGAAGCATAGGGTTTCCTCTTCCTTCAAGCCCCTTAACACGATTCACAGCTCTCTTAAATCGGTTAAAAATCCGATGAACCCTAGGGATGGAAAAGGTGTCTACATTATTCCTTGTTCCTGTGGGACGCCTTACATTGGTGAAACGGGTAGGTCTATTAGCCAAAGGATCTGTGAACATGCAGCTGACATTAGGCATGGAAGGTCTTGCACCTCTGCCCTAGCTGAGCATGTGGAAAAGACTAACCATCATATCTGCATCGAAGAGGCTAAGGTCTTAGCCAAGATTGATCATTTTCATCATCGTAAGTTAAGAGAGGCCCTTGAAATTGAAAAAAGACCCATAAATCTCAATAGAGATGACGGTTGGAATATAAGCAGGTGTTGGATTCCTGCCTTATATTCTTAATTGTCTTATATATATATATATATATATATATATATATATATTTTTTTTTTTTTTAAGATAGATAAATAAAGAATTATAATAAAATAAATAAATAATTATAATAAAATAATATTTATAACATTAATAATTAATTAACTATATTAATAAAATAAAAAGATTTTTATATATAAATTAAACTATTAAATAGAACTAGCTGTTATTAATTTTGACTATTCAATAGTCAAACTAGCCGTTGGGATTTTATTAAATAATTAAATTAATAGAACTAACCGTTGCTAAATTTCAAAGTCAAATTAGCTGTTATTCTAGCGGTTTGCTTTGCCATTTCTACATCTATTTAAACTCAATGAACGGATTTGATCTCTCACCTAGTCCTGATGATGAACCACACTGGTTGGTTCGAAATGCGTCGACTTTGTTCATTGTAATGTGATTATTACCGAATGATTTCTTCATAATTTAAGGAAGGGATGTATCTACTCACCCTTCTGCATCTGGAACAATCACATATGATTCTCTAGAAGAATTTTTCCCTTGAACAAAGCTTCCCTGATACATCGTCTCCAAAGCAGTCCACATCTCATTTGTCATTTTCTTCCTGACAATATGTGGCACGACATGATCTTCAACTCCATCCATAATCAAACGCTTAGCCTGTGCTTGATTTTCATTGAATTTCTTCAGAGGATCTGGATCGGCTGGCTCAACTAGGACATTCTCTGCATGGTTCTTGATGTCATACTCATCCAGGACTGTCAGTATACTGGCTCTCCAGATGATGAAGTTGGACACACTATCCAACCTGTCCTGATCTCTCGGTCCATGAGAGTCCATCTAGCTCAAATCTGATGGAACAAATACTCTTCTCTCTCTTTCTGCTGCAAAACTCAACAGAAATGTTGGATCTGGATTTCTTGGTGATCAAAAACCCTCTTTAGTAGCTGCTCCCTCTGTCAACTAATTTCCCTCCTGGAAATCTTCAAGCAAAAACAATCGAACAGTTCTCTACGATCACCCTCCTGATCAAATCTCAGATCTGTTTGGCGCAGATTTGCTGAATTATTGTCTTCCTCCCGCTCTTTGTCAACTTAGCTAGGCACAATTCTGCACCGACATAATCTCCACCACACCAGCAATGGCTGAAGATTTGAAGCACTACTTCCGTATCTCGGCAATACACAGCAACAGAAAATTTACTTGGATTGCGTCCCTCTAGATGGCCTCTGCGTGAGCAGACTGGCCCATCGCAACCTCTGCGCAGCTTAGGCTGCTGCTGTGTCCCTCTAGAAGGCACTGCGTTGTCTCTGCATCACCCAAATGGGACTGCGTTAGCCCCTACGTAGCCTTTGCTGGGATTGAGTCCTCCTGCTACTGAGCTGCCCTCTCCAGATCTGCTGCTTCAGCTGCTACCCTGCAGAAAATATGTCTTCAGCTGATTTGTTGGAGATTCAGCTTGATCTGCAATCGCTTTGATACCATGTGAAAATTAGTGAATACAATAATACATAAATCCTACTACAGTATCTTGATTTACTTATCCTACTTGTGATATAATTATACAATCTATTTTTAGAGAATATTTAGAAAATACCGAAGTAAACACAACTAGCAGCCTACACACACATAGATCATTTACTGAATAATACACTCATTCGACAAAGTGACATATTTTTCGGACAATTGTCCATGGAAAAACCCAATGCGGGAAAATCGGTGCAGCAGATATGAGGGTTTATTATTATTAAGTAGAATTTGAGTACAACAAATCTGGGCACCTTATTGGTTGTCCTGACAGAGAAAAAATAGATCTGCAACAACAGCTGTTGTTCTAGAGACTAAAGACTGGACTGATTCACACCCTCAAATAAGATTTACAGAGCTCCCCTGTTTTGACTCTAGAACCCCCAACGCTACGCTGAAGCTGCCTGTGTCAGCCCTGCTAGCCTTTGCGTGCCCTTGCACTGCTCAGAAGGGGACTGCGTAACCCCAGACTGGGTGACGCAGTCCTTACGCTACCCTGGATGGCCTCTGTGTAACCCTAATGGTCTCTTGAAGCCCTAGCGTTGCCCTTTCGGGGCCTGCATAGCACCTGCATAGCGGCTGAAACCCTTTGTGCTGCGCAGTTGCTGCGTATTCACAACTTCCTCTGCGCTACTCCTGATTGTTGCTCCTCTGCCTCTTGCTGACTCTTGGATCCGGGATCAGATCATCCCCTTAGCCAATACTACCCCTCGCTGCAACTGAAACTCTTCTGGAAATTCTTAGCAAACCCACCCTAGAATTCCAACTTAATCTCAGTGCTCTGCCTCTGTGTGTGTGTGTCTCCAACTGACCCCCAAGCCTTTCTCTTATACTTTTTCGTTAACACATCAACGACCTTGATTTAATCTCTTATCGACAACTGAGATTAAAAGACTGCTTGATCCGCATCACTTAGAACATTCATCACATGTGTTTAATTAATTCACTTTAATTTTTCTAATTCCCTAAGTTAGATGTAGGATCCTCATTAAAAGAATTATTATTTTAATATCTCACAATTAGATGAAATTTCTCCAAACGCTTTCTGGGTTTTGGAGGTCTTGAGTGTCTTAGCCCCTCCACAAGGTTTCAGGGCTAGAGCACACCCTATACTCAAAATCTGAACAAGAAACACCATTTTTCTTTGGAGTATATGGAGTGGTTGTCTCCCTATTAATGCCCGCCTCTCTATAAAAGTCATTGAATTCATTAGATTCATATTCGGTTCCATTGTTAGTCCTCAATGTCTTTATCTTCTTTCTTGTTTGATTCTCCACCAATGTTTTGAATGAAAAAAACCATTTGAACACTTTATCCTTCCTCTTCAAGAGATAAATCCATGTTTTGCATGAGAAATCATCCACAAAAATTGCATAGTATGAGTATCCTCCTAATGAAGTTATGGGAAAGACGCCAGACAAGTAAGGATGGATCAATTGAAGAATATAAATTGTCATGCTTTCACTAGAATGGAATTGTCCCTTTGTATGTTTCCCAACTACACAACTTCAACTTTGACAAACTCCTTCATGGTTTATATGAAGCTCAGGCATTCTTGTGACCATCTTCCTTACCCCAGGTAAGGCTTTGTAATGTAACTGGGAAAATCCCCGGTGCCATAGCTCAAATTGAATAGAGGTATCATTTGTCAATGCTCCCAAAACTTGATAAAGACCATTAACCCTAAACCCAAGAATAAAAGCATCTTTGAAGTTTCTATGCCATACACATACCTTTCCATCAATGAAAGCTACTTTGAAGCCTTTGTCTTCCATCATAGAAATAGACACCAAGTTCTTCTTCAAATTGGGCACATACAAGACTTCTCGAAGATGTATGGTTTGACCATAGTTCAAGTGAAGAGTGACAGTTCCTATCCCTTTTATGGGGTAGGTGGCATTATCTCCAAGAATAATTTTTAGATTAGTTTTCCTCTCAACTAAATTTGAGAGGGTCTCCTTATATCTAGTGAAATGCCTTGAGGCCCCACTATCAATTAGCCAATTATCCAAGCTATCTGGAGGAGAGGCAGTAGATAGAGAAAAAATTAGATAGAACTCATCTTGTTTTTCTACAACATTATTTTCATCATACCTGAAATTTCTTGTCCTCTTGGGAGGATGATTATTTCCTTCCCGGGCAGGGAGAGCATTCCTTTTTCCTTTATTGTTATACATGTTGTTTCTTTGATTGTTATTGCTTTTGTAATTGTTATTGTTGTTGTCATCCCTTGCAGGATTTTTCTTATGAGGACACTCTCTAGCATACTGGCCAAACTTGTTGCAATTGTAGCATCTTCCTTTGCCTTTTCCTTTGAATCCTTTCTTAGATCCTTGACCCTGTCTTCTTGAATTAGATGGACTAGCATCATTGCTCCTTTTAGCATGTGTAGAGAAAGCAGTAGGTTCATTTCCATTGTAGGACTTATCCCTCTCCATCATCCATGTTTCTTCTCGAGTGCATCTAGCCAATAGCTCATCAAAACCATGTATCCTGTCATTATTGAGAATGGTGGTGACAAATGTATCCCATGGTCTTGAAAGACTTCCAAGTGCAATGAGAGTGAGTTCCCTGTCAACAGTAACTCTCCAATAGATAGCAGGTCATTCTTGACTTGAGTTATTCTCATAAAATAGGATTGGATAGACTCCCCTTTATCCATCTTGATATCCTTCAACTTGTTCTTGAGAAAGAGGATCTGATTTGCACTGTCCACTTTGAACATCTCAACCAACTTATCATACATTTCCTTATAAGTTCCCGAATAAAAAATATAAGCAACCAAATGCTTTTGAATGGAGTCAATTAAAATTTTCTTAGCTTTGACCTCACCTTTTCTATACTTTGTTCTAGCACCAAAAAGTGCATTTGAAGGGGGCTCCACCACTTTCCCTTGCACATAGTCAAATACTTGATGCTCCTCCAAGGTCAAATCAAGAGTCATCTTCCAGGCATGATAATCTGACTTGTCATTGAGCTTATCCTTAGTCTTGAAATATGAAGTAGCAACCATGGAGACTAGTCCCTGTCAACAAATATCTTGGTGATTGCTATTTCTCTTGCTTGGCCTTGTCCTCACCTTAGCTTTGATACCATGTTAATTTTGGATAACAATAGTATGTTCTATGCTTGCAACAATTACTTCAATGTCCTTTTATTATCCCAATGACAATTCCACTTTAATTTCCACTAGAAATCACATAAACCATTAATTCACATTGACAATAACTGTAGGTAAAAGTAACATCATAAAACATGAACAATAAATGCAGAATACAAGTCAAGACAAGAGAACACCAAAATTTGGCTAAAGCCAAGTTAAAACGCCCAGAGGGGGAAAACCCTTAATCAATCCTTCTTATTATCAAATATCAAATGTTCAGCAGAGAGAGAATGTCCAATAGAGTACAAGGATGAAAGTCAAAGTCAATGTGACTTGACTTTTGCAAAATATCTAAACCAATGTCCAACTGATGAGGTCAAATCTGATCAGCTTGATGAAGGTCTACAATTCTGTAAAGTCAACATCAGTCAACTTGCCCTAACCAGACAGAAGTCAACAGTCAACACAACAGTCAAACAACTCTTCTTGAGCTCGGTCAAAGTCAGAGATACTTGGCCTTCCTTGGTGATCAAACAGCAGCAAAAACAGTCAAGAAAATGGTGGTCAAACCTAGTCAAATGATGAGGTCACCCTTTGGTCAAAACAGTCCTCCAAGCCTGTGGTCAAACCCAGTCAAACGGCTCCTCCTGCCCTGGTTTTTGTGCCAAATAATGTGGCCTGCTAGGACAGATCCTTCCCTGGTCAAAATGCAGTCAAACAGTCCCTCAAAAGTCCAAAATTCAATGCTGGTCAAAGTCTCCTCAAAACCGAAAGTCAACGCAGGTCAAAACAGCTCCAAGAATTTGCACGTGTGGAAAGCAGCTGCCTGAGATGTACGAACCAATCAGATGAGAAGAGAGAATGATGTGTGAAGGAATTGTGCCAAATGAGGTTGAGGGTCTTGACTCTCCTTTATTTATGTGTTGGAGGGGGTTTAATTTGTCTAATTTGACCCCAAACCGACCATGACCAAATGTGCTCTTGTGGGCTTGACATCAAAAACATATCTCTCCTTGACCGAATTTAGTGCATCTAGGGTCAATTTTGGTCCTCTCGGAAAGAGGAATTTTGTTCAATAATCATCTTAGGCCAATGAGCTGCCCAAAGTGGAATTTGGCCCTAGTTGCACACTTTAACAATTTGTCCCTGAGCTGCCAAATTAAAAAGTTGATCAGTGCAAAGGAGTGACATATTAGAGTGAAAAGGAGTGCCTTGTAGCATCATATCAAAGACCACAGCGTCTATTATCTCGATAGTGAGCCTATCTTTCTTTATAACTTGCATTGTATTATGAGAAAAGAGCAAGGCACAAACCTTATTCCTTGCTAGAGTTTTCCAAATTGGATTTCTCCAAGATACATGGTGCCTTCAATTTGTTCATTCTCTGCTCTTTTTACTACTGTAGCTTTTCGCTTCTTTTCTCAGTTAATTTCCATATTGAAAGCAGTGTGCTTCTAATTCTATAACTTGATCATATGTAACCACTGTGCAGTGGAGTATCACTGTATTTGCAGTAGCACCTTAAGGTCTTTGATTTTAGTTGTTGAAGGGGCAAGAGTGTGGAACTTAAGAACCATCCAAGTTTATCAACCTTTCATTTATTTTTTTACAGACAGTTTCTTTTGGGTATGTTCTTTTTAAAGGAGGGTACTGTAAGTCTCTGGCAATATATCGGATACTTGATGACTATTTATATCGTGTTTGTGACCAGATTTGTGCTGTCTCAAATGGATTGTAAGTTGGCTGTACAAGTAAACTATGTAGTCTTCTGTGAGAGACCTAGTCACTAAAGGCCTATGTTCTGAGCTGCTCATCTTTGTTTGCAGCTAGATTGAAGAGATACAATCATATGATAATTTTGTAGTTATTATCTTGCTTTTCTTTTTAATATTGCTTTCTAACCATTATGCTATGTATTGTAGGTAGAGGTAGATGCAGATGTAGCCTATGATGCTCGAGAGGGAAGGAGCACAACACAGGTATAACACAGGCTTAAAATTCCAATTTTGAGAACAGAAGAATCAACAAAGGGGAAATAAATGTTAAATGAAGGGAAAGGACATAACATGGTAGTATCAACGAATGTGAAAAAAATGAGAAAAGAGAAGTTAGAAAAGATGCTGACTGCAAAAGGAAAATGAGATCTGAAACTATACAAAGAATGAAAGGAGCCATTCAATAGTGTATTGGTTCTCAGCTAAGGATGAGTTTTTCTGATTTGATTCTATGTACACTCTAATATTGGATCATTTTAGCTTAAATATCTGCTTGTAAATGCATTGTTATGTCTACATGTATGTGTCGAGCTCAAACATGATCAAGTTACCACTAAATAAACTTTGTAGGTCAGCAATGGTGATAAAGAGAAATCAATTAATGGGAAGACAGCTTGTACAAGATTCACAAGACTTGGTACTGATGGAGTTTTCAGTGTTGTGAAATGTGTGCCACTTACCGGTCGTACACATCAGGTGAAAACAATGCTCTTTTACAGGTTTTCTAGATATCTTTGATTTCAAAATTATATTCAATGTCCTTATTCATTTCGGCTAGGAATTATCATATATTTTGTAATTATGAAAGATAATTGGTGAATGAATCTCTTAGATCCGTGTCCATCTCCAACATTTGGGCCATCCCATAGCCAATGATGCACTTTACTCTCATGCAAATCCTCCTAGTCGTACAAGAAAGGAAACAAGTGCTGATCGTGCTGCTAAAGTTAGCCAAATTCCCACAACTGACATGGATGAATCAAAGCTAGCACTTAGATATGTATCTGAGCAGTACAACAGTTCTGAGGAATCAAGTCTTCTCTCTAATGAGGACCTTGATCTAGAAAGCTCTCAAAGAGGATCCCAGCTAAGGAACAATGTGAATTCCATCTTAGAAGGGACCAACAAGAAACATAAATTGGAAGGAAATTTAATTGTGGGAATGAGACCATACCAATGTTCAGCAAGGGATTCTTGCAACAATTTTCAAGAAGGGATTATAAATACCAATCAAAGGCTCAATACAGATAACTCTGAGAAATTGGAGCCCGGTTTTAGCATGGATCCGATGTGCACCAATTGTCCAAATGTGGCTCCTTCTGGGTAAGAATCTTGTAACTTTATCACCTACGTTTTTCTAGCAGATCTATTAAATTCATGGCATAGCATGATTAATATCAAATGTTTGCTGATATTGAAATGGAGCTTCTGAAAGCATCGTAGTATGTAGGGAATTTTAGTGAGTTAGTTGAAGCCATTACTTCATCTTGTTATGGTTTTGGAATTTTAATAAAGGTATTTTCTTTATATGTGTGGAGACTATTGTTTTTTTTTACTAAATTGTTCTTAATATCTTGTATTAACAACATTCTTATATAAAGAATTGTGTGTTTAAATCAAGGTTACCATACTTGGAATCAACAATAAATAGGTGAGGTAAAAGAGTGAAGAGTTTTAATCGGATCGAGAAAACGTTTGTGAATACAATAAATAAATATATATACATATATTGAATTAAAAAAAAACATTTTTCATTGATATTCAATAAAGCCACATCCAAACAATGCATAATATCAATAGATGTCCAAAATATCATGAATGAATAAGTATCTCATATATGATATGAGTCCAAACATGATCCAAACTACCGAGTCTTGACTCCTAACCAGTGACTACATGAAACTAGAAGCATTTGCTTCTAAAAGTTTACAAAATACTTCAGTAAAAAAACAGTAACTAATGTTAAAATCTGAAAGTTCTATGCAAAAATTTAAAAATTCTTTGCAGAAACTTGGAAGTTCTATGCAGAAAACTAAATGTACTTGTAGAAAATTGAATGTACTTTGCAAAAAATTGAATGTTCTATGTTGTAACTTGTTACAATCAAGGTTGCGGGGAAGCTTCAAACCCCCTTCGTTCCCGTTTGCGAAACGCGCTCCGTGCGGGAGCGTTTTGGAAACGCTCGGAAACGCGCTCCCGAAAACGCTTCCTGAGGGGAGCGTTTTCGGGAGTGCGTTTCCGAACCTGTTAAAACGCTCCCTGCCTTTTCGGGAGCATTTCAGGAAGCGCTCGGGAGTGAACGCTCCCCGGAAAAAAAAAATGCTTCCCACCGCGCGCAAATTTTTTTATGTGAAAAATCAAATTGTTTAAAGTGGGGGTGGTTTCATTTTAGTTTTTATTGTTTGTTAACTGTTGAGAGAGCGAGAGCAAGAGTTGAAGGAGAGCGAGAGCAAGAGTTGAAGGAGAGCAAGGAGCAAGGCAACAGGAGGATTGCAAGAAAGAGGTAGGCTTTCTAATCCAATTTAGTATTTTCTAGGATGAATTTGTAGATTGTTAAATTGTTTAAAAATGAAAACTTGAATTTTTCTTGAGTGTTGCATTTTATTGGATTTAAAACTTAAAAAATGAATTGTTTTTTTTCCTATGTTGCATTTCCTATTCCCATTTGGCATTTTTCCATTTGTTTTGCAGGCTAGAAACTTGAAACTTGTTTCCATCATGGCTATATGGCTAGGGATTTTCCTCATGTTGGTTCCTTTCTTTGTGATAATGGTGTTGGAGAGTGCTAGAAGAAAGAGGCAAATCAGAGAAGAGGAGGATGAAGAGGAGGGTTATGGTGGATCTGAAGAAAATCCTGAAGAGGAGGAGGATTATGCTGATGTAATATTCCTAATTAGCACCGCTAATTGGAATATTTCATTTTTGTATAGTTTTGCCGCCTTTAGTTAAATTAATAAATAAAGTGAGAAATAGGGGGTCAACTCACTTAATAAAATAAAGTGCTTCCTAGTTGATGAACGTTGTAACTTAAAGGGGAAGGCCTTGGGGGTCCACATACACATGAGGGGAGGCCTCATGTAGGCTCCTAAGGTAACTGCGCAGGTCAAGGAGGAGGTCAAGGACGCAGTTAGGGTTTTTGAGGGAGCTAGCACTATAAAAGGTGGGGTTTTCACTCCATTTGGCATTATTGATATGTTGATGATATTGAGAGCTAGACTTCTGTCTACTTCAGCACGCCGGTTGGTTAGTCGGTCTGCAGCACTGTTTAGTGCGAACTGAGTGTCTCCGGTCGGAGATCTCGCCCTTGGCTCCGGGGGACTTCGAGTGCCTGCTCGAGCAAGGTATTTCCTTCAGTTTCTGTAGGTGATTTGCAGTGGATTTTGGTTGGACGTTTGTAGAGGAGTTGGCCCCTTGGAGTGACTGCGCAGTCCAGGAGAGAGGACGCAGTTTCAGCAGGGAGGACGCAGTCATTGTTGTGCAGCGTTGTTGTGAGGTGATTTGGTGGTGGTTTCAGCGTCTTTCAGCATTGGGAGGTTGTTGTTTCAGCCGGAGGTCTTGCAGGAGAGTTTTGGGCCCCTTTTCCAGCGTATTTCTTGGGCTTCTGCGTTGTTCCTGGGAGAGACAGCGTTTTCACTGAGGAGGGTTTATTTGGTGGATTTTCGGAGGTGGAGCACTTGCTTCACGGTTTCTGGGTTTTGTCCGGAGGGTTGAGTACAACTAGCCTTCCGATTTTCAGCTCATTCCAGTGTGGGGATCAGCCCCTAGTTCCAGTACATTGCAGCAGCAGTTTTCTACGGCAGTTTTCTCCAGCAGCTAGGACGCAGTCTCTGTTGTAGCCATTTCTTATTCTGAGAGGGTCTCCATTTGCCTAGAGCAAGGATAGGTGCACTCATTCTGATTATCTCTTGTACCCATATACATGTATTCTCAGATTAATAAAATGGCTTAGCGTTCTGGTATTTTATGTGTATTTGTTCCATATTCTAGTTCCGGCATTTTGTTCTATATAGCTGCTTGTTGTTTTGTTGTGTATTACTGTTTATTTCCCGTTGGGGATATTACAGTGGTATCAAAGCATAATTCTGGCTCAGCCTGTGGTGCTAGCAGTCTATGACGCCCGGGGATAATCCCTACTTTGATCAGAGGAGACACAGAGACGTTGAGAGTAGGTGGGAGTTTCCCTTCGGAGAGAGGGATTCTGATCAGGAGCCACCTGAGACAGATTCAGAGCAGGAGCATCCTGCAAGGGACACAAAGCAACGGAACCCGATGGCAGACGAGGAGGGTTCGAGGAGATGGGATACGCTCCTCCATCACATGCAGGAGATGACACAGAGACTCACGGCCATAGAGATCAGACAGAGGGAACCTCCCAGGGTTTTCCAGATCGGTGAAGGATCGGGTATGTCTCACCACATGCTAGTGTATGATGCTATCCCCATTGTGGCATCTCATGCACCCATGCGATCCACTATGCCCACATTCTTGCCAGAGGACGCAGGGGCAGGAGTACAGAGGGGTGCACAGAGGGATATTCCAGCACCCACGCGGTCCACCATGCCTACCTTCCTAGCAGAGGACGCAGGGACAGCAGTACAGCGAGAGATAGATCCGGGTCTGATGGGTGACCTTTTTACAGAGTATCAGGCATACGGACCGGCATTCCGAGATTCTATCACCTTCAGAGACTTTATTCAAGTCCAGCATGACATTAGACCCCGTGATCATCACCGAGGACACAGGCACCACCGTGATGACCACCGCGCAGCTAGTAGATTTCATTTGCCCACGTTTGATGGCTCATCAAATAGTTCGGAAAAGTCTTGGGTGGAGAAGCTGGACATCTATTTCCAGCTTAACCCGATGTCGCAGTCAAAGGCCATTAAGGTGGCAACATTACATCTGGACGGTGAGGCCCAGGACTGGTGGTTCCATGGGATGACGATACTCGGACATTCTGCAGTGACGACATATGCCGAGTTTACCCAGAGGGTGATAGAGCGCTTTGACAGGAGGGACCCAGAGCAGCACTTTGTTGAGCTGACAAAGCTCAAACAGTCTGGGAGCGCAGAGACATACATTTCAGACTTCTTGAGGATTTCGGTGATGGTATCTGATTTGTCTGCGGCTCAGATGGTTTACATGTTTGTGGAGGGATTGTCAGAGCCACTTCGTGGCCTAGTCCGGTCGACCAGACCAGCTACCCTTCAGGATGCCATCAGCAGGACTCGGGACTTACAGGATGTCTTACCCAGGACTCGGACACCTTATCCCCAGAGACAGGCCTTCCAGCCTAAGGGGAAGGACACGAGGGTTCCGCCTCCCAAGGCGAATCCTGGACGAGGGCAGTTTGATGACGAGGCTAGGAGAGAGCTGAGGAGGAAGCGATTGTGCTTCACTTGCCAGGAGCCATGGGCATTGGGACATAGGTGTGCTGCAGGGAAAGCACACTTCATTGAGGTCTTCTCCGAGAGCAGTGGGGAAGAGGATGAGGGGGATGACGTGGAGGCAAGAGATTGTTATGCAGCGCAGAGTACTTTACCACCTCCACCACCCGCAGCAGGTGGGGCATCGTTTGCACCCACTGGGGGAGCTCTAGCCGCATTGCGGGGAGTTCCCAAGTACTTGACACTGCGCGTACGAGGGACAGTGCGCGGACAACGGGTTTCAGTCTTAGTTGATAGTGGGGCCACCCACAACTTTATTGATGCCCAAATGGTTGAGCGGAGAGGCATACAGACAGAGGGCTTTGATGGGTTTTCTGTCTTGGTCCCAGGAGATCAGACCATGGCATGTGCTCGATATGTTCCGGAGCTATCAGTGACGATGGGCACTTATACATTGACAGATCACTTCTTTGTGGTGGACATTCCGGACACCAACCTGATATTGGGTGTTCAGTGGCTTATTACTCTAGGGAAAGTCACGATAGATTGGAAGGCCCTAGAGATGGAGTGGGATGATCCCAAGACGGGGAGGCATGAGAAGATACGGGGACAGCACACATACCCACCTCAGACGGTGTTGGCACACAGGATGGAGGCGACCTTCCGCAAGGGAGACATAGAGTGGGCGGTAGAGTTGCGGGCTTCAGAGGCAGTGGATACAGGGCAGGCAGTGCATCCTGAGCTACAGTCTATTCTCGACAGGTATGCAGTGGTTTTCGGGGATATTCCACCAGGGCAGCCACCGGATCGGGGGTTTGAGTATACGATCGAGCTTGAGCAGGGGATACAGGCCGTGATTACCACACCGTATAGGCATCCCAAGGCTTATCGGGACGAGATAGAGCGGGCTATCCAGGAGTTGCTGGCCCTTGGTCACATTCGGCCCAGCACGAGTCCTTTCGCTTCTTCTGTAGTGCTGGTGAAGAAGAAGGACGGCACATTGCGCATGTGCATTGACTACAGGGCTCTGAATAAGAAGACCCTGAAGAACAGGTACCCCATCCCCAGGATCGATGAGCTGATGGATGAGTTGAGAGGGGCACGGTTCTTCTCAAAGATTGACTTGAGATCCGGGTACCATCAGATTCGCGTGAGGGAACAAGACATTCCCAAGACCGCTTTCAGGGGTCACTATGGGCACTTTGAGTTTCTGGTCATGCCATTCGGGCTAACCAATGCACCTGCTACTTTCCAGTCATGCATGAACCACATCTTCAGGGGTCATCTGAGGAAGTTTGTGTTGGTCTTCTTTGATGACATACTTATATACAGCAGGACTTGGGAGGAGCACCTCCAGCATATTGAGACAGTTTTGCACATCTTGGAGGAGCAGCAGTTCTATGTCAAGCTCTCCAAGTGTGAGTTCGGGTTGACAGAGATGCTGTATCTGGGGCACATTATAGGAGTGGACGGGGTGAGAGTCCACGAGGAGAAGATCAGGGCCATCAGGGATTGGCCAGAGCCGCGGAATGTGACGGAGCTTCGAGGATTTATTGGCATTTGCACATACTACAGGAAGTTCGTCAAGGGCTTCTCTCAGCTTGCTGCACCCCTCACAGATTTGACGAGAAAGGGGGCATTCAGTTGGTTGGACACAGCACAGCGAGCTTTTGACAAGCTCAAGGAGGTGATGAGCAGTTGTCCTGTGTTGGCGTTGCCAGATTTTACACAGCCCTTTGTCCTAGAGTGTGATGCATCAGGAGAGGGGATTGGTGCAGTTTTGATGCAGGGCAGTCACCCGATTGCTTTTGAGAGCCGAAAGCTCCTTCCACACGAGAGGTTGTATCCCATATACGACAAGGAGATGTTGGCCATCATGCATGCATTGGCCAAATACCGGCAGTACCTAGTGGGTAGTAGATTCAGGGTGAGGACAGATCATAACAGCCTGAGGTACTTTCTGGAGCAGAAGCAGTTGCAGGAGAGGCAGCAGAAGTGGATCAGCAAGATCCAAGCCTATGACTTTGACATCGAGTATGTCAAGGGCAAGAATAACGTGGTAGCTGATGCCCTTTCTCGTAGACCGACCACGTTATCACTTATGAGCTTGGATGCTGATTGGAGGGCTCGACTGCTGGTTGAGTACTCCAAGGACAGGTTTGCATGCGAGGTCCTGGATGGGCAAGTAGTAGATGACAGGTACAGGGTGGTCGATGAGATCATCTATTACAGGGACAGGATCTTCTTGACTGAGGGATCTCAGCTCAAGAAGAAGATACTCCAGGCTTCACACGACTCTCCATTGGCGGGCCATCAGGGGTTCACCAAGACTTACCGGGCTATTCGGGAGAGGTTCTCATGGAAGGGCCTCAAGGAGGACGTACTCCAGCATGTCAGGGAGTGCGATGTTTGCCAGCGAAACAAGGGAGAGATGAGCCATCCTGCAGGGTTATTGCAGCCTCTTCCCATTCCGGAGGGGAAATCGGAGAGCATATCGATGGACTTTATCACAGGGTTGCCCATGGTGCAGGGCAAGGACTACATCTTCGTAGTCGTTGACCGGCTGACGAAGTATGCCCATTTTTTTGCCATATTCGCACATCACACAGCAGCGCAGGTGGCTGAGCTGTTCTTCAGGGAGATTTTCAGATTACATGGTCTACCCAAGACCATCGTCAGTGACAGGGACAGCCGCTTCATGGGCGGATTCTGGCAGGAGCTCTTCCGACTAGTGGGGACCGAGTTGACACCGAGCACTAGTTATCACCCCCAGACGGACGGGCAGACAGAGATAGTTAACAAGTGGCTGGAGGGCTACTTGCGTAACTACGTTAGTGGACAGCAGAGGGCATGGCTGAAGTGGCTGCATTTGGGCGAGTACTGCTACAACACGACGCATCATATGTCTATTGGTATGTCACCTTTCTATGCTTTGTATGGATATCATTCCTTATCTTTTGTGGACATGATGTTTGGTGTTAGCAGGGCTTCGAGAGCCAAGTTATGGATCCAAGAGAGCCAAGATATCCTCCGAGCTCTCAAGGACAACATAGCCACAGCACAGAATCAGCAGAAGTTGTATGCTGATAAGGGTCGGGTGGAGAGACACTTCGAGGTAGGGGACTTGGTCTACCTACGACTACAGCCATATCGACAGTCTTCGCTTAAACAGAAGGGGGCGGAGAAGCTTAAGCCCCGCTTTTATGGGCCATACAGGGTGATACGCAGGATCGGGCAGGTTGCATATGAGTTAGAGCTGCCCCAAGGCAGCAAGATTCATAACATCTTTCATGTATCATGCCTGAAAAAGGCGCTGGGCCAGCAGGTGACAGTCACAGAGGAGCTACCACCCACGGATGATGAGGGGCATCTGGTGTTGCAGCCGGAGGCTATTATTGACACTAGGGAGAGGCAGCTGCGGAGCAGGAAGATCAGGGAGTTCTTGGTGAGATGGAAGAACTTGCCGGATGAGGATGCTACTTGGGAGGATGAGAGGATATTGCAGCATCCATCACTTCAGTTGCTTGAGGGCAAGCAACGTTCTGCCGGGGGAGACTGTAATATTCCTAATTAGCAGCGCTAATTGGAATATTTCATTTTTGTATAGTTTTGCCGCCTTTAGTTAAATTAATAAATAAAGTGAGAAATAGGGGGTCAACTCACTTAATAAAATAAAGTGCTTCCTAGTTGATGAACGTTGTAACTTAAGGGGAAGGCCTTGGGGGTCCACATGCACATGAGGGGAGGCCTCACGAAGGCTCCTAAGGTAACTGCGCAGGTCAAGGAGGAGGTCAAGGACGCAGTTAGGGTTTTGAGGGAGCTAGCACTATAAAAGGTGGGGTTTTCACTCCATTTGGCATTATTGATATGTTATTGATATTGAGAGCTAGACTTCTGTCTACTTCAGCACGCTGGTTGTTTAGTCGGTCTGCAGCACTGTTTAGTGCGAACTGAGTGTCTCCGGTTGGAGATCTCGCCCTTGGCTCCGGGGGACTTCGAGTGCCTGCTCGAGCAAGGTATTTCCTTCAGTTTCTGTAGGCGATTTGCAGTGGATTTTGGTTGGACGTTTGTAGAGGAGTTGGCCCCTTGGAGTGACTGCGCAGTCCAGGAGAGAGGACACAGTTTCAGCAGGGAGGACGCAGTCATTGTTGTGCAGCGTTGTTGTGAGGTGATTTGGTGGTGGTTTCAGCGTCTTTCAGCATTGGGAGGTTGTTGTTTCAGCCGGAGGTTTTGCAGGAGAGTTTTGGGCCCCTTTTCCAGCGTATTTCTTGGGCTTCTGCGCTATTCCTGGGAGAGACAGCGTTTTCACTGAGGAGGGTTTATTTGGTGGATTTTCGGAGGTGGAGCACTTGCTTCACGGTTTCTGGGTTTTGTCCAGAGGGTTGAGTAGCTCATTCCGGTGAGGGGATCAGCCCCTAGTTCCAGTACATTGCAGCAGCAGCTTTCTACGACAGTTTTCTCCAGCAGCTAAGACGCAGTCTCTATTGTAGCCATTTCCTATTCTGAGAGGGTTCTTCACTTGCCTAGTGCAAGGATAGGTGCACTCATTCTGATTATCTCTTGTACCCATATATGTATTCTCAGATTAATAAAATGGCTTAGCGTTCTGGTATTTTATGTGTACTTGTTCCATATTCTAGTTCCGGCATTTTGTTCTATATAGCTGCTTGTTGTTTTGCTGTGTATTACTGTTTATTTCCCGTTGGGGATATTACACCTGAAGAGGGGGAGGATTATGCTGAGGAGGAAGTGGGGAGTGGAGACCCTGAGAACCTAGAATCCCCAACTAAACAAGACCAATATCCTTTGTGGAAATATGTTCAGAAACAAGAAGGAGGGAAAGGTGGTGGAACCACTAAATTTATTTTCCCCCATTGCAATAAACAATACCATGGTTCATACACCCGTCTGAGAAGGCACCTTTGTGGGATAATGCCAGGGGATGGAACTAAAAATCTTGGAATCAAAGTTTGTACTTTTGTGCCAACACCACAGAGAGAGATATATAAGAAGGAAGAGGGGGTTGCCCTACAGAGATCATCTAAAAGATCTAGGGATTTCGTTGATTCAGGCCCAACACATCATGGACAAACAAGTTCAACTTCCACCCATGCCAGTGGTTTTGGAAGCAGTGGCACTGGATTAAGGCGTAGAACCATATCCAATTTCCTAGACGAAGGGTGTAGGAATGATGTAGATTCAAAAGTTTACCGGTTTCTATATGCATGTGGGGTGCCATTCAATGTTCTTCGCTCACCTTATTGGCATGAAATGGTTTATGCCATTAATGATGCCCCCAAAGGATACAAAAGCCCTGGGTATGACAAGGCCAGAACCGTGGGTCTTGATCATGAAAGAGCTAAAATAAACAATTCTTTGACTAGAATGACAAGTTCGTGGAATGAGCATGCGTTGTCCATTGTCTCTGATGGATGGACCAATGTAAAAGGAAAACCATTGATAAATGTTTTGGCTGTGTTGGTTAGTGGTGCAATCTTTCTGGCAGCATATGATTATTCATATAAATTCAAAACCGACATTAACATTGCAGAACCATTACTTGATATAATTGAAAGGACTGGGCCATACAATGTCATACAGGTCATCACTGATAATGCTGCTAACTGTAAGGCAGCAGGAGCAATTATTGAGGATAAATACCCCAACATTTTTTGGTCTGGGTGTTTGGTTCACACAATGAACCTTTTGATGCATGATATCATCAAAAACAAACAACCTCAATTCAAATGGTTTGGTGATTTGTACAAGAGAGGTAAAAAAATGATAAAATTTATTACAAATCATAGCAATACCCATGGGCTTTTCCGTACTCACTCCAAATTGGAGTTGTTGAAAATAGCAAAAATTAGATTTGCTAGCTATTACCTCACCTTCAGGCGCCTTTTGAAGGTAAGAGAGTCATTGGCTGCAATGGTATCAAGCCCACACTGGCAGCTATTAAAGGACAAGGCAGCAACAATAGTTGACAGGCAAGGTTTCGAACATGTGGAGGAGACCGCCCTTGACCATCTATTTTGGGCACGTGTGAGGGAAATTTTGAGTTTTACCAAGCCCATTTATAACATGATTCGCTTTGCAGATACTGATAAACCAGTGATTGGAGAGGTTTATGAGCAGATGGATAGCATGTTGGGGCAAATAAAAGATATTGTTAAGGATAATGATCCCAACTTGTATGCCATGATTCATGACTGTGTGTGTGCATGGTGGAATAAACTCAATGTTCCACTACATGCTTTGGTATATATCCTTACGCCAAAATATTACTCTCCATCTTGGTTGGGCCAACCTGCACCTGGAGGTGGGGTTAGGGTGAAACCTCACACAGATCCAGAGGTACAAAAAGGGTACATGAAGGCATTGGACAAATTGGTACCTGACAGGGAAGAGTGTGCTAGATTGCACCTTGAATTAGGCAAATACTTCAGTTGCACTGCTAACTTTGGTTCTTTCCATGCAATGGAAGACAAGGACAGATTTGATGCTCTCACATGGTGGGAAGCATATGGTGGCATGGGACTTTTGCCAAAGTTGGCTAAAAAAGTTCTCTCACAGGTTGTGAACACTTCTTCTGCAGAGAGGTGTTGGAGCACCTACAACTTTATACACAATGTGAGAAGAAACAGGTTGAATGAAAACCGAGCTGAAAGCTTGGTTTATGTGCATTATAACTTGAGGTTGTTGAGCCATTATTGTGATCGGGCAAATGAGGATCAATCATACAGAGTCTGGGACAACAACCCAGAGGATGATAATTTGGAGGACGGCACGTTACATCTGGAAGAATTGGAAGCAGAACTTTATAGGGATGATGATGAAGCATTAGCAGCACCGCCACACACAGGGCCAGTCCCACCATCTACTGGTAGCAGTGCGGGTGCCAGTGCCAGTGCCACTCCTCGATATCACACTGTTGTTCCTTTGCAGATCCAACCTCCACCTTCTAGTCGTGGTCGTGGTACTCCTGAGAGTACTAGAAGACCAACATTTCCTCGTGTTTCACAAAAATTAGACATTTCTCGTGGGTGTGGCAAGGGGCCAGCCAGATAAAATAGATTTGTTGTTTACTAGTCTTTTCTATTTGTTGTTGAAAGTTGAAGTTTGAACAGTTGAAACTTGACTCTTTCTGATTTCATATATTTAATGACAATTTAAGTTTGAAGTTTGAATTTGAAAGGTGAAACTTTGAAGTTGGCATTTATAAGTTTACTGTTTACAAGTCATTATGAATTATGAATATGATGCTTCATGAAAGTTTATGGTGATCAATGAATCAATGATGATAAATGTTATATAATATCAATGATGATAAATGTTATATATTGAATTTTGAAATCAATGAATCAATGATGATAAATGTATATTGAATTTTGAAATCAATGAATCAATGATGATAAATGTTAGATATTGAAATTTGAAATCAATGATGATAAATGTTATATATCAATGATGATAAATGTATATTGAATTTTGAAATCAATGAATCAATGATGATAAATGTTAGATATTGAAATTTGAAATCAATGATGATAAATGTTATATATCAAATTAACAATGATGATAAATGTTATATATTGAATTTTGAAAGCTTGAAACCTTCATATTGATGATTTGCGAGACTCAAGAGTCAATATGTTGTATGCTTCCAACTCGTGGGTGTGGTTGATGAAGATTATAACTTCTAGATGATTGATGTTATATGATTCAATCTATGTTTTTATGTTTTTTATGTCTAATTCATCATTCTACATGTTTTTGTTGACATATATGCATCAAAATATAAAAAATATAAAAAATATTAATATATATATATATATATATATATAAACGCTCCCGAAAACGCTCCGGACTGGAAGCTTTTAAAAATGGCGCTCTGCGCTTCGCTCCCGCTCCCGCTTCCAAGTAACCTTGGTTACAATTACTTAGAATGCAGATTTCTTCTTCACAACTTTTCAAATTAGAAATTGTAGAGAGAGCATAAACTTAAGGATCATATGAAGACAACCAAACACAAATATGAGACACTGAGAGTTAGCTCCAATGACTAGGGCAAAACCCACAAGGGGAAAACCCAAATGATTCTTCTTCTATTAAATTTCTTCAATTGTTTATTAGAGTACAAAGAGAAAGAGAGAAATGAGAATGAATAAAGTCACCAATGTTTGATCAACTCACAGCTGAAGTGCTCTTGCTCTTTGCCTGAATATCTCCTCCTTCTCTTGACTAGATCTTGTCCTTGACACTTGCTTCAACTCTTCCCTTGATCTTAGTCTTCACTTGCTCTCACACTTCTCTTGCACACATTCAACAATAACTCTTATTCTTCACAATGAACATGCTACTCTCAACTCTCACTTTCTTTTGCTTAAATTGATGAGAAATGAGAGGAGTTACAAAATGAATTCATTCCTTGAACCAATAATAGGAGAATCAAATTCCATGAGGGAGGAGTTACTTGAGGATAAGTGTAACTTATCCCAGGAATAGAGAGAGAGGTACACTTGGTCTTGAGGAGTTACAATTCGAATTAGGGAGAGAGAGAGTTACACTTAGACATGGGAGAATATTTGGTGAGAGTTACAAATCGAATTGAATGAGGGAGTTACTGTTGAAGAATGTAACTAGGTTCGGTCTTCATTATTATTATATTTGTCAAAAGGATTTATTATTATTATTAAATGACTTATTAAAGCATGGGTTTCATGCTTGGGTCATATTTAGATTAAGGTCCCAATTGTAGACTCCTAGGTTAGTTGTTACTGTTTTAAATTGATCCTATTTGGGCTTTTAAATCATGTAATATTAGGTTGTTGGTCAAAAGGCTCCTCCATTAAGTCATCTCCTTCAAAGGTCATCATCCTCGGCATCAACAAAATCTTCTCCATAAAGCAACCTTCAAATCAAGTGATACAAGTTCTCAAATGATATGCAAGTCGACCTCAATAAGTCTCCTACAAGTCGGCTTCACACAAAAATACATGTCGGCCCATTATATGGACATGTCTCTTCATTCAATACATGTCGGCCCATTATATGGACATGTCTCTTTATTCAATACATGTCGACCCATTATATGGACATGTCTCTTCATTCAATACATGTCGGCTCATTTATCATGGCAAACAACTATAAAAAGGAGTCTAGCCTTCACATTATTAGACATCTCAGATATCTCGGATAAAATTACAGAGTATGGTTCAGATCAATCTCAGAAGTACAGTTCAGACATGATTGCAGGAGGTCGAAAATTACAGGGGTCTGTTGATTTATGGTAGCATCAGATGTGCTCTAGCCTTGTAATTTTGTGTATAGGCTAAGACACATGTATTCCATAAAACCCAGAAATGGTTTTGGAAAATTCCACTTAGAGATGATTTAATTAAATTAATTAATCATTTTTTAATATTTTCCTAAGTCTAAACTTAGGGAATTTGATTAATTAAAGTGTATTAATTAAATCAAGTGTGAATCTTCTAGATAAAGTCATGGACCACCTCCAAGTTAATCTTAGCCCTTGATTATGTTTTAATCTTGGCCGTTGAAAAGTAAATGGAAGATTATAAAAAGGAGGGTGAAGGGCCTATGGAAAATACACTTGACACTAGAGCCATTGGGCATTTTTCGAGCTGTAAGAGTGAAGCATAGCTTTTTATCAAGAAAAAATCACTAGGGTTGGGTTTGCTAAGTGATTTGATTCAGTGATCAGATCCAGAGAGGGGTAGAAGCAGAGATTGGTCAGGAGGACCAAGAGTGCAGTTTCAGAGAGAGGCAGAGGTGATGTAGATAGAGACAGTGCAGTTTTCCAGAAGAAGTGATACAGATCTTGTAGGAAATCATGCAAAAACAATGTTGTGTCTCTTGGAGTCAGTCTGGAGATAGCTATAGGCTGGAATTTTTGAGCCAGGAGGGCCAAAATTCAGCCCTAGATCAGCGAGATCAGTTGCAGAACAAAGTGACGCAGTTCCTTCAGGTTGCCCACGCAGGCTTACGCAGTCCAGCGTAGGAAATCATGCAAAGACAGTAAGGGCATCACTTACATTGTCAGATCAACCAAAGATTAGTTGAGTGAGGTATATCTCACAATTTTCACCCGATTGCCTAGATTTCTCTGAAGGGTTTGCCGGATGTTGGCACACTAGTTGTATTCAAGATTCTGCTGCATAATAAAGAAACCCTCAGATCGGCTGCACCAGTTTTCCCAAGTTGGGTTTTTCCGGGGACAATTGTCCAAAAAATAACAGTGTCTATGTGTGATTACTTGTGCTATTTTTACGTGAAGTCTGCAGAATATTTTATTTTGTTATTTAACTCGAGAAATGTTAAATAATTGTGTTTGATAATGCAATAGAAGAAATTTAATAGGTAGCTGCAGTAGAGTTCTCCACTATAGAATTTTCATAGGATCATGTTACAGGTTCAATGCAAAACTTCAGTACAGTGGCTCGGTGTGCTATCTATTACAGTGGCTCGATGTGATAACTATGACTGTAGCTCGATAAGAAAGGAAAGACAATATCTCAGTAAGGTGATATTGTGACTTGATACTACAATACCACTCTTTATGGATCTCGGTGATGCTATCTTTGTCTTGAATGCTCAGTACCATGATATATTGATGACTCGATACTCGACCATCTGTGCTATACTTCTCGATGCAATGATGCTATTTCAGACATGATGCCTTGGTGCTAATTAGTAATGAAGAACTCAGAGCCTCTACTATGGTCATCATAGTAAAGTTGGATTTCTAAAGGAAGAAGGATGAAGTTTGGGTGCAAGCAAGGGAGATTTCGGTGTCATGGAGGTCTTGGTGCTTACACGATGAAGGGATGACTTGATGGAGGAAGCCTATAGTCTAAGAGTCTTGGTTGTCTCATTTTGAAACTATTGAAGGAAGAATTTTAACCGAGTTTTCCCCAAAGAGTGTGGTTTTGCCCTAGCATGTGTCAATGTATCATGTATGAGTATCTAAGATCTTAAATATATGTTTGAATCAATGAATTTGTATGACTTTGTGTAAAAAATATCTAATTTTTAATATATATATATATATATATATATATATATATATATATATATTTTAATTTCTCATGTGATATCCCGGAAGATTTATTTTAATATATAATGTATCGTATAAGTGTCTATTCCAGGGGTCACCGTATCCTGAATCCGATTCTCGAATCCTTGTATCCCTGTATCAGGTGACTTAGCTAAAGTTTTTGCAAGTAGAGATGTAGTTTTTCATGAGCAGGTTCATGATGGAAACAATGATAACAACAATGAAGAATGGGACATTCCTTTGTTGGTGAAAGAAAGGAGTGATGAAACAGGGGACAACCATGAGTAGCAGCAACAAAAAATGGAAGAAGCAGATGGTACAGATGCAGTAGCCAAATCAAGTCTGCAAAGGGATGATCATAACAAGTGTGAAGCCACTCCAACACTCAGGAGATCAGGTAGGCAAACTCAAATGGCCACAAGATATAGGGAAAATGCTTTTATAACTAGCATGTTAAATATTGTTGAACCCTCTAGTTATAAAGAGGCTAGTGAATATAGTGAATGGAGGGAAGCCATGGAAGAAGAATATGAATCAATACTTAAAAACAAAACTTGGGATTTAGTTGAATTACCTGAAGGCAAACAAACCATAGGTTGCAAATGGCTATACAAGCCTAAATTTAAAGTAGATGGGAGTATAGATAAATATAAAGCTACGCTGGTTGCAAAGGGGTACTCGCAGAAAGAAGGTATAAACTATGAGGAAACCTTTGCCCCTGTAGCTAAACTAAATGCAATCAGAATGTTAATTGCCTTAGCTACTAAACATCACTGGATGATGCACCAGCTAGATGTAAAATTGGCTTTCTTAAATGGGGAGATGAAAGAAGAAGTGTACTTAGAGCAACCTGAGTGGTTTGTTAAACAGGGGAAAGAAAATTTAGTCTGTAGATTGAAGAAAGCACTATATGGACTAAAACAGGCTCTCAGGTCATGGTATGATAAAATTGATTCATTTTTCTTGCAACAAAGTTATAAAAGATGCAAAATGATCCCAATCTGTATACTATGTTTGACAAAGAGGGGTGAATTGTTTTGATTTCTTTATATGTAGATGATCTTATCATTACAGGAAATGTTGATGAGCTCATTAAAGAAATCAAAGAGCAGATGTCACAAACGTTTGAGATGAAAGACCTTGGTGAGCTATGCTACTGTTTGGGTCTTGAAATCTAGAGAGATTTAGGACAGACTTTTCCATCACAGGGTAAGTATGTCAGGAGTCTTCTGAAAAAGTTCAAGATGGATCAGTGTAAAGCTGCAAAGTGTTGTTACAACAGAATGCCAAACTTCAGAATGATGATGGTTCTGAGGAGGCAGATGCAACATTATATAGACAGTTGGTTGGGATTTTAATCTACTTGACCACTACTAGACCAGATTTGGCTTATGCAGTTAGTGTATTCAGCCAATTTATGTCCAAGCCACTTGAAAATCATTGGGTTGCAGTGAAAGGCGTTTTAAGGTATGTTCAAGGAACCTTAGACTATGGCATTATATATACTGATTCTTGTGATGTTAAATTGACAGGTTTTTCAGACTCCGATTGGGTTGGAAATGTAGATGACAGGAGATCCATAACAGGTTATGTATTCAGCATTGGGTCCGGGGTCGTTGCATGGAGAAGAAAAAAGCAGAACACAATATCCTTGTCTTCAGCGGAAGCTGAGTATCAAGCGATGTGTGCAACAACATGTGAGGCAGTTTGGTTGAGGAAACTTCTCCAGGATGTTGGAGAAGAACTGAAAGATGCAACAGTTATCAGATGTGATAACCAGAGCTCCATTAAACTTGCAAATAATCCGATGTTTCATAAAAACACAAAGCACATTGATACACAGTTTCACTTCGTCAGGGAGAAAGTTCAGTCAAAAGAAATCCATGTCAAATATTGTAATACATGTTTTAATGTTACTGATATTTTTACTAAGCCTCTTGGTAGAATTAAATTTGAATTGTTTAGGGGAATGTTAGGAATATTTGTGAACCCTTTCTCCATTAAGGGGGAGTGTTGAAGATAACGAAGAAACTTATTTAGAGAGAGTCGGTTCACCAAAACCTTAGATTAGGAATTTGTTCCTATTTCTTAGGTATTGGTTCCAACTTCCCTATAACCATGTAAGCTATATATTGTCTGTATTGTAATGAGAATGTAGAGTGGCCTGTGGACGCAGTCCCTCCTGGTGTAGTCTCTCATTGTAGAGCTAACCAATAGTTCTTAATAAATTGATTCTGCCATTTTTATCAAGTTATTATAAATTCATATCTTGAGATCAATGAAATTAGTATGAGAATGGCTTTAAGACATTTTGCGCCACTTTGCTTGTATTGTCTTGCTTGCCTAATTGTTAAAAAAAATGACAATGTGAAACCTCATACGAATATGAGATGTAATGAAGTTTTTATCAATAACTATACCAAAGGCCTAGGGCATTCTCCTTGAAGGTGAATGGCTTGTATAAATCAATAGTAAGCATCGAGATAATTGTCATCACTTTCTTGACCTTTTTGGAATATTATTTAGATTCACTAACTCAATGAGAGGAATTTTCTTTATTAAATCAAATGAGTGATTATCTAAGAAACTAGATTCGTCCCCCAGGAGCTCCGAATCCTGAATCTGGCAAATCTGATACGATTCGACCAGATTCGTACCCGATTCACGGGATACGGCCATATCTGTACAGGGTACGACGAATCTCGACCGTACCCTGTACGAATACGGCTGTATCCCCTGAATTGGGTACGGTTGAATACGCTTTCCAAAAAAGTGCGCTTTCTGTTTTATAATCTGTACAGGGTACGACGAATCTCGATCGTACCCTGTACGAATACGGCTGTATCCCCTGAATTGGGTACGGTTGAATACGCTTTCCAAAAAAGTGCGCTTTCTGTTTTATAAAACCCTGATTTTTGTCATTCTTTCTCACCATTTTCATTTTGTGAAGTGAGCAAGGAGCATGGGTGAGCAAGGAGAAAGGGTTAGCAAGGAGAAAGAGAGTTCTTTCGAAGAGATTTGAGCATCCGGTAAGCGCACTGTCCCTCAATATTTTGCATTTAGTTTGTTGTTAGTGTTTGCATGTGCATATGTTTTATATATTTGTTTATTTTTTACAGTATTCATGGCTCAATCAAAGGGAGCAAGATAGGGGCAAAGAAAGGGGAAGAATGTCCCCATTGGAGATGCCCCTCCTGTCCCTATTTCATCAGGGTCTGCAAGTATTTCATCTATTGGAAGTGGGGCTGCAACAACAGCTTCAAATGTGCAGGGAAAACAAACTGTTGACCCCAAATACCCATTGTGGAAATATGTGACAAGAGAGGGAGGGGCAGGAAAAAAGGGAGGAAATTGTTCATGGAAATGCAATTTTTGCAATGGCCATTTCACTTGCACATATTTCCATGTGAAAGCTCATTTGTTGGGTATTCCAGGTTGTGGCATTAAATGTTGTACAACAATTGAATTGGCACAGAGGAAGGAATTGGAGAAAGGGCAATATATTGGTGAGGCAAATGTGGCATCAAAATAAAAAGTAAAAAACAAGAATGATGACCCCCTTCCATTCTTAAGGAAAAGCAACAACAAGTTCCCTTTTGAGACTTTTAGTAGGGGACAATCAGCAAAGAGAAAGGCAACTGCAGTTGGTCCAATGGACAAGATTTTTCAAAAAGAGAAGAGGGAAGAGCTTGATCTCACCATTACATTTTTTTTCTACCAGAACTTCATATCCTTTAATGTTGCACGGTCACCTCTATTTATTGAGATGTGTCGAGCTCTTAGTCATGGGGCTCCATCAGGGTATGTGCCTTCTGGGTCAAAGAAGCTCAGAACCACATTGTTGACAAAGGCAAAGAAAGAGGTGGACAAAATTCTTGAGCCTATTAAATCAGCATGGCCAACATCTGCGGTTAGCATTGTTTATGATGGATGGACAGATCCAACACGCCACCTACTCATCAACTTCATGGTGTCATCCTTGAATGGTCCAGTTTTCTTGAAATCAGTGGATGCACTTGGACAGTACATGGATGCACAATATATGGGTGAGTTATTTATTAAAATTATTGAAGATGTAGGTGTCGATTCTTGTGTGCAAATCATTACAGATAATGCACATGTTTGCAAGGCTGTTGGCATGATTGTGGAAGCAAAATATCCACAAATATTTTGGACACCTTGCATTGTCCATTCATTGAACTTGGCACTGAAATCTATTGCTTCTGATGTGCTTTGGATTGGAGTCATTATTGAGGATGCAAAACATATCCGCAACTTTGTACAAAACCATACAAATGCCATCACTATCTACAAGGAGTACAACAATCTATCATTGTTGAAGATTGCGGATACACGGTTTGCCTCTTCATTCATCATGTTGAAGAGGTTGAGGGAGGTCAAGACCGCTCTTGGGGCCATGGTTATTTCAGAGTTTTGGTCTTTTTGGAGAAAGACGGATCAAGTAGCCTCAAAGAAAGTGAAGGACACAGTGTTGGATGATCTATGGTGGGAGAAGATAGATCTAGTTATTCAGATCATGGAGCCTATCATTTCCTTGCTCCGATTTGCAGATACAGACCAACCCATCCTAGGAGAGGTTTATGAGGGATGGGATTCCATGATTGAGTCTGTGAGGACCATTGTTTTACAAAGTTAGTGCCCAGAGTATGAGACATCACTAGAGGCCTTCTTCACCGGCATATAGGATATTCTTGTCAGCAGATGGGACAAGAATTGCACACCTTTACATTGTTTGGCTCACTCCTTGAACCCAAAATACTACAACCATGAGTGGCTGAATGGTGGACCTTCCCACAGATTCCCTCCTCACATGGATGGTGAAATCTCACAGGGGAGGAAAGATGCATTGAGGAGGATTTTTCAGGAGAGGGCATCCCTTGATGAGGTGGAGGATGCCTTTGCAGAGTTTTCCACTGGCACTGGGCGATTTGCAGGCTATGATGTGATTCGAGACAGGGGGGCTAAGAAGCCCTATTCTTGGTGGGCAACTCATGGGGCAACAAGCCCTCCTCTACAACAATTAGCCATGCGGCTCCTCTCTCAGGTGACTTCATCCTCTTGTTGCGAGAGGAATTGGAGCACATATGGGAATTTGTATAGTGTGAAGAAGAGTAGGCTTGAGCAGTCCAGGGCAGAGACAATGGTGTATGTGCACACCAGCCTTCGTCTCATCTACGGGCAGAGGGAGGATTGGTTGAAGGGAAAGACAAAGATGTGGGATGTCTTTCCTGATGATATGGGTTTGGACAACAGTGTTGAGTTGGCATTGGCCAACTTGGATCTCAATGCGCCAGTGCTAGAGCCTGTCACATTTGATGATGGAGTAGAGGCATCATCCTCCACACCAGCAAATGTAGAGATGACAGAGGAGGAGGATGCATCAGAGCCCGTGGAGAGCAGTGGTGAGCATGATGATCGGGATGAGGACAGTGATGTTGACTATGATGATGAGGATTGATGACTCATTGACTCTGACTCATTGAGGCTTCAGGCTTGTAGTCTTGTAGATTGTAGTTTATTTGTATTTTCTATTTCTATTTGCCATTTGCAGTGTACTTATGTAACACATTTTGATTTTGATGACTTAAGGAGAAAACTACAGTATCTTACTATCTTGTCTTTCTAAGTAAATTTGACAATTGTATGATGTATCAATGTATCATGTATGAGTATCTAAGATCTTAAATCTATGTTTGAATCAATGAATTTTTATGAATTTGTGTAAAAAATATCTAATTTTTAATATATATATATATATATTTTTTTTATAATAAAATAATATATAACATATCGCATCCCAGAAGTATCCTGTTCCGGGGGTCACCATATCCCGAATCCGATTCTCAAATCCCCATATCCCCGTATCAGGTGACTTAGGTGATTATGGTTGGCCCTTAACAAATACATATTACATGGTAATAATCGACCAACCCAAGGAAACCCCTTGGGTGCTTGAGAGTTCTAGAATTAGGCCAATCTTGCATATTGCAGGTTCGGTTTTGTCCCTTTAAGAGGGTGTTCTAAACATTTCAATTTCTTTTGGAACATTGTCCAAAACCACACTAGGACAACTTGCAAATACTTGAAACTTGATAGGCCCCTCAGAATTACAAAACTATCTGCAAATGCTATAGGTTTAGTTTTGCATGTCAACGTCAAACAGCAATATACCATTAAACAAAGCAAGGCAAAAATTGCAAAAATAGAGGATAAATTGGTTTATATATATATCATTTTTTTTCAATATCCTGTAAGGTGACAAAGTTCTTTGGAAGAGAATCTGCCCTAGGGGGAGGACTACTACTTCCTTGACTCTCGGCTAAACTTCTCCTCCTCAACAATTTTTCAGGGTCATCTACAATATTGGCAGGTTTAGGATCAGGATGAGATCTAGTATAAACTCTTTTTGGAGCCAGAATTAAAATTTAAAACACACGCACACTATTATTTACAAAGGTATACAACCTATGAAATATTCCTAATATATATATATATATATATATATATATATATATATATATCAAATTTTCCATATTTTATGTATTTTTTAGTTGACTGTTTCACAAACCAGTTCCATTCTGGTTGGACCTCAACCAGTTCCAGTTCTGATACATTTTCTATGCAATTTATTCTGTTTTACGGTATAATATCTTGTGGTTGTTTAGTCATCAGTTTTATTGTTAGAGCTATTTCAAGAAAACACTGTTTAATGCAGGATTTCTTGGGACTATCTACTTTTCACTGTAGTATGTGCTTCATACTTACATACTTTAACTAGAGCTCTGATATGATGCAGTTATGATGATCATGAGGAAGCGCTATGGTTACATTGTTTTAGATATTCTGGACCCAGCTGGGTCTATGAGTGTCCTCCTCCTAAGTGGGCTTTTATTTGATAAATTGGACCATTTTCATGTGTCCTTGGTACATTACCTTGGATTCACCTGTTTTATGTTCATTGCTTGCAGCTTTGTGGTCATTGTATGGAAGAATATGTGCTTGTTGGTAAGTGATTCATATCTATAGCTTGTTCTGATTCTTATTTTTTTTTAGACATGATTTCTAAAAGATGCTAAGAATAGATGAATTATGGATGGCTAGTTGCTTAATGAAAGTCAACTAAGATTGCTTTAATTTTCTGGAAATTGAAAGTTTTTGCAGGTAATACAGAATGTCTCTTTATATAGGAAACATTAATTTTTTCCACGAGTAAAGAATTCTTGTGGATGCATGAGAGTGCTCTGAATTCAGGTCAACAAAAATTATATCCCTTGTGTCAATGGGCTCATAAAACAGCTCGTGTGAATGATACATGTCTTAGCAAAGCTATTGCTTATCTAGAAGATTATATGATTTGAAATGCTGCTCATTTGTTAAAATGGAGAAACGATTTTTCTTCATTTTGTAGTTTGTTCATGCCACAATTACATGCTTAGAAGTGTAGCTGTGTTTCTCAATCCCTATCTGGTGTACAAGTAACTTATGCTAGCACCAAATTACACTTGTATTCTGGATTTTGGTTTGTGATGCCATGATTTGTCTTTAGTGAGGTTTTCTGGACTTATAATGAACCACTTGTACTATCCTTATTGTCTGGATCCTAGGAATCATAATATTGATAAAGAAAAAAGAGAAATAAAGGATCTGAAATGCAACTTCCAGAGTTTCAGTTGGAAAGATACTAATATCCATGGAAGTTTATGCTGGCGATAAGTGAACCAGGGAATGATGTACTTCAGTTATTAGATAGGTTATTAAATAAGAATATAATTTATTGAGCCATGGACAACACAGCTGTTTTTTGCAAGATGAAATATTAAAACTGAATGAGTTGAAATTGTGACAATACTGTACAAGAGTCAGGCCCCTTGGTACTGACCTGAATCTCTTGCTTAATAATCCTCCCTCTAAGATTTCCTTTCATTGAAAGTTTGAAACTGTAAAGAGAAGACTTACCAGAATCATTACTTTATACAACTCTTCACAGAAACTCCACCCCAAGGTGCTGGAAGGGTGTTTCAGCGTCTTAGAAATGTTTCCTTGTATAAAACGCCTCTGGAACATAGTTGAAACATTTCAGTGGCATTTTAGGATTTTTGAAACGCTTTATCAAACTGTTTCAGCTGGCATTTCAGCCAGCATTTTGATCAATAAAACAGAGAAAAGTGCATTAAAAAAATGCCAACACTGATTTCTTTGGGCCTCTTCTTGTTTTGGCTTTATCTCCAAATTTGAAATTCATGAAAAGTATTCATATTTTTTTATGTTTTTGGTTCATATTTTTTTTCTTTTCCCTTTATATATATATATATATATCTAATTTCACTGCATGCTTACTGGCTAAGTTGCATGAATATTGATATGGTGTGCAAAATTGATTTCACAATTTTTTAGAAATTAGGGTATATATATATATATATATATATATATATATATATATATATATATATATATATATATATATATATATATATATATATATATATATATATATATATATTTCACTATATATATATAGCAGTTCTAAATTTTGGTTTTTTCACAGGAATCTAGTGGTACAATTCAAGTTTTTAATTTCTTCATTGTTTAAATTGCATTTTTGAGTACTTAGATGGTTCAATGCCTTGAAAAACACTTAGAGCACTCAGATTGTGCAGATTACACAACTCAAACCTGCAATTCCAACAAATCCCCGTTGTATTTCATGTAAAATTAACTGAAAAGTATGCTCGGAAATAGCCAAAATGTATTACAGTTAGACTATATATATGTGTGTGTGTGTCAAATGCATATTACATATAGCCTCTCATCTCTAAAGTTTAAAGTTGAAATTCATGAATGGTACCATGAAACCAAAAACGAAAAATCAGAATACCATTCATGAATTACAAGTTTGGAGATGAAGCCAAAAAAACGAGAGGCTATATGTAATATGTATTTGACCTATCCTATACATTATCATTGTTTATATATATATATTATTTGATTGCATGCTTATTGGTTAAGTTGCACATATATGAATACAACGTTTGAAATCGATAGGAAATTTTTTTTGAAAATCAGGGTATGATGCAGCTAGGATAGGTCATATATATAAGTTTAAATTCTATAGCATGTGTAATAGAATACAATTTTATGATCTGAAAATTACTTCCTAATGAATTTTCAAATAGTATTTTTCATGTCATTGTTATCCTTGCATAATTATACTAAAAAAAATCAGCTGTAAATGTAGTAGAAACAATAAAGATCATAGAAAGATAGGCATGCATAATAGACACAATATTTTTACCCTCGGAAACCCAATCCGGGAGAAAACCCAACAATCTTTTCTTAAGGAGAAATTGTCTTTTTAGGAAGGTTTACAAATTATAATTTGTCTAGAAATTTGTGCAAAATTACAACTCAAATCACTAGTCAAATCTGGTCAAATTGTTGTTGCTCAACCTTGGTCAAATATGTCAAAAAGTAAACTCTAGTAAATGTGGTCGACGGTCAACCCTCGCACATCTGGCTTGTAGTCAAAGTCTACGGTCAAAAATCCACACATGTGGCTTGTGGCCAACCCTTCACATGTACAGATAAATCAACTCGGTCAACGTTGGTTAAACTAGTCAGAACTCAAATCAGATTCACACGTGCGGCCTTAAGAGCAAAGATAGAATGATGAGGAAAAGATGAATCCCAAAAACAAATTTTTCCTTAGCTGAAATTTCTCCTCTAGTAGAAAAGATAGTAATGAACTTGCTATGTTGATGAATGTCTCTTCACATGCATGTCTATTTATATAAAGCTCTAATGTTGAGTGGAGACCAATTAAGAAGCCCCTCATCATAAGGAACCTTTTCACTTTTTGAGCCTATATTATAACTCAACATTAGACTGGAATTGCATTAGAGGAAAATTCACCCTAAAAGTGCCCATGAAAATTTCATGTAATTTTCATGTCAACCAATCAAAATCCTTTAAATTTAAAAAAAAAGGTACATGTAAATATTTTGGAGGGAAAATAATATTTGTTTTTTAATTGTATTTTTGGTTTATCTCCTTGTAGGTTTACTCAAATTTCAAGTGTAGATATTTGGTGGATGCAAAATTAAATTCTACATCCAACGAGTACCCATTGTGCATACGTCTAAGAAGACCCACATTGAAGATACATTAAAAAATGTGTTCAACATGTTTTGTTAATGCATCTTCAATTTTTATCAATGTGGATCTTCTTATAAGTATGCATAATGGGTACTCGTTAGATGTGGAATTTAATTCCGCATCCAACGTGTCTACACTTGAAATTTGAGTAGACATATAAGGAGATAAGCCAAAAATGCAATAAAAATAGTAGTTTTTTTTATTTTCCCTCCAAAATTCATCACTCTTATTTTATTATTTTTCCTTAGGAGGCCACTTTTAGGTTGAAATTTCGTTTAATGTTTATTCCAGTGGTGGGTAAAAACCCCATCAAATAAACAAATCAAACCTTGCTCTATAAAAAATAGATCACTCCATCTTGGAGCAGGAAATGTGTATACCGTGGGCTAATCTCCCCGAGCTAGACACCATAACTAATGGGAGAAAGACTGCCCTGAGCCGTTCACCCCTAGCCAAATCAACATGGCCCCTTGGGTGAATGTATCATTCCCCCCTAGTCAAATTAGTATGACACCATGGGAGAATGTTTGCGCGATGTTGCAAAATGCAGAAATATCAAGACCTCCTCTCAACGTGGCAAACATTTTGCAACACCAAAATTTTCTATGAAGTATACAAACTCCCCCCCTAGAGAAAGGCTTGGTGAGAATATTTGCAATTTTCTCATTTGTGGATATGTACTGGAGCTTCACTACTTTTTGTATCGTGTCTTGGATGAAGTGGTATTTGATCTCAATGTGCTTTGACTTGTCATGAAATATTGGATTCTTTGAAAGCTTGACATCACTTTGATTATCGCAATATATCAAGGTCATCTCTAGCACTTAATCAAATATTCTGCAAGAAGCTTCTGAAGCCACACTGCTTCTTGACTTCTGACACTGGTTGCGATATACTCTGCTTTTGTTGTACTTAGTGCGATAAAAGTTTTCTTCTTGCTATACTAGAATATCATAGCTAATCCCAAATTGAAGCAGCACATTGAGGTGCTCTTTTTGTCCACTGCACACTCGGCCCAATCAAAATCAATACACCCCTGCAACCTCACTTCACTACCTGAGACATATCTGAAACCATATCCAACTGTACCACGCAGGTACCTCAACACATGCTTCTCTACAACCCATTGTACATGCCTCCACTCAACCATAAACCGTCTCAGGGTGCTCACTACAAAGCAAATATTTGGCCTGGTTTTAACTAGGTACATCAAGGGTCCAATCAACTACTTGTACATAGGGGGATCCACCAAATTTGAATATGAAGCAACATCACTTAGCTTCTTCAAATTTCTCGCCATAGGTGTAGCCATGGACTTGCAATCTATCATACTGAATCTCCTCGAGATCTGAATTGTGTACTTCCCTTGTCTAAGGAAGATCTCACCTGACCTCTGCAACACCTCCAATCCCAAGAAATAATGCATCAACCCAAGCTCATTCATCTCGAACTCCAAATCCAACGACCTCTTGCATCCAACAATGCGCCTCTCTGTCCTAGTAGGAATTATTCATCAATATACAACACCAAGACCAAATGATTACCATCCACAACCTTGTAGTGAAGGTTAGGATCTGCATCACTATTGGTGAAGCCCAAACTCATCAAATATCCATCAATCTTGAAATACCATGCCTTGGGTGCATGCTTGAGTTCATATAAAGCCTTCTTCAACCTACAAACATGGTATTCCTTCCCATGTATCACAAACCCTAAAGGTTGCTCTATGTACACTAACTCCTCAATCACACCATTGAGGAATGCAATCTTTACATCTCTCTGATGTAACCTCCAACCCATAACTGAAGCAAGAGAAATAATAGTCCTAATGGAAGTGTACATGGGGACTGGAGCAAAAGTCTCATTATATTCCTCTCCCTCTTTCTGGGTAAACCCTCTCGCCACAAACCTTGCCTTATACTTCTCGATGTTGCCATTTGCTGGCCCACTTGATCCTATAGATCCACTTGAAAGTCACTACTCACTTCCCTTTTGGTCTCAAAACTATCTCCCACACATCATTCTCCATCATGGCATCCTTCTAAACCTACTGGCCTATTGCCTCCTCATAATTGGAAGGTTCAAAATCAATGATGTGGCTCATCAATACCATATAACTCTAGAACCTCTGTGGTTGTCTTCTTTCCTTGAGAGTACCAATGTGAGCTGCATGCCTCTTTGCATCTTGCAAAGTGTCACGAAGCCATGTCGACTTCTTCCTGGTCTCTACAATATCTCTAGGCGGGTCCACAAGGTTTGCTTGCTCTGTTAACTCCTCCTGATAGTCTAAAGGATGAACAAAAGACTAGAGGGATCTATGCCCACATCCTTCGGAGCCTCCTGCTCCTCACTATCAATATCCTATGGGACTGTCTTGACCTCCTAAAGGCTACCTCCTCATCAAAAGTAACATCTTGACTAACCTTAATCTGGCATTGTCCCGGAAAGGAGATCTTGTAGGCTTACGAAGTCTTATTGTATCCCACAAAGTACCCTTCTTCCCAAAAGGTTCTAACTTCTTCCTCTTCTCCTTGGGAACATGGATGTATATTGGACAACCAAATATCCTCAAATGACTGACCTCTGGCTTTGCTCATGTGAATGCCTCCACAGGAGTCTTGTCCCCCAATATCAGTTGAGGAATCTTGTTTTGAACATAAATTGTTGTGTCGGATGCCTCTACCCATAAGAACATAGGTAAATCTTGATCATGAATCATCGCCTTAACAACCTCCACAATGGACCTATTCTTCCTTTCAGCAGCCCCATTCCGTGGAGGATTGTAGGGAACTATCAAATCCCTTTTGATCCTTGCCTCCTTGCAGAAATCACTGAAGTCCTTGCAAGTGTACTCTCCTCCATTATCTAACCTCGAAACCTTGATCTTCTTCCCTAACAAGTTCTCAACCTAAGCCCTGAACTGCTGGAACTTGTTGAAGGCTTGTTGAAATCTTGTAATATCCCAACCTATGAAATACAATGAATGCCAAACACATGCACTAAGCTATAACAAGAAAATACAACCATGAAAGCTCAATTTTACACAAGCATAAATAGAATAGTAAACCATAGAATAACAACAATAAATGTGAGCCATTTTATTAAAATATTTCTTGGAGCTGAGTATAAAAGAGTAGAATGATAGAACCTGGGCTTGCTACTGCAAGCATGCAATACCCAAGTGAATGTCTAAGCAAACTCCAATTGAAATAGGTCCAATATATTCAAACACACTGCTCAGAAAATTATTATTGTTGTTGCTATTGTTGGAGGAAAACTTCGAAATGATCCCTCAATAATGCTCCAAAATTTATGAAAAATTAGGAGAAGGCCCCTCACACCCAATCCAACAAAACCCAAAAACACATCAAGCTAAATCCATCAGTCACTTAAGCCCCCAAAAAATGCGTGCAGCCCCTTAGTCTGCCAATGAGTTATAGGAATCAATCTGCAGTAAAAATGCACATTTTTCCCAAAGGGAAACTCCTCCAAAACCCACCGAAATTCCTTCCTCAAAATCCCAGCCAAAATCAACTCCAATATCCGGAACAACACTACTTCTCAACCCTTGCGTAGAGAATAACCTGTAAACCCTAGTGCAGGTCCAAAGAAGATGAATTTTGGCTCACAAATATCTAAAACTTTCAGCCCATAAATTTCCCACAAGCAACTCGTCCTCCTCAAAGGAAAATTTCCCCAAAATAGCTAGCTCGAAAGACAACAAATGATAGCTCCTCAAACACCAATGAAATGCTCCACTGCATCCTCCAAAAATTCGCACAGGATAAATAAATACTATAAAATCCCACAAAAGATACTAAAATCCACCCACAATCTATCTCCGTTAGTGGCACTCAAAGTCCCCTAAAGAAGAGTTGGAGTTTTCGCTTGGAAGTTCTATGTGCTAAACAAAATTGGTTGACTTGGCTAAGCAGCTCAAACAAACTTTACAAATTTTGAAATGAAATGCCAAGAAGATCCAAAAATGAGGCTCTTCCCTTTTATAATTGTTGCTCAACCTTCCTTGTGGGCTTCACTAGTTCGACCCCCTTCTCGAGTGACCCCCACAACTTATCATCACTTTAATTTCCCCCTTTTCTCTTAAGTTTAACCTTTACTTCTTATCAAAATTTAATTTGAGCCTCCACAACTTATTTATCCTAAGTTTTATTTATCAAATAGTATATTAATCACCAAAATTGCAAAATAGAGAATTTTCTTAGCAAAATTATTAATTGGGGACATGATTGTCCTCCCCTCCCAAATGTTTCTTGTCCTCAAGCAATTGTAATGTTGGATGTTGTAAAATTTGTTCTCCCTCCCAAGTAGCATCCTCCTTAGGTAAGTCTTTCCACCTTCTCTAATAATCTTGTTCCCAAGCCTTCTCTCCCTCTCCTGCAATATGGCCTTAGGTATCAAAATCAAATGACCCTCATCATTGAAGGGTGGAAACTTTGGTGTAGTTGTAACTTGTTGTCCCAAGGCCATTTTTAGGAAAGACACATGGAACACATTATGCACCTTGCTCCCTGGCAGAAGCTCAAGCTCATAAGCGACCTCTACAACTCACCTGATCACCTTATACAGTCCATAAAAATGGGGTTTGAGCTTCCTAGCTCCCTTCTACTTCAATATGGACTATCTGTATGGTTGGAGACGTAATGAAACTAACTCTTCAACCTCAAAATGCCTCTCCAAATGATGTATGTATGAATACATCTTGTACTGGTTTTGCGTTGTTTGCAGGTTGCCTTTGACAGACCTTAAGATCTTCTGGCTCTCCTATATCCAATCGTTTTCCCTAAGGGCTCTTATGTCTCCAAAAAGTATGTCAGCAATGAAAATGCATCATAACCATAAAGAGCACGGAAAGGTGACATACTGATGGACATATGGTGGGTGGTGTTGTTACAGTCTTCTCCTAAGTGAAGCCACTTCACCCATAAACATTGCTTCCTTGTCACATAATTATGCAAATATCCCTCCAACCATTTGTTCACAATATCTGTCTACCCATCTGTCTAGGGTGGTAGCTAGTACTAGGAGTGAGCTCAATGCCCACCGGTCTGAATAACTCCTGCCAAAACGCCCCCATAAATCTACTACCTCAATCACTGATGATGGTCTTGGGAAGACCATGCAACCTGAACAACTCTTTGAAAAAGAGCTCGATTATTTGCGATGTTGAGGATCTGGAAGGAATGGCGAAGAACTGAGCAAACTTGGTTAGTCTGTCCACAACCACATATGTAATCACTCCCCTGCATAGCTGGAAGTTCTGTGATAAAATCCATTAATAAGCTCTCCCACTTCCTCTCTAGAATCAGAAGTGGCTGAAGGAAACCAATTGGATCTGTCTGTACCTTCTATTCCTTTGACAAACATCACATTCTTGTACATGCTTCAGAAAATCCTCCTTGATGCCTCTCCAAGTAAAATTATCCCTAATGGTCCGGCAAGTTTTGAAAAATCCCTGATGGCATGCTATCAGTGAGTCATGTGTCGCATGCAAAATTTTCTCCCTTAATTGTGAGCTTGGCACCAAAGATATCCCGCCCTTATAATATATGACCTCATCCATCACCCGATACCTGTCATCCCCAAAAGTACCATCCAATATCTTACATGCATGTTGATCCTTGGAGTACTCTATTAGCAACTACGCCATCCAATCCTGGGTGATGTCCATAAGTGAGTGTTGTGGGCCTCTTAGATAGTCCATATGCTTCCACATTATGCTTGTCATTGACGTACTAATCTCAAAATCAAAGGCTTGTATCTTAGTCACCCACGCCTGATGCTACCATGAAGCACCTTCTGCTCCAAAAAGAATCGAAGATTGTTGTGATAGGTCTTCACCTTGAACATACTTCCCACCAAATATTGTTGGAACTTGGCCAACGCATGCATTTTGGCAAACAACTCCTTATCATAGATAAGATACAATCTCTCATGTGGCTGCAAGTTCCATCTCTCAAATGCAATTAGGTGACCACCCTTTGTCAGCACTGCTCCAATACTCTCTCTAGATGCATCACACTCCAATACAAAGGGTTGTGAAATATCTAGTAAATCCAAAACCGGACAATTTCTCATCACTCCCTTAAGGCATTTGAAGGCATTCTGTGCCATGTCTGTCCACTCAAACACTCCCTTCTTCGTCAATTCTGTGAGGGGTCCTATCAACTATACAAATCGCTTCACACACTGCCTACAATGAGTTCATATGCCTAGGAAACCCCGCAACTTTGTCACATTCCTGGGTGTAGGCCAATCCAAAGTAGCTATGATCTTCTCTTGATGGACCTCGACTCCATCCTCTCCAATCACATGTCCCAGATGTAACATATTTGTAAAACCAAACTCATACTTGGACATATTGGCATATAACTGTTGTTCTTCCAAGATATGCAAGACCTCCTCTAAGCACTGCAAATGCTCCTACCATGTCTTGTTATAAATCAGAATATCATCGAAAAAGACCAACACAAATCTTCTCAACTATTTGTGGAACACATTGTTCATACAATACTAAAAAGTAGCCGATGTGTTGCTTAGCCCAAAGGGCATCACCAAGAACTCAAAATGCCCATAATGACATCAGAATGCAGTCTTCGAGATGTCCTACTCCCTCACCTGAAGCTGATGATATGCCTAGTGCAAATCCATCTTAGAGAAGTACTTAGCTCCTCTAAGTTCGTCCATCAACTCATCAATCTGCAAAATCAGGTATTTGTTCTTCAATATCTTTTATTTAGAGCTCTGTAATAAGTGCACATGCGAAGCATCCCATCCTTCTTCTTCCCCAACACAACTAAAGAAGCAAAGGGACTAGAACTGGGTCTAATGTGTCCCAAAGCCAACAACTCCTGTATGGTTCTCTCTATCTCATCCCGATAGGCCTTGGGGTGTCTATAGGTTGTAGTGATGACTGTGTGCACGCCCTCCTCTAGCTCTATAGTATGCTCAAACCATCTATCTGGTGGATGTCCTGGGGGAATGTCATCGAACACTGCCTAATGCTTCTCTATAGTGCCAAAATGTTTAGATATGGTTGTTGTTGCTTCCCCGTCTCATAAATGTGCAACTCTACTACCCATGCTATGTCCCCACTTCTGAAGTCGACCTCCATCCTATGCGTTGATACAGTTTGTGGTGGATATGAGTGCATGCCCCTCAATAATACTTGTCTCTGTGGGGGCGGGGGGGTGGGGGCGGGGTCGGTGGGTGAATCAATATTTATTATCAATTAGCACTTTTAAATATTTTCAGAGCATGAGTTAATCTTCAATTATTCCTGATGTTTATCCAGTAACAACAGTAAACAATATAACACAATAGGCACACAAATTTTAGGTGGAAAAATCCCTTCGGGTAAAAAACCACCGAACGTTTTTCTGTTAAATTATTTATTCTTCAGCCCCAACTGAAATGAAAGGTACAACTTCCTAGAATTCTAGAAAATCATTTTTTACCGGCTCTCACTGGAAGGATGCCCCAATGCCCTGGTTTCTTCAGTAGTCAACTGAATGGATGCCCCAACATCTTAGACTGACCTACCACACTGAAGTGTTCATAGGCTCCAACCTATAGGTGACTTCATGCACCAATCTAGCACCCCCCTACCACCCTATAATGATGAGAAATAAGACAAGAGTGTGGACTCCCGTACCAGGGACACTGATCCACGATACAATATGATTCACAATGATTTTCTTGGACTAGACCAATCACCCAATCACACTATGACCTGCAACCCAACCATAACATTATCCAACAATGACACTTATACCTCCCAACAATGCCTCTCCAACTCTAGGCAAATTGACTCTTTTACAATAATATCTCTTTTATAATTTTACAATGATGATTTTTACAATACTGGCTTTTGACATGACTCGATACTTGATTTGACACTGCTTCTTTGAACACTAGCAGCTGCTGAGGTATTGTTGTGCTTGCTTCAAGTAATGGTACTTTGGCATTGCATTGTCCTTCTAGTATGTGTCTGAGTTGTCCTATTGTGTCCTCCTTCCTGTACATGCATTAATGAACAACACCTAAAGCAATATACAAATAAATTACTTACACTGTCCTGCAAACCATATGTCAGAGAAATATTCAAAATTCAAATGTAAATATGTTCAACATTTATGAACAAAACCCAATCAAATATACATACAAAATACTTACACTGTCCTTCAAAAGCACATTTCAGAGATGATATTCAAATTAAAATTCAAACACTAATCATACATACCTTGTTGTAGTAGACTTACCCTTGACTATTGATGTGTTGTCCTTACTGTAGTGATCCTTGAATGCATACCTTTTATTGCCTTCTAGAAGCTCGATATTGAGTCTGTTGTATCTATGTAATTTCAGATCTCCAACGTCTAAAATTGTGCCTTGTGGTAGCCCTTTGAGTCCTCTTTCCAACCCCATGGGTCTAATCAATATAGGATTCTTCAAGAAATAGTTATGCCCAATCTCTTACGATGCCCTGATTATAGACTGATTCAGTAGAGCGAACTTGTACGAAGTGCCATGTGTCACTGTTTCAACCTTCGGTTCTGAAAACGATACTCAACCAACTACAGTCCGTCCTCTTTCTGTCGTTTTTTACGAAATTTGAATCCAATCCTCAAAGAGAAAGTTATGATGATTTTCCCAAGGTCACTTGTTTGACTTGAAATTCAGGGACATGCAAAAACCCTAACTTCCTCAGATCATATCTCCAAAAATATATCGAACCAATATTTGAAATTCGGCCAAGCCCTACATAAGGATTTCGACTCAAATGGGTTTTTTTTCCAGCATCTGAAGCTTCAAATGATGAATTCTAAGACCTAAGACTCTTGTCAAAGTCCCCTCCAAGACCAAGTCAATTATTCCTCCTTGATGAACTTTCCTTTCAGTAACTTGACCTCGTCTATTTCTGCAACTTCGACCCTAGTTGCTTCTTTGGTGATTTCGACCCCCAAAAAATTATTCTACAATTTCGACCCCCAATAGTTTTTTCTACAGAAACCCTAGGTTGCTCGTGTGAGATGATTTTTCTTCCCTTCCTTCTTCGTTTGGATAGCTTTCTTCTTCTTGAGCACTCGACCAACAAAATTAGTCCTTTTCACACCTAAATTCAGTCTCCTAAGGTAGCTGGAATTTTAGACATTGTGTTGCAATGATGCCCTAGTTTCCTCACACGTGTGAAGGATATTAGCCCAAAAACTATCCCAAAACTTGCATTTTCTTCTTCTCCTTCCTTTGCAGTCATTAAAGAACTTTTGAGATCTAAAATGGGCCTCGTAAAAAAAAATTACAACCAAAATAAAATTTATAATAACCAATAGGATTCAATAATTCAATATGATTATGTTAACCATGAGGAATGATTCACCATTTTTTGGGTAAAAAAGTAAAAAGATTAAAAAATAATAAAATAATAAAACTATTTTTTCAACTTGTATTTTCAACCATCTCCCTAACGTTTTACTCAATTTTCGAGCGGGATTATTCATTGGATGCAAAATTTAATTCCTCATCCAAGGAGTACCCATGTTGCATACTTTTGATGGGCCTTGCTACATGAAAAATAAGAAATACATGAAAAACATGATTGCAATCATATTTTTCGTGTATTTCTTATTTTTCGTGTAGCAAGGCCCATCGAAAGTATGCAACATGGGTAATCCTTGGATGAGGAATCAATTTCTACATCCAACAAGTGTTCCTGCTCAAAATTTGAGTAAACCTATAGGAAGATAAGTTGAAAATACGACTTGAAAAAATAGTTTTTTTTTTTTTCCTCTAAAATTTGATAATGTAATGTAATCTTATTTTATTATTTCCAATATTATTTTATAATTTCCTTATGAGACCCATTTTAGACCTCAAAATTCCCCTAAAGTATTCAACTTCCTTCTCGTCCTCTTTTCTTCTTAAATCACACTTCTTGAGAGCTCATTGGATGATCTTCAAGTGAGGTCGAAGTCTTCTTATATCTAGACTTCTTTCTAGGTCAAGTTGTTGTCTTTAGGTCGACTTGTCCACTCATGAAGGCCGACTTGTTCTTTTGATGATGACAAGGTCTTAGAGGGTCTATTTGACACTTTTTGACTTTATATAAATTTTCTTTACAAGATGTAACATGCCCAAAGGGTCTTCCATACATGATAATAACTCAGTTGACTTGTAGCCTCAATGACAAGCCATAGAAGCACACAATGGGTGCTTGACCTAAAAATAAATTTCCTTTGAGCATGAAACCCATGCCTCAAGAATGAAAATAATAAATTTATTTTTCTCTTTACATCAAATGCATAAAATCATGATTACATGTCATTATGAATGTTAAAATTATGCAACTGCGGTCAAATTCCACGTTGGACAGCTCAATTGGTCAAGATTATAATTGCATTAGATTCCTCTTTTCGAGAGGACCAAAATCGATCTATAGATCACACCAATCGGTTAAGCAGAAGTTAAATTATGAATTATTTTATTTATTAATAAAATGGAATGGGTCGGCCCCAACACATGTGGATTTAGCCAAAGCTCCAAGTGGTCCCTCACCAAAACTATAAATAGAAGGGACCTCAAACTCATTCTCACACATTCACTCACGATATTTTCTTCTTGCACTCTTTTTCTTGGACCTTATTTTTTGTTTTGGTTTGCACAAGTTCGACGGAAGAAACTCACACAGGGTTAAAAATAACAGGCGAGAGGCTTGCTCTGATCTAGGGCTTCTGGGCCATAGCCGCAGGCACATTACTTGTGAAATTAGGCTAGATCTGCGGGAAAAACGTGACAAGGTAGTAGCCAAGCTGCCATAGTCGTAGGCAGAACATGAAAGGGTCACGACCAGGGTTCAGAGACTAGATTGAGCTAATATGGAGAAGAGTTGCAGGCACAGTGTGTCTTGCTAGCAGCCAAGGGATCTTTAGCCGCAGGAACAACGTGTTGAGGTCGCGACTAAGGGTTTTTCTGAGCAGATCTGAGTTAGGTCATATTCAGTTGCTTGCGCAGTGCTTCAGGACTTCGGTGGCTCAGTCAAAGATGTTTGTGATCTGTCTTTGAGAGCATCCTAGATTCAAATCTAGGCTTTGACAGTTGATATCAGTTGGATTTGGTGATCTATTGGTTCCGTGTTTCTTGATGTTGTAGATATTAGGATATGTAGATTTGTTCAATATATTTCCGCTATAGATCATGCCCTCAAATATGCATCTAGAGTTCTCTGAATTTTTCACTCAGTGACATCAATGTTCAACAATATGCTATAGGCAGTGATATAGTGCATTATAGTTCTCAGAATCAAGATTCCTCAGTAGAAGTATGTTTATGGTTACATTATGCATGTGCTAGTTGTTTTACTACATTATGAAGATATTTGATGATGATCTATGAAGAAGAATTTGCAAGGGTTTTCGCCAAGTGAGTTTTTCCCTGGTCTCAGACCAATCCTGGTGTCTATATGTGTGCATGATTTTCTTCCATTTGTTTCTTTATGTTCCGCCGCATAGATGTTGATGTGATTGTTCTTTCTACATAGTTTCATATGTCAATTTTAATAATGTAGATATGAATAATGATATAATGATATGGGGTGGAACTTATCATGTTATTTAATAAATGCAACTATCAAAGCAAAGAACAATGTAGCCCTATGAAAAATTAACGTGGAATCAGAGCTGGGCTAAAGAAAAGCCAAGGAGATCACCCCCCATGGAGACATATTTTATGGAAGAAATAAGTGGATGGTAGAGACATAAAATAATTCTAGGGTGAGAAGAAAACCCTAGGTAGTTAGTGCATAAGGGTTTGATGGTGAGGGTTTGAGAGAAACCCTGGTTTATGGTGAAGTCTTGAGATTTGGTGTATGAAACCCCGGTATGGCCTATGAAGCACTTGGGATCGATTTGAAAAATGACCTGGTTGATTGAAGAGAACACTGCTATGTGGTATATGGATGGCTCTTGAATGATGGTTCAAGAGCAAGAGGATCACCTCTCACTGATGATAAGTACTCCTAGACTCTTGATGTTTATTTGTATGAATATGACTATTATGATTATTTTTTTGATAATTTCTTATACCTCTTGCATGTATATTTTGAGTACTTGGATGTTTCTAACCTTCTTGATGAGATGTGATAATTGAATCACTCTTTAGGATCTCTTCAAATGCAGGAAAGATGCCTAGTTTTGAAAGTGGAAAAGAGGCACTTGATGAAAAAAGGTGACAAGCTGCCTATGTGAAGGTGCATAGAGTTGGAAAGTGTAACTAGGATTGATATTCATATTGACTATGTAATTATGTATTTATGAAGAAGAAAAAGATAATAATATATATTTTTGGTATGCTTGCTTCATGGGTTTCATGAGCAAGGTTTTATTATAGGTCAAAAGACTTCTTCTTGATGTCTTTTAGGGATTTGTCTTTTGGTTATAAATGTATTAAAGAGTCATGTTTATGATGAGTCAAAGTCACACTTGTATGCCTCAATACCTTGTCACATAAAGCTTCAGGTCATGGCTCAGAATATGGCTTAGTTCACCGTTGAAGAAAGTGATCAAGTCGGCCTACATACCTCTGCACAAGTCGGCTCAAAGGTAGGCCTTCACGTCGGCTCAAACAGGCATATCTGTCCTATATATATAAGGATGAACTATGACTCATTTAAGATCAGAAATTGCAGATAAGTCTGAGATATATTCGGTGATATACATCTGTTGTAATTCTGAGGATAGAACCAGGTCTAGAGCGAAGAAAGAAGGTGGTGTAATACATATCTACGAAGCTGCAAGTCTGTGTTAAAGTGCAGAATTTTAGGATTGAAGCTAGTGCCAAGTTATAGGATTGAAACTAGTGCGAAGTTGCAAAACTGAGGATGATACGAAGTTGCTGTTAGGATATTACGACACATAGGAAATAGTTAAGAATAACTTAGTCTAGTGTAGAGCTAGGTAAAGTGTGTTTCTTTACCATGTACATTTGTAACTCTTAATCCGACAGTCACGATTTGTAGTGATCTGACGGTTATCTCTCACCTCGGTATTAATGACACTTGATCCATGGCTTAACACCCAATTGGTCCATGATTTCTATTTAAAGAGCATGGAGGGTCATTTGTCCAGTAACCATTTATGAGAGAAACATATGTAACTTTTCTATTATATTAATAAATTGCCTGAAGTGGCCGCGTTGGCTTTGGCCATGGACTGTTTCCCTCTTTGAGGGTTTTAACCACATGATTATACTAGTGTACTAATTTTTGATCTATTTTTGAGTGGTGACCTTCAGTTCTTGATATACGAAATTTACCTCGTAAATTCCTACATGGTATCAGAGCTATTTTGAGGGCCGGATCCGTTGTTGATCAAAATCCGAAGCCAATTTGATTGCATGTGAATGCCGTTTTGTAGATATACTATTTCTAAGCATTTTTGGGCTTGGAGAACTGCTCTGTTGTGTCTGGAGCATCTGTTACAGTGAGGAACGCCTTTCGTTTCATGCGAAAAGGTTTCTGGTTGCCCAAGTTATGAAAGTTTAGATCTGGAGGTATAAAGCATCTTTTTTGTAGTTATATTTGTTAATAGTTCTGCTTATTTCGGTTTATTCTGTTTATTTTCGGTTTAGAGATTTTATTTATTTGTCGTATCTGTACCCTCTTCTCTGTGTATGCTCTTTGTTGTACGCTGCGTGCGATCTCGGCAAAACAGAAGCAGGAAAAGGGATTTTTTTTCTACGTATGCTCTTCCCCCACGTCTTTGTGCGATCTCGGAAAATCAGAAATAGAAAAAAAAATGATAGTTGCTGGTAAGGGTAGCCAAAAATCCAACATTCTGTCGTAAGGCTTTGCATTTCATTTTTTTGTTGCTCGGTTTTTTTGTTTTTTTTGGTGCAGGAAAAGGCACGCACATCGAAAAAAAAAAAAAAAAAAAAAAAAAAAAAAAAATCCTCCCTCCTTTCAAACTATAACAGAATCCTTTTACTATCTCACATGGTGAGGAGTTAGTTTATGAGAATAGAGGTCTTGGGTTCAAATCTCTTTCTCAGGCTTTTTTTTGTAAAAAAATTTTGTTAAAAGGGGCGGAATTTTTTTTTCTAAAAGCCACACTTCATCCTATTCCCGTAACTATTTGGCATCTTCAACTCATTTTTTCAAAAAGGAATAACTTATTCATCCAAAAGCCGTTTTTTTTAAATGGCCTAATTTTTCGAGATCTTTCCATTGGAGTAGTTAGTTTCAGCTTTTCTCAGCTTCATTTTTTTTTTTAATGGAAAGTACATGCCCGATTATTCTTAACAGCACCAATTATTTCCAATGGCTACCTCACATGGTAGATATACTTAGAAGTAAGGGCTTTACAGAATAGCCACAAGGGTAGAAACTAAACCTTCTGATGATGATAAAGTCGTTAAATGGGAAAAGAAACAAGATCAAGCACGAGGGTTGATAGGAATGTCCATTGCTCAAGATCTTCGATTTCATATCCTTGACATTGACACCCCTCATGAAGCCCTGGATAAGCTAAATACTGTCTTTGGCATTCAAAATCAAATCAGAGCTCACCAGCTTGAAAATGAGTTGCTTACTTTGGACTCTAATAATTTCTCCTCTATTGAAGACTTTTTGTCCAAATTCAAGACCCTTATACTTCTTTTAGAAGGTTGTAAGGTCAAAAAGGAAGATAGTAGCCTCATCTATTGCATTCTTGCTAAGCTTGGCCCTGCTTACTCTGTATTTGTGTCTGCCTTCCATTCCACTATAGAAGCCATCATTTCTTCAAGAACCACCTACAAGAATCCCTCCTTTGATTCCTTTTGTCATTCTTTGATAAGAAAACAAGAAAAAATCTTACACTTGGTCTTATCACTTCTGGAAATTGCTTCTAAGAAAGTCTTAGCAGCCCAACAGCCATCATATCAAAAGAATCCAAAGAAGCCGTATCCTAAAAAGTATGGTTCGAAACCAAACAAGGGTCCTAAGAAATTTCACTGAAAAAGCAACTCACCAAAATGATAAGGCATATAAAAACAAAGGAAAGAAGACAGATAGACATTGCAACTTTTGCAGTCGTGATGGCCATATAGAGTCCAAATGTTTTAAGAAGAGCGAAGCCTTAGAAGAAGCAATGAAGAAGCACAACATCAATTTGGAGCACTCTTCGCCTTCATCTTCAGGAATGGCACTTTCTGCTTGTGGTTGTCAAGCATTAAGATTTGGTTATGCATTAAGTGTATCTTCCTCTTCTCATTCTCATGAGTGGCTCATTGATTCTGGAGCTTCTTATCACATGGACAAAAATAAAGCCATGTTTTCTTCTTTAAATGATTGTAACACCAAACATATTTATGTTGGTGATGATAGATCTCTTAGTGTTGTAGGATCTGGAACCATTCATCTCGATAATGGTCAGTTTAATGATGTACTATGTGTTCCTACCTTGTCATGCAACCTTCTCTCTGTTTATCAGATAACTCATTCAAGTGAAGGGAAAATAGTAGAATTCTCACCTCATGATGTTGTAATCATGGGCCTCAAAGATCCTAAACATATTTTAGCTAGTGGCATTGCTGGTGATTCCACAAGGTTGTATAAGTTTGACAACTTTGGGTCATCATGTCTTCCCTCCATTTTTGTTGCTCATAATGATGAAGTGAGCAAACTTTGGCATGAGCGATTGGTTCACTTAAACTATCGCTCTCTTCAAACTCTATGCAAGGAAAATATGGTGATGGGTCTTCTTATGGTATCTTGTAGAGATGGTGTTTGCTCCAGATGTGTACTCGAAAAACATCATCAGGATAGTTTTGACAAACGTGCCTCTCGGCACGCTTCAGGCCCTTTGCAGCTTGTGCACAGTGATTTATGTGGTCCACTTCCTATTGTTTCTTTCTCTGGTTGCAAGTACTTCTTAACTTTCATTGATGATTTTTCCAGATGCACTTGGGTATACTTCTTAAAACTCAAGAGTGAAGTTTTTAACATGTTCTTGGCCTTTAAGGCCTTTGTTGAGAAACAATCTGGACGTCAAATTCTTAAGTTAAGATCAGACAATGGAGGAGAATATGTTAACAACCAATTTATCTACTTCTTCATTGAGCATGGCATTCAATTGCAACATACTGTTCCATATACTCCACAACAAAATGGTGTAGCTGAACAGAAGAATCGCACCTTAAAAGAAATGGCTAATTGTATGCTTCAATCTAAAGGACTTGGTCTCATTTTTTGGGCAGAAGCCATTAACTGTGCAAATTACATAGTAAATCGCACTCCCACTAAGGTTTTAAATAACATAACTCCAGAAGAAGCTTGGAGCTCAATCAAACCAGATGTAAGTCACTTTCGTGTTTTTGGAAGTGATGCTTGGGCCCATATTCCAGATGCGAAACATAAAGCCTTAGAACCTAAGAGTGAAAAATGCATTTTTGTTGGATATTCTGAAGATGTCAAAGGATATAGACTTCTTTAACCAAAATCCAAAAATATAATCATTAGAAGAGATGTAAAATTTGATGAAAATATATCGGCTTGCGAGCCTAGTTCGGCGAGTGTGCCACCTTTGGCTTACGAGCCTGATTCGGCATATGTGCCACCTCTCTCTCTCTCTTCTATTTTTAATAACATTCCTTCTAGTTCAGATGATGACAACAAGGATGACAATCCTCCTCCACCTCTTGAAATTTTTCCTTATACTCCACCGCTTCCAAGATGGGTCCGCTCTACTTGGGATGTAGCAAGTTCTCTTGCAGGTGACCCTGCCTATCAACAACGTACATGTTCTCAGTTTGAAAGAGCCTCTTCCTTATTGGCTCAAGTTCCAGAAAAGCTTGATCCGTAAACCTTTGAAGAAGCCTCCAGTCATCCAGATTGGGATGAAGATATGAATGAAGAGTATTGTTCCTTATTGGCAAACAATACTTGGGATCTTGTTCCCTCTTCCAAAAGGAAGAAAACTTGTCAGATGCAGATGGGTTTACAAAATCAAGTTTGGACCAGATGGAAAAGTGGATAGACATAAAGCTCTTCTTGTTGCTAAAGGATTTTCACAAGTTGAAGGCATTGACTATACTAAAACTTTCTCCCTTGTTGCCAAAATGAATTCTATTTGTCTTGTTATTTCCCTTGTTGGCTCCTTTAAATGGGAAGTCCATTAGATAGATGTTAAATCCGCCTTCTTACATAGAGATTTGCATGAAGAAATCTACATGGAACAACCCCCTGGCTTTATCCAAAAAGACTCTAGCCTTGTTTGTCGCCTTAGGAAGTCTCTCTATGGTCTCAAACAAGCTCCTCGGGCTTGGTATGCCAAAATGGCTAGATTTCTATTAGATAATGGCTTTTCTAGGTGTCATTCTGACAACATTGTCTACACTAAGAAAGTGGGTAAGTCCTTCACCTTGAACATATTTCCCACCAAATATTGTTGGAACTTGGCCAACACATGCATTTTGGCCAACATCTCCTTATCATAGATAAGATACAATCTCTCATGTGGCTGCGACTTCCATCTCTCAAATGCAATTAATGTGACCACCCTTTGTCAACACTGCTCCAATACTCTCTCTAGATGCATCATACTCCAATACAAAGGGTTGTGAAATATCTGGTAAATCCAAAACCGGACAACTTCTCATCACTCCCTTGAGGCGTTCGAAGGCATTATGTGCCACGTCTGTCCACTCAAACACTCCCTTCTTCGTCAATTCTGTGAGCTGTCCTATCAACTGTGCAAATCCCTTCACAAACTGCCTACAGTGAGTTCATATGCCCAGGAAACCCCGCAACTTCGTCACATTCCTAGGTGTAGGCCAATCCAAAGTAGCTATGATCTTCTCTTGACGAACCTTGACTCCATCCTCTCCAATCACATGTCCCAGATATAACATCTTTGTCAAACCAAACTCATACTTGGACATATTGGCATATAACTGTTGTTCTTCCAAGATATGTGAGACCTCCTTTAAGTGCTGCAAATGCTCCTACCATGTCTTGTTATAAATCAGAATATCATCGAAAAACACCAACATAAACCTTCTCAACTGTTTGTGGAACACATTGTTCATACAAGACTAAAAGGTAGCCGATGTGTTTCTTAGCCCAAAGGGCATCACCAAGAACTCAAAATTCCCATAATGACATCAGAATGAAATCTTCGAGATGTCTTACTCCCTCACTCGAAGCTAATGATATGCCTAGCGCAAATCCATCTTAGAGAAGTACTTAGATCCTCTAAGTTCGTCCATCAACTCATCAATCCGCAAAATCAGGTATTTGTTCTTCATTATCTTTTATTTAGAGCTCTGTAATAAGTGCACATGCAAAGCATCCCATCCTTCTTCTTCCCCAACACAACTGAAGAAGCAAAGGGACTAGAACTGGGTCTGATGTGTCCCAAAGGCAACAACTCCTGTATGGTTCTCTCTATCTCATCCCGATAGGCCTTGGGGTGTCTGTAGGGTGTAGTGGTGACTGTGTGCACACCCTCCTCCTGCTCTATAGTATGCTCAAATCGTTTATCTGGTGGATGTCCTGGGGGAATGTCATCGAACACTGCCTGATGCTTCTCTATAGCGCAAAAATGTTTGGATATGGTTGTTGTTGCTTCCCCGTCTTAGAAATGTTCAACTCTACTGCCCATGCTATGTCCCCACTTCTCAAGTCAACCTCCATCTTGTGCGTTGATACAGGTTGTGGTGGATATGAGTGCATGCCCCTCAATAATACTTGTCTCTGTTGGAAGTACTGAGAGGGGCGGGGAGGGGAGCGGTGGGTGAATCAATATTTATTATCAATTAGCACTTTTAAATATTTTCAGAGCATGAGTTAATCTTCAATTATTCTTGATGTTTATCCAGTAACAATAGTAAACAATATAACACAATAGGCACACAAATTTTAGGTGGAAAACCCCCTCCAGGTAAAAAACCACCGAACGTTTTTCTATTAAATTCTTTATTCTTCAGCCCCAACTGAAATGAAAGGTACAACTTCCTAGAATTCTAGAAAATCATTTTTTACCGGCTCTCGTTGGAAGGATGCCCCAATGCCCTGGTTTCTTCAGTATTCAACTGAATGGATGCCCCAACATTCTAGACCAACCTACCACACTGAAGTGTTCATAGGCTCCAACCTACAGGTGACTTCATGCACCAACCTATCACCTCCCTGCCACCCTATAATGATGAGAAATAAGACAAGAGTGTGGACTCCCGTACCAGGGACACTGATCCACGATACAATATGATTCACAATGATTTTCTTGAACTAGACCAATCACCCAATCACACTATGACCTGCAACCCAACCATAATATTATCCAACAATGACACTTATACCTCCCAACAATGCCTCTCCAACTCTAGGCAGATTGACTCTTTTACAATTTTACAATGACAATTTTTACAATACTGGCTTTTGACATGACCTGATACTTGATTTGACACTGCTTCTTTGAACACTAGCAGCTACTGAGGTATTGTTGTGCTTGCTTCAAGTAATGGTACTTTGGTGTTGCATTGTCCTTCTAGTATGTGTCTGAGTTGTCCTATTGTGTCCTCCTTCCTGTACATGCATTAATGAACAAGACCTAAAGCAATATACAAATAAATTACTTACACTGTCCTGCAAACCATATGTCAGAGAAATATTCAAAATTCAAATGTAAATATGTTCAACATTTATGAACAAAACCCAATCAAACATACATACAAAATACTTACACTGTCCTTCAAAAGCACATTTCAGAGATGATATTCAAATTAAAATTCAAACACTTATCATACATACCTTGTTGTAGTAGACTTACCATTGACTGTTGATGTGTTGTCCTTACTGTAGTGATCCTTGAATGCATACCTTTTATTGCCTTCTTGAAGCTTGATATTGAGTCTATTGTATCTATGTAATTTCAGATCTCCAATGTCTAAAATTGTGCCTTGTGGTAGCCCTCTAAGTCCTCTTTCCAACCCCACAAGTCTGATCAATATATCATTCTTCAAGAAATAGTTATGCCCAATCTCCTATGATGACCTGATTATAGATTGATTCAGTAGAGCGAACTTGTACGAAGTTCCATGTGTCACTGTTTCAACCTTCGGTCCTGAAAACGATACTCAACAAACTACAGTCCATCCTCTTTCTGTCGTTTTTTACGAAATTTGAATCCAATGCTCAGAGAGAAAGTTATGATGATTTTCCCAAGGTCACCTGTTTGACATGAAATTTAGGAACCTGCAAAAACCTTAACTTCCTTAGATCATATCTCCAAAAATATATCGAACCAATATTTGAAATTCGGCCAAGCACTTCATTAGGATTTAGACTCAAATGGGTTTCTTTTCAGCATTTGAAGCTTCGCAGAAAAAAAGTTATAGCGAAAATGCCATGATTGCCTTTTTTAAGTAGCGAAATTCTTAAATGAGGAGGATATGAGGGTCACAATTTATATAAATGCTTAGGTTGAGAGGGTCTTCAACAAGTGAACGTTGGAGGGATTTTAGGAGCTTCAAAAATTATTAATTATTGACTATTCAATGACCACAACCAATGATTAGTGTCATGCCACAACCCCATGGGGTTTTTGCCCACTCACTAGGGTTACTAACTTCAAACACGAATGTCTCTCAAACCGTGAAGAATTACGTGATGTGCCATATATCAACGAAAACATCTTGACAAGTAGAAACCATCCAAAATATCCTTGATTCATAATAGAGTAAGTTGTCAAGTCAAAATTCTCATGCAAGACCGGGTTAGCCCCTCGTGCTGCTTAGGTTGACATCAATGACAACCATTGATCAACAATCTCCCTATTTGGCATTGATGGCAACACAAGTACTCCCCCTGCGATCATGGTGCCTCTTCCTACAACATTCTCTTCCCCTTTGTCATCAATGGCAAAGGGTAACTCACCCTAACAAACGTCATCCTACGGTCCTGTACACACCTCAACTCCCCTTTTTTTTTTTACTTAGTCAGATAAGAGAAAGAGCCTAATGAGAACTTGGGAGAATCCCAAGCTTTAGGTGAAGATACTCAAATGCTTCATGAGGTAATGCTTTGGTAAATATGTCAACAATTTGTTCCTTTGTGCTAACATATTCAAGCTTCATATTCTTTTCGGTGACCTGCTCTCTAACAAAATGATATTTGATTGGAATGTGCTTTGTTTTGGAATGCGTCATAGGATTCTTGGAGATGCTTATGGCACTAGTGTTGTCACAAAATATGGGAATAGGCTTATTGAACTTGACTTGAAGATCTTGCAAAGTTTGCTTCATCCAGAGAACTTGACTACAACAAGCTATTGCTGCGATATATTCTGCTTCTGCTGTGGATAACGAGATTGAAGACTGCTTTTTACTTAACCATGAAACGAGGCAACCACCTTGATAGAATGCTGCTCCACTGGTACTCTTTCAATCATCAACACTTCCTGCCCAATCTGCATCTGTATAAGCTTGGATAACTAGATTATTTCCTTTGTGATACCATAAACCATATTTTGTTATGCCCTTAAGATATCGAAGAATTCTTTTGACGACAATAATATGATATTATTTTGGTGCTGATTGGAATCTTGCTACTTGTCCAACTACTTGCATTACATCTGGCCGAGAAGCTATCATGTATAAAAGACTGCATCATAGATCTATACAACCTTTGGTCCACATCCTTTGACAAATCTTCTAAACTTAACTTGCACCTGTTACCATTGGGGTAAGGACAAGCTTGTAGTCTTCCATCTTGAATTTCTTGAGAATTTCCTTGATGTACTTGATTTGATATATAAATATTCCTTTATCCTGCTGAGATAGCCAAAGCCCTCAAAAGTATGTTAGCTCATCAAGTAGAGACATTTCAAACTCACTTCGCATCTTTGTGGCAAAAGTTTTACTTAATTTGTCATCATTGCTTCCAAAAATTATATCGTCCACATATACCTCGATAAATGTTAGGTTATCTTGATCCACTTTCACATAGAGATTGTTGTCGACACTTCCTTTCTTGAATCCTTGTTGATGTAGGTATCCATCAAGATGAGCACCAAGCTCTAGGAGCTTGCTTGAGACCATATAGTGCCTTCTTTAATCTACAAGCATAGTCTTCCTTTTCAGAGAGCAGAAAACCTTCGAGTTGTTCAATATAAACTTATTCTTCCAATTCACCATTTAGAAAGGCTGACTTAACAACCATTTGGTAGACCTTGATTTTTCTCGAGCATGCACAAGCGAGAAACATTCTGATAACTTCCATTCCGACAACTGGAGCAAATGTTTCTTCAAAATCAATTCCTTCAACTTGTGCATATCCTTTGCAGACTAATCTTGCCTTATTCCCGATAACTTGTCCATCCTCATTCAATTTGTTTCTAAAGACCCATTTAGTTCCAATAATTTTTTTATCCTTTGGTCATGGAATGAATTCCCATGTGTCATTCTTCTCAATTTGATCAAGTTCTTCATTCATAGTTGCTACCCAGTGTTCATCTTGACTAGCTTCCTCAAAATTTCTAGGCTCAAAAGTTGCTAAAAAAGCAAGGTGGGCTTGTTGTGATGAACGAAGCTGTTGACTTCTTCTACTTCCAATTCATTCATTTATGTTGTCGATGATTTGATTTTACGGATGATTCTTTTGACACCATTCTTTTAAAGCTTTTGGAGAATTTTCTTGTACATCCTGCTAATCATTTCTTATTTCCTCTTGGTTGACTATTATTTCCTTATTTGATTGGTATTGTTCTGGAGCTTCTTCTTCATCCTTCACAGATTCTCCCTTAGATCCCTCAGATTTTCTTGAAGGGAAAATCTCATCGTCATCCTTTGTAACACAATCTTCATCAAACGTAACATTTATGCTTTCCACTATTTGTTTTCGCCTCATATTATAGCATCTATAAGCCTTCCTTTTGCGTGAATAACCAACGAAAATACATTCATCGACATGGGAATCGAACTTGACCAATTTTTTATCTTCTCTTTTGATGTAGCATTTGATTCCAAATATTTTGAAGTATTTGATGTTAGCCGATCTTCCTTTCCATAATTCGTATGGAGTCATGTTACAATTGTTCCTTAGCAAACCTTTGTTTATAATGAATACAACTGTATCGATTGCTTGAACCCAGAATTTATCATCTAATTTTGAGTCATTTAAAATTGTTTTGGCCATTTCCTGTACGTTTTTTCTTTCAGCAACTCCATTTTGTTGTGGTGTTCTGGCTGTTGAGAATTGCCTTTTTATTCCATTTTCATCACAGTACTACTAAAATACCTTGGAAGTGAATTCTCCGCCATTATCTGATCTCAGACATTTGATCTTCAAATCAATTTCATTTTCGATCAATTCCTTGTAGATTCTAAAACACTCGAATGCCTCAGTCTTTTTCTTTAAGAAGATGACGATTTTCATTCTGGTGTAATCATCTATCATTACCATAAAATATAATTCTCCATCTAAAACTTTTTTTCTCATAGGACCACATAGATCAGTATGTACTAATTCTAATGGACATGATGCAAAGTGTTCTTTTTTCTTGAACTCAACTTGTGTTTGCTTGTCGTGCTAACAAGATTCACATTTCATATTGGTAGGTTTTGAAATTTTAGGCATTTCTCTTACTGCTTCCTTCTTGCTGATCTTGACCAAATTGTCGAAATTTATAAGTCCCATTCGTTTGTGCCATAACCAACTTTCGCCTTCTTTCACCAAAAAGCACCCTTTAGGTGTATCATCCAAAATATATATTTCATTTGGAGCTCTGCTTACTGTAGCCACAATTTTTTGCTGAACTTGCCTTTCTCCATTTCACATTTCTTAGAGTTAAATAGCATCATGTGTCCTTGATCGCACATTTGTCCAACACTGAGCGGATTGTGATTCATATTTTCAACCAACAACACATATGTCGCTAATGCATTCTTGCTTCCAAGTGCGTCTGTACCTACTCCTATGACGTTTGAAGACCCATCATTTCCAAAAGACACTGTTCCATCCTTCTTTTCCTTCAAGGATATTAACTTATTCCTATCTCTAGTCATATGAGTTGAGCAACCACTATCAACATACCAAACATTTCTGTTGCTTTGATCCTTGAGAGGAATAACACATTTTCAATGTTATTTTTCCATATTTGTTCATTCTGATTTTGCGAGCATTCCTTTGAAGAACTTCCAAGTCTGCAATCTTTAGGCAGGTGTCCAAAATTGTTACATTTGTAACATTCGACATCATCTCTCAAATGATAAAATCTGTTAATATTATGTTGAGTTCTGGAATATCCATTTCTAAAAGATCTCCCGAAACTGTATTTATTCCAAACATATGTGTGACATTCTATAGCTCTATGTCCAAACCTTCCACATGAATAACAATGACCATAGAAGATAGGTTGATAGCTCAGAGGAAATATTCTTCGAGGAATTGTCTTTTATGATTCTTCCTGCGAGTCCTGGTCTCTTGAGTTGGCTGGGAGGTCTACCTGCTTGTTAGATTTTTCATATCCATCTTCTTTTATTGTCATAAAAGGACTTGGATCCTTTTCAAATTTTTCTTTGTAACCAAGACCAGTCTTGTCACTATTTGATCGTTGATTGTTGATGATTTCTTCCAATGCCTTGGAGCTTTTGTTGTAGTTTTGAAGAGTTTTTCCATTTTTTACTTGCTTTCATAGAGAAACTATTTCAGTTTCCAATGCTTCTCTTTTCTTGTTGCTTTCCTTTAATTATTCCCTAAGCAGTTCTTCAACTCATTTGTATTATTCAACCTTGATTTTAAGATTTAGGACCTATTCCCTTTCTATCTTTAATTCGTCTTCAAGAGTGTTGACTTGCTTCTTCTCGACCTTGAGCTCTTTGATAACCCTAATCACTTCGTTTTGAAATTCAACCTCAATCATCTCTTCTTCTTTGTCTCCTTCTTCGTCAGATGCTTCTTGCTTATTATGCTTGGCCATAAACAATACTCTTCTGTTGATTTCTTCTTCGTTATCACTGTCTTCATTAGATGAGGAGCTATCTTATTTGGAGAAGAAACTCTTCTTAAACCATTTCTTCTTGCCTTGCTTGTTGAACTTCCTCAGACCTTCTTTCCTTTCGTAACAACCTCATTTTTGTGAGGACACTTGGCTGAAAATTCCCAACCTCACCACAATCGAAACATATCAATGGAAGTTTACCTTTGAATTTCCCCGTACCTATTCTCATTTTTCACGTGAAGTAGGAAAATTCTTTATCTGAAAATTCTTCTTCATCTTCTTCCTTTTCTTCTTCATTACAACTACAAGTTTTTGCTTTTGGAGTATGCTTGTCCTTACTAGTCTTCTTGGATGCGACGAATGTTGTTTCTAGGTGAGATGTGTCATCCTCTTCTTCAATCCTCATTTCATATGCCATAATAACTCCATGTAATTCATCTTTGCTAAGATTGGGTAGATTCGAACTATATTCCAAGATAAATACCTTTGGGTTGAATCTTGTCGGCAAGGTTCTAAGGATCTTTCGGACAACAATTTTCGTGTCGATAGGTTCTCCCAGACCTTCCAATGCATTTGTTATTTCATCAACACATTATAATTATGCATCGATATTTTCATCTTCCTTCATTTTAAGTTGCTCAAAATTTTCCCTGTAAATTTGAATCTTTGCTTCTTTCACGTTTGAGTCACCTGCATATATATTCTCAAGCTTGCCCCATACTTTTTTAGTAGTTTTGCAACTCAGTACCTTAAGATAGACATATTCAATAAGCCCACTGATAATGAGATCTTTAGCCTTTGCATCATATACTGTATTTTTCTTACCTTGTTCGTCTTGGGTAGCTATAAAGCCTTTTTCAACGATTTCCCATACATCGTATCCTTGCGCCAACAAATGAACCTGCATTCTTCCACTCTAGAGTGCATAGTTATTTCCATTGAACAAAGGAAATCTATTCTTATTATACTCCATGATCTCCTTCCAGTTGTTAGACTATTATTGAAGGAACCAAGCTCTAATACCAATTGTTGGAAATAATGAGAGGGGGGGTGGGTGGGGGGTGAATCAATATTTCTTATCAATTAACACTTTTAAATATTTTTAGAGCATTATTTAATCTTCAATTATTATTGATTTTTATCTAGTAACAACAATAAACAATAAAAAACAATAGGCACATGAATTTTAGGTGGAAAACCCCCTCCGGGTCAAAAACCACCGAACACTTTTCTAATAAATTATTTAATCTTCAGCCCCAACTAAAATGAAATGTACAACTTCCTAAAATTCTAGAAAAGCATTATTTTCCAGCTCCCACTGGAAGGAAGCACCAACGCCTTGGTTTCTTCAGTAGTCACCTGAATGGATGCCCCGACATCCTAGACCAACCTACCATCCTGAAGTGTTCACAGACTCCAACCTGGAGGTGACTTCATGCACCAACCTAGCACCTCCTTGCCACCCTATAATGATGAGAAATAAGACAAGAGCGTGGATTGTTGTACCAGAGACAATGATCCACGATACAATATTATTCACAATTATTTTCTTGAACTAGACCAATCACCTTACAATTTTACAACGATGATTTTTACAATACTGACTTTTGACATGACTTGATACTTGACTTGACATTGCTTCTTTGAACACTAGTAGCTGCTGAGGTATTGTTGTGCTTGCTTCAAATATTGGTACTTTGGCATTGCATTTTCCTTCTAGTATGTGTCTGAGTTTTCCTATTGTGACCTCCTTCTTGCACATGCATTAATGAACAAGAACCAAACCAATATACAAACAAAATACTTACATTGTCCTGCAAACCATATGTCAAAGAAATATTCAAAATTCAAATGTAAATACGTCCAACATTTATGAACAAAACCCAATCAAACATACATACAAAATACTTACACTGTCCTGCAAAAAAACATGTCAAAGATGACATTCAAATTAAAATTCAGACACTAATCATACATACCTTGTTGTAGTAGACTTACTCTTGACTGTTGATGTGTTGTCCTTACTGCAGTGATCCTTGAATGCATAGTTTTTCCTGCCTTATAGAAGTTCAATATTGAATATGCTATATCTATGTAATTTCAGAACTCCAGGGTCTGAACTTTCACCCTGTGTTAGCTCTCTGAGTCCTCTTTCCAACCCCATAGGTCTTATCAATATTGGATTCTTCAAGAAATAGTTATGCCCAATCTCCTACGATGACTTGATTATAGACTAGTTCAATAGAGCGAAATTGTACGAAGTGCAATGTGTCATTGTTTCAACCTTCGGTCCTGAAAACGATACCCAACAAACTACAGTCTGTCATATTTTTTTCACTTTCTACGAAATTTGAATCCAATGCTCAAAGATAAATTTATGACGATTTTCCCAAGGTCACTTGTTTGACATGAAATTTGTGAACCTTCAAAAACCCTAACTTCCTTAGACCATATCTTCGAAAATATAGCGAACCAATATCTGAAATTAGGTCACACGTTTCATCAAGATTTCGAATCAAATGGGTTTTTCTTTCAGCATTTGAAGTTTTGTAGAAAAAAAGTTATAGCGAAAATGCCACGATGACATGTTTTAAGTAGTTGAATCCTTACATGAGGAGGATATGAGGGTCACAATTCATATAAATGATTAGGTTGAGAGTGCTTCAACAAGTGAACATTGGAGGGATTCTAGGAGCTTAAAATTATTAATTATTAACTATATAATGACCACAACCAATGATTAGTGTCATGCCACAACTCCATGGGGCTTTAGCCCACTAACTAGGGTTACTAACTTCAAACATGAATATCTCTCAAACCATGAAGAATTACGTGGCATGTCATATATCAACAAAAACATCTTGACAAGTAGAAACCATACAAAATATCCTTGACTTGGAATAGATTAAGTTTTCAAGTCAAAATTCCCATGCAAGATCGGGGTAGCCCTTGGTGCTGCTTGGATTGACATCAATGACAACCACTGATCAAAGGTCTCCCATATGGTTCCATGAACTCCATCTCTAACTTCTTCTAATCAATGGTGACACATCCCAAAGAATATAGCCACTGAACACCCAACACCACATTGGTGTCTGACACATCAACAACAAAGAAATGATCTATCATCGAGTAATTTCCCATGGCCAGGGTCAAGCTGGGAACATATATAGTGCACTACATGGTCCAATCCCCTAGTACAAGCATTGAAAATCCCTCAAAATTCATGTGTATGGCTCTCCGCTCCACCATCTAAGCATCAATAAAATTGTGGGTAGCCCCACTGTCCACTGGCACCGAAGCTTGTTGTCCCTGCACTATGCCCCTGATTCATTGTCAAATACTTCGGGACTCCCCGAAGTGAAGAAATAACTACTCCAGTAGGAAAAAGTGGTCCTCCTCTTTGTGGTGGTGGTGGTGGTTCACCTCCCATGGATTGGTGTCCTCCATCTCCCATGTCAATCTCCCGCTCCATCTCATCATCGGACTCGCTATCTAAATATACCTCAATCGAATGTGCCTTGCCCTTGGCACACTTGTGCCCCAGTGCCCACGAATCCTGAGATGTAAAGCAAAAATTCCTCCTTCGGAGGTCACTCCTAGTCTCATCATTCAACTGCCTTTGCCCAACATCACTATGCACTTGTTTGCTTGGATATGTTACAGATGTTTTGGAATATCCTGAAAGTAACATGACTTGGAATTGTATTCGATCTCTATGTATTTGTTTTCTTGTAACATCAACATCTTGCACATTCATAAATACATCTCCAAGACATTCAATGTCAAGGGTCTCCTTCCTTTACGAAATTTATTATAATATTCATACCTTCTCCATGGAGATGTCTTAGTCAATTCTCTCAGTCATCAGATGTTGATCACTTATCTTATCTTATGTGACCATAGTTTCATTTCTTACGAATTCATCTTCCTTTCTTCATATATTGTTCCCATGAACTTCTATACATATTTCCTTCATCTTTGTCAACCCCCTCATATTCCATATGAGGACATATTATGTTGATTTCATCTTGTAAATATGTGAATTAGTTCAAAACATATTCCTTCATGCTTCTTTCCAAAGGAATAGATCCTTCTTCTTCGACTATGCTCATGAGTTAGAGCATTTATCCATGCTATTTGTAGCTATATGATGACATGACTTAATCTATCAAATATATACATACATATTTTCTCCTTTTGGTCATCTAGACTTCCTTCAGCAACTTCCTTTCCTTGATTGAAAGTACTTCAACCATCTTGACATGCTGCACTCCTTTCTCACCATACCATTTTCCCTCTAAACAATGGATTCCACACTAGGTGAAATGATCAACGAGACACTTGCTTCTGCCAAGTAGAGGTGAAATTTCTAATGAATATTCCAATGGAGGATCTTGATTATCCTCATCGTGCAAATGCTCCTTTCTAATGATGATGATGTATGATTAATTCTTTTTTTCTTATATCTTGCTAGATGATTTTCTTTCAATCATATATACTACTAATGCTTTCAATGAGGTTACCAAGAGCTACTTCCTCTCGATGATGATTGCTACATCTATGTAGACTTCTACTTCAGCTATCCTTTTAGGCTTCTATAATGATGCCATGAGCTCTTTCTTCAATTTTATGCTTCTAATATGAGGGCATCTCCTAATATGATGCATCCTATCATACTTTCAATTCCTTTTACCATGATAGTTATCTTTCACAAAAGTTGAAAATAACTAAGTGAAGGAGATTATCAAAGTCATAGTAGAGATCTTTTACTTCCTCCTTCTTTGATTTCTTCTTCTTAGGTTCGTCCACTTCTTCAGTGACATGGGCTTCATTCCTTTCTTTCCTTTTCTTGTTTTCCTTCTTGAGTTTCGAACAATCTCTCTTGAAATTCCCATATTCCTGACAACCATGACATTGGATCTTTGACATATCGATCTTCTTTTTCTGAGGACCAAAATTCCAAAACTTTCCTTTTCTCTTAGCCATGGCAGCAAATGCTTGAACTTGTTCATTTGATCCCACATCACTTTTTGCTTTCAACCTTGTTTCTTTAATCTTACATAATGACCAGAGCTCACTGAATGGGGTGGCTTCCTGTTTTCCATAGATGCTTGATAAAGAGTTGTCCCGTTAATCAAGTAGTGCATTGAGCACCACGGTGGTCATCTCTTTGTTGGACATTATTTCCCCTAATTATTGCAGTTGGTCTCATATTTATGACACCATCATAAGATATGAGGCTATCCCTTCTTCCTTTGATACCTTCATCTTGCATAGCTTGGTTCTTAAATATATCACTTCTCCTACAGTGCTTATGGAGAATATTTCTACCTGTTTGTTATAGATGTCTTTTTTAGTTCTCTAATTTTTCTACATAAGGGATGAGAGAATCCTTGATTGATTCTATAAGGATTCTTTGAGCTCTTATTTCCCCTTCATATAATTTCCTAGAGCTTGAGCTTCTTCTTTTGGAGTTTTGACAATTAAACCCTTAACATGTCCAATGCCTTCATTTCCTACGAGGATCAAATCTGTTCTCTTCTTCCATGCAAGGAAATTTGATGACCCAACCAATTTATTTCTCTCCTTGCAGAATGAAGTCATTTTGATAGTAGATTCAGTCATAGATATAAGGATACTTACTTTTCAAGTGAAGATTTTTCTTTTTTGGTAATATCTTCAACTTGATGCCTTCTTGATTTTGATGATGACGTTTGAAGCCTGATCATGCTTCTTCTAGAGCTGTCTTTTTTAAAATATGCTACTGATGAGATTCTTGATTCAAATAGAGGGAGAACACATTGATTCCTTTTTATGATGATGGAAATGCTTCTTCTTTGATGTAGAGGCCTCACAATGCTTCAATTTGTATTCCTTTCTTTGAGTGGAGGTGGGGTCCTTGAGATCTTCTTCGATATTCCTTAGTTCCTTCCTTTAAGATGGTGAGAGGGTTAGTCCTTCTTGATGATTTCCTTGTGCTCGACCCTTGTGTATCCCTTCTTGATGGTACAATGTCTCCTTTGATGCCTTGACCTTTCTTGATATTCCTTTTGATGGTCCTTTGTTCAATTTGTTGATTTCTATAGCATTGGAAAGTGTTCAAAGTCTCATTTTTGGTAGAGAGGCTTAGACATCAGTGATCTAGATAACCCATAAATCGTTTGTGGAAATTCCACCTGGATATGACTTTAATAAAATAATTAATTATTTTAATGCAGACTCTAAGTATAAACTTAGGGAAATTAAATAATTAAAGCGTATTAATAAAGTAGAGTGTGAATCTTCTAGAAGACGAAGATCAAGTCATATTTTAATTTGAGCCATTGATTACAGATATAACTAGGTCATTGATTGATCAGTGAGAAGACTATAAGAAGAGAATTGAGGGCCATTTGGAAATGAAGCCGAGGACACTCTCAGTACCCGAAGGAAATCGATTCTAAAGGAAGGGTAATCGATTTCATTGGGTGAGTTTGTAGAGGTTGGGTTGCAGAAGCAAAAGGAGGAGGGAGGAGTCAGTTATTGGGAAGCAGATCTCAGGAGGGTGAAGGGAAGGGTGAGCTGATCAGTAGCAAGAACCCCTCCGCGCAGAATCATGTAGTTCAGAGAAGGACTGTGCAGAGCATTCACGCTAGATGACGCAGAGGGTGAAGGAGGTCGCCTCGAGGGTCCGAAAATTTTCTGGGAGGTCTAGAAAATTTAGCCAGGTGTTTGCTAATTTTTCTCTGCTCATCAAACTCCTGTAAATGTACTTTCCATTTCTGAAGATAAATATAAAACCCTCATCTATTGCACCGGTTTTCCCACATTGGGTTTTTCTAGGGACAATTGTCCAAAAACATTTGTGTTCATTTGGTTATTTCTATTGTGCTATTGGTGTAAATTATCTTTCTATTCTTATTCTCTTAACGATAGTGAAGATCTGCAAATGTGTTTATTTCAGAATTTACTGAAGCATCTGTAAATAACTTATCTCATAAGTAGGAGAAATAAACCAAATATTGTAGAAATATTTTCCTTCTGAAAATTTCACATGGAATCAGAGCAAAGGGCTAAAAACGGGAAGGGAGGATCTACTATGGAAAAAAGGAAGGGTTCACGCAGTCCTCCAGAGCACGCATAAATGCAGAGAGATCATCACATGAAGGTGTTGGAATCCAGACTAGAGGAGGATCTTGCTTGTGTGTCAAGCACAACTCCTCCAAGTGTTTGGTATATTGACAGTGGACCGTCTGCTCATATGACGGGGGTTAGAGAATGTTTTTCGAGTTATCAAGGAGAGCAGATCAATTTCCAAATAACTATGGGAAATACGGCAAAATGTACCCCCATCAGGAGAGGTATTGTAACATTTCAGGCGGAGAATGGCAACAAGATTCGAGCCACGAATGTTCTGCATGTACCAGGGTTGGGGATGAGGTTACTCTCGTTGTCTCAACTTCAGAACAAGGGCTATGACGTATAATTTGTTCAAAATAAGGTGTATTTCAAACACCCTAACTGGAGAAAAAAGGCACAAATTGGAGTAAGGAGTCACAAGTTGTATAAGCTCCAGCTTAAATCTCCGGTGGCCTTGATCAGCAGCACAAACAACAGAGATCTGAATGAGTTATGGCACAGAAGAATGGGGCATCTACATCATGGAGCCTTGGGGATTCTAAAAAATACGGTCATAGGGGCTCCTAAACTCAGCACAAAGAAAGACGAAGTTTGCGGGGTATGCGTACAAGGGAAGTATGCTACAGAAACATTTCCAAGAAGCAGAAGCAGATTCAAAGGTGTATTAGAGTTAATACACTCTGAAATTTGCGATTCGATGTCCACAATAGCTCTCAGTGGGGCAAAGTATTTTTCCACCTTCATTGATGATTATTCCAGGAAAACTTGGATCTATTTTCTGAATACCAAAGATGAAGTCTTTAATCATTTTAAATATTTCAAAGCATTGGTGGAAAACTCTACAGGAAAGAAGATCAAGAAGTTGAGATCAGATAACGATGGAGAATATATCGATAAAGACTTCACCAATTTCTATGCACATGAAGGCATCAAGAGAGAGTGGACAGCTCCTTACAATCCAGAAAAAAATGGAGTTGCAGAACAGAAGAATCAGACCATAATAGAAGTTGCAAGGGAAATGTTGTACGACCAGGAGATGCCCAAATTCTTATGGGAAAAGGCCTGCAACACAACTATTTATATTCAGAACAGAGTTCCCAATAGAGCTTTGGGGAATGTTACTCCCGAAAGTATGTTCACAGGTAGCAAGCCAAAAGTGAGCCACATCAGGATATTCAGCAGCATAACATACCGCAACGTTCCAGAGGAAAAGAGGAAGAAGCTAGATCAAACTGCTGAAAAGGGTTTTCTGATGGGCTACAGTGAGAATGCAAAGGCATACCGCATCTATATTCCGGAGAGCAGGAAAATCGTGGTAAGAAGGGATGTAAAATTCCTGGAGGAGAAAGCCTTTTGGAAATCTCGAGAGATGGCCACAGATACGTAGATTGAGGAAGATCCACTGGTACAGCCTCAAGGACCTATGGAGGAGAGGTCCAATGCCTCTCCAAGGCACAATTTTTCTGAGGGGAGCTCCTTCGACGAAGAACAGGAGGAAGAACAGGTAATACCACCCACCACTGATGGAAGACCGAGCAGAGAACTCCAACATATTCTTAGAGATGCAGAAGGATTTGTTGGAGCACCTAGAGAAGGGAAGAGGATAAGGAAACAACCTGATAGATATCAGGCGTTGGTAGCTCAGGTTGGAGAGCTGTCTACCTTTCGGGAAGCAGCTCAGCATTAGGTATGGGTAGATTCCATGGTGGAGGAGTATAGCTTCATCATGACAAATGATTTCTGGGAGGTATTCCCTAGATCATAGGACAGATCTATTGTAGGATCCAGATGGATCTACAAGATCAAATATACTATAGATGGCAGCATAGAGAAATTAAAAGAAAGATTTGTAGCAAAGGGGTATGCCCAGAAGGAAGGCATTGACTATGAAGAAACCTTTGCTCCAGTAGCACGATACACTTCTATCAGATCCATCATCTCTCTGGCAGCACAGATGGGATGGGAAATTCACCATATGGATGTCAAGATTGCGTTCTTGAACGGTGTGATAGAAGAGGAAGTATACATAGAGTAGCCAGAGGGCTTCGAGACACATGAACAGAAGAATCATGTTTGCAGACTCAAGAAAGCATTGTATGGCTTGAAACAAGCCCCAAGGGCATGGTATGGTCAGATTGATGGCTACTTGCAGAAGATGGGGTTCGTCAAGAGTGACGCAGATCCCAACTTATACTACTTAAGAGTAGGAGATGAGCCGCTTATTCTTGTTCTGTATGTGGATGACTTGTTTCTGATTGGGTCATCCAAGCTCATCAAAGACTGCAAGAGAACTTGACAACAAAATTCGACATGAAAGACCTGGGGCAGATGCACTATTTTCTTGGTCTAGAAGTTTGGCAGCAGGAAGGGGAAATCTTCCTAGGACGAGGAAGATACAAAACAGAGACTCTGAAAATATTTCAGATGGGTGACTGTAGACCCATGGACATGCCAATTATTACTAACTGGAAGAATATAGACACATTAGAGGATGATGAGGCTGATCCCACACTATACAGACAGCTCATCGGATCATTGATGTATTTGGTCAACATGAGACCAGACATCTGTTATGCAGTGAATAATCTTAGTCAGTTCATGGTGGAACCAAGGAGAGCTCATTGGGTAACAACCAAACATATTCTTAGATACTTGAGAGGGACAATCGAGTATGGGCTAAAGTACACCAAAGGAAATGAGATCCAGTTGAGCAGGTTCATAGATGCAGACTACGCCGGAAGCACAGTAGATCGGAAAAGTAATAGTGGGCATTGTTTCAGTCTTGGATTAGGAATGACCTCCTGGTGCAGTAGGAAACATAATTATGTAGCACTGAGCTCAACTGAGGTAGAGTACATGGCAGCAAGCACAGCTTCGTGCGAGGCCATATGTCTCCGCAAATTTCTCTTGAAATTACTCAAGAAGAAAATAGAGCCGACCAGAATTATGTGTGATAATCAGAGTTGCATCAAGCTCTCTGAAAGTCCCGTGTTTCATGACCGGTCGAAGCACATTGACATTCGATGTCACTTTATCAGGGACTATGTCCAGAAGGGATCAATATAGTTGCAATATGCTCCTATGGGTTAACAAGTGGTAGATATCCTCACAAAGGCTCTGAATAAGATCAAGTTCACTTACTTCAGAGAGAATATGGGGATGGTCGAGAACCCCTTCCACTAGAGGAAAGGGTGGTCTTCAGAAGAAGAGGGAGCTGTAGTACGGATGTTGCAGGGACAGGGCAGTAGTACAGGAAGCAACAACACAGAGATGAGGGGCAGCAACCAGGACACCATCAACGTAGCAGATGATGTAGAGTCAGACCAGTACAATGGTATCTTGCGTAAACACTTTCCTCGCTAAGAGGGAGTGTTTATTTCTATAGCATCAGAAAGTGTTCTAAGTCCAATTTTTGGTAGAGAGGCTTAGACATCAGTGATCCAGAGAACCGAGAAATCTTTTGTGGAAATTCCACTCGGATATGACTTTATTAAAATAATTTATTATTTTAATGTAGACCCTAAGTATAAACTTAGGGAAATTAAATAATTAAAGGATATTAATAAAGTAGAGTGTGAATCTTCTAGAATACGAAGATCAAGTCATCTTTTAATCTAAGCCATTGATTAAAGATATAATATTGGTCGTTGATTCATCAGTGAGAAGACTATAAGAAGAGACTTGAGGGCCCTTTGGAAATGAAGTCGGGGACACTCAATACCCAAAGGAAATCGATTTTGAAGGAAGGGAAATCGATTTCAGTGGGTGAGTTTTTAGAGGCTGGGTTGCAGAAGTAGAAGGAGGAGGGAGGAGTCAGTTATCAGAAAGCAGATCTCAGGAGGGTGAAGGGAAGGGTGAGCTGATCAGCAACAAGAACCCCTCCATGCAGAATCACGCAGTCCAGAGAGGAACTGCACAGAGAATTCACGTTGAATGATGTAGAGGGTGAAGGAGGTCACCCCGAGGGTCCGAAAATTGTCTGGGAGGTCTAGAAAATTCAGCCAGGTGTTTGTTAATTTTTCTCTACTCATCAGACTCCTGTAAATGTACTTTCCATTTCTGAAGATAAATATAAAACCCTCATATGCTGCACCGATTTTTCCACATTGAGTTTTTCCGGGGACAATTGTACAAAAACATTTGTGTTCATATGGTTATTTCTATTGTGTTATTGGTGTAAATTATCTTTTTGTTCTTATGCTCTTAACAATAGTGAAGATCTGCAAATGTGTTTACTTCATAATTTACTGAAGCATCTATAAATAACTTATCTTATAAGTAGGAGAAATAAACCAAGTATTGCAGAAATATTTTCCTTCTGAAAATTTCACACAAGTTTCCTTTCCTTGTCTTGTTACCTTAGCTTCGATACCATGTTGAGAGATCTAGGGGCAGCAAGATTAGGTGATTTCTCTTACTTTTATAACTGCTTGTGATGTATATTACTTAACTTAATTAGCTTCTTCTTTCACTTGATTATAATTCATGTTCTTATCATAAAAAAATACCAATACATGAAATAACAATGAGACAAGAGGACACAAGATATATGTTATCAACGAGGGCCAAAACCTCTACTCCTGAGAGGAAATTCTAAAAGAACTCTTCTCTTCTTATAAAACTTCAAATGATGAATTCTAAGACCTAAGACTCTTTTCAAAGTCCCCTCTAAGACCAAGTCAATTATTCCTCCTTGATGAACTTTCCTTTCAGTAACTTGACCTCGTCCATTTCTGCAACTTCGACCCTAGCTGCTTCTTTGGCGATTTCGACCCCCAAAAAATTCTTCTGCAATTTCGACCCCCAACAGTTTTTTCTACAGACACCCTAGGTTTCTCGTGTGAGATGATTGTTCTTCCTTTCCTTCTTCGCCTGGATAGCTTTCTTCTTCTTGAGCACTCAACCAAAAAACTTAGTCTTTTTCACACCTAAATTCGGTCTCCTAAGGTAGATGGAATTTTAGACATTCTGCTGCAAATGATGCCCTAGTTTCCTCACACGTGTGAAGGATATTAGCCCAAAAACTATCCCAAAACTTGCGCTTTCTTCTTCTCCTTCCTTTGCAGTCATTAGAGAACTTTTGAGGTCTAAAATGGGTTCCCTAAGAAAAATTCACAACCAAAATAAAATGTATAATAACCAATAGGATTTAGTATGATTATGTTAACCATGAGGAATGATTCACCATTTTTTGGGTAAAAAGGTAAAAAGATTAAAAAATAATAAAATAATAAAACTATTTTTTCAACTTGTATTTTCAACTATCTCCCTAAGGTTTTACTCAAATTTCGAGCGGGATCACTCGTTGGATGCAAAATTTAATTCCTCATCCAAGGAGTACCCATGTTACACACTTTCGATGGACCCAACTATACGAAAAATAAGAAATACATGAAAAACGTGATTACAATCATGTTTTTCATGTATTTCTTATTTTTCATGTAGCAAGGCCCATCGAAAGTATGCAACATGGGTAGTCCTTGGATGAGGAATCAATTTCTACATCCAACAAGTGTTCCGGCTCAAAATTTGAGTAAACCTATAGGGAGATAAGTTGAAAATACGACTTGAAAAAATAGTTTTTTTTTTCCCTCTCAAATTTGATAATGTAATCTAATCTTATTTTATTATTTCCACTATTATTTTATAATTTCCTTACGAGGCCCATTTTAGACCTCAAAATTCCCCTAATGTATTCAACTTCCTTCTCGTCCCCTTTTCTTCTTAAATCACACTTCTTGAGAGCTCATTGGATGATCTTCAAGTGAGGTCAAAGTCTTATTATATATAGACTTCTTTCTAGGTCAAGTTGTTGTCTTTAGGTCGACTTGTTATTTTGATGATGACAAGGTCTTAGAGGGTCTATTTGACACTTTTTGACTTTATATAAATTTTCTTTACAAGATGTAACATGCCCAAAAGGGTCTTCCATACATGATAATAACTTAGTTGACTTGTAGACTCAATGACAAACCATAGAAGCACACAATGGGTGCTTGATCTAAAACTAAATTTCCTTTGAGCATGAAACCCATGCCTCAAGAATGACAATAATAAATTTATTTTTCTCTTTACATCAAATGCATAAAATCATGATTACATGTCATTATGAATGTTAAAATTATGCAACTACGGTCAAATTCCACTTTGAATAGCTCAATTGGTCAATATTATAATTGCATTAGATTCCTCTTTTCGAGAGGACCAAAATTGATCTATAGATCACAACAATCGGCTGAGCAGAAGTTAAATTATGAATTATTTTATTTATTAATGAAATGGAATGGGTTGGCCCCAATACATGTGGATTTAGCCAAAGCCCCAAGCAGTCCCTCACAAAAGCTATAAATAGAAGGGACCTCAAACTCATTCTCACACATTCACTCACGATATTTTCTTCTTGCACTCTTTGTCTTGGACCTTATTTTTTGTTTGGTTTGCACAAGTTCGATGGAAGAAACTCGCACAGGGTTAAAAATCATAGGCGAGAGGCTCGCTCTGATCTAGGGCTTTTGGGCCATAGCCGTAGGCACATAACTAGTGAAATTAGGCTAGATCTGCGGGAAAAACGTGACAAGTTAGTATCCAAGCTGCCATAGTTGCAGGCAGAGCGTGAAAAGGTCACGACCAGGGTTCAGAGACTAGATTGAGCTAATCTGGAGAAGAGTTGCAGGCACAATGTGTCCTAATATCAGCCAAGGGATCTTTAGTCGCGAGAACAACGAGTTGAGGTCACGACTAAGGGTTTTTTCTGAGCAGATCTGAGTTAGGTGATATTCAGTTGTTTGCGCAGTGCCTCAGGACTTCCGTGGCTCAGTAAAAGATGTTTGTGATCTATCTTTGAGAGCATCCTGGATTCAAATCTAGGATTTGACAATTGATATTAGTTGGATTTGGTGATCTATTGGTTTCGTGTTTCTTGATGTTGTAGATATTAAGATATGTAGATTTGTTTAGTATATTTCCGCTACAGATCATGCCCTCAAATATGCATCTAGAGTTCTCTGAATTTTTCACTCAGTGACATCAATGTTCAACAATATGCTACAGGCAGTGACAGTCCATTACAGTTCTCAGAATCAGGATCCCTCAGTAGAAGTATGTTTATGGTTATATTATGCATGTGCTAGTTGTTTTACTACATTATGAAGATATTTGATGATGATCTATGAAGAAGAATTTGCAAGGGTTTTTGCCAAAATGAGTTTTTCCCTGGTCTCAGACCAATCCTGGTGTCTATATGTGTGCATGATTTTCTTCCATTTGTTTATTTATGTTCCGTTGCATAGATGCTGATGTGATTGTTCTTTCTACATAGTTTCATATGTCAATGTTAAAATGTAGATATGAATAATGATATAATGATATGGGGTGAACTCATCATGTTATTTAATAAATGCAACTATCAAAGCAAAGAACAATGTAGCCCTATGAAAAATTAACGTGGAATCAGAGCTAGGCTGAAGAAAATACATGGAGATCACCCCCCATGGAGACATATTTTATGGAAGAAATAAGTGGATGGTAGAGACATAAAATAATTCTAGGGTGAGAAGAAAACCCTAGGTAGTTAGTGCATAAGGGTTTGATGGTGAGGGTTTGTTTTGTGTAACCAGCTCCAAAAATAGAAGAAAAGAGATATAAACGCCTTAGAAATGAGCCACTTCGAGGGGGCAACCTCCAATACATTACATAAATGAACAATTCTTGGATGATACAATTTACAAAACCTCCTTTCTATATATATGAGTCCATGGGGCCATAATGTAATCCTAGTGGGCCACAATGTAATCCTAGCCGACCTAACAATAATAATTTAAGGGCACAATAATAACAAAATGGGGGTACAAGGGTACAATAATAACAATAAGGGGGGCTACACTAACATAATAAGGGACTACACTATTAATATAGGGACTTAACATGCCCCTCTCCTTCAAACAAGTGTTGTCCTCAACGCTTGATTATTTCTTGATGCTTCTGTATAAAATTCTCATCCTCCCATGTGAAATCTTCTATAGGAAAGTTCTTCCACTTGCTGAGATACTCTGAAATAGATCGTACTTTTCGAGTTCTTGTTTCTATGACTGCTTCATAACTTCTTTCGATGTCATTTTGATCTTCCTGTTGTTTCATTAGATTCTGCACCAAAGTTGGGTTATCCTTTGAGAGTTGGAGAACCTGTTGTTGATGCTCGATGTGATCTTCCATTAATTTATCATCCATATTTTCTATTATTTGATCCTTCAAACCATCCAACTTAGCCTCCATTTCTACTTTTAAACCATCTATTTCATCTTCAATTACTCTTTGTAAGATTGAAACTTGTTGCACTTGGTACCGTAATTTTGATATCTCATACTGCAACACTTCCTCTTCATGCGTCATAGTATAGCTTTTTGAGGGATTAATGGGTATGGAATTATTTTTATGGGGCATATTTTAGAACCAAACACTGATATATATTCTACAATATGCCCTTGGAATCAATTCAACTTGATTCTTCACAGACTTATGCAATTTGGAAAGAAAAAAATATACACCTTTTACTTGCTTTGAGGAGCTCGATATTGAAATTGTATTATCTATGTGATTATGGATCTTCAATATCTGAAATTTAGCACTAAAGTAGCCCTCTGAATTATCTTTTTAATGCCACAGGTCTGACCTGATTTGGATTCTCCAAGACAAATTTGTGTCCAATCTCCCACAATGACCTAATTTTGGACTGGTTCAGTAGAGCGAACTTGTACGACTTGCCACGTGTCACTGTTTTGTTCTTTGTCTCTAAAATTGATATCCAAGAAACTACAGGCCTTGTACTTGCGACCACTTTTGACGGCACTCCAATCCAATCTCCAGAGAGAGAGTTATTGAACTTTTCCCACGATCACCTCTTTGAGATGAAATTGAGGAGCCTGAAAAAGCACTACCTTCCACAGATCATATCTCCAAAAATATTGCGAACCAAGATCTGAAATTTTTTGATGAATTCCCTCAAGATTTCAGCTTCGCACCATACGAATTTCAGATTCTGAACCTTCGTAGAAAATGTTTTATAGCGAAAATTCCACGATGACCTGTTTAGGAGCTTGAAAAAAGGCCTAACTTCCACAGATGATATCTCCGAAAATATTACGAACCAAGCTCTGAAATTTTTAGACAATCTTCCTCAGGATTTCAGCTTTGCACCCTAAATATTTCAGCTTCTGAAACTTCGTAGAAAAAAAGTTATAGCGAAAATTCCACGATGACCTGTTTGGAGCAGCGAAACCCTAGAATCCCAAGCCTCTGATACCAAATGTTGTGTAACCAACTCCAAAAAGAGAAGAAAAAAGATATCAACGCCTTAGAAATAAGCCACTTCGAGGGGGAAACCTCCAATACATTACATGAATGAACAATTCTTGGATGATACAATTTACAAAACCTCCTTTCTATATATAGGAGTCCATGGGGCCATAATGTAATCCTAGTGGGCCACAATGTAATCCTAGCCGACCTAACAATAATAATTTAAGGGCACAATAATAACAAAATGGGGGTTACAGGGGTACAATAATAACAATAAGGGGGGCTACACTAACATAATAAGGGGCTACACTATTAATATAGGGACTTAACAGTTTGAGAGAAACCCTAGTTTATGGTGAAGTCTTGAGATTTGGTGTATGAAACCCCAGTATGGCCTATGAAGCACTTGGGATCGATTTGAAAAATGACCTGGTGGATTGAAGAGAACACTGCTATGTGGTATATGGATGGCTCTTGAATGTTGGTTCAAGAGCGAGAGGATCACCTCTCACTGATGATAAGTACTCCTAGACTCTTGATGTTTATTTGTATGAATATGAATATTATGATTATTGTTTTGATAATTTCTTATACCTCTTGCATGTATATTTTGAGTACCTAGATGTTTCTAACCTTCTTGATGAGATGTGATAATTGAATCACTCTTTAGGATCTCTTCAAATGCAGGAAAGATGCCTAGTTTTGGAAGTGGAAAAGAGGCACCTGATGAAAAAAGGTGACAAGCTGCCTATGTGAAGGTGCACAGTGTTGGAAAGTGTAACTAGGATCGATATTCATATTGACTATGTAATTATGTATTTATGAAGAAGAAAAAGATAATAATATATATTTTTCGTATGCTTGCTTCATGGGTTTCATGAGCAAGGTTTTATTATAGGTCAAAAGACTTCTTCTTGATGTCTTTTAGGGATTTGTCTTTTGGTTATAAATGTATTAAAGAGTCAAGTTTATGATGAGTCAAAGTCACACTTCTATTCCTCAATACCTTGTCACATAAAGCTTTAGGTCATGGCTCAGAATATGGCTTAGTTCAGCGTTGAAGAAAGTGATCAAGTCGGCCTACATACCTCTGCACAAGTCGGCTCAAAGGTAGGCCTTCACGTTAGCTCAGAAAGGCACATTTGTCCTATATATATAAGGATGAACTATGGCTCATTTAAGATAAGAAATTGCAGATAAGTCTGAGATATATTCAGTGATATACATTTTTTGTAATTCTGAGGATAGAACCAGGTCTAGAGCGAAGAAAGAAGGTGGTGTAATACATATCTACGAAGCTGCAAGTTTGTGTTAAATTGCATAATTTTAGGATTGAAGCTAGTGTGAAGTTATAGGACTGAAACTAGTGCGAAGTTGCAGGACTAAGGTTGATACGAAGTTGCTGTTAGGATATTATGACACATAGGAAATAGTTAAGAATAACTTAGTCTAGTGTAGAGTTAGGTAAAGTGTGTTTCTTTACCATGTACATTTGTAACTTATAATCTGATGGTTATCTCTCACCTCGGTATTAACGACACTTGATCTGTGGCTTAACACCCGATTGGTCCATGATCTCTATTTAAAGAGCATGGAGGGTCATTTGTCCAGTAACCATTTATGAGAGAAATATATGTAACTTTTCTTTTATATTAATAAATTCCCTAAAGTGGCCGCGTTGGCTTAGATCGTGGATTGTTTCCCTCTTTGAGGGTTTTAACCATGTGATTATACTGGTGTAATAATTTGTGATATATTTTTGAGCGGTGACCTTTGGTTCTTGATCTACGGAACTTACCCTGTAAATTCCTACATGGTATTAGAGCTATTTTGAGGGTCGCATCCATTGTTGATCAAAATCCGAAGCCGATTTGACTGCATGTGAATGTCGTTTTGTAGATATACTATTTCCAAACATTTTTGGGCTTGGAGAACCGCTCTGTTGTGTCTAGAGCGTCTGTTACAGTGAGGAGCGCCTTTCGTTTCATGCGAAAAGGTTTCCGGCTGCCCAAGTTATGAAAGTTTAGATCTCGAGGTATAAAGCATCTTTTTTGTAGTTATATTTGTTAATAGTTTTGCTTATTTCAGTTTATTCTATTTATTTATGGTTTATAGGTTTTATTTATTTGCCATATCTGTACCCTCTTCTCTGTGTATGCTCTTTGTTGTACGCTGCGTGCGATCTCGGCAAATCAAAAGCACGAAAATGGATTTTTTTGCTACGTATTCTCTTTCCCTGTGTCTTTGTGCAATCTTGGGAAATTAGAAATAGAAAAAAAATTGATAGTTTTCAGTAAGGGTAGCCAAAACTCTAATATTTTGTCTTAAGGCTTTTCATTTCATTTTTTTGTTGCTCGGTTTTTTTGTTTTTTTTGTGCAGGAAAAGGCACGCACATCAAAGAGTTCCAAAAAAAAAAAAAAACCCTTCCTCCTTTCAAACAATAACAGAGTCCTTTTACTATCTCACATGGTGAGGAGTTAGTTTATGAGAATAGAGGTCCTGGGTTCAAATCTCTTTCTCAGGCTTCTGGGTTCGAAATTGTTAGGTCCCTATATCACTAGTATAGTCCCTTATTATTGTTAGTGTAACCCCCTTATTGTTATTATTGTACCCTTGTAACCCCCATTTTGTTATTATTGTGCCCTTAAATTATTATTGTTAGGTCGGCTAGGATTACATTGTGGCCCACTAGGATTACATTATGGCCCCATGGACTCCTATATATAGAAAGGAGGTTTTGTAAATTGTATCATCCAAGAATTGTGCATTTATGTAATGTGTTAAGGTTTCCCCCTCGAAGTGGCTTATTTATAAGGCATTGATATCTCTTTTCTTCTATTTTTGAAGCTGGTTACACAACATTTGGTATCAGAGCTTTGGATTCTAGGGTTTCGCTGCTCCAAACAGGTCATCGTGGCATTTTCGCTATAATTGTTTTTCTATGAAGTTTAAGAAGCTGAAATATTTAGGGTGCGAAGTTGAAATCCTGAGGAAATTCGTCAAAAAATTTTAGAGCTTGGTTCACAATATTTTTTGAGATATGATCTGTGGAAGGTAGTGCTTTTTCAGGCTCCTGAATTTCATCTCAAAGAGGTGATCGTGGGAAAATTTCAATAACTCTCTCTCTGGGTAGTGGATTTGAGTGCTGTTAAAAGTGGTCGCAAGTACACGGACTGTAGTTTCTTGGCTATCAATTTCAGAGACAAAGGACGAAACAGTGACACGTGGCAAATCCTACAAGTTTGCTCTACTGAACCAGTCCAGAATTAGGTCATTGTGGGAGATTGGACACAACTTTGTCTTGGGGAATCCAAATTAGATCAGACCTGTGGCATTTGAAAGAAGCTTCAGAGGGCTACTACAGGGCTAAATTTCAGATATTGAAGATTTTCAATTACAGAGATAATTCAATTTCAATATCGAGCTCCTCAAAGCAAGTAAAAGGTGTGTATTTTTTTTCCGAATTGCATAAGTCTTGTTTGAAGAATCAAGTTGAATTGATTCCAAGGGCATATTGTAGAATAGGTATCAATATTGGATTCTAAAATGGCCCCTAAAAGGAATTCAACACCCATTAAGCCTTCAGAAGGCTCTACCATGACTCATGAAGATGAAGAATTGCAACATGATCTATCAAAATTACAAGAGCAAGTGCAACAAATTTCACTCTCGCAAAGAACAACAAAAAATGAAATGGAAGTTTTGAAGAAAGGCGTGGAAGTGAAGATGGACGGTTTGAAGAAAGGCATGGAAGCTAAGATGGATGGCGTGGAAGTGAAGATGGACGGTTTGAAGAAAGGCGTGGAAGCTAAGATGGATGGCGTGCAAGCTAAGATGGATGGTGTGGAAGCTAAGATGGATGGCATGGAGGCTGGCATGGAATCTAAGATAGATGACATGGAAGCTAAGATCGATGAGAAAATGGAAAACATGAAGAATTTTCTAAAAGCAGACATGGAAGGTTTGACAAAATTGATACAAGAAAGGTTTCCTAATGGTGAAAAGATAGTAGAAGAACCTCATGATGAGAACAAAATAAATGTTAATTATGATTTCATAAACTCTAATGTTGGCGGGAAGAACCACCATATTCCAAAGATGGATATGCGGAAGTTTGATGGAAAGGATCTTGTAACATGGATACTATAGATGGAGCAATATTTTGGTATCCATAACATGAAAAACACACAAAAGGTATGCATTGCAACTTTACATTTAGAACAAAATACATTTGTATGGTATCGATGGCTTTGCTCCCGTAAAAAAATTGTCACTTGGTCAATTTTTACGGAGGAAATGATAGCACATTATGAGGATACAAAGAAAAAAACTTTCTTTAGCCAATTGATAAATCTCAAACAAAAGGGTTTAGTGGGGTAGCACATTGAGGACTTCCAAAAATTGAATATAAGGGTAACTGATATTCCAGAGGAACACAGGATTGATCTCTTCATAGGTACTCTAAAGGATAACATCCAACATGAAGTTCGTGTGTTGGAACCTGATTCATTAGAGAAGGCATTCAGGTTGGCAAGAAAAGTTGAATGTAAAATTATGGCAACAAGGAAGCCTATCACTCAATTCTATAAAGAAGAAAGTGTTGTTACGCCTAGATTTCCACAACCTACAAGGTTGACACCACAACAATTGGAAGAAAAAAGAGCAAAAGGGCTTTGCTACAGTTGTGATAGCAAATACACCAAAGGTCATAAGTGTGCTGAAAAGAAATTATTTTACATAGATTGTGAAGAAGAAGAAGAAAATGAACAAGAAGAGGATACACACCAGGAACCAACCATAGAAGAGGAAGAAATGAATCCGGCCATATCATGTAATGCACTGGCAGGAATTACCACTCCTCAAAATCTCAAGATAGCAGGACAGATCAAGAAGAAAAAGGTAATAGTGTTGATTGATTCAGGTAGCACCCATAATTTTATTCATTGTAAGGTAGCCAAGGAATTAAATTGTTTCCTATACCCGGCACCAGAATGTCAAGTGATGGTTGCAAATGGAGGAACTATAAATTGCTCTGGAAAATGCCATAATATCAAGCTAACCATGGGGGAATATGTATTGACTAGTCCAATGCTTTCCATTCCTATGGGAGGTGCTGATGTTGTACTAGGAGTACAATGGTTACAATCTTTTGGGATGGTAGCTTTTAATTTTCAAGAAATTTTCTTGAAATTTTTTTCAGAAGGAAAGGAAGTCAAATTACGAGGTATTGAAGGGAAGCTAGGAAGGATAATAAGCTCTAATGTCATGACAAAGCTTCTAAAGAAAGAACAACGAGGCATAATTGCACAATTATGCTCTCTAGAAGTTATGACATCAAAATCATCTATTTCTGCAGATCTCCAACAAGTCTTGGACAATCATTCCAAGGTGTTTGAAACTCCCAAAGGACTCCCACCTATTCGTGATCATGATCATGCTATTCATTTGATTCCAGGAAGTGTTCCTCCAAACATCAGGCTTTATAGATATCCTTACTTCCAAAAGAGCGAAATTGAACGTATGATTGCAGAAATGTTAGAGGCGGGTATAATTCAACCCAGTCAAAGTTCTTTCTCTGCTCCTGTAGTATTGGTACACACGAAGGATGGATCATGGCGAATGTGTCCGGATTATAGGGAGCTCAATAAGCTCACCATTAAAGATAAATTTCCCATTCCTGTGATTGATGAATTATTGGATGAATTACATGGAGCAATTTATTTTACCAAGTTGGATCTTTGTTCGGGATATCATCAAATTAGAATGAAGACTGAAGATATTCCAAAAATAGCATTTCGAACTCATGAGGGTCATTATGAATTTTTGGTCATGCCTTTTGGCCTTACCAATGCACCTTCTACATTTCAATGGTTGATGAATTCCATTTTCAAACCCTTCCTTAGAAAATTTGTGCTAGTACTTTTTGATGATATACTAATCTACAGCAGGTCTTGGAAGGATCATGTTGAACATGTTGACAGGGTGCTCAAACTATTGCAGGAGAAACAATTATATGCAAAAAAATCCAAATGTTTCTTTGGAGTACAAGAGGTGGAATATCTGGGTCATATTGTATCTCACGAGGGTGTTAAAGTAGACCCTAAGAAAATTAAAGCCATTAAGGAATGGAAAGTCCCCACAACCATAAAGAAGTTGCAAGGATTTCTCGGGTTAACAGGGTATTATTGCAAGTTTGTTAAGAATTATGGGAGAATAGCAGCACCTCTAACAACATTATTGAAGAAAGATGCATTTTCATGGACTCCTGAAGCAACTAAGGCCTTTGAATGTCTTAAAGAGGCAATGTGCCTAGCACCGGTCTTAGCTACGCCGGACTTCACAAAAACCTTTATTGTGGAATGTGATGCCTCAGGAAATGGAATTGGTGTAGTTTTAATGCAGGAAGGAAGACCCATTGCTTTTGAAAGTCGTCCAATCAAAGGAAAGTATTTACAGAAACCTATTTATGAGAAGGAAATGTTAACAATATTGCATGCACTAAATAAATGGTGAACTTACCTAATGGGAAGACACTTCAAGGTAAAAACTGATCATGATAGTCTTAAACACTTTTTGGAACAAAGACTATCTTCAGAAGAGCAGCAAAAATGGGTCACAAAGATGTTGGGTTATGACTTTGAAATAATCTACAAAAAAGGAAAGCTTAATGTTGTTGCGGATGCACTCTCAAGAAAGAATGAAGAGGTGGAAGCATTGCTTTGTGCCATTTCTATTATCCAACCAGATTGGATAACCAAAGCAAGAGATGAATGGAAGAAGGACAAAGATGTATGGACACTCATTCAAAAGTTGCAGCAAGATCCTAGTACATCCGATACATTTAGTTGGAAAAATGATTCCTTATGGTACAAAGATCGCTTATATCTTTGTAAGAATTCCCAACTAAAACAAAATATTCTTCTGGAATTGCACACTTCTTCTTTAGGAGGACACTCAGGATTTTTAAAAACTTACCACAGGGTGAAGAAAGAATTTTTTTGGGATGGCCTTAAATCTGATATTCAAAAGTTTGTGGCGGAATGTTTGGTTTTCCAGCAGAATAAAGTGGAAACAATTAAGACCTCGGGACTTCTACAACCTTTATCCATTCCAAGTCAACGTTGGGAGGAAATTTCAATGGATTTTATCACAGGTTTACCTAAGTCCGAAGGAAAGAGTGTCATCATGGTGGTAGTTGATAGAATTACCAAGTATGCACACTTTTGTGCATTATCTCATCCATTTAAAGCAAGTACAGTTGCTACTACATTTATGGATAGAATTCAAAAGCTACATGGAAGCCCAAGACTTATTGTGAGCGACAGAGATCCCATTTTTACTGGAAATTTTTGGACGGAGTTATTTTCTTGTTTGGGTATTCAATTAGCTCATAGCTCATCTTATCATCCTCAATCTGATGGTCAAACTGAGATCGTAAATAAATGTTTGGAAGGATATCTTCGTTGTTTTGTATCCGATAAACAAACACAATGGGTCAAGTGGTTACCTCTTGCTGAATGGTGGTATAACACTTCCTTCCATACTGCAGCAAAAATGACCCCATTTATGGCACTTTATGGATATCATCCACTATCCATCACATCATCTTTAAGAGAAAATTCTAAGGTTCAAGCAGTGGAAGATCACATCGAGCATCAGCAAGAAGTTCTCCAACTCTTAAAGGATAACCTGAATTTGGCACAAAATCGAATGAAACAACAGGCAGATCAACATCGTAGCGAGAGAAGTTTTGATGTAGGAGATTGGGTATTTTTACGGCTACAACCATAAAAACAAATGTCCCTCAAGCAAGCAAAGAAGGATAATAAATTATCGCCAAAGTACTATGGTCCTTACAAGGTGTTGCAAAAGATTGGTACTATGGCATACAAATTGGAGCTTCCTACTTCTTCAAGAGTGCATCCAATTTTCCATGTTTCATGCTTAAAGAAGGTTATAGGTGAAAATCTTCCAGTTCAAACAATATTGCCCGAACTTGATGAGGAAGGAAAAATCATATTGGAACCTGAAGCAGTCACGGAAACAAGAACTCGACAACTACGAAATCGATCAATTTCAGAGTATCTCATCAAGTGGAAGAACTTACCCACTGAAGATTCTACATGGGAGGATGAGAATTTTATACAGAAGCACCCAGAGCTACTCAAGCATTGAGGACAACACTTTTTTGAAGTAGAGGGGCATTTTAGGTCCCTATATTACTAGTATAGTCCCTTATTGTTGTTAGTGTAACCCCCTTATTGTTATTATTGTACCCTTGTAACCCCCATTTTGTTATTATTGTGCCCTTAAATTATTATTGTTAGGTCGGCTAAGATTACATTGTGGCCCACTAGGATTACATTATGGCCCCATGGACTCCTATATATAGAAAGGAGGTTTTGTAAATTGTATCATCCAAGAATTGTGCATTTATGTAATGTGTTGGAGGCTGCCCCCTCGAAGTGGCTTATTTCTAAGGCGTTGATATCTCTTTTATTTTATTTTTGAAGCTGGTTACACAACATGAATTTTTTTTTTTTAAAGATGTACTTCATCCCATTCCCGTAACTATTCGGCATCTTCAACTTGTTTTTTCAGAAAGGCATAACTTCTTCATCCAGAAGCCGTTTTTCGAGCCGTTTTTTTTTAAACGGCCTAATTTTTCGAGATCTTTCCATTGGAGAAGTTAGTTTCAGATTTTCGTAGCTTCAACTTTAAAAAAAATGGAAAGTGCATGCCCGATTATTCTTAACAACACCAATTATTTCCAATGGCTACCTCACATGGTAGATATACTTAGAAGTAAAGGCTTTACGGAATAGCCACAGGGGTGGAAACTAAACCTTCTAATGATGATAAAGTCGCTAAATGGGAAAATAAACAATATCAAGCACGAGGGTTGATAGGAATTTCCATTGCTCAAGATCTTCGATTTCATATCCTTGACTTTGACACCCCTCATGAAGCCCTAGATAGGCTAAATATTGTCTTGGGCATTCAAAATCAAATCAGGGCTCACCACCTTGAAAATGAGTTACTTACTTTGGACCCTAATAATTTCTCCTCTATTGAAGACTTTTTGTCCAAATTCAAGACCCTTAGACTTCTTTTAGAAGGTTGTAAGGTCAAAAAGGAAGATAGTAGCCTCATCTATTTCATTCTTGCTAAGCTTGGCCTTGCTTACTCTGTATTTGTTTCTGCCTTCCATTCCACTAGAGAAGCCATCATTTCTTCAGGAACCACCTACAAGAATCCCTCCTTTGATTCTTTTTGTGATTCTTTGATAAGAGAACAAGAAAAACTCTTACACCTTGGTCTTATCACTTCTGAAAATGCTTCTAAGAAAGCCTTAGCAGCCCAATCGCCATCATATCAAAATAATCCCAAGAAGCAGTATCCTCAAAAGTATGGTCCGAAACCAAACAAGGGTCCTAAGAAATTTCAGCCGCAAACTGAAAAAGCAAGTCACCAAAATGATAAGGCATATAAAAACAAAGGAGAGACGATAGATAGACATTGCAACTTTTGCAACCGTGATGGCTATATAGAGTCTTAATGTTTTAAGAAGAGGGAAGCCTTAGAAGAAGCAATGAAGAAGCACAACATCAATTTGGAGCACTCTTCACCTTCATCTTCAGGAATGACACTTTCTGCTTGTGGTTTTCAAGCATTAAGATCTGGTTATGCATTAAATGTATCTTCCTCTTCTCATTCTCATGAGTGGCTCATTGATTTTAGAGCTTCTTATCACATGGACAAAAATAAAGCCATGTTTTCTTCTTTAAATGATTGTAACACCAAACATATTTATGTTGGTGATGATAGATCTCTTAGTGTTGTAGGATCTGGAACCATTCATCTCGATAATGGTCAGTTTAATGATGTACTATGTGTTCCTACCTTGTCATGCAACCTTCTCTCTGTTTATCAGATAACTCATTTAGGTGAAGTGAAAATAGTAGAATTCTCACCTCATGATGTTGTAATCATGGACCTCAAAGATCCTAAACATATTTTAGCTGTTGGCATTGTTGATGATTCCACAAGGTTGTATAATTTTGACAAATTTGGGTCATCATGTCTTCCCTTCGTTTTTGTTGCTCATAATGATGAAGTGAGAAAAATTTGGCATGAGAAATTGGTTCACTTAAACTATCGCTCTCTTCAAACTCTATGTAAGGAAAATATGGTGACGGGTCTTCCTATGGTATCTTGCCGAGATGGTGTTTTCTCAGGATGTGTACTTAGAAAACATCATCAGGGTAATTTTGACAAACGTGCCTCTCGGCATGCTTCAACCTCTTTGCAGCTTGTGCACAGTGATTTATGTGGTCCACTTCCTGTTGTTTCTTTCTTTGGTTGCAAGTTCTTTTTAACTTTCATTGATGATTTTTCCAGACGCACTTGGGTATACTACTTAAAACTCAAGAGTGAAGTTTTTAACATGTTCTTGGCCTTTAAGGCCTTTGTTGAGAAACAATCTGGACATCAAATTCTTAAATTAATATCAGACAATGGAGGATAATATGTTAACAACAAATTTATCTACTTCTGCATTGAACATGGCATTCAATTTCAACATATTGTTCCATATACACCACGAAAAAATGGTGTAGCTTAACGGAAGAATCGCACCTTAAAAGAAATGGCTAATTATATGCTTCAATCTAAGGGACTTGGTCTCAATTTTTGGGAAGAAGCCATTAACTGTGCAAATTACATAGTAAATCGCACTCCCACTAAGGTTTTAAAGAAAATAACTCTAGAAGAAGCTTGGAGCTCAATCAAACTAGATGTAAGTCACTTTCGTGTTTTTGGAAGTGATGCTTGGGCCCATATTCCAGATGCGAAACATAAAGCCTTAGAACCTAAGAGTGAAAAATGCATTTTTGTTGGATATTCTGAAGATTTCAAATCATATAGACTTCTTTAACCAAAATCCAAAAATATAATCATTAGAAGAGATGTAAAATTTGATGAAAATATATTAGCTTGCGAGCCTAGTTCGGCGAGTGTGCCACCTTTGGCCTGCGAGCCTGATTCGGCATATGTGCCACCTCTCTCTCTCTCTCTTCTATTTTTAATAACATTCCTTCTAGTTTAGATGATGACAACGAGGATGACAATCCTCCTCCACCTCTTGAAATTTTTCCTTATACTCCACCGCTTCCAATATGGTTCTGCTCTACTCGGGATGCAGTAGGTTCTCTTGCAGGTGACCCTACCTATCGACGATGTACACGTTCTCAGTTTGAAAGAGCCTCTTCCTTATTGGCTCAAGTTCCAAAAAAAATTGATCCAGAAACCTTTGAAGAAGCCTCTGGTCATCCAGATTGGGATGAAGCTATGAATGAAGATTATCGTTCCTTATTGGAAAACAATACTTGGGATCTTGTTCCTCTTCCAAAAGGAAGAAAACTTGTCAGATGCAGATGGGTTTACAAAACCAAGTTTGGATTAGATGGAAAAGTGGATAGACATAAAGCTCGTCTTGTTGCTAAAGGATTTTCACAAATTTAAGGCATTGACTATACTAAAACCTTCTCCCCTGTTGCGAAAATGAATTCTATTTGCCTTGTTCTTTCCATTGCTGCCTCCTTTAAATGGGAAGTCCATCAGATGGATGTTAAATCTGTCTTCTTACATGGAGATTTGCATGAAGAAATCTACATGGAACAACCCATTGGCTTTATCCAAAAATACTCCAGCATTTTTTGTCACCTTAGGAAGTCTCTCTATGGTCTCAAACAAGCTCCTTGGGCTTGGTATGCCAAAATGGATAGATTTCTATTAGATAATGGCTTTTCTAGGTGTCATTCTGACAACACTATATACACCAAGAAAGTGGGTAAGTCCTTCACCATCCTTTTTCTTTATGTTGATTATCTTATCCTTACTGGTAGTGATCCAAACCATATAAACCATGTGAAGTCTAGCCTCAAAAATAAGTTTGAAATGACAGACTTAGGACACTTGCATTATTTCCTTGGTCTTCAAGTCTTGCAATCCAAGGAAGGTATTACCCTCTCTCAGTCCAAGTATGCCTATGATATTCTACACCACTTTCACATGGAAGATTGTAAGCCAACCCCTTCTCCCTTTTAGTTTGGAGTCAAGCTTTCAGTCACTTGTACTACCCCTGAAGTTGATGCTACCTTATATTGTCAACTTATTGGTAAACTTTTGTATCTAACCCATACCCATCCTAACCTTTCCTTTGTCGTTGGTCTTGTCACTCGGTTTATGAACCAACCTCGTGAAAGTCACTGGAAAGCAGCTAAAAGAATACTTAGATATATTCGAGGTACAGTTCAGTTTGGGATTCATTAAGTGCAGGAGCATCTCGATTGTTGATTGGTTTCACTGATTCTGATTGGGTTGGTGACCCTGATGATCGAAAGTCTACTGCATGATATGTATTCACTCTTGGTTCAGGACCTATTACTTGGTCTTGTAAGAAACAAAGTGCCATCTCTCTTTCTTCAACAGAAGCGGAGTATCTTGGTGCAGTTGAAGCCAGCAAGGAAGCCATGTGGCTTCGTCAGATCCTGTCTGAATTTGGTCTTCATTAGCAGCATCCAACTACACTTTGGTGTGATAATCAGAGTTCCATTCAGCTATGTAAAGATCTAGTTTAGCATCAGCGTATGAAACACATTGAACTCCACATACACTTCATAAGACAGCTCATTCATGATTGTGTTCTTGAAGTGCAGTACTCTCCAACCAATGATCAAGTAGCCCATATCTTTACAAAGGCTCTCACAAAAGCGAAGTTTACCAACTTCGATCCATGCTTGGAGTTTAGGAAAGTTGTCATTAAGGGGGGATAGGCTCTAATGCCTCCTTCCTTCTCCTATTGTGTCACTTTTGTAAATCCTTAAATCCTATCCCAATTTGTTCTTAAGGGTGGATTTTAGGATATTTTGACACATAGGAAATAGGCTCCTTTTGTGCCACCTTTGTAAATCCTTCAATCCTATCCCATGTTGTTCTTAAGGGGGGATGTTAGAATATTTCGACACATAGGAAATAGTTAAGAATAACTTAGTCTAGTGTAGAGTTAGGTTAAGTGTGTTTCTTTACCATGTGCATTTTTAACTTATAATCCAATGGTCACGATTTCTAGTGATCCGACGGTTATCTCTCACCTCGGTATTAACGACACTTGATTTGTGGCTTAACACTCGATTGGTCCATGATCTCTATTTAAATAGCATGGAGGGTCATTTTTTCGGCAACCGTTTATGAGAGAAACATATGTAACTTTTATTTTATATTAATAAATTTCCTGAAGTGGCCACATTGGCTCAGGTCGTGGACTGTTTCCCTCTTTGAGGGTTTTAACCACATGATTATACTGGTGTGCTGATTTGTGATCTATTTGTGAGCAGTGACCTTTGGTTCTTTATCTACGGAACTTACCCTATAAATTCCTATAGTTGCAGGAATAAGGCTAGTGCGGAATAACAGAATTGGAGTGAAATGTGAAGTTGTATAAGGGATGCTTAGTGAAGTACATAAGACAGAAAAAGGGATATATTTATAGTGCAAAGAAGGCTTGTTATAAGTTCTGTCTAGGGTTGCATATAAAGGATTGGTTTGGGTATAAAGCAAGATAAGAATAAGCTTAGAAGAATATAAGATCAAGCCAAGTAATGTAAGGAGATATCAAGTACTAGATACCGAGTTCTCTAAGGTTGGTGCAGGACAGTGTAGGACGATGCAAAAAGGAAGAATCGGATCAAGGAGTCAATGAAGAAGAAGTGACAAGGTCTTGGAGGCATACAAAGGTCAAGGGCTTGAGTTATGGTCATGCTACTTGTCAATTGAAAGTCTATAAGAATAATTTCTTGTGGGTTTTCCTCTCCAAGAGGGAGAGGTTTTGGCCCTGACTTGAAGAGCCTAAATCTGTATCTCTTGTGTTTTTGGTAATTGACTTGATGAAAGAATTAATAAGATAAGAAGAGAAGACATAAGTAAAATAAGTAAGCTCACAAGTAATTATCAAGAAGAGAATTTGAATTAATCACTGCCCTACCTAATTCTCAACACACAGGTAATAAGGTATGCATGGTATATAATACTTCAGCTGTAACATTGATGGCTAGGTCAACCCTATGGTATGTTGAGAATGTCTCCTTCACAAATAACTCATGCATGCATATGAAAGTGATTCAAATTTATGTTTCCTATGATGAAATGGTGCACCTGGTATTGAATATGTTGATCATGATTTATTTTTTGATTCTGCGAGCCTACTTATTGTTGATCTTGGATATAGTGGCATAACTTGATGTTTGGCTAACATCTATTGTTTTTGAGATCCTGATTATGACTCAAGTAAATGATACTCTTGATTCTTGATATGCATAAGACATGTTGGATATTTGATAGAAGTTTACCTCATTGATATGGTATTGATAATGTTTATGATAAGCATGATGAAAGCTCTTGGAAAGAGAGATTGCACTCTGTTGGTTTATTGAATAACCTAACTTGATCATATTGATCATGATAAGCATGGTATTGGTGACCATGATTATAGAGCCATATCTATGAGATTGATGTTCTAGATCTCCTACAACATGTGGTTATGGCATATGGTGAAATTAAATTCCCTAACTTGATGTATTGTTATTGTGTTGTCACATTTTCATGTTGCCCTAATCTTTCAATTCCAACCCTTGATGAAATATTGATGATATGATGTTGATGATCATGATATATATGTGTTTATGATCTAACATATCTGTTGTTGCATGGCTCCAGTAAATATAGGTTGAAATTACATGCTCTCCTATGATTTATGGGTATCTGACATGGTTGATCTACAATAGTGGTCTGAGCCTCATTTGCACAATGGAAGGCCCATAGATGCAATTATGCCTGATAGACACAAAATTTAATTTTTGTACATGAAATCGGCCTATACTCTGAACCAAGGGATCTGTGACATGTCTTGCCATTGTAAACTGATTTCTAAAGTTTCCAGGTTAAATTACTGATCAAAGTAAATAAAATATTAGGCATGAAATCATATGGTCACCTAAAAGATGTCAGTTCTACAGATGTGTTGCAGATAGTTGTAATATCTGTCAGTAGGAAAAGTTCATATGTTTGAATCAAAATTATGTTTGCAGGTGACCGAGACATTCATATGAATATTTCATTATGTTTGAATATTGTGCTACATGTTTTAGTTGATTGATATAGATGAGATGTGTTTGGAACTTTGACATGAACTTTAAATTGATGATTGAGACACGTATTTGGATTATAGATCTCTCTATTTGGACTTGATCTGTTGGTTGTTGATTTTCCCTGTTGACAATGTTATGTGGGCATAGTGACCTTTAGCGTCTTATGTGAGTATTCTGAATTATGGTTCTGTATTGGCCACCTTGTTCCTAGCACAATGGTTGTTTTGACTTAGTATGAATATGGAACATGCATGACTTAACCTTGATGTATGCACTTGCATCTAGTGACAGAAATGGCTTGTAATGGCATGTTAAATGATAAACTTGATGGCTTGACGATGAATGAAGTCAAGACTTGATATGAGCTCTACCTATCACTAGGTTGAAAGAATTGATACGATGACATCAATGTATTTGTTAATATTTTTATTTGGATTCTAAACTCTGATGAGATGATTTTGTTGACACAACATTGATTTATGTAAGGATGATTATGTTGACTTGGTAAGGCATTATGCTTGCAAATAGTGTGTGTGATGCAAGCTCTCCGATTCAGATTTGTCCACATTTGACAGTTATTTGACGAAGTCTGGATGATAAGTTCCAAGGTATGGCCTTGATTTTGATTATGGCTTTGGTATTACATATTGATAGTCTACCCTTGACAGGTAATGAGCCTCTGAAAATCTAAGTAAGAGGGAGATGGATTTTGAAGCTTGAAATGATGTATCATGGCATGATGAATCGATTTATGAAATTTGTGAAAGAAATCCCATGTTGCAAATCTGTTGAAAAATGTCTGTGTAATGAATATGTAAATCCTTGGAAAATCTGGTTTAAAGTTCAAATATTGCTGAACGTGACATGGCATATAATAGTTGATTGAAGCATTGATTTTCTGTTTTTAACATCCATCTGTATATGATGTGTATGGAACATCATTAGATTCATGCTTGAGCTACTTCATTCAGAATTTCCACCAAACATCCCTTGAAATATCTGCACGAAACATTTTACTTTTGAAAGTTGAGATATTTTTCCCATGATATGTAGCTGCATGAATGAACTGTTGATGTTTTGGATTAGTATTGATGAGCACATTTGGATGTTTCCTTAATATGGGATCTGCCATGATATCTTGGATGAGAGGTCCATAACTCAACCGAGGTCGGGTACAATGCTGCTAGCATGGCTAGTTGTGAGGGAGGATGCAAAAGCTCCTTAGAGAGTTATCTGAGCATGCTATGGATATGACATGTGGATACATTGTGATGATAGATAATTCCATACATATACATAGTTGGGGCATAAATTCTTACATTGAGACAATGCAGTTGTTCAAGGCAAGCTTTGGCACCCCTGTGAGAGGGAGGATGATTATGGTATTGATCTGAAATCTACAGGATTGATTATTTGAACAATTGACTAAGGATGTGTTTATGTAAATGAACGAAGGAAATGGAAATGTTAATACGCCTTAAAATAAAATTGAGAACAAAAAATAAGCATAAAAAACATAAATAAAAGATGTAAACACATCAAACATTGATTATGGAGTTTGTCCCTCCTCGACTATGTCTCCGAATCCGCTTCCAAGTGGGCGTTCCTTATATTAGGAATGCTCCAAAAAGGTTCTTTGCATGCAAATTCACTAACTGATCAATGCACATAGGCACTGTTGTTTATTGTTGAAACGAAGCCCTCTATCTCAACTTTCCAACGTTTGTCTCTGTTCTCAAAAAGACTTAAGGATGGCCAAGTTACGCTCAAAAGAGAATTTGTAGGCATATACAAAACTTAGTTGTTGAAGCTCATCATTCACCCCCAACTCCACTAGTGCAATGGCTAAGGTTTTATAATTCCTCGGGCACGTTCCATGGTCGAACCTCTCGGGCTATACATAGAAGGTTGTTTGGTTTGGTCAACAAACATTTTACATGGTGCAATGATATTTCAAAACCCATGCACACTTAGCTTAGTGCATTCAAATCCAACACCATATAACTTAAAATCCCTAACCTTGGTGCATAACATTAACACCATACCATACTTTTTGGGTGCATCATTTAATACATGGTGTAATATGATATAGTCTCCATGCGATATTTTACCTTTGAATTTAATATTTGATTTTTAGTGGAATCAAAATGTTATAAAGTTTTAACACCATAGTTATTTGATTGAACTGTGGTTTCATTCCAACCACTCCGACTCATGACATGGCATCCCAATCTGACAGGTCATGACTTTACTCCGGCGGTGACGTGAACCTGTGGAAAACTAGGCAACCCATGGCACTGGTGACTCAATACACCTCTGCCATGCTATTTTTCAACTCCACACTATTGTACCTGCCATGCTATATATGATGTCGACTCTGCCTCGTGGCAAACCAACCCATGACGGTCTGTTTGGCAGTGTAAAATACCATGTGTTTTCCGCCACATATGCGCCATGAACTTGTTTTGTTATAACTCTGCCATATATGAACTCCAATGTATATAGTATCGACTTGGGTCTTTGAATACAATAGTTTATGTTTAATAATAATTCCCCACCGTGGGTTTCCAACCTTAGGTTTTGACTTATCATATGCACCATTCAACACATTTTCATACCATCAGTTTGATATTTCAGATGTGCCTGATAAACCAAACCTCCGCTCCATTGCAATTGACACCATGTGTCAATACCTTAGGTTTTATAACCATATACCTTTGCGTTAATATATATGCGCCCACCTTGAACTTAGGTTTGTAACCATAGGTTTATATATGTGTCATACGATATAGTTTAGAACCATAGATCTTAATGTTTGAAGTTGCGTCATAAATATTATATGGTTTAACCACATAGTTTTAAACATTTAAAATTGTGCACCATAAACATATTAATGCGCTCATGATATGAATATTTAACCAATCAAACCCCAAATTTCACCATTTAACCTAAATATTTGCACCTGAAAATGAACTTTGAACCTGTTGATTTTACTATGGCCATGTGTCAAACTGTGTGAACTCTACATAGCCAGTAAGGCCCCTTTTTCACATGTTCACCACAAACTTCCACAGATGATTTCTCCTTCATCGTGAGACCAAATGAGAAACCGAAGAAACTGCTAGATTTAGTGCGACGAGCATTACAAATTGGTGCTATTTTCGGAACATATGAGACCTTTGAACTTGGAGAAACTAGAGAATCCTCATCGATATTTCCTTTCCACTGAAAGCTTTTGGAGCACCAAAAGTTTTGTTTTAAGCAGACACGAGGTGAGGGTACAACTCCCTCACCCTTCCAATTTCCATCCACTTTGGTTTGCTGGGATTCAAGCCTTTGAGTCTCACTTGATGATACTTGACATCTCCATGCCTAGAAGTGTGAACCTTCCTTTTACCTTCATGCCTTTCTCTACTGACATAAATCCATACTTGATTACCAACCTGAAAGTGATGATCCACCCGATGCTTATCATGGCACATTTTCAACTTGGGAATTGTTTCATTCATCTGCGACAAATAGTAAAACCTTTTTATTTGTGCCACTATCTTTCCTACACCAACGTGTTTTGAAACACGAGAAAAATGCGCTTCCTTGATCACATGCATTCTTTCTCCCTGCTAAGATGGTAAAATAGCCTATCATAAACATGGTATTTCTCTTCTTCCACCTGAGCACCATAAGTTAGTGATTCAAAAACATCTTTGAAATCAATATCTTCATAATATTTTTCTATGTAACTTTCATGTGCTAAAGAACCATTTTTCAGAATAACTGAAGCATTCAAAGGTCTTGAAAATATATCAGCTACTTTGTTTGTGATACCTTTCTTATACTTGAATACTAGGTGGACCTGCTGCAAAAAACCCATCCATATATAATGTTGATATTGTTGAAACTTAGTTTGATATTGAAGATATTGAAGTGGTTGATGATATTTATGAATCATTGTTTCTTTTGCATACCCACTAACATCAGTTTCAATTTCAAGCGACTGTTGAGGGTCTAGTGGAGCTATACAATTTTCTCTTTTAACGCATCAATTTTTTGTTGTTGTTGTTTTCCTCCCCACTGAAAGGAGGCTTTAATACTTGTAAAAGCATGAAGTAGTGATGCAATAAAAGATAAATAAAAAACAAACTTCCTTCAATACTGAACTTCACCCATGAAACTTCTAACATCCCAACTTGAACTGAATATAGGAATATCATCTAGATAGTGTAGAAATTATACAACAAGCATGTATATCTTGGATTCACCCGATCTAACAATGTGCTAAAGTTAAATACTAAATCTCTTCTAGAAATATTTTGCGGAATTAAAAAACACAATTGCTAAGCACATGAACATGAAGAAAGATCAATCACACACAACACAGATAATTTCTCGAGGAAATTTTACAGCTAAAAACCCCACTATCTTCTATTGTATATCATATCATGGATCATGAAACAATTACATACAAAAATCTTCTCACAAGAGCCCTCAGTACATCAACTAATTGTCTCATACTGATTTAAAAAAATTGGCAAATTCCTTAGCCAATTTACTGTCTCCAGACAACCTGCCTTCACTGTGCAATCCCCGAATGAATGCAATCCTGCCGTGCCTTGACTGCGTAAGTATCATGGGCACTCCAATGAGTGTTTCCCTGTATGTGTGCAAGTGGATAATGTCACAACTGATAGTCAACATCCCTTTCACCTAGAACTCAAATGGGTCTCCACTGGATCTGGCATGCATGCAACTAATAATAATAAATCCTCAATTGCATGTGAGATCACTGATTGTGAATTAATTAATATTTAATTCACTAGATATTTCACTAGTGTATCATTAGTTACAAATAGAAAAACTAAGTTTAACTCACTTAACTGAGTTAACCTGATTTACAACTTGCACTAACTCATGCACCACTACACTTCAAACTGTGTTACAACTAGAATTACTCTGCATGTCCCACCAACCAACCTCTAACTCGAAATTCACTAGCTAACTGAATTTGACACTTCAATTAACTATTTCAAGCCCACATTGAGAATAGATTACAATTTAATGTCCATCTAAATTAAGGGATAATAAAAATAGACATGCACCAAAAAATAGCCCTGTGGGCCCCACCCTAGTGTAGGTGCTTAATGCAAACATGTGCTTAATGCACTAGTGCGGGTGCTGAATCTTCTTGTTGAATCTCAAAACACCCTCTAAAAAAAAAGGGATTATCCTTCACCCCGATCCCATCTCTATGGTATTCGAATTTTCTCCTGGAGAGTTCCTTCGTCATAATATCTGCATCCTGATCTTCTGTGGGAATGTACTGAAGCAACATGATCCTCCTTTGCATACAATCTCTTAGATGATGATACTGGATATTTATATTCTTGGACCTATCATGAAACACAAGATTAATCGAGAGTTTAATGCAACTTTTATTATCACAATGAATCACTGTCGGATCCATCTAAGAACCAAACAAACCAACCAAGATCTTTCTCATCCAGATAGCCTCATAGGAAGCTTGGCTTGTTTCCATGTATTCCGCTTCTGCTGAACTGAGTGCCACAGATTGTTGTTTCCTGTTGTACCAGGAAACTATTTTCGACCCAATGCTAAAGATCCCCTTGATGTACTCTCTGTCTAATGGACTTCCAACCCAATCTGCATCCGTGAATCCATTCAGCTTCACTCCATCTGTCCTTCTATACCATAGACCATACTCTGATGTGCCCCTCAGGTATGTCAGGAAATGCTTCCCTACCTTCCAAAAGAGCTTGGTTGGCTTAACCATAGCTTGACTCAGTTAGCTAACTGCGTAGCAAATGTCCGGTCTCATGTCCACTAGATACATTAGCGAACCCACTAACTGCCAATAGACAGTAGCATCCACTACCTCTCCAGAAGTAGCATCCTCTTTCTTCCAGTTTCCTGGAAGAGGAGTATCCATGGGTTTACAACTCTCCATGTTAAACTTACCCAGTATCTCCTTTACATAATTTCCTTGAGACACAAAAATTTCACCATCCCGCTGCCATATTTCCAACCCAAGGAAATAATGAAGGAGACCCATATCCTTCATTTCGAACTCCCTTTCAAGATCCTCCTTGCATGAATGTATCAGCTGCTCATCACCAGTCAAAAGTATATCATCAACATAAATAATAATGATCAATAACTTACCCTCAACCAAAATTTGGTACAGGTTTGCATCTGCTTCACTTTTGGCGAAGCCCAGTCCAGTGAAATAGTTGTCTATTCAAGTGTACCAAGCCATTAGGGGAATTTTGAGGTCTAAAATGGGCCTCCTAAGGAAATTATAAAATAATAGTGGAAATAATAAAATAAGATTTGATGACATCATCAAATTTTAGAGGGAAAAAAGAAAAACTACTTTTTCAACTTATCTCCCAAAGTTTTTACTCAAATTTTGAGCAAGAGTACTCGTTGGATGAAAATTTAATTCCTCATCCAAGGAGTACCCATGTTGCATACTTTCGATGGACCCTGCTAAATGAAAAATGAGAAATACATGAAAAACGTGACTGCAATCATGTTTTCTCATGTATTTCTTATTTTTCACATAGCAGGGTCCACCGAAAGTATGCAACATGGGTACTCCTTGGATGAGGAATTAAATTTTGCATCCAATGAGTACTCCTGCTCGAAATTTGAGTAAAACCCTTGGGAGATAAGTTGAAAATACGAGTTGAAAAATAGTTTTATTATTTTATTATTTTTTAATATTTTTACCCTTTTAATTAAAAAATGGTGAATCGTCCCCCATGGTTGACATCATCATCTTGAATCCTATTGGTTCTTATAAAGTTTATTTTGGTTGTAATTTTTTCTTAGGAGGCCCATTTTAGACCTCAAAATTCCCCTAATGACGAGGTGCTTGCTTTAGCCCATACAATGCTCTTTTGAGTCTGCACACATTCAACTCGCTGTTGAAGATCTTGAAACCTTCACGCTTCCCTATGTACACCTCTTCCTCAATGATCCCATTGAAAAACACAATTTTCACATCCATCTGATGAATGCACCAACCCATCTACGTTGAGAGTGCAAGGATGGATCTTATGGAAGAGTACCTTGTGACAGGCATAAAAGTCTCATCATAATCTATCCCCTCGATATGTGAGAAACACTTGGCCACAAATCTAGCCTTGTATTTCTCCACACTCTAATCAACATATTTATTTACCTTTTAAATCCATTTCAAACCTACCACCGATTTGTCAACCGGTTTTGGGACTACCTCCCATTCATTGTTTTTGAAAATGGAGTCATACTCCTCAACCATTGCATCAACCCAAGTAGGCTGCTGCACTAATTCTTGAAAGGAAGATGGTTCAGTCACAATACATTTTCTCATAAGAGCCATGTGTCCAGTAAATCGTTCAGGAGACTGTCTTTGTCTGCGCTGTGAAGTAGGGGCTCCTACATTATGTGCAACATCAAGTCTTAGTCTATCAGCTTCTGTGGTGTGCCTTCTGCCGTTTCTGATGGATGGCTCTGCATGAGTGTTTTCCTCCACTCCATGAACCTCCTCATGTGGTTGATCCATATCTTGAGACTCATCCTTGGGAACCAATAGTTCCTCCTCTGCATGCAAGTCCAGCTCCCTTTCAAGGGACAATGGCATGGATTTTCCCTCAAAAACTTTTATATCCCATCACACAATAGTCATTCTGCTATTTGGAAAATACACACGATAATTATGGGATGTTTCTGTGTACCCCACAAAAATCCCAACTTCAGCAGTCAGTTCTAGCTTCTTCCTGGCATCCTTGGTCATGTGAACATAAAAAGATGAGCCAAAAATCTTAAAGTATTAAACATCAGGTTTCTTACCAGTGAAATCCTCTTCAGGTGTACTCATGCCAAGCACTCTGTGAGGACAATGGTTTTGCACATAAACCACGGTGTTGAATACTTTTTCCCACAAATATATTGGTAGGCCCTGATCATGCAACATCGCTTGTGCTACACCCACGATCGTTTTGTTCTTCCTCTCCGCGGCCCCATTCTGTTGTGGGTTATGAGGCGCTATGAGTTCTCTTCGAATTCATTCTTTGTTGTATAAGTTCTTGAATTCGTTAGAGATGTATTCTCCACCATTATCGCTCCTAAGAGCCTTCACTTTCTTCCCCGACTCTTTCTCCACCAATGCCTTAAACTCATAGAACTTAGGGAATTTTTTATCTTTATTATGCATGAAGAAGATCCAACATTTATGAGAAAAGTCATCAACAAATATTACATAGTACTTATGTTTTTATTTTGAAGCAACCAAGAATGCTCCACACACGTCTGTGTGAACTCTCTCAAGGATCCCCGAAGCATGGTTCTCCTTCTCATGAAAGGTGGACTTTACATACTTCCCCATGGTTCAACCCTTTCATTGATCTAACTGAGCAAGTTTTCCCATTGGAAGTCCAGTAGAAATTACTACATGACATTCAAGGCTCCATGATGAAGATGGCCCAATTGCTGGTGCCATAATTTGCCCTCATCCCGGCTCACCACTTTCTCCTCCTTGTCGATCATGGAAACACAGCCATCTACCTCCAGCTTGTAGAGATTCTTAAATCAAATCCCTATCCTCTTAGCTTGACCCATTTTTTTATGTCATAGGAAAGATTTTCCATCACTAAAAACAACATCATAGCCTCTGTCCTCCAATATTGCGACCGAGACCAAATTTTCCTTCAGACCTAGTACATGCATCACATATTTTAATTGAAATGGTTTACCTGACTCCATCTGAAATGTAATGGTACCAATCCTAGTAGCACTGTATCATCCTTCATCGCCCATCTCAATATGCATCTGGAGATCTTTCTCCTCCAAGTCACTGAAAAGTTCCTTATCTCCCATCATGTGAAAGTAAGCGCCACTATCCAAATACCACACCGATCCAAATGAACTTGGCACCATGCATGCAATCAAGGAGAATTCAAGCTCAAATTGCGAGGCAAGGGCCTCAACAGCTGCAGATCCAACAACCTTCTTGTTCTTCTTCTTTTGTGGGCAGTTAGTAGCAAAATGCCCATGTTCGTGACAGTGAAAACACTTCACCTTGGACATATCCCGCTTCTTGCCTTTGGACTCTGATTTTGAAGGAAATTTTTTTCTTTTCCCCTTCCTTTCCTTGGCAGCCAATGCACAATCCTCTTCATCCTCATTCTTAGATGAAGATCCATCTCTGGTGTTTCTTCTGAACTCCTCCTGCACCAGATCTGACCACAGTCGTTCCCAATTTGAAATTTTTTCCCGTCTGTTGATAGAGTCTTGATAACTGTGCCAACTCTTAGGAAGTCCTAGGAGAGCCAAGCTCACCAAATCATCATCAGCGACTGTTATTCCCACACTCCCCCGTTCATCCCAACATTGGACAAACTTTGTGAGATACTTTGGAATGGTGTCACCCTTTTCCATCTTGATCTTCCTAAGTTTATCTTTGAGCGCCAATTTCCTATGGTCGTTGTTGCTTTGGAATAGATCTGTCAAATCAATCCACATAGCATATGGTGTGGCTTTCCCATGGAGGCTTAAGACAATGTGGTCGTGTACTCCCTCCAACACGATCCTCCTCGCCTTTTCCATTTTCTTTTTCCATGCATCAATATTGGCAACATCTGCAGCATTTGGCTTAGGAACATCTTTGTTAATGAATTCCTTCAAGCCATTGTCTTCGAGTACTGCCTCCATCCTGTCCTTTCAAGAAATGTAGTTCGAGCTGCCCTCGAGTGCATAATCTAACCTCAAGAGATTGAAAGGCATTTCAATCTTGAATCAACTGTAGCACTAAGAAAGTCTTTCTGCAAATTCGAATTCTATCCAGTCACAAAATTAACTCCTGCTTCACTTCTGCAATTTCCTGTGCTCTGATACCATGTATAAATTATACAGCAAGCATGTATATCTTGGATTCACCCAATCTAACAATGTGCTAAATTTAAATACTGAATCAATTATACAAATATTTTGCGAAATTAAAAAACACAATCGCTATTCACATGAACCTGAAGAAAGATCAATCACATAGAGCACATATAATTTCCTAGGGAAAGTGTATAGCTAAAAAACCCACTATATTTTATTGTATATTATATCATGGATCATGAAACAGTTACATAAAAAACACTTCTCACAAGAGCCCTCAGTACATCAGCTAATTTTCTCATACTGTCATACAAAAATTGGCAAATTCCTTACCCAATTTACTGTCTCTAGATAGCTTGCCTTCATTGCGCAATCCTTGTTGAATGCAATCCATGAATGAATGCAATCCTGCCTTGCCTTGACTGCGCAAGTATCATGGGAACTCCAACGAGAGTTTTCCTGCTTGTGTGCAGGAAGATAATGTCACAACTGATAGTCAACTTCCCTTTCACCTAGAACTCAACTGGGTCTCCACTGGATTTGACATGCATGCAACTAATAATAGTAAATCCTCAGTTTCATGTGAGATCAATGATTGTGAATTAATTAATATTTAATTCACTAGATCTCTCACTAGTGTATCTTTAGTTACAACTAGCATAACTGAGTTTAACTCAGTTAACTGAGTTAAACTGATTTACAACTTGCACCAACTCATGCACCACTGCACTTCGAACTTTGTTACAACTAGAATTACTCGGTATGTCCCACCAACCAACCTCTAACTCGAAATTCACTAGATAAATGAATTTGACACTTCAGTTAACTATTTCAAGTCTACGTTGAGAATAAATTACAGTTTAATGTCCATCTAAATTAAGGGATAATACAAATAGACATGCACCCAAAAATATCCCTGTGGGCCCCACCCTAGTATAGGTGCTTAATGCACTAGTGTGGGTGTTGAATATTCTTGTTGAATCTCAATAGATAGACTATGAAAAAATTATCAAGAAAAGAACGAAACACATCATTCATCACTCTCATTAAAGTTGTTGGAGCATTGCATAAATCAAACGACATAAACAACCATTCATAAATCCCCTCTCTAGTCTTACATGTGGTTTTCCAAACATCATTCTCTGCAATACCTATATGATGATAACCATTTATTAAATCCAATTTAATGACTGATATACGATACATGCCAATATTTAGAAGAGGTGCAAAAGATAATAATTGAATCTCATGTTGTATTTTTTATTTTGGAAGGAGACTTTTTGGTTCTTTAAACAATTCCTTATAAGAATCAACTATTTCGACCAATTTTTCCTTAAACTGAGAATCACATCCTTGAAAAACAACATAATTCTTGTTAGGTTGTTTCTTATAAACATGAGAGAGCACTTTTTACTTGAACTTATGAGTCTTTTCATTTGACCAACATTGATTAAATCCAAGTTTGTCTTACTTATGTGTTTCTTGACAATGTATTCAATTCCTTCTTTAAAAAGATGATACTTATGCTCCTTTCTAAAGAATATGGTATCTCGATCATAAATGTAAGGACTACCCAACACAACTCCACATATGTCCAAAGGAATCACATCTAAATCAACTTCATCATGTAATATCCCAAAATGGAATAATGCATTGATACACAAACATAATATTTGAAACATAGTAAATGTACATAAATATTATGATAAAAAAAAATATAGATAGAATAGATGAGCCATTTTATTCATTGGAGATGGATTTCAGTTACAACAATGTAAAAATAGAGGTATTCTAGCCAAGAAGTGGCCTAGAATGGCCCTGCAAACATGCTACAACAAGCACTCTGTAACTGGAGAGCTGCAGGAAGAAATATTGTGTTTTCCCTTCATAAAATGATGAACATATGACTGTTGGCTGAAATTAAAGTGAAGATATATGGAGCTCAGGAGCTCTAATGATGCAAGATTCAAGATCTGGCCAATGTGATGGACACCCAAGATAACCCAAAAAGGATTTTCCAGATCTATGAGTCTAGGAAAATCACCCTCTTAGGGTTTCACTCTAAAGTTGTTGGGTCTAAAGATATGAGCTAGATATGATCATATGATGGCTATAATATGATGTACAACTAGATCTAGGCTTTGAGGGTTGATCCCTCCTTGAGATCTTGTATCTTCTTCCTCCTCCTCAAAATGTAGCAATTGAATATGAAGCTGCTAAAGAAACTATGTTGTACAAGAGGGAGAGACTCAAGCCTGGTGTAAAATGCAACAAACAAGCTTTGGGATGATGGAAATGGTGATGGAAAGGTGAGGGGATGAACCCTCATAGGATTCCTAGCTAAAATGTTAGAAAATTCCTTCCTCCTCTGGATCTACAATGATGGACTACGCAATCCTTGATGGTACCGCTTCTGATAGGAGGTAAATAATATTTGGCCTATTTACAAATCTAAAATGAGGCCCTGGGAATGCTGATCTTGAAGCCCAAGGTGTCAGGAATAATCTTTCACCGGTTCCTCAACTAAAATACTGAAGACAACCTTCTCCTCTCAAAATGATATTCAGAAATGCGTAATTTTCTGAATGTAGATGTTCTGTAGAGAGTAGAAACAATGTGGCACCAATGCCTGATGATGAATAGTAGCTCAAAATAACCTTCCCAGTGTAGGCACTCAAAGTTCCCTATGGGTAAGGGTGGGATTCCCGCTCGAGAACACCCTGTGCTAAACAACGCTGCAGACTTAGCTAAACAACATAAGAGTGCATGGAATGTAAAAAGACAAATCCAGATCTAAACATATCACAAAATTATAAACTCAAGCCTGCCTCCAATTTTTCCTTCAACTTCTTTATATACAAAGTGAGCCTTCCCAAGCCCTGGCCCACCTCTAAACTCCGTTGTGCATGTGGACATAAGTCTCCATGTTTGACGGCACTGTTTCTCCAAGTCCTCCATCATGTCTACATGCAATGTGCACCCTCTCCATCATGTGTGCATTAAATGAACTATTTTCTCCATCACTTCATTGTGAATGCTCTATGATCTTACATTATATTCCCTCCATGAACTCAATTGATTGCTTCAACTTCTATGATCTATCTCATTAATGAGACATGATCTCCACTCCTTTCACATTAGTAGTTTCTCCACTACTCCATTATGTATATCTATGTTTAATTAATCCACATTCACACATCAAAAAGTGGATCTTATTCTCCTCGATCGGGGTGCTTCAGACTATCTACCACTGGGAAGATGTAGGATAGGTGTAAGCAATGATCTATGCAAACACGAGCGTAATCCCCAAGCAGGATAACTATGGTATTCATTAACCAAATGTGGATGTACGAGGGAGTTCAGGGAATGAGGGAGCATTTAGAAAGACAGTTTGTGTTGTCAAAAAGGCGGTGTAATAAGAGGTACAGGCTAGGTTTCAAAAGGAAATATTTGGCTCTGCCAAAACCAATTCTTTCCGCATGAAACCGTGAAGTGGGGCAAAGGAAGGAAGCTGGTGCAGCCATAGTTCGCAGGGTTTATACACTGGTTCAGGGGTATGTTATTCTACATTTCAACCTCTTGATTTTTCCTAACAATAATAACACGAAACATGATAGCGGAACAACTGTCATTCTAGGCATGTTGTTAACCATCCGCTGTTTAGCGGTCTGGAATGGAAAATTAATTCCACCGGAGAATATACAACCCCGTTTTTGTGACCCTCGTCAGGTCGACAAGGCCAATCTTAACTCTTTGTTTCAATTAGGTGGGAATTTTAGTCAATTTTATAGCTATCAATGTCACTGTTCCCTCATGCATGGTTGGCATTTCTATTTTGTAGGTATTTTCCTGTGCTTGTTAAATTTGAAAATTAAAAGGGATAAATAGGGGAAACATTGTTTTCTGTGGATTATTGATTCTTGGAAAAAGAAAGTCTGTAATTTCAGTATTAGACGAGCACTAGGTTCTGGTTTTAATATGAATCATGGTATTTATGGGAGGCTGGGTATTAAGCTCCAAACCAGGCAGGGAATTAGGATGAAAATATGTTATCTATACCATCTCTGTTCTCGATTTAAATTTCACTCTTGCAATTCAGTGAGGCAGGGTTTTGGGTATCGAAATTCTGGGTTTAGTTTCAACTTGGGTAGTTATGTAAGTCAACCTAGGTGTAGTTCAGTCTTTACACATACGATAGTGACTATTTTCAGGATCTATCTCTAGGTCTACCATATAACTTGGGTCGAAAATTTGCATGGTCTCCGGCATTATCTCTATCATGAGGAGCATAACGAGCCTCTGGAAGGTTCTGTTGATTTGATATGAAGATTAATTGTTTTATCTCTGTTCTGCAATCATACAGGACCACAGATTCGTAAAACAGGTTTTACTCGGCGAAATACCCAGAATAGAACAATGGGCAAGAGATAGACGAGGCAAACTGTGGCTCAGAATACAGATAAAGAGAAGCAGAAGCTGCAAGCTAAGACTAGCAAATGCGGGAGAAATACAAAGCAAGAGGTGTTGGAGAACCTTTCCACAGCTTACTCCGGCAATCCTATACAAGTCAGGAATGTGATTCAAGGCTGGGAAAGAGAAATCTATAGTAATGAAGAGGACAATGAAGCTGAAGCAGAAATTATGGAATTTATTACTGATCCTGGTAATACCAGAGGACGTCTTTCTTTGTTTAACAAAACATTTCACACATATTGGATTATGAAATGTGTGTTGGCCAAATCTATGAAAAGCTTCCATCTAGGGAAGGAGACTCAAGCATCAAAAGTGATGGAATTGCTTCACGATATCAAAATACAACTGCAACATATCAAGGTGGCACAATATAAAGTGGCAGATCGAATTGGATGAATTGAAAGACATATACAACAACTACAACAAGTGGACATGCCTAGCTCCACGATGAAGGATCCAGCACCAATTGATTCCTCTGATGGATAGTAATCTAGCTCAAGTTTTATGATTCTTGCGGATAGTCATTTAGTTCATAATTGTTACTTAGTTAATGGTTTAAACAGTGAACTAGCTAGTGCGGATAGCAGAAGAATGAAACATTTTCAATTTTGGTTGGCCTTCAATGCATTAAGGTGGCGAATAGACCTAGTTTCCTTCGAGCAGGTTGAGGTCACCAACTTAATATGGAATGTAACCTGATTTTTGATGATAAATAGAAAATAGCAAGGTCCTACCAAATTAACAAAAAAAAAAAAAGTGGACCTTATTCATCTTTGAGGATTATGGGTCCCTCCACCCTTTTATTTAATTAATTAAGAAAATTAAGAACTATAATATTCCAAATATCATGTGAAAATTTAGGAATATTGCAGTCCTCCCCGAAAAAATGTTGCTTGTCCTCAAGAAACTAAAAAAGTAGATGCAAAGCCATCTATTCCCCTCCAAATGGCATCCATAGAGGGAAGGCCTCCTCCATCTGCTGCAATGTGTTATGCATGGGTTCCAAAGTTGTCTCTTAAAAATGCATAGAATGACCTCCAACTGTGTAGTTAGATGTCCTTCATTCTCCAAGAAGTAGCAATTGACAACCATAAGCTTCCCAACATCATCATCAATACATGAGATACATAATAAAGTGGTTCTTACCACAAAGGAGAAGCTCCATCTCACAAAACATCTCTTCATCCCATGCTTTATGAAGTAGATTGAGCATTGACATGCTCTCATCCTTAACCCTATTGGTCTTGTTGGATCCAAGCATCATTCCAACATTATGCAAAAGAAGAAATAGAGACATATGGGTAGACAAAGATGTCAAACCATATTCTCCCAATAGTAGCCATCGGAGTAAGGCCTCTTGCTTCCATCCTCCATCTCCACCATGCAAGATGGACAAGCCAAACTCCCCCAAAAGTAACCAAAGCATCAAGAGATCTTGCTTCCTTTTCACCTCCTCATGTGCATCATGGAGTAAAAACATACTGATAGACATGTGGAATGCCACATCAGCCCAATTCAAGCAAACACCATTAATACACATCATGAGAGTACCATGCCAAGTTATACACAATACAAGACACATAGACATAGGAGATGTCATGTGATAGCCAAACTCTCTCAGGGACAACCAAAGTGAAAATGCCTTCTTTTGTTGTAATCTATCATTGATACGCAAGGCATGAGTCAAAGAAATATGAGCTATTGGGTGGTAACCATACTCACCCAAGAGAAGCTAGCGTAGCCATGCCTCCTTCTTCATTACATGAGTGTTATTCAAGGCATGTATAAAGGAGCTTTTGGGTAGTAACCAAACTCACCCAAGAGCAACCAGCGTAACCAAGCTTCTTGCTGGCCCATGTCATATATTTTCAAGTGGTTATGCAACCCCTTTCTTATCATCCTCACCCACTTATCCCAATGTGGATGATGAATGATGTTTTACAAAAACATGGTATGCTCCCATTGTAGAATACCATCCACCTCAAAGTGATGAAGAAATTTTCACTCCATGATATGTTGAAGTGCACCCCCAATGAGATCTCTCCAGGAGACCTTCTTCTCGTCAATGGCCCTCCAAAAACAATAAGGTTCTGGATCTGCTTCAGGTAGAAGTTTCTCTTTGAGCTGTGAGATGGTCATTGAGAAAGAGTCATCTTGAAAGGGGAAAAGATTTTCCATCTCAAGATTTCTACTATCTATCATCTTTTTCTCCATTGCTTCATGAATGAAGCTACCATTTTATTTCTCCCATAAAGAATGGGTCCTCTTCTTCTCACTGCTGCTCATTAACAACGCTTTAGATCTGCAAGGTGATACATGTGCTGTCTCAAAGCAAGGAAAAATGTTGAACTCATAGCCAACCATTGTACATAGGATCATACTCATCCCATCTTATGAAACTTTACACTTCAACTCAAAGGGTTGAATGTAGTCCATCAATGAAAAACTAGGATGGTTCTTCCTTCCTTCTTTGATTATATCAAGGTTCCTCTGCGCAGTGGTATGATGTTGTTCCAAATCAGCATTTTGTTCTAACCCTTAGTCATGCATTAGCCCTGATGGCATGTCCCCTTAAGTTTCAATAAGAGGTATTGAAACAATATGAGATGAAATTGGATGCGTACCTTGGATCAACTATTGTGTGGGGACCTCTTGCAAGATCACAAGAGTTCCTCCAACCAAGACAATGGTTTTTCCAACTGCTAGTAAGAGTGATGGCTGCTCTTCTATCAATGTACTCGCGCTAGGATCTACTTCCTCTTCCTCATGCATCTCCTTAATCATGCATGGTACTATATGTGTCAAGAGCTTAAGACTATATTGCAAAGATGCAAGTGTCTCTCCTCCAGATACAATCACTTTTGCAACTTGTGGTGAATGTAGTGACTCCTTGTCCAAAGTGACAATAATGACATCCTCCTTTGTTTCCTTAGGAAATGTCTCTTTGTGACATATCTCTGGTTTTATCATATCAAAATTCTTCCTCAACTTGTGAAATAAATATAAATATTTAGTCACATTTTCATGCTCCATGTGACCAAACGATCAATCATTAGCTTCACCATGAAGATGAAGTGTTTCAATTTGAACAACCTCTCTTCCAGCTACAGGATGTAGCTTGAAGAATGCATCTAACTCTTTCCTCCAAGTCTTAACAGTGCTTGAGGAAGATCCATCAAATGTAGGAAAATAGAATCTATTGTGCCTATTCCTTCTATTGCTGCTATAGGATCTTCTTTCTTCTTTGAGTTTGAAGAATTGTTGGAGAGTTAGATTCTCCTTGAATGCTCTATAATATGCTTTGTACTCTTTAAGATATAGACCGAGAGTCTCATTAGTCTCAGGTTCTCTTATTTCTCCATTTCTATACCATTCACCTTCTTCAAAGAAAGTGGACATAGTAGACCTATGAGGCGATCTATGATTCTTTGGTTTTCTTTGTTCCTGATAAGAAGTAATGGGACCTTCTTCATCCTGAAACCTTCTTGAGGTTTCTCTTTGCCTTTCTTTCTTCATTTCATTGATCTCCTTAGAGAGATCCTTCATATTTCTTAAGAAAGATGCAGAAAAACTTAATCCCTCCATTATAGTAGATCTCTACTATCTGCTTTTCATATGTTGTCACTAATGTCCACAAGCTGAGCCAAAGATCATGCTCTGATAACACTGTAATATCCCAAAATAGAATAATGCATTGATACACAAACATAATATTTGAAACACAGTAAATGTACATAAATATTATGATCAACACAGATATAGACAGAATATATGAGCCATTTTATTCATTGGAGATTGATTTCAGTTACAACAGTGTAGAAATAGAGGTATTCTATGCAAGAAGTGGCCTAGAATGACCCTACAAACATGCTACAACAAGCACTGCGTAACTGGAGAGCTATAGGAAGAACTATTGCACTATCCCTTCAGCAGAGGATGAACATATGACTGTTGGCTAAAATTAAAATGCGGATATATGGAGCTCAGGAGCTCTGATGATGCCAATATTCAATATCTGGCCAATGTGATGGACACCCAAGATAAGCCAGAAAGGATTTTCCAGATCTATGAGTCTAGGAAAATCACTCTCTTAGGGTTTAAATCTAAAGCTGTTGGGTTTGCAGATTTGAGCTAGATATTATCATATGATGGATGCATTATGATGTATGACCATATCTAAGCTTTGAGGGTTGATCCCTCCTTCAGATCTCCAAGCTAGAAGCTTGAGATCTTGTCTCTTCTTCCTCCTCCTCAAAATGCAGCAACTGAATATGTAGCTGCTGAAGAAACTACGTTGTACAAGAGGGAGAGACTCAAGCTTGATGTAAAATGCAACAAATAAGCTCCAGGCTAATGGAAATGGTGATGGAAAGGTGAGGGGATGATCCCTCATAGGATTCCTAGCTGAAATGCTAGAAAACTTCCTTCCTCCTCTGGATCTACAATGATGGACTATGCAATCCTTGATGGGACTGCTGCTGATAGGAGGTCAATAATATTTGGCCTAATGCCAGATCTGAAATGAGGCCCTAGGAATGTTGATCTTGAAGCCCAAAGTGACAGGAATAATCCTTTACCGGTTCCTCAGCTGAAATACTGAAGAAACCTTCTCCTCTCAAACTGATATTCAGAAATGCGTAATTTCTGAATGTAGAGGTTTTGTAGAGAGTAGAAACAATGTGGAACCAATTCCTGATGATGAATAGAAGCTTAGAATAACCTTCCCAGAGTAGGCACTCAAAGTCCCCCGTGGGTAAGGATGGGATTCCTGCTCGGGAACACCCTGTGATAAACAACACTGCAAACTTAGCTAAACAGCATAAGAGTGCATGGAATATCAAAAGATAGCTCCAAATCTAAACAGATCACAAAATCATAAACTCAAGCAAGCCTCCAATGTTTCTTTCATATTCTTTATATACAAAGTGAGCCTTCCCAAGCCTTGGCCCACCTCTAAACTGCGTTGTGCATGTGGACATAAGTCTCCATGTTTTATTGTGTTGTTTCTCCAAGTCCTCCATCATGTCTACATGCAATGTGCACCTTATCCATCATGTGTGCATTAAATGCACTAATTTCTCCATCACTTCATCATGAATGCTCTATGATCTTACATTAGATTCCCTCCATGATCTCAGTTGACTGCTTCAACCTCTATGATCTATCTCATTAATTAGACATGATCTCCACTCCTTTCACATTAGTAGCTACTCCAATACTCCATTATGTACATCTATGTTTAATTAATCCACATTCATACATCAAAAAGTGAATCTTATTCATCTTTGAGGATTATGGGTCCATGCACCCTTTTATTTACTTAATTAATTAAAAAAATTAAGAACTCTAATACTCCAAATATCATGTGAAAAATTGGGAATATTACACATCAACAAAATTATTTGTAATGCAAACTTTAAACGAGACTATTTTGTGACATGCATCTGAGTGTTTTCCTTTAACCATCCTAAAGGGTAAGGTTTTGGATGATTCCTAGTTTCCAATTCTAATTTACTTACTAATTTCTCAAATATTAATTTTTCTTGTGATCCACTATCAAATAATGTGTTAATTTTAGTGTGCTTGGATATTATCCTTATGTGAAACACTTAAATCCTCTTCTTATCTTCAACCACATTGTCATATTTTGAAGAAGATGCAGAACAAGTTGAACTAGAACTAGCTTTAGAAGGATTACCTGTCAGACTCATAATAGTTATCTTCTTTTCGTCATCGGAGTCAGATCCCAAATATTGTTGGGCTACTGTATTAGCCTTCATTTCACCCTTCTTCTTAAGGAACTTCTTTGGCTTGAGTTCCAGATTAAGCTTCCAACACTTGGATTCATCATGTCCAACCCTCTGATAATGAGTACGCGTAGGCATTTCTCCTTCCTTCTTAGATGTTGCTGATTTATTTCCCTTGTATTCTTTGGAATCCTTGTTCTCTAAATGCTTGAATGGTTTCTTTGAAAAGTTTGACTAAAACAGTCTGCCCCCTGCTTCAATATGAATGGCTTGCACACATACTTCATCAAAGTCAGTTGGATTAAACATAAGAAATGTATGTTGCAAATACTAATGCAAACTTCCAATATACTTTAACGAAGTTTCTCATGTGTTCAATGGAATATCAAGTGCTAATGCATTCTTCCTAAATTTCTGTATAAAACCTTGCACACTCTGTCCTTTACCTTGCTTTAAACCTTGCTAATCTATTACAGCTTGTTGCATGTATCCTAAAGGATAGAACTGATTTTTAAGAGCTTTAATAAACTTAGACCATGAAGAGATGATTTTACCTTTATGCTTTATATCTGATTGAGTTTTACTCTCCCACCAAATCAAGGTTGTACCACCCATTCTAAGTGTAGCTAACTGAATTTTCGCAGAATCATCAATAATATTCTGAATTCTACAATACTCTTCAAGTTGTTTAATCCATTTATCTAAATTTTCAGGATTCATTTCACCATCATATATGGGTAATTCAAACTTAACATCAATATTTATAAAAGGATATTTCTTATGTTTCTTATTTGATTCAGAATCAGAATCTGAGCTAGACTTGTGAGAGCATAAATAAGAAGAAGAAGAAGAAGATGATGAAGATGGAGAAGAAGGAGATCCATTACCATCAGATTTTCCATTGCCCTTTTTCTCTTTCGAGGCTTTAGAATATGAAGCTGCATATCTAGCCTTCTTGTCTTCATAAAGCTCTGCAATCATCTGTTGCATATTACGGAACATTTTTTGAAATTACTCATTGGTCTTGGGCTCTAGAGCTTCTCCTTATTTGACCCTGCCATCTTTGGAGATATTTTCCTCTTTCCAATCTCTAGATTTGTCTCCTCGAGTTTCCCTTCTCTACGTCGCGACCTAGATCTAGTCAACATGCATTGGAAAATATCCTAATATACATGATCAACCTCGCTCTGATACCAAAATATAATCTGAAATCTACATGATTGATTATTTGCACAATTGAATAAGGATGCATTTATGTGAATGAATGAAGGAAATGGAGATTTTAATACACCTTAATATAAGCTTGAGAACAACAAATAAGAATAAAAAATAGAAATAAAAGACACAAACACAAAAATAATTGATTACAGAGTTCGTCCCTCCTAGACTATGTCTCCAGGTTTGCTTCGAAGTGGGTGTCCGTTATAGTAGGAATACTCCAAAAATTTTCTTTACATGGAAATTCACCAACTGATCTATGCACGCAGGCACCATTGGTTAATGTAGAAAAGAATCCCTCTGTCTCAGCTTTCCAACGCTTATCTCCGTTCTCAAAATGGCCCAAGGATGGCCAAGTTATGCTCAAAAGAACATTTGCAGGCATATACAAAACTCTGTTGTTGAAGCTCATTGTTCACCCCTAACTCCACTGGTGCAATGGCTAAGGTTTTATGATGCCTCGGGCAGGTTCGAGGGTCGAACCTCCTAGTCTATACATAGAAGGTTGTTTGGTTGGGTCAACAAACATTTTACATGGTGCAATGATATTTAAACACCCATGCTCACTTAGATTAGCACATTCAACTCCGAAACCATATAACTTAAAAACCCTAATATTGGCGCATAACATTAACACCATACCATTTTTGGTGCATCATTTAATACATGGTGTAATATGATAGAGTCTCCACTTGATATTTTACGCTGAATTTATATTTGATTTATGGAGGAATCAAACTGTTAGAAATTTTTAACGCCATAGTTATTTGATTGGACCACGGTTTCATTCCAACCACTCTGACTCATGACATGGCATCCAAATCTGACAAGTTGTGAATTTACTCCAGTGGTGATGTGAACCCATGGAAAACTAAGCATTGTACCAAGGTTGGGTACAATGATACTATAATGGCTAGCTGTGAGGTAGGACGCAAAACCTCCTTAGAGAGTTGTTTGAGCATGATCTGGATATGACATGGATACATTGTGATGACAAAGAATCCCATATATATACATATTTGGACATAAATTCTTACATTGAGACAGTGAAGTTCTTTGAGACAAGCTTTGACACCCCTGTGAAAGGAAGGATGATTATGGTATCCATTTGTGATTGACACCTCCATGAGAGAGAGGATGATTATGGTATATTATTGTGATCTACATGATTATGTATGTTCTAAAATAACATTTGATTTGATGTCTTATATGAACAAGAATCAACTGCTATTGAGACAAGAAGATACTAGATATGGGTATGATGAGAGCAACGTTGATCAAGGACATTGAGCAAATTCTTCCTCCCTGTCTGAGATCCCATGATGAAGAATTAAGATGGAGGGCTCCTAGGGTTGAGGGATCTCTGAAAAATAGTGTACTTCCCTATATTTTACCTAGGGTGAGATGTTTCATAGGGCTGGAGATGCTACTCCCCTATCTGGTGTATGCAGAGTATACCCCATTTGGCATCATACCCTAAAGCAAGGATTGTTGAAAATACCGCTCGTTTGGCTAATGAGTTGAGAATGTACTTGGGGTGTGCAAACCAAATCAATAATGATGTAGGTTTTCTACCACATGAATATTCAGGGTCATCAATGGGAAGATCATTAGGCAATAATATGGGTTGAGATAGACCTATGCGGTTCCACGTTGAGATTGAGCTCCCCGATGTGATACCAGGGTCATGATGGGCTGCCCTGCGTGGAGGGATATGATATTGCTACATCTGGGGTTGTAGAGGTATAGCTCCCCCATGAGATTCTAGGTTGAGATGTGCTCCTTGATGCAGTTACAAGTTGAGATGTGCTCCTTGATGATATTCTCTCTGGTGATGATGATACTCCGGGTAGAAGCCCACTGTCAGATAATCCAAGATGTAGCCTGATGGATGAAGGATGGTATCATCAGCTCGCCTCTGATGACAAATTATTCTTCTTCTAGTTCCGAGAATGTTCAACACATGAGCATCAACAATCAAGAGATAATATGGAATAAGCATGAGTAATCCATTGATGATTTTTAATGATGAAGGATCAAATCATGATGAATACATGACAAAGATAATCAATGATGATATTTGATGATGCATGAAGATAAAATAATGGCATATTGATCGATGAACATATATTGGCAGGTGGAATTCTCTCTCTTTGATAGGGAGTGTTAAAATTATGCAACTGCAGTCAAATTCTACTTTGGAAAGCTCAGTTGGTCAAGATTATAATTGCATTATATTCTTCTTTTTGAGAGGACCAAAACCGATCTATAGATCACCCCAATCAGTTAAGAAGAAGTTAAATTATGAATTATTTTATTTATTAATGAAATGGAATGGGTCAGCCTCAACACATGTGGATTTAGTCAAAGCCCCAAGCGGTCCCTCACAAAAGCTATAAATAATATGACCTCAAGCTCATTCTCACACATTCGCTCATGATATTTTATTCTTGCAATATTTTTCTTGGATCACCTTATATGTTTTGGTTCGCATAGGTTTGATGGAAGAAGCTCACACAGGGTTCAAAATCATAGGCGAGAGGCTTGCTTTGATCTAGGGCTTCTAGGCCATAGCCGAAGGCACAAAAATAGTGAAATTGAGCCAGAGTCGTGGGAATAGCATGGCAAGGTAGCGACCAAGCTGCCATAGCCATGAGAAAAGTATGAAAAGGTCATGACCAGGGTTCAGAGACTAGATCTAACTAATCTGGAGCAGAGATGCATGCATAGTGTGTTCTGCCAATGACCAAGAGAGCTTTAGCCACAGAAACATCGTGTTGAGATCACAGCTAATGGTTTTTCTGAGCAGATCTGAGTTAGGTCATCTTCATTTGCTTGCGTAGTGCTTCAAGACTTCAGACGCTCAGTCATAGATGTTTGTGACTGTCTTTGAGAGCATCCTAGATTCAAATCTAGGATTTGACAGTTGATATCAGTTGGATTTTGTGATCTATTGCTTCTGTGTTTCTTGATGTTGTAATTCTACAGATCTGTAGATATGTTTAGTATATTTCCACTACAGATCATGTTCTCAAAGATGCATCCACAGTTCTATGAAGTTTTCACTCAGTGACAACAATGTTCAACAGTATTTTAGAGGCAATGACAATGCATTATAATTCTTAAAATCAAGATCCCTCAGCAGATGTATGTTTATGGTTATATTATGCATGTGCTAGTTGTTTTACTGCATTATGAAGATATGGATCAATGGATCATTGTACTCTTGTTTGTTGAATCATTTGATGATGATATAAGAAGAAGAATTTGAAAGGGTTTTCCCCATACTGGGTTTTTCCCTGGTCTCAGACCAATCCTGGTGTTTATATGTGTGCATGGTTTTCTTCCATTTGTGTCTTTATGTTCCACTGCATAGATGATGATGTTATTATTCTTTCTACATAGTTGTATATGCTGATGGTTAATAATGTAGATCTAAATAATGACATAATGATATGGGGTGAAATTATCATGTTATTGAATAAATGCAACTATCAAGGCAAAGAACAATGTATCCCTATGAAAAATTAACAAACTGAACCTAGTTACATATTTCAACAAGATGTGCCAGCTCCAGTTTTGCGTCTCTCCTTTAGGTGAATAAACTCCCTAAGAGATATGGCATGTTGAATCTTAGTGTCTAAACCCTCATATGCATCAATCCTCATCTCCATAGAATGCACCAGATTTACAATAGGATCTGGTTCCCTCTCTCTCTCTAGCTCATCCATGAATTGTGACATAGTGGGAGGGTTATGCCGGTCACGTGTAGGACTATGCGACTACTGGAACAGACTCTCATTCATGTGGCGACTTCCACCTCTTGCTAGGGAACCACCATCACCATTGTGCTCATGATCAAACTGGTTCTAAACTTGAAGGCCCATCATTTGTTGCATCACGTGTCCATCATTAACTAAACTTGCCTCAACATCTATTGATTTACCCTCAATAACTCCTCCATAAGTTGGTTTTGTCCTCCTTGCCTAGGTTTTTAATTTCCTCCATTTCTATCCTGATCCTCCATGTGTATTCTATAATTTTCAAGCTTTGTATCAGAGAAATGGTTAGGTTCTTATCCTCTTTCACATCCTCTTCCTCTACCTATGCCTCTGCCTCTAGTACGATAGACAATTTCACCAAAAGGTCTAGAAATCAATTGCTCTTGTGCCCACAATTGGCTAAGAAAATGCTCTGATAGCATTGTATTTTTCCAAACTAGGAAATACAACAAATTCCAAAAACATGTGCTAATATACAACATGAAAATACAACCATGAAAACACAATTTTATGCAAGCAAAAATAGATCAGTAAACCATAAAATAGTAGTGACAAATCTGAGCCATTTTATTAAAATATTTCTTGGAGCTAAGTACAATGTAGTAGAATGATAGAACCTAGGCTTGATACTGCAAGCATGCAATACCCAGGTAGATATCTAAGCAAAATACAATTGAAATAGGGCCAATATGCTCAAACGCACTACCCAGAAAATTACTATTGTTGTTGGAGGAAAACTCTGAAATGATCCCTCAATAATGCTCCTAAATTTCTGAAAAATTAGGATAAGGCTCCTCACACCAAGTCAAACAAAACCTGAAATATCTTCAAGCTGAATCCATCAGTCACTTAAGCCCAAAAAACTTCGTGTATCTCCTCTCATTTTTCTAGTGAGCTACATGAATCGATCTGCAGTAAAAATGCACAATTTCCCCAAAGGTAAACTCCTCCAAAACCCAGTGAAATTCCTTCCTCAAACTCTCAGCTAAAATTAACTCGAATATCTGGAACAAGACTATTTCTCAACCCCTACATAGAGAAAAACTAGTAAAACCTAGTGCAGGTCCAAATAAGAGGGATTTTGGCCCACAAATCTCCAACACTTTCAGCCCAAAAATTTCCTAGAAACAACTTGTCTTCCTCAAAGGAAAATTTCCCCAAAATATCTAGCCGAGAAGACAACAAATGCTAGCTCCTTAAACACCAACAAAATCCTCCACTCTGTGCTCTAGAAATTCGCATAGGCTGAAGAAATTTTGCAAAATCCCACAGAAGATACTAAAATTTTCCCACAATCTCTCTCCTTGAGTGGCACTCGAAGTCCCTTGAAGAAGAGTTGGAATTTTTTCTTGGAAGTTCATTGTGCTACACAATGGTTGACTTGGCTAAGAAACTCAAGTAAACTCTCCAAATTTTGAAATGAAATTCCAAAAGATCCAAAAATGAGGCCGTTCCCTTCCTTTTATAATTTTTTCTTAACCTTCCTTGTGGGCTCCACCAATTCGACCCCGTTGTTCATTCCCTCTTCCATGTGCTTCAATTCTCCTAGGAAGTTCGATTTCCCTTCTCAAGTTACTCCCACAACTTATCATCACTTTAATTTTCCCCTTTTATCCTAAGTTTAACCTTTATTTCTTATCAAAATTTAATTTAAGCCTCCAAAACTTTTTTCTCATAAGTTTTATTTATCAAATAGTATATTAATCGCCAAAATTGAAAAATTGAGAATTTCCTTAGCAAAATTATTAATTAGGGACATAAAAAATTTGTAGCTTCAGAGGTACTCCCACAACCCTTGTGGTATTGGGTTTGTGAGGAGTTGACCCATGAAAATGGAGCTTCGTGGGCAATGTACCCAAGTAGTGGGTTTTGTACCCAAAGTTGTGGGCACAAGACCAAGATGGAAAATTGGTAGTTTATTCATTAGAAGCATGAGGGTCACCCTTGAAGAGCTATGGGGCACCTGGGGCTTCGATGAAGTTGCAAAAATAAAATGGAAATGAATTTATTTCTAATGATAGTGGGGTTTGTTGTTGCCCAAAATGTATAGGAAAGATGCGACAGGGCAGAGGTTGTCACTTTGATCCCCATCCTCTTTGTTCTAGTTGTCTCCCTACAAAAAACTATAGGGGGTAGTCCCTATGAAATGTGAAGGTGGAAGACTTGTTGTCAACTAAAAAATCCGGGAGACACAAATGAATGGCCTAAAAACTTGGTTGAATTGGAAAGCTAAATTATTTTATTTGATTTATTAAGAAGACTAATGCCTTAAATGGAGTCAACAACTTGCTTAAAACAAATCATTACCAAGTCACTAGATGAACAATTGTTGCTTAAGGATGATTCACTATCCTATATGACATGAAAGTCTTACAATATATGTGAGATGTAAAATTTTGATTTATTTTAGTTAGATTCCTACTCTAAATGTATCATTCCTCTTAACTGTTTTAAGGCTAGTCTTTAGAGCAGGTTGTAAGAAAGAAGCCAAGGGAAAGCATGCTAGGGCCTGGTTAACGAAACCTTCCATTAGGTTCTAACTTCTAACCACTTTATGCCTTTGACGCTGCAGAGATTGTGTCTATAACGACTGTAAGGTCATTGTTTTAACCACTAAAGAAGTGATAAATCCCTCAAGCTAGGTGAGAAAGGTGGACCTATGTCTCTGTTGACCAAGCTTAAGCTTGGAAGTAAATTAATTAATGCAAGATACTAATCCTAATATCCGAGTGCAAGAGATGGATGAGTGCTATTAAGATGATTTTAATTAATTACTTAAGTATTCAATTACAATGATCTTCAATTATTAACAATGAAATACTTGAACAATAGACAATATCAACCACAAGAGAAAGTGCTTAAGCTTAATGGTACCAGAAAATGTTGTCGATAATATCAATAGACAATTAGCTCAAGAGATAAAAAATACAAGATCAATGCTTCTTAAATAAACAAAATGCCAATTTGATACACAAAAGAGAAACTTATATATCTTACTTATGATTAAAATAACATCCAAAAGAGATATGAAATTTAATGAGTCCACTTATCCAATGGCAGTGAGAAATTTAAAGCATTAATCCACAGTGTCACTTGGAGCAAATTTCATCAAAATTACTAATTAAATTAGAGCACTTGTGTGTGTGAATGCAAGAGTGAAAATAGATGTCAACGACAAAAATTAAGCCCAAATAAATTCAACCATTAATGATTATAAACTATACAAATTTGATTAACCAATTTTAGAGACTTATTTGCAATTTATTACTACTACAACCTTGTTTTCAGAGGTCTGCAATTTTATATCAGCAGTCATGAGATGATGCTAAATGCCACAGATAAGCTATAAAATCAATACTTTCAACTTCCAATGATATCAAATTGATTATAAGACTTCTTAAAAATTCTATATCAAACTATTTATGTTCATATCAGACCTCAGAAAAGCATATATTAGACTTAAAATAATTCATAAAATTAGTGATTCAATCCAACAACGTGCCAAATTATAAATTTCCAAGAGGCTCCAATGGTTAGCTAATTGAGATGAGTGATTAGTAGATAAATTTTAGTCAATTTTAATGAATTTATTTGAGTTTTATGACTGCATAAAATGGCTATAAAAAAACAGAGAAATTGAGGATGGGAAGAGGGGAAAACCAAGAGGCCTAAAGGCCTAGTTGAGGGCTAGTTTGACCTCCAATGAACTTGGGTACTTTAAACCAAAAAATTGTCTATAATATTGTTGCAAAACCATAATGTTAACCCACTAAATCATACAAAATTCAGAGATTAATGAATACAAGTCTAAGGAGAGGGCTAGAAAGCTAGAAAACCCCAAGACTAGGGCAAGAAATGGCAAATGAGGAAATAGAAGGGAAAAAAAAGGGCATAGACCAAGGGAAAGGGGAAGATGAGGCCACAACAAGGGAAAAAAATCTCTTTAAGGTTGACTTCAAGCCCTTAGAGGCTGATATAGGGGAAAAACAAGCCCTAGAAAGGCTAGTGGCTAGGGTTTCAAGGGGGTTAAGCGATCCTAAAGGTAGCCCAAGGTTGCGGCCAGGAAAAAAAGAGGGGGACGAGGCCCTAAGAGGTTTATAGGACTGCCTTATAAGAGGGTAGAGATACTTTAGAGGCCACGAACAGCCCTAAACAATTTTCGACCAAGGGAAAGAGGGTGTCGAGGTCCCTAAGAGGCCACTAGGCCTCATGACCAGGCCAAAAGGGGAAAATAGCTAGGCTTGGGGGGCTAAAAATAAAATTAAAAATTAAAACCTGAAAAAAAAAATGTATCCACAAATTTGCTACAAAAATGTTGGATGTTGGGTATGGAGGATGAATGGAGGCTAGATCTTGCCTTCCTAGGTCTATATCTGCCTCAAAACCCCAACAAGAATATATTGATCATCTTGAAGTTCACCTAAACAAATAAACAAAAATATGCCAAAACCCTAAATATATATACAAAATATAAAACCCCAAAAATAATAAAACCCCAAGCGCTTCAAAAAAAATGGGCTATAAATAATTTACAAATGTACAATATTTACAAAATTTTAATTTTTTTGGAGAAATAATTTTGGATAAATAAAAATGGATGAGAAAATTTCAAAAAATATATATTGGCTGAAACCCTCATGCAAAATAAGATACCATAAAGAAATCTAAAGCCAAAATGTAGTCAGATCTTCCCCATAATCTGTGAACTTGGAGCCTAAGGGCTAGCGTACTTGTAATTCTCTATTATATTCTGAGGAAATTTTTTTGATCATATAGTGAATCAAATCACTTAAGATAAATTACATCAATATAATGTTCTTATCACCACAAAATGAAATAATAATTATTAATCAATATTTAGCTCAAAATAGGATCACACATATCTAACGCATACCATAGATCAACGGAAGAAAAACACCATGAACTAAACTCCAAATTCTTTTTATTATGATATGAAATGTTCCTAGAAGAGCAAAAACTCAATACCAATGTTTAAGAATTACATCACCCAAAGATAGAAAATAGAAGATCAATAACTTCTTTATATAGATAAACCCTTCCAAGTGGAAAATAATTATTATTTGGCTTGATCCTCATTAAAATAATCTCGACCGTTGAGAATAACTTAATCATCTTTTAATCTACACTGTCAAATTTTTTAATTTTGAGGAAAAATTTGAAATTTTCTGAAAACCCACTTTTACAAAGACTCGATATAACACTAGGAAACACCTAAGAACTTGTCAAGGGATTCCACCCTAGCTTTTGGGTTTAATTTGGAAGAAAAACTCTGTCCATTTTTTGTGTTTAGAAACACACATAATTCAGTGAGGTTAAAAAACTTCTCAGGATGAAATCTATTGCCAAAATCAGAGGGTTACCTAGATGTTGTTACATAAGTAGACAATCATACTAGCATCATTTACAATATAACTTGCAGAAATTGGGTTTACAATGATAGAATGTGCTAGATGATGACTTTGAATTTTGAAACAATTTCTTCACATCTTTTCATTATGCTTCCTTGAACTTGTTGAAAAAGTGTGGTCAACAAGGATTTTATGGTTTCGTTCAAGTCGGCTTGACCGATGAGACATGACCCTTGGTGGAGGATGAAACCACCTGTGATCACTATAAATAGGATCACACATATCTAACGCATACCATAGATCAACGAAAGAAAAACACCATGAACTAAACTCCAAATTCTTTTTATTATGATATGAAATGTTCCTAGAAGAGCAAAAACTCAATACCAATGTTTAAGAATTACATCACCCAAAGATAGAAAATAGAAGATCAATAACTTCTTTATATAGATAAACCCTTCCAAGTGGAAAATAATTATTATTTGGCTTGATCCTCATTAAAATAATCTCGACCGTTGAGAATAACTTAATCATCTTTTAATCTACACTGTCAAATTTTTTAATTTTGAGGAAAAATTTGAAATTTTCTGAAAACCCACTTTTACAAAGACTCGATATAACACTAGGAAACACCTAAGAACTTGTCAAGGGATTCCACCCTAGCTTTTGGGTTTAATTTGGAAGAAAAACTCTGTCCATTTTTTGTGTTTAGAAACACACATAATTCAGTGAGGTTAAAAAACTTCTCAGGATGAAATCTATTGCCAAAATCAGAGGGTTACCTAGATGTTGTTACATAAGTAGACAATCATACTAGCATCATTTACAATATAACTTGCAGAAATTGGGTTTACAATGATAGAATGTGCTAGATGATGACTTTGAATTTTGAAACAATTTCTTCACATCTTTTCATTATGCTTCCTTGAACTTGTTGAAAAAGTGTGGTCAACAAGGATTTTATGGTTTCGTTCAAGTCGGCTTGACCGATGAGACATGACCCTTGGTGGAGAATGAAACCACCTGTGATCACTATAAGTAGAGGACACACTCATTTGATGCATCCACAAGTGCAATCTCATCATAAGAAGACAAGAAAAATATCGTAGACTTCAAAATGAGCCGTGTTAGCAAGGAGATAAGGACGTGTTTGGTTTCTTGTCTTGGGATCTAGTTGGCCAAGTTAATGAAGGTTTGTTCGTGGTAAGTTCTGGGCATCATTTTATTTTTTTGCATGATACATTCTTTTTCAAGTTTGAGCTAGAATTTTGTGATTGAAGGAGGGCTGCGACCCCTTGCTGGTGTCAGAAACAAGGTTGAGTGAGGTCCAAGTTCCCTCAAGAAGTAGCGTAGAATATTGCAGGTTTGTAGAAGAGTTTTTCACGTGTTAAAATCACTGAAGTGGCCACAAGTTCTGAGGTAGCCGCAGGGTCTGAGGTGTCCACATAATTCTATCATCTAAGGCTAAGAATATTAATCATGTTATTTCCCGGGACCAAGGATCTTGAGTTGTGTCGAGGTTCCAAAGGAGATAAGATTATTGTCTTTTGTTAGATTTATTGTTTGCATAGAAAGGGTTGTCAACAAGGGTGTTGAACAACAATTTTTTTGTGCCCTAGATCAGTCTTCGTATATGTTGTTAAGGGACCATATGAGGGTAGGTTGTCTATAGAAACCCTAGGTTTTTTCATCTTTGGAGAAACAAAGAGATAGTGTGAGAGTTGGTAGGTGATGCCCTAGTTCAAAGGTTTCATGTGAAAAATCAGTGATAAGAGAGAAAATTTTAAGACCCTAAGTACAATGACTTAGGAAGAAGTTAAGTGATTATTGGAGGGAAGTTTATTGAAGGCATAAGTTCATTCATCTTGGAGTAGTATGAGTGATTGATAGAGGAAGTTTGTGGAGCTGAAGATGAAAGTGAATATGAAGGTGCAAACTTCCTTCTAAGCAACTGTGGCAGAGGTATTGGAGCAACATTATCATCTACAAGTATAGGTGGCAACAGACCTGGCAGGTGTACAAGGTACGTGGATTGAAAGGGTTGCGTTGAGCGCTCTTTTAACAAGTCAAGTGTATCATGTTCAATGGTAGATTGGTTGTCATACATTGTTGAATTCAAGCCATATTTGTTCTTGTATCAGGGCTAATTGTAAGGGCCATGATCCCTAATATGGGAGCCCTATGCTTATTTTATTAAAGTTGTAATATAAAAAATTTTGGCGTTAAAATTCTAGTGTAATACATTCATTCATTGATGTACATTTTCTGTTGTGCAATGTGCTTGTGTTGTGGCATTTTAGTGTGTTTTTTATCATGTTCTAGACAAACCTAATTATGAAGTGTCGAGGATAAATCAACAAGGCTTCATCCTTGGGTCTTCATGAAGTATATCCATGCCTTCCAAGAGAAATCATCAATGAATGTTACATAGTACAAGAAGCCACCCAAAGATGATATTGTCATCAATATGCATACATATGAATGCACTATATCCAAAATCCCCTTGGACCTACTATAACTGTTTGGAAAATATCCCTTGACATTATTTCCAAGTGCACAACCCCTTCAAACACGCTCATGCTCTACCTGGAGCTCTGAAAGATCTATAACCATCCTCCTCAATGTTAACAAAGCCTTTTAATGCAGGTGAGAAAATCTCTGATTCCATAACTCACATAAATTGATATTTTCATCTACCAATTCTTGGGATGGATGTCTTAACAACTCTCTCTCGAACACCAATCACTTCTCCCAAATATATGCTTGAGCCCTTAGGCCATTCAAGAACCTGACAATCTATGAATATAACTATGTAACCTCCATCCTCCAACGCTGAAATAGAGAGCAAGTTATTTTTCATTCCTGGTATGAACAATTCATCTCTCACGTGAAGAGAACTGAAATGATGCTATCCCAACTCCTTTCACTACACACTTGGAATTATCTCCAAGTTCGACTTGCAATGTTGAATATTTCCCTTTCAAATCTTTGAAAGAATCTCGTGAACCTTCATGTTTCTAGAAGCACCATTGTCCACCAACCAAATATCACTATTTTCTGTAATAGTACTTGAAAGAGCAAAGGAAAAGAATATTATTTTTGAAGTTAATCTGCATTCTCATCAACTTTAGATTCCTTTGTCTTCTTTTGTGGTATATGCACATCATCATCAACAACATCCATTATTGATGCACGTTGCTTTCCTTTTTCTTCTAAGCACGTTTGGAGGAATTTTGACCAAATGTATGACACTTGAAGAATTTGATATTTGGAAGATCCATCTTCTTCTTATCTTAAAATAGAGTTGATCTTCCACCTGAATTTTTCTTATCAATGTTTCTTCTTTCTTTTCCTTTCCGTGCATGCACTACAAAGGCTTGGGTTTATTCATCTTGAGTTATTTGCAAGCTAGGTCCCTATAAGTATAACCCCTTATTGTTATTGTTAGTGTAGCCCCCTTATTGTTATTTTTGTGCCCATGTAGTCCCCATATTCTTATTATTGTGCCCCATGAAAGCCAATTATTGTTATTGTTGTGCCCCATAAAAGCCCACTATTGTTATTGTTGTGCCCTTACATTATTATTGTTATGTAGGCTCTAGTTATATTGGGACCCCTTAGACTCCTATATATAGAAAGTAGGTTTTGTCATTAGTATCATCCAAGAATTGTTCATTTATGCAGTGTATTAGCACGGGATAAATTTTAAATTTAAAAATTCATTAGAAAAGGTGGGGCAAATATGAAATGGATTCATCAAATTTTATTCCAAATGAAATGAAATTTATTAAAAATATAGAATTAATTAATTAATTCTATGTTTTTTATATTATGCTAAACCTCATGCATATTTGTCTTATGGATGATGACCTTTGGTTAAAATTGTTGGTTCAAGTTGATTTCGGACCCCTTCTATGCTTTGAAGTTTAATGAATGAGGGGGGGTCCGAAATGGGATGTTTTCATTGACCACGTGGCAAGTGGAGTATAATTCGCACCCACCCCCCGCAATCTGATACCACAAACTAGATATGCCCCCCTCTAAAATCAGGTTTGAGGTTTTTTGTAGGACAAACACAATAGTGGTGAATTTTATTGTCAATATTGGATTAAAATCGGCCTCCACTTCAATTTATCCATGGCTAAGAATGTAACGAGGGAGGATTCAGCTTCATCTTCACCTTCATCTCCTCTCGCACTCTTGAGGGTTAATTATAAATTTAATGAGCGTGTATAAGGAGGTCTTTGAATTTCCTGAGTGGTAGGATTATTTGAAACACCAAATATCGGTGTGGCTTCCAGTGGAATATATCTGTAAATTTCGCAGCGCATGCAAGGAATGGGAGGCTATCCTATTATCAACCAAATTCATAAGTAAATGCGCCTTCCAATAGTATGTCATGGCTAGCTTTGCAAAATGCCCAATTCAAAAATGCCTAATTATTTTCTTTATGGTTTCTTCACACAGAGATGGAAGATGAGTTCTTCTTTTCCTTCCTAAGCAAAGTGAAATACAATGCGTTTTTCATGGGTCTGCAGTAGGCTTGTTCTCAGTGGGAAATTTTCCACGATTCGTTGTTACCAATCCTTTCACAAGAAGTTCAATAAAACCTCCCCCACTATCATCCATATAGTCAATTGGAATCATAGGCATCATGGAAGGGGAGGAAGACAACCGAGATACATACAAAGCTAAATAATTTACAATTTGATTTGATTCTAGCAGGGTGTTTTTGCCCATTGTCGACAGTCATAGACATTAACTTCAAAAACATACAGCAGGAAAATAGGTATGAAATTTTAAAATATGAGAGATTTTTTTGACCAGCACAGAGAAATAAACAATAATCTCTCTCCGATTTTACACAGGTTTCAGAAGTAGGGATAATCTAAGACATGTCTGAGGGCCATTTTTCAAGATTTCACTTTCCCTATTTAAGGCATGATTTTGTGGCAACAGTTTTGGAGAGCCGAAGATGAAACTTGAAAATCTGAGAGAGGTTTCTAACCAGCACAGGGAAAAGAAAAATAAACTCTCTCCTATTTTGTATAGGTTTCACTGTTGGGTAGGAAAAAATTTCTGAGTGTACCCCTATTCTCAGTAGATTTGGCCCAGATTTCAGTTCATATTTTTTAGGGATTTGCTTGCTATTTTCAGCCAGGATGATTGAGTTTGATCTCTTGAGCCTAAGGATTGTATTATATATATATATATATAATAGAGTAAACCCATATGCAATTTAACAGAAAGTGGGCAACACTACAGCCAACGTAGTTCACCAGCACACTCTTCTCAGCAACTGTTTTCCACCAAAGCAACGCCAACACATCATGAAAAATTATGTTCCTCGGTAATTGTGTGAACATAGTGGTGACTCCACTGGGGACGAATTTTATGTTCCTCAATAATACTTATCAAGTTCAGATTCGGTTGTTGATGGTGGAAAAAAAGCCAGACACAAGAAGGTTGAAATCATCCATCTGGTGACTCCAATCCATATCAGTTCCATTCAAAGACTCCACTGGAGGAAGGATGTGAAAAATGACCAATTTTTCTAGAAAGAGCAGGTATTCAAGCCCAAATTGTATTAAATTTTTTTTTGGTTTTATCTGTAATTATGTTCTATCTTACTCTAAGCCTGGTCAAGAGTACGCTGATGAAGTTTACATTGATCATTTGCAAATTTATGAACCTCAAGAGAATAAGACCCAAATTGTAGATCAAGTACATACTCATACACCTGTGCACACCCCAGATACACTTGTAGAAAACCCAATGAGACATGAGCCTCATGCTTCATCTCTTGCTCTTGCTAAATATCCAAATTTTTATAAGCCTCATGCTTTACCCTCTATGCCTGTAAAATTCCTAGACATTTACATGCCTCTAGTTTTGTCTCATATCCTCCATGACCTCCCTGCAAATTATAGAAATAATCTACCCAGGTTTGATGGAGAAAATGCGAAAATAACTGCTGAAAAACACATTCAAAATCTTTAGTATTTTCTTGATTTGTTTGAGGTGGATGAAGAGATGTATGTATCAGATTATTTTCCTTATCATTGCAAGGTAAAGTTAAAAATTGGTTTAAGAATCTTCCAGCTGCAAGAATTAGTAATTTTCATCAATTGACAATTTTTCCTAGGTCAATGGGTAATTATTGAAATTTCCTTCTTATCATAGAAGAGTATAACCATTTAAAAAGACAGATAGGGGAGATAGTACAACATTTTTTAGCCAGGTTCAATAAGGTGTATCATTCAATGCCTGCTGTTATAAGGCCACCCCCTGGACTAGCTCACTTGCATTATCCTGATGCTTTCGATGCAAAGATAGCATTCCAATTAAGAGAAAGGAACACTGTAACCCTTGAAGAAATGAAAAACGTTGCAGTTGATGTGGAAGCGAACTTGCTGAACAGAGAGGAAAAGTTAAAAGAAGTGAAGAAAGACAAAATAGAAAAAGAAAAATTGATATCTTTAGAGATAAAACTAGATATCTTGACAAATACAGTCAATGAAATGATGCATAAGATTAGAAGGAAAGAGGAACTTATTGTTCACATAACTCATGTTCCATTAGTTCCAGAAGAGACAAGGATCAATGTACCCAAGAAATTTGCAGCTCATCCTTGGTATCCTAAATCAGAAAATTATTATTTCATGTACTCGATTCACAACGTATCCAAAGATGAAGCTCAAAATCAGATGATGGTGGAAAAATCTCTCGAGGTGATGTGCATGTTTGATGACCTTGCATATGTAGATGTTTTTCTTGGATATGATCATTAGAATGATGATTACGTAGTTGAGGTTGAGGCTGATTGTACTGAGCAACCAACAATATCTTCATGGAAAGAAGAATCCCATCATCACAATACAAAAAAGGAAATCAAACTATGCATACTAAACAAGGTTGCAAAGAGGAAAATGCAGAAATTTTTCAAGTAAGTGCAAAATTACTTCCTCTATGTTTTTTCTCACTTCTGAGAGAAAATTATAAACAAATTGTCAATAGTAGGACTGGAGAACTCTCTCACCAATCAGATGAGGAAATCATGGATGATAAATAATCTATTTTAGATCCAGGGGTTCAGCCCTTGAGACCTTTTGAATGTCAAATCTCAGATGAAATCACAAAGTCCAAAATAGATGATGAATTGATCCAAATTGATTTTTCACCCTTATGTCTTAATTCATTTCAGATTGTGAAAGGGAGTCTTGGCCACATTTTGGTTGATAATCATAAGCGAAAACATGAAATATCAGTGGAACAAATGATACAACCATCTAAAGCACCACATGACCCAATAGCTGATACGTTGGATGTTTGTGTTTCCAAAGGCAGTCTTCATGTATTTGTAATTCTCTCAAAAGCTGCTATGATATGGATATCATCAGACTGTCTTCCCCATTGTCTTATTCAGCAGAAGTATCAACAAAAAACTCATCAAATAAAATGCAAACGTGTTCTGAATTGTTTGAAGACTTTGAGAGCACATCTGCAGTACCAGGATATGAAGTTGAGTTGCCTGAGCCATAATACCCATAAATAGGTCAAGTGTATCTTGATCCAGTGACTATCTATATGGAGAAATTGTTCATCACAAAGTCACAATACATTTCTAGCATTTCTTTTGTGTTTAAGCTCCACCTAGCTCCCGGTAAAGAATACCATGATGGGAATCTTTATCAAATACCATTAACAGGTTTGTTTTTGAGTTTGGTGAAAAGCAGTGAAAGAACAAAGATATTAGAGCAATTACTTGAGTGGATGCACTAGAATTATTGTATCATTTAGAAAGGAAGTAATTTCACTAGATTAGGGTAGGTAGGTCTGCAAATAAGCTCAGTACATTGAGCATTTTTTCAGTTTTAGTTTAAGATTGATTTCAGTTTTTAGTTTCAGCAGAGTTTAGGTTTCAGAATTCATATTTTCAAGGTGCGCAGTGATTTCAGTTTGATGGTTTGCAGTGCATAGTTCAGATGTAGTTTCAGTTCAAATTGCAGTACAAAGATTAGATTTTTGTCTGAGGTTTAGAACAAATGAATAAAGTGTTCGGTTGCAGGAGTTTTATGGCATAGCAGATTGCTATCATCTCAATCACCAAGGCACTAGTTGCTGAATTCAGGGATCTATGGTTCTTTGCTGCCTCGCCGGGAGGACAGTATCCCTAGAAGGAGTCGATGTTAGCACAGGATAAATTTTAAATTTACAAATTTATTAGCAAAGGTCGGAAAAATATGAAATGGCTTCATCAAATTTTATTCCAAATGAAATCAAATTTATTTAAAATATAGAATTAATTAATTAATTCTATGTTTTTTATATTATGCTAAACCTCACGCATATTCGACTTATGGATGATGACCTTTGGTTAAAATTAATGGTTCAAGTTGATTTCGGACCCCTTCTATGCTTCGAAGTTTAATGAATAAGGGGGGGTCTGAAATGGGTTGTTTTCATTGACCACGTGGAAAGTGGAGGATAATTCACGCCCCCCTCCCCCCCCCCCCATCCGATACCACAAACCATATATGCCTCCCTCCCCCCCCCCCATCCGATACCACAAAACATATATGCCCCCCTCCGAAATCAGGTCTCAGTTTTTTTGCAGGACAAACGCAGCACTGGTGAATTTTATTGTCAATATTGGATTAAAATCGGCCTCCACTTCACTTTGTTCATGGCTAAGGATGGAAATATGGAGGATTCAACTTCATCTTCACCTTAATCTCCTCCCACGCTCTCGAGGGTTAATTATAATTTTAATGGGCGTGTATAAGGAGGTATTTGAATTTCCCGAGTTGTAGAATGATTTGAAACACCAATCCTCTCACAAGAAATTCAATAAAACTTCCGCCACTATAATCCATATAGTAAATTGGAAGCATAGGCATCATCGAAGGGGAGGAAGACTGTCAAGAGACATACAAAGTTAAATAATTTATAATCTGATTTGATTTTAGAAGGGTGTTTTTGCCCATTGTCCACAATCAGAGACATTAAATTAAAAAACGTACATTGAGCAAACGGGGGTGGAATTTGAAAAATCTGAGAGAGGTTTTTGACCAAAATGGGGAAATGAACAATAACCTCTCTCCTATTTTACATAGGTTTCAGGAGTAGGGAGATTCAAAGACATGTCTGAGGGCCATTTTTCAATATTTCAGTTTCCCTATTTAAGGCATGATTTTGTGGCAGCGATTTTGGAGAGCTGGAGATGAAATTTCAAAATCCGGGAGAGGTTTTTTACCAGCACGGGTAAAAGAAAAATAAATTCTCTTAGATTTTTCATAGGTGTCACCATTGGGGAGAAAAAAATGTCTGAGTGTACCCCTATTCTCAGCAAATTCGGTCCAGATTTCAGTTCATATTTTCGGCCAGGATGATTGAGTTTGATCTCCCGAGCCTAAGGATTGTATTTTTTATTTATATATATATTTGTAATAGAGTAAATATAGAGGAAATTTAACAGAAAGTGGCTAGCACTACAGCCAAGGCAGTTCACCAACACATTCTTCTCAACAACTATTTTCCACCAAAGCAGTGCCAACACATCATCAATTTTGTTTTTTTACATTACATTTAGAGTTAATTTCTGCCAATAATATTATATTTGTTAAGATAGAATTGATGTAATTTGTTTTGGAATATTTTTGTATAAATACTTCACTGGTCGAAGTATTGAGGGTTGATCAGTTGGGATCGGTAGGTAGGATGGGACCAATGTTTTAAAGCAACTTTCAAAGCCTCCTTTGATTATTTCAGTAATACAATTGTAGCATTACAGTATTCTCATGTCATCCATGTTGGTGAAGGTCATATAATTTTATAGCTTTATTTTTATTGTCATTCATCCGTTGTCCATAAAATTTTGAATTATCCAATAGAAAATTTAGAGAAGAATTTGTTTAAAGAACACTCTGTTTCTAGCTTTGGATAATTTCTATTTTTTCTACTAGAGAGCTAGTTTCAGAATTCTTAATGGCTCTGCTACAATCCTCTTTCCTCACTTTTTTGTCACCTCATTCAAACAATTTCAAGAAACTAACCAGGGTGCCTATCCTGCCCTATATGCTTTCAAGTAGAACCTGCATTGATTGAATTAAGCTTATTTGACACCATTGCCCAATGTTCCATTTCCCTTTTTGTCCCAATCAATTCAAGAAATTTTAAAACCAAACCCCACACCTATTAACTAGCCTAAAATTCCCAATCAAACAAAGCTACATTTAATAGAGAGATCCCTCTCTGGGTCTAGGAGGGCTAGATCCTAGGCTTGAAGTGGTTTTGATGTTTTCCCTTCGGGATTCAGTCCTTTCAAGCTCAGAATTACGAAGAACTGACATAATGTAAAGGAGGTTCCCCCCTTGAAGAGGTTTATTTTCGTTGATCTATATTTTCTTCTATTTTGTGAGCTGGTTTCATAACATCTGCTATCTGAGCTTTGGATTCTAGGGTTTCACTGCTCCAAATAGGCCATCTTGGAATTTTCGCTATAATTTTTTTTCTGTGAAGGTTCAGAAGCTAAAAAAAACCATTTGAGCCGAAAATTGGAGGAACTTTGCGTACAAATTTCAGATCTTGGTTTGCCATATTTGTATAGATATGATCTGAGGAAGTTAGGGTTTTTGTGGGCTCCAAAATTTTATCTCAAATAGGTGGCCGGGGGAAAATCGTCATAACTTTCATTTCCAACATCAGATTGGAATTCTGTAAGTGGCTGAAAGTGCATAGACGTTAGTTTCTTGTGTATCGATTTCAAAGCCGAAGGTCAAAACAATGACATGTGTCACGACGTACAAGTTCGCTCTGCTGAACCAACCCATAATTAGGTCATTATGGGAGATTGGGAATAAATTTATCTTGAAGAATCCAAATTAAGTTTGACCTGTGGCATTGGAAAGAAGACTCAGAGGGCTACCATAGGACTGAATTTCAGATCTTGGATATCCTAAATTATAGAGTTACAACCATTTCATTATCGAGCTCCTAAAAACAAGAAAAAGGTGCGTGTTTTTTTATTTTTTTGCATAACTTTTGTTTAAAAAAATCAGTTTGAAGTGATTCCAAGGGCATATTGAAGCATATATATCTGTATTGGGTTCTAAAATGCCTCCAAAAAATAATTCTACACCCATTAAACCCTCATAAAACTCTACTATGACGCATGAAGAGGAATAATTGCAACATGATATATCAAAATTACAGGACGAAGTGAAACAAATTTCGCTCTCACAAAGAACAACCAAAGATGAACTAAAACATGACATAGATTGTTTAAAATTAGACATGGAAGCTAAGATGGATGGCATGGAAGCTAATATCAATGGCATATAAGTAAAAATTTAAGGTTTGAAGGACGGTTTGACAAAGTTGCTACAAGAAAATCTTCCTAATGGTGAAAAGGTTGTAGAGGAAACTCATGATGACAAAAAAAGAAATTTTAATCATGATTTAATAGACGCTAACATTAGATTGAAAACCCACCATATTCCAAAGATTGATATGAGTAAGTTTAATGGAAAGGATCTAATAACATGGATACTACAAATGGAGCAATACTTTGAACTCCATAATGTGCAACCCACACAAAATGTATGCATTGCAACTTTATATTTAGAACAAATTCAGTTTTTATGGTATCGATGGCTTTGTTCTCATACATCACTTGTCACTTGGTCAATTTTTATAGAGGAAATGATAGCACATTATGAGGATACAAATAGAAAAACCTTCTTTAGTCAATTGATAAATCTCAAACAAAAGTGTTCAATGATGGAGCACATTGAGGACTTCCAAAAAGTGAATACCAGGGTAGCAGATATTTGAGAGGAGCATAGGATTGATGTGTTCATAGGGAAATTAAAGGATAAAATCAAAACTGAGGTCCACCTTTGGGAACTTGATTCATTGGAGAAGGCATTCAGGGTGACAAGAAAAGTTGAAAGAAAAATTATGGCAACAAGTAAGTCTATCAATCATAACTATAAATATGGAAATGTTGCTGCTCCTAGCCTTCCACAACCTACAAGGTTGACACCACAACAATTGGATAAAAAAATAGCAAAAGGGCTATGTTACAGTTGTGATAGAAAATACACTAATGGTCATAAGTGTGCTGAGAAGAAATTAATTTACATATATTGTGAAGAGGAGGAAGAAAAGGAACAAGAAAATTCAAAAGAAAAGGATATACACTAGGAACCAAACCTGGAGAAAGAAGAAATGAATATGATGATACCTTGTAATGCATTGACAGGAATTTCCACTCCTCAAACTCTCAAGATTGAAGGACATATCAAGAATAAAAAGGTAATATTACTGATTGATCTGGGTAGTAACCATAATTTTATTCATTATAAGATAGCCAAGGAATTGAATTGCTTCCTATATCCAACACTAGAGTGTAAAGTGATGGTTGCAAATGGAGGAATTGTAAATTTCTATAGAAAGTGCCATAATGTCAAGCTAACCATGGGGGAATATGCATTGAATAGTCCAATGCTTTCTATTCCAATGGGTGGTGCTGATGTTTTATTATGAGTTTAATGGTTACGATCCTTGGGGACTGTAAATTTTAATTTTCAAGCTCTTTTATTGAATTTTTTTTGGGAGGGAAAGGAAGCTAAATTACAGGGTATTGTAGGGAAACCAGGAAAGATAATCAATTCTAATGTCATGAAGAATCTTATGAAGAAATAAAAACAAGGCGTAATTGCACAATTATGCTCACTACAGGTTCAAGCAATGGAAGATCACATCGAGAATCAAAAATAAGTTCTCCAACTCTTAAAGGATAACCTCACTTTGATGTAGAATTGAATGAAATAACATGAAAATAGACATGGCAACAAAATAAGTCTTGATGTAGGACACTGGGTATTTTTATGGCTACAACCATACAAACGAATGTTCCTCAAGCAAGCTAAGAAGGATAATAAATTATCACCAAAGTGTTATGGTCCTTACGAGGTGTTGCAAAAGATTGGTACTATGGCATACAAATTGGAGCTTACGACATATTCCCGAATGCACCCAATTGTCCATGTTTCATACTGAAATAGGTTATAAATGACAAGCTCCCAACTCAAACAATATTGCTCGAACTTGACGAGGAAGGAAAAATCATTTTGGAACCTGAAGTAGTCAGGAAACAAGAACTCGACAACTATGAAATCGATAAATTTCAAAGTATCTCATCAAGTGGAAGAGCATACCAGCTAAAGATTCCTCATGAGAGGATGAGAGTTTTTATACAGAAGCATCCAGAACTACTAAAGATTTGAGGAAAACACTTGTTTGAATTCTAGGGCATGTTAGTTCCATATAATAATAATATAACCCCTTATTGTTATTGTTAGTGTTAAACACACACATGGTGTATGAAGGAACTAAACACACACATAGAAAGATAAGCATGAGATACTCATATTATTCACCATAGATGTACATTTATAATACAATGGTGTGAATCTTGGATTCATCTTCCAAGGTCACTTGGACTCCTTTGTGACTCTTCGCCTTCCACACCTACCCATGGAGGATTAGGTGTTCAACATTCCCCCCTTTAATCCGAAGGGGTATGTGTGAGTCCAAGAAGAGAGTTGTAATACAAAGTATGCATGGTAGCACTTAGGCTGAATCAACTCTCTAAAACGTTGGTATAAAGAGGTGGTTTAAGGATGACCACCAACACTAGAACGCAACGCTTATTGTAGTTCCAGGAACTCTTCCAAAACTGGCAAGAAGCTAAGGGCTTTTGCTAGAGGAATTTTCCCTCATATTTAAAGGGAGACTTTCAATGTAAAAGAAGGGAATTCTACAACCTGTGATGTTTTAAGGATGACCACCAACACTAGAATGCTTGATGCAATTCCTGGAACTCAACCATAACTGGCAAGAAGATGAAACATTCTGCTAGAGGAAGTGCTCCGAAAGAGGAAGAATATCAACCTCACAAGGATGGTTTAAGGTTGTCCATCAACCAAAGGCATGCTCATGGGCATCCGTGTCTCTGGCTACATCTCTGAATCTGGAATGATGAATTGTGGCTCAGGCTCGCTTGAACTACTGTGTCTCTGGCTACAACTCTAAATCTGGAATGAGAGATTGTGGCTCAGGCTCACTTGATGTGGCATCGAAGCTTGTATATGACCACTGTTTTCCCCCCTGTCAGGTACAAGATGAGATGATGGCGAAAACTCAACTGCAAGTTTGCTAAATATTCAAGAACAAGTTATAACATGTGACTTAAACATCTTCTTGGATGATGATGCCCATTGCTAAGAAGCGATCCATCCAAGATGAATATTTGTTCTTGCAGGAGGCTTGTTTCTGAAGCATATGTGTGAAGAATGGGTGTGCTGACCATAGTGCTTGCATGGATGAAGATCAAAACTGTGATGTTTCATATGGCCAACTCAATCACAGTGTTGCCATTTTACAATCTATTGTTGTTGTTGTGGAAGTGGAGTAGGATCTGGAACAACTGCAGGTGAAATGTCATAAAGGAATCCAACACTCTGAAATTTGATGGGCTTGAAGTAGTCCGGAATATGAAAGGAAAATTCCTTGTCATATCCAAGACCATTTCTGTGCTTGTTGTGGACAAGCTCTTCCCAAGGTCTGATGATGGGCTTGGGAAGTGCATATTGAGCTGCTGCATCTACATGTAAATCTACTCTTGCACAAAAAAATGAATGTGAGTTAAATGCAACTTTATAGTCTTTCTGCTGATGAGAGTCCTTCTCAATTTTCTGAACAGAAATAGGTTCATAATGGTGACTCTTTTGCTGAAGTTCATCTTGCTGAACCTGAGACTCCAACTGTAAAATCTCAATCTTTTCTTGTGCATCTTGCAAGCAAGTTTGAATATTAAAAAGAGTGTTCTTGCTCAATTTTACCATATCATGAACACTAGAATTAATGAGGTTATTCAACAAATCTAATGCATAATTTATTTTAGCCATTTTTCTCAACAACTCAGGCTTCAAGAAATAAAGGGTGTCGGCTTCAACCGATAATGCACCTGCTTACAATGTGATTCAACTTAATTTCAAAATAATACAAGTGAATTCAAAGACCCTTTTCTTTCATGAACTTCCAATTATGGAATTCCCAAAGAAAAAACTCTGCTACTCAAATTATGGAGGACCTCAAGGTGTGGACTGGGCTGTATGACCAGCAAGCAACAATGACTCACATCAAATAAGTGTTCAAAAGTTTCTCAAAAACTCAAAGTTATACTTCAAACACTAATTGCAACTATGAGCGAAGAAGCAATATCCACTCTCAATGTTAGTACAACTGCAAATATTTTGTAAATGGGTAGCAAAAACCACTGTGTAATAACCCTTTAAGTCAGATGATTTCTCTCTTCTTCAAAGAACTGTTTTACACCAACAATTCTAATTCTACAAAAATATGGTCACAAGCTTGGATGCTTTACTATCGATGAGAAGATGGTCTTGAGCTTGCTGCAAACTTCACGATAAAAAGGAAGGAAAATTCCAAAAACTACGAGTAAGTTTTATGATGCCACCAATTTTCAACATTTTCCTTCACATTGTCATGCCACACATCTTGGTCACATTTTCATAATAGAGAAATATACAACAAAAACTTCATTTTTCACTATGTAGACAATCCATCTATCCATTTACCATCTCCTCTCTCTCTTCTTTTTCTGCTGTTTTTTTTTTTTTAAGGAAAAAAAAAACAGAGGTTTTAACTAGGGGAGGATTTATCTGGGAAAGGTTTTAACTAGGGAATTATTTATTTAGGGGAGGTTTTAATTGGGGGAGGTTTTATCTGGGGGTGGTTTTAACTAAGGGAGGTGAAATCTGTTAATTTTTTTTTTAAATTAAAGGGCAGAAATGCAGAGACTACATGGGAGGGAGGGAGGAAGGCCGAGCGGCCAAGAGAGGGGAGGGGAGGGTCGAGCGAGGGAGGCAGAGGTAGTGAGGGGGAAGGCAGAGTGGGGGAGTGATGGGGTGAGTGGGGGAGAGGGGGCGTGAGTGTGCAGGGCTGCGAGGGGGGGGGGGTGGGGAGTGATGGGGTGAGCAGAGGGTGGGGAGAACCATAAGGGGGAGGGAGGGGGATGGGTGAGGGGCAGGGGGGCCGCGAGGTGGGCGGGGTGCGGAATGGGGGTCGAGGGATGAGGGGGAGGGTGGATATGGAAGGGGTTAGGGAGAGGATGGTCGTGAGGGGGATGGGTAGGGGTGGCGTGGGCGGAGAGATGGGGTGAGCGAGGGGCCGAGCGGGGTAAGGGGGATGGGTGGTGAGGGGTTCGGGTGGAGAGGGGCTGAAGGCCGAGCAGGTGAGGGGTCGGGGGGTTGGGCCGAGGGGTAAGGGGGATGGGTAGGGCCGAGCGGGAGCAGTAAGGGGGCGGGTAGGCATGAGGGAGTGAAGGGTGATGGGGAGTGGGTAGGGGAAGGCGATGGTGAGTGGAGAGGGAGGTAGGTGCAAGGGTTGTGAGGGCCGAGGGGAGGGAGACTGTGTTTGCAGGTGGGGAGTGTGGGCTACATCAATATTTTTTATTTTTATTTTTATTTTTTATTATGAGATCGAGAGGGTGAGGGCTGAGGTAAATTGTGTAGAAATAGTAGAATTTGTAGAAGGTTGCAAAATTTGCTGAACAATTTGCAGAAATTGCAAAATTTTCACATTAATAGAAATTTTCCGAAATTTGTAGAATTGTCAGTAAAACTTAGAATTTTTTCAGAGACCCACTTTAGATAGTAGTAGACAATATTTTTCCAGCAGCTCTCCAACTCAATCCTTTTCCAAAATTCAGAGATTGCACAGTAAAACGTAGGTAGAAAGTGCAGAAAAATTGCAGAATTTGTAGTAAAAATTGAATGCAGCAGGGAGTAGTGAGAAAACTTGTAGACTTCTGAATGAACCCAACGGAATAATTTCTGAATGCTGAAAAAATTGATTCCTGAATGCTGCAGAAAATTTCTGAATGTTGCAAAAATGACCAGAATTTTTTCAGATTTACACGGGCCAAAAAAAAATTGGCTCACACAAGGTTGAGCTGGTTATGAACGTATCAGCTCTGATACCATGTTAAACACACACATGGTGTATGAAGGAACTAAACACACACATAGAAAGATAAGAATGATATACTCATATTATTCACCATAGATGTACATTTATAATACAATGGTGTGACTCTTGGATTCATCTTCCAAGGTCACTTGGACTCCTTTGTGACTCTTCGCCTTCCACACCTACCCATCGAAGATTAGGTGTTCAACGGTTAGTGTAACCAACTTATTGCTATTTTTATGCCCATGTAGTCCCCATATTGTTATTATTGTGCCCCATACAATCCTACTATTTTTATTGTTGTGCCCTTACATTTTTATTGTTATGTAGGCTCTTATTATATTGGGACCCCTTAGACTCCTATATACAGAAAGTAAGTTTTGTTATTTGTATCATCCAAGAATTTTTCATTTATGTAATGTAAAGGAGGTTGCCCCCTCGAAGAGGCTGATTTCTAAGTCATTGGTCTCTCTTTTCTTCTATTTTGTGAGCTAGTTTTATAACATTCTTGGACAAAAATTTGGCCTCCTCTTAGACATAATAATTTCACATTTGATAAAACTTGGGCAAGTTAACTCGTGCAAAAATACCGTGTACAAATGGACCCCGTGAAGAATTAAATCATTAAGAGTCACTATAACAAGCTTTGCATTATCAATGGTATCTCCAAGTGCTTTAAGTTGATCTCTCTACTCGGAGACTCTCATGAGATAAGTGGAAAATGGATTTGATTTGGACATCATGATATTATGGATTTGATTCCTTGAGGCTAATTTTCTGCTAGTGTTCTTACTCTCGAATAATCCCACCAACGTATCATACATTTCCTTGGCAGTCTTCAAATCAACAATGTGTGGAATCAAATGGTCGTTTATGGAATCTATCAAGATCATCTTGACCTTTGCTTCATTCTTCTTATGCTTGGCTTTCTCCTTAGCACTCTCTATCTCTAAGACATTTTCTTTCACATTATTTTGAATCTCATTTTCATCCAAGAAAAGGAGTATCCTAGTCATCCAAGATCTGAAATTTGTAGCAGCATCCAACCTGTCCTCTGCTCTGAGACTGGGCACCATCTTGACAAGAAATCTGAAATAGATAGAAGCTATTGAATACTAAAATATGCAGCTAAATATATCATTCTCCTCTAGTCAAATTAGCATTACCTCGTGGGAGAATGTTTGCTCGATGTTGCAAATTGCAAAAACATCATCATATAAATGGATGTATGTATTTGACCTATCTCACACACACATAAATATAAATGGTTTATCCTAGCCATATCATACCTTGAATTTATAAAAAAAATTCCTAGTTAGTAAGCATGTACTGAAGTACCCCATGATTATTTTTTGAAATTCTACAAATCTTTGCAATTTGTAGTCTTGGGGTGGATTTATGATGACTGAAGGAATAATTCATTGCAATTGGGATTGTTACCCACCAAAATGTGGGTAGCTCCAAAAGATATTTTTTTTTTATTCTTTGGAAAGCCAACCAACCAACAACCCTGCATTTATCTTTTCATGAAATTTTGTCGGGATCCTCCACCATTTGCACCGGTCAAATAGCTCTCACCATCTAGTGTTCCTCTTTTAGGAAGGTGAGTCATCCTTTGGAAGGTACTTTAACCATGTTGCAATCATGTGCTTTTATCTAATGTTTTGGGTGTTCTATCATGGATTAAGGGGCGAATTGGATGATTGACCAAACTTAACTGTAAACTTGTTCTCTCACTTTTCCAAGGAGGTTAGTTTTTAATGTAGTCTTGTGGGACCTCCTCTGAGGCCATAGGGTTATAGGAGGGGAACTAAATGGGAGACTAGGAATGTAGTATGTACATGATATTCCAAACTTACCACTTTCCATCATTTCCTTGATGTCTTCTTCATTCTTTGGGCTCGTGGTCATTAGTTCATTGGGATTGACACCTTCTTATAATCATCCTTGTGTTTGGTACAAAAAATTTTCCTTGGAGTTTGATGCAGCTAAAAGAACGTTAAAAGCATAAAATGGCTACAATGAAGGAAAAAAAATGTTAAAATGTAAGATATGGCCAAGACATTAATTAGTGAATGGACAAAAGACTAGCATGATCTCTACCCCCCTCATTAGAGATCACCCAGTTTATTGAGCACTTGATGTTACACATAATAAAGGAGCTCTTGCATGTATCAACTCTGATGAGTGAGAGATTGGCTCATCGTTAATAGAAATATTTTGATCCTAAGCTATGCTCCCAGTAAAATAATTATAAAAAATAAGTAAAAATTGCACCATAGGGGTGGAAAAATCAGGCAAAAGAAACTGTAAACTTAAGCGTTGAATAAACTGTAATATTAAATGTCGCCTTAATCTGCTGGAGGTTCTGGCCACATGTCACTACAAAATCATGCAGGTAAGCCAGTTGTGGTAGCCACCGGAAGTTTCTAGGTGTTGGTCATAGGTGTAAGGTTCTGTGAAGTGGGGGCTAGCCCCCTTTGCCGCCAGTTTTAGTCATATGAAACTTGAAATACAAACTACCACCAAAATATGTTAAGAACCAAATGCAGCCCGAATGGATAGGCGCTCTGCATGCGGACGGGAAGTTGCGTGTTCAATACCCATAGACTCCAAATAATTTTTCCATAACGCCTCTTGACCTTTGGCCTGGGGCCACGTGGCGCTCACTGATAGGCCAAAAAACTTTAATCTAATTATTTTTTCAAATATATATATTTTTTTCAAAATTTTCATATAAAGTCAAAATGGGTCAAAGGTCTAGTTTTTGGAGCTTTTTGGGATTTTAAAACCTTCATAACTTCTGCATATGACCTTTATTTTACGAACTATTCATGGTGACAGTATCGAAACGATGAGACCTTTCCAGTCGCTCAGGTTGAAACCACTTTTGAGAACTTTAATTTTTGAACATTTTTTAGCAATGGGCATGATCTCTTGATCAAGGTGATCTGAGTTTGGAGTGTTATTATGCCCTTGATATTAAGTATGGTCCACTATGATGATGTATCTATGGTCATTTTCCCTACTGATTAGTGACTTTCACTTGATCTTGGGATGGTTTTGAAAAGTGTTTCTTCGCACAACAAAAAAGGCCTTTGAGGACACTTCACATCACTCCACCATACAACATGTCCATGCCATTTTTCACCTTCCAGAGAGTAATGATGACCTTGTTGGTGCAACATTTCCCCTCTAGAGAATAATTTTGGGCACTTTAATGATTCCACATAATTATTGACACCCCAAAGCACCCTTAGATGTTGAAATGCGAAGCTCCTCTTGCTTGTTATCATATTTGTTAGAAATACTGGGGGGGGGGGGGGGGGGGTTGGGGTCGTGAATCACTATTTCATCCAATTACTATTTTTTTTGTTAAAAATTCATTAGAAATACAAAATTTCAACTATCCCAGGACATAAGGATTAAAATAAAAAGTCACTTGTATATTTTGAGCTCAAATTACAATGATGAGGATACTAATCCGCCTTTACAAATTTAGGTTCCAACCAGTCAAATAGGGACAACTATATTTTAATTGAGCACTAACTCAGTGAATTCGTGCGAACCAAACCACAAGAGCCATCAATGTTAATTTTACACCGCATTATGTTGTATCAATTACTTTATTGCAATTCAATTCTTCAGTTAGCAATATTTTCAACAATAATTAATTCTTCCATTCATCAACAATAATTTAATATAGAAAATTAAATGCAATGACAAATAGGATACAATCAACACATCGACATGAGACACCAGATTGGTCAAAGACCAAGGAAAAACCTACAAGGGGGAAAATACTTTGTAATTCTTCTTCTATTAGATTTTCATAAAATATTCAACAGTGATTACAATGAGAAATATCCATAAAAAAGAGTCAAGTTCAAAGGATATTACTGTCAACCAAGTCAAATAAACCATAAATCCAATACACCAATGATGAAAATTCAAATATGGTCAATGGTCTCAAAAAAAAAAAAAATACAAGTTAATAGTAGTCAAAGTTTGCCCTAACTAGTCCATAATAGTCAATGATCATCCCTCCAATCAACTTGGTCAAATAATCAATAATTATAGCCTTGAATTTTTTTCAATATTAGCCCAAAACTTTCAAAGATATCCCTGTCAAAATCGGTCAAGGGAGAGAGAATTTGTTGTGGTCAAGTCTACCATTCCCTGTGGTCAAAATCTGTGGTCAATGCTAGTCAAAATGCTTAAACAATACTGGTTCTTATGCCAAGAAACTCGACCTTCCAAAATAGAAAGAACCCCAAGAGATAAAACCTCAAAACAACCCCAAAACAAGTGGTAAATGCTAGTCAAAGTGTTGCAAAATTCATATTTTCAGCCACTTGCAACTCATCCTTCTTTCAATACCACACATGTGAATAGATCTTGCAATTTGTATGAATCAATGAGGAAAGGAGGGAGAATATGTGTGTGATTATTGATCTCCAAATGAGCTTGAGGAGACCCTGATTTATATGTGTTGAAGGAGGGCTTAATTAGCCTCTAGGCTGACTTGACAATTTGTGCAACTATGGGATTTACATCAAAAATCCACTTTCCAATGTTCGAATCAAGTGCTTCAAAGGTATAAATTGGTCTTATCGAAAAGAGGAATATAGTACCCTAATTAGGATTTGACATTGAGCTGCCAAATTAACACTCCCTCTTAGCTAGGGAGAAATTCAAACCACATCATGTAATCGTCACAAGTATCATGTCATCAAATCATGTCTCATCTTTTCTCAACTCTATATTTTGAAAAATTCTTGAATCTCAAGAAGAATAATCATATGGAGCTTTAGCTACCACCCTCTATCCATTGGGAAGCCACTGCTACCACCTGTTATAACTTCCAGTGGGGAGCCAATGCTACAACCCGAAAAACCTTTTCTATTAGGGAGCCAAAGCTACGACCTTGGAAACCTATGCTAGCGGGGAGCCAATGCTGCAAACCATGAAAATTATACCAATGGGGAGCCAATAATACGATCCAAGAAGCCTTTCCCAGCTGGGAGACAATGATACTGTAATATTCCAAATTTGGAACAGCTCAGCAAACATGCAATAAAAACGCATTCCCAGCAACATATGCAATAAAATAGTGAAATGGACTCTTGGATCCTATATAATAGTCAATATAAAACTTAAATCCAAGAATAGAGCTAAAAAAAATCAAAATAGGTGGGTTAAACAGGCCTCCCACACTAGTGTAGCTGAAAATGACCAAAAACCCCAAACACTGCAACACAAGGATTTCTGCATAAAAGTGATTGCACAGTATAAAGAGGGTTTTAACTTATAAAATATGAGAACAAGTATATATACTCATTTATTTATTAACAATGCTGAAGAACAGAGATCTAGTCTCCTTATACAAAATACAAGAGAACCCGACAAGGGTTTCTTGTCAAACACTCTGCATACAAATGCGATCTTCAGAAAATTATTGAATAATCACTGCAACATTGAAGAATAAGAGTTTAGAAGGCTGAAATATTTCTGATCTTTTGTATATCCCTCAGGGGCTTCCTCCCATGAAAGGTTTAACCCCTCAATCACAAGAAAACCACTGCAATGGAGCCACTAGACCAACTACTGATGCTGCCTCCAAAATAATGCATTCCCTAGCTGGAACAGCGCTAGGAATGTTGGGGAAATATGTGGTCTGCTACCATAGATATTAAATGAGCACTATACCTCTCCAAACAGGTCCCTCAAGTGAAGGAAACCTTCCTCCAAAGAGAAACTAGCTCAGAAACCGGGATTCCAATCGCTTCCATTGCTGCACCTAGCAACACTGCAAAATCTTCGGCAGAAATTGCGCTGATGAAGTTGGATGAAGCTTGGCCTAAAAAATAGATGTGTAATGATGAATTTAAACTCTTCCCAATAGGATCCTCAAGGAAAGAGGTGGGATTCCTGCTCAGGAACACCCAGTGCTAAACATCACTGCAACCCTGCTAAGCAGCAAAGGGAGCAAAAAGTCTTAGCAGACAAAATAAAAATATAAAACATGAAAAATAATGCTTCCATCCTCTTCCTTAAATAATTTATCAGTTTTCTTGCCCTTGGCCCCACTCAATTAGGTCATCTCTATCAAAATATTCCCCTCCCTCCAAAACTGCGTTATTCCTTCTTTGATTCCTCCTCCTCCACAACTGCGTTGCTGACTTAGTCAAAGTGGACTGAATCAACTTGATAATATCCCTGTTCACACATGGAGGTTTTTTATTAAGCTACAAAGAGTGCCTCCTTTCACACTCAAGGTTTTTTTATTCCTCCTTAGGAGACTTAAGCGCCTTTCTACCCATTTATTCCTCGACTAAAGGTACTGCTAACTCTAATTTTCCATTTAGATTTGAGGCCAAAATTTGGGAACATTACAGACCTCCCATCCAAAATATTTTTTTGTCCTCAAGAAAATGTATAGGGAGAGAAAAATTTCTCCTCTCCTCCTCATGTGGCCTCCCATCATTGCCCTCCATCACTGCATCAAGATAATCTGCAATAAAACTGTCATCTAATGTTTCCTCCCAAGTGTGAAAAACTAAATGGCCCACATCATTCAAAGGTGGAAAGTGTGAATGGAAACCTGCTTTTTGTCTCATTGCCTCCACAAAGTAGGAGTAATGAAAAACATGGTGAATGAGTGACTCCCTCACCCATACTATCATCCAAATGAAATGAGCCATCCTAGGTAGCTCATCAAGAAAATCATCAACCCCAGTTTTGTAAAATGTGTTGGGGCTGCATGGAGAGATTGGATTATGCTATCCCCATGGTTTCTCTCTCCATTTATGGTAAACATAGGGCTGCCTCTATCCTTGGGCTTAAATAGCATGGCCTCCAAGAATGGCCCAAGCTCCCCCATCAAACAATTCAGCCATGAAGTGCCTCCTCAAGTTCTTCAAGTGGTTCCTCCCACAAGAAGGAAAAAAATGTGATGTGGCAATCATGGTTTTCCCATGGTTCCTCCTGAAATGTACAACATGTAAAGTGGGGAGAATCATGCTCCCAATGGGAATCTTCAATCTCAAGCCCACTATCCAAACAAAGCTTCCCATGAACATAAACATATTAGCAATATATGGAAGCAAGGTAAAATGATAACAAGTTTCCAAGTGACAACTGGAGAGTGAATCATAGTTCCACTCATGGAACCAGTGCAGTGCATCCTTTTCCTGCATCAAAATAAGAAATAACAAGTGCTTTACTAGCCACTTGTTTGCTGCCACAATCATCTCATAAGATGGAAACTTTAAGTTACAATATGGTGTCAATGGTGTACACCAAGAAGCATGTGGCTTCCCCCAAAAAACACCAAAAGGATGGCCAAAATCAGTGCTACAAGTAGCTGCAAGTACATCATCATACAATATGCAAGAAGGAACAACTCTTCTTGATACATCATGCTGCTCATATAAGGAAAAGAAGTACAATACAAAATATGAAATGATACCTCCTCCATCACGCACTTGAGATCTTGAGCTGAAATGGCTCAACTAGAAATTCTCCCTCACCTCCAAAGAGTAGGGAAGTGGCTGTGACCTACTCTTCATTACCATCTGGGCTATGCATCTCTCCATATGCTGATATATGTCATGCTGGATGCCCTCCCAAGTGAACTCCTCCATCAAATGAAAATATGCATCAAAGTGAATAGAAGAGAAGTCCTCATGTGCTGCATGTAGCAGCTTCTCCTTAAGACTAGAAGATCTAGTCAAGAAGATCCTACCATAGGAATAGATGACCACATCATCCACCATGCATCTATCATCTCCATCCGGGTCATCAAGATCCATGCAAGCACCAAGATCCTTGGAGTACTCTACCAAGAGTTGAGACCTCCATTATGGATCAATCCTCCCAAGAGACAGCGTTGGTGATCTAGCGTGTGAAGCTCTCCTCATGTTGCTACCTACTACTTTGACATCCCTCATGCCAAATTTCTCCTCCAAACTCTTCACCTTTCCAAAATCCAAGAGCGGTGAATCCAAAGACAAGATGCCTTCCATCAATGCTATATCTGGTGGCCTCCTTGGTGGAATGCCTCCATGTAGTGAGACATTAATGTCAAGAGGGGATTGTACATATGGTTGGGAAACCTTGTCCTTGCCTTCACAGTGCAATACAGTCAGCCTCCTATTTGCACTAGCTCTCTGAAATAGAGAAGGGTGTGTGCCTCTCATCACATGATGCTGCACAATCATGTTTCTCACTGATTGTGCTTCGACCTCCATGTATGAGATCCTGGGGAACTTCTTGTAAGGATACACAAATCCCTCCTGTTGGTGCATGTGCTCCCCCTCCCTCTGCATGAGGTACTGGATGTGCTCTAGATGTGACAGCACTATTGCCCTCAACTCTATCAATGTGTGTGGTCAACATATCAACAATTGGATCCTTTTGTGAAAAAGAGATCCCCATGCCCTCTTGTTTAAGAATAGGAACTAGAGGTCTTGCCTCCGACAATGTGTAATGCAAGATGTCAGCTTCTCCCATGGTTTTCTAAAGTGGAGTTTCCTCCATCACATGCAAGGGTTTTTTTCTCTCAAGTTTTCCTTGCTCATGTGTCTTAGGAAGTTTTTCACCAAACCTCCCCACCCATGTTCTTATGAATCTTGCATAAGAGGAAGTGTTTGCATTTTTCAAGGAACAAGTTTCAAAAATCCACCATGCATGAGCTTTACCTCTGAAATGCAGCGCTGCAACTCTAATGGCTTCATCTTCAGAAATATGGTGTTGTTGAAAATAGGAGTCTAGCTCCTTCACCCAAGCTCCAGCTAAACATGTAGGTGATCCAGAAAAAGTAGATAGAAGAAATATACCCACATCTTGCTGTTGGCCCTTCTCCACTTGGATCTTGCAAAACTCTTGGAAGTTAGTATGATCTCTGAATCTCTCGGTTTGAGATTCATACTCCCGCAACAAATCACTAAGAGTCATTCTCTTAAGCATTCTTCCTCCTTTCATCCATCTCAAGATAGACCTGGGCACTTGAATTCATTGTGCATCATGGTGTGTAGCTACATGCTCACATTAACCATGTGTAAATCTAGATTTAGCTATAGATTCAAACTCCTTTGGAGATCCCATCTCTAATCTCATTTTCTTCAGCTCTCCTTGACAGCTCTGCATAGATTTTGGGAGAAGCTTTGTAATCTTGTATTCCTTTCTTCCTTCACATACTGAAACCTTCTCTTTTATGTCCATCTCTCTTGAAAGTGTAATGGCCTGAGATCCATAAGCTAAGCCAAGATTGCAGCTCTGATACCACTATAATATTCCAAATTTGGAACAGCTCAGCAAGCATGCACTAAAAATGCATTCCCAATAAAATATGCAATAAAATAGTGAAATGGACTCTTGGATCCTGTATAATAGTCAATATAAAACCTAAATCCAAGAATAGAGATAAAAAAAGTCAAACTAGGTGGGTTAAACAGGCCTCCCACACTAGTGTAGCTGAAAATGACCAAAAACCCCAAACACTACAACATAAGTATTTCTGCATAAAAGTGATTGTGCAGTATAAAGAGGGTTTTAACTTAGAAAATAGGAGAAAAATTATATCTACTCATTTATTGATTAATAATGCTGAAGAACAGAGATCTAGTCTTCTTATACAAAATACAAGAGAACCCGATAAGGGTTTCTTGTCAAACACTCTGCATACAAATGTGATCTTCAGAAAATTACTGAATAATCACTGAAACATTGAAGCATAAGAGTGTAGAAGGCTGAAATATTTCTGATCTGATGTATATCCCTTAAGGGCTTCCTCCCATGAAAGGTTGAACCCCTCAATCACAAGAAAACCACTGCAACGGAGCCGCTAGACCAACTACTAATGCTGCCTACAAAATAACGCATTCCCTAGCTGGAACAACGCTCGAAATGTTGGGGAAATATGTGTTCTACTACCACATATCTGAAATGAGCACTATACCTATCGAAACATGTCCCTCAAGTGAAGGAAACCTTCCTCCAAAGAGAAACTAGCTCAGAAACCGGGATTCCAATCCCTTCCACTGCTGCACCCAGCAACACTGCACAATCTCCAGAAGAAACTGTGCTGATGAAGTTGGATGAAGCTTGGCTTGAAAACCAGATGTGGAATGATGAATGTAAACTCTCCCCAAGAGGCTCCTCAAGGAAAGAGGTGGGATTCCCGCTCAGAAACACCCGATGCTAAACATCACTACAACCCTGCTAAGTAGCAAAGGGAGAAAAAAGTCTTAGCAGACAAAATAACAATATAAAACATGAAGAAAAATGCTGCCATCCTCTTCCTTAAATAATTTATCAGTTTTCTTGCCCTTGGCCCCACTCAATTAGGTCATCTCTATCAAAATATTCCCCTCCCTCCAAAACTGCGTTATTCCTTCTTTGATTCCTCCTCCTCCACAACTGCGTTGTTGACTTAGTCAAAGTGGACTGAATCAACTTGATAATATCCCTGTTCACACATGGAGGTGTTTTATTAATCTGAAAAGAGTGCCTCCTTTCACACTTGAGGTGTTTTTATTCCTCCTTAGGATAGTTAAGGGCCTTTCTACCCATTTATTCCCCGGCTAAAGGTATTGCTAACTCTAATGTTCCATTTAGCTTTAAGGCCAAAATTTGGGAACATTACAGCTACAAAATGGGAAACTAACATACAATAGGAGGGATTACAATTACCTTATAAGCTAATGATCATGCCTATCCTACTTCCTGGTGATAATAGAAGGGATACAAATTACCATAAATGGTAAGGATATCACCTATCTTATTATCTACTTATCTTCCCAACTTGACCCTCAAGAGTCAATGGTATAACACATGTGTCTTTAGCTTGAGTGGGATGCTACTTGCCATAAGTGGTAAGGATCATGCCTAATTCAAGTAGCCAACACCCATTGGCCAAATGGGTGGGAAATATAGATGCTAAATAGGGTATACTCTGGAAAATCTAGAGGTTCCTCAAACCCAGGAGCTCTACATCTCAATTCCTAACCCTGGGAGTTTAGACAAGGGGGAAGAGCTATCTCAGTGTCCTTGATCAACCAAAACAATTACTTAGGAGGGTCACTTCCATCAATCCATGCTACTTTATGTCTGCAATCTGCTCATTAGTCAAAGTATGATGAAGTATCTAAGTCCAATCATCATCAATGTATCCATATAGTCCCATATCTCCAGAAGTATATCTTAGACCAAAATCCTTCTTATGCTTGATCATCAGAGGCTCACTATGTGTAAGGAATAAATCTTCAATATATAAAACTATATCAAAGTCATAGCTTGGACCAGTTTGAAGTGGAGGTTCAAATTGACACTCCTTCTTATGAATCCAATATTTTTCAGGTAACTATCAATATGGGCATACCAAGCTCAGGGAGCTTGCTTCACATCATATACTTCTTTCTTCAATATGAAAATGTGAGTCTTCTTGTCCTATACATATTCCTTGAACCTTTAAATGCTTCCATATGCTTCACTCTTAATCTTGTATAGCCATTTTTAAGTGGCACCATCCCATGCATCATCCTTCATAATTGATTTTTCTGCCACAGAATGCTTCCAAACCTATTCTCTCACTCCTACCTATTCAGAATTATCATCAGTCTTGATCCTACTAGAAGGGAGTGTTTCCCTTGACTTCCTTTTATTCCATAGCCATGGCTCTCTTTGATGATTGGTGTTGAGGACCATTTCTAGAAGAAGTATTTCAGTGACTCTATATATTCCTCCCATTTTAGATCCCAAGATAAAGGATTTTTTCATTCGGGATCCCTTTGGCCAGGAGAGGACTTTTCTATTAACCAACCTAGATCCATATTAACTCCATATCTATCAAGCTTCGAGAGGGATCAAATATCTCGAGGTACAAACCTCTTTGTTGAGTGCAAAACTTGAGGAAAGGTTTGCACCTCGAGATATTTGATCCCTCTCTTAGCTTGATATATCTAGATTTGAGATGGATCTAGGTTGGTTTCAGTTCTATGCAACTAAGGAAAATATATTGAAGATATGATTATTTTCATCAATAATATGTAAATAAATCTAATATTAATATAATCATTTTAAATATGCTAAATATGTCTGAGATTAATATAGTCATTTTAATTTTAAATTTTCTTAGTTATCTCAATTTGTTGAGATAATAAATATTGTTAATACCTTTAATGATGAAATAATTTTTTTGAATGCAAAGTGAAAATGTAATAGTGTTGAATGATAGAAAATGTGAATAATAAGAATGTAGTCAATTACAAATAGTCTTCATTGTGATCAATCTCAAAATATTTTCTTCTACTATTTTTATTGTCACCCTTGTTAGTTTTTCATCTTCTTATATCGATTATATGAAAAAGAAAATTGAAATCGTAAGTCATTTAAATCTTTAGCTCGAGCTATTGTAGTAAACATCATACCTTGTCTCTCTTGCTCTCCAATATTAATAGGTTGAATTACTATAACACAAAAACCAATGTACAATACCACTAGTTTGTTGTACTTGCACTGAAATCAATGCGCATTGTTAATCCAATCACTTTAAAATTAATGTATCATCATACATCCAATTACATTAAATTAGAAATGAACATCTACACTAAAATCAATGCATCTAATGCAAGCAATTAAATAAGATTAGAAAAAACTTATACATTGTAATCAATGAATCTAATGCAAGTAATCAATAGGATTAGAAATCAACATCTACACTTAAATAAATGCATTTAGTGCAAGTAAGAAAATAGGATTAGAAACCAAGATCAACACTAAAATCAATGAATTTAGTGAAAGCAATCAAATAGGATTAAAAATCATCTTATGCACTGAAATCAATGCATTTAATGCAAGCGATCAACTAGGATTAGAAATCATATACATTGAAATCAATGCATCTAGTGCAAGAAATCAAATATAATTAGAAATCAACATCTACATTGAAATAAATGCATCTACTGAAAGAAGTCAAATAGGGTTAGAAATCACCATCTACACTGAGATCAATGCATTTAGTGCAAGAAATAAAATAGGATTAGAAACCAACATCTACACTAAAATCAATGCATTTAGTGCAAGAAATCAAATAGGACTAGAAATCACCAACTACACTGAAATGAATGAATTTAGTGCAAGCAATCAAATAGGATTAGAAATCATCTACATTGAAATCAATGCATCTAGGGAAAACAATTAAATATAATTAGAAATCAACATCTACACTAAAATCAATGCATCTAGTGCAAGCAATGAAATAGGACTAGAAATAACCATTTACACTGAAATCAATGAATTTAGTGCAAGCCTATGAAATAGAATTATAAATCATATACATTGAAATCAATTCATCTAGTTCAAGCAATCAAATATCATTAGAAATCAACATATACACTAAAATCAATGCATCTAGTGCAAATAATCAAATAGGATTAGAAATCACCATCTACACTGAAATCAATGCATCTAGTGTAAGAATTTCTCTTTTCTCTCCCCCCCCCATATATATCTATATCCCCATCCATCTCACCTTATTTATATCTCTATCTCACCCCCCAAAACACATGCTCTCTCACTCCATATCTATCAATATTTATATCCCTCCCTCCCTCTCTCCATCTCTCTCTTCTTCCCTCTCGTCACCCTCCATCAATATCTCTATCTCCCTTTGTCTCTCTATATCACCCCAAAAATATACACACTCTCTCTCTCCAATCTATCTATCTATCCCTCCCTCCTCTCTCTCTATATATCTCTTCCCCTTCTCTCCCTCTCCCCTTCTTCTCTCTCTTTCCTCTTGTCTTCCTCTCTCCCTTTCTCTCCATCTTCCTTATCACTACCTCTCTCTCTCTCTCTCCACCTTTCTCTCTCTATGTATTTCTTCTTACCTCCCTCTCTCCCCCCCTCCAAATTCATCTCTCTTCGCCCCCCTCTCTCCACTCTCTCACATCCTCTATCTTCATTCTTCTCTCTCCCTTTCTCTCCTACCTCTCTCTCTCTCTCTCTCTTCACCCTCCAACTCTGTTGCTATATCCCTCCCTCTCTCCTTCTCTCCCCCCTTCTCTCCATCTCTCCTTATTTGTCTCTTTATCTCACCCCCAAACATACACACTCTCTCTCTCTATATCTCCCTTGTCACTCCTCTCTCTCCACTTCTCACTCTCTATGCATTTATTCTTTCCTCCCTCTCTCCCCCTCCAAATCCATATCTCTATCCCTCCCTCTCTCCTCCTCCTCTCAGTCATTTCTCGTCCTTCCTCTCTCTCCCTTTCTATCCTACATACCTATCTCTTCTGTCTCTCTCTTTCTCTCTTCCCACCAGTCCTCTCTCTTCCCCCATCACTCTCCTCCTCTCTCTCATCCTTCCTCTCCCTCCTTTTCTCTCCTACCTCCCTCTCTCTTCCCCCATCACACACACACACACACACACACACACACACACACACACACTATCTCTCTCTTTCTCTCTCTCTCTCCAACTATGTTACTATATCCCTCCCGCTCTCCTCCTCTCTCCTTCTTTCCCCCCTTCTCTCCATTTCTCTTTATTTGTCTCTTTATCTCAACCCTAAACATACACACTCTCTCTCCATATCTCCCTTGTCACTCCTTCTCTCTCTCTCCACTTTTCACTCTCTATGTATTTCTTCTTCCCTCCCTCTTTCCCCCTCCAACTCCATCTCTCTATACCTCCCTATCTCATCCTTCCTCTCTCGAGTCTTCTCTCTCATCCTTCCTCTCTCTCCCTTTCTCTCCTACCTCCCTTTCTCTCCCCCTGATTCTCTCTCTCTCTACCCTCCAATACTCTCATTATCTCCCTCCCTCTCTCCTCCTCTCTCTCCCCCTTCCATATTTGTGTCTCCCTCTCCCCATATCTCTTCATTCCTTCTGTCCCCTCTCCTTCATTTTATCTCCATCTCTCCCTTGTGACTCTCCCTATCTCTCCACCTCTATCACTCTATGTATTTTTTCTTCCCTCCCATATATATCTAGAGTTAATATATATCATGATATATCAATATATATTATAATTTAACAAATTTAATATTGTGTTAATCCAAATTTATTAAATTTAGTAATATTAGTATTATAATATATTAATATGAATATTTTATTTAATAATAATAATAATAATATTATTATTATTATTATTATGGTTAATAATGTTTTTTTGCATGGTATTAATAATAATTTGGCCCATGGTATTTGGCTCATAGGGTTCACCTAATTAAAACGTTTTGTTTAGTGTTCATAAATATAAAGAGGATAATGGAGTAAATATAAAGGTGGTTTTATTTATTTACCATACCTTTGGTTTATTTATATTTTACTTATTTACCATACCTCTTTTATTTACCATGGTATTTGTCCCATAGGCTTGGGTATATAATTAGATGTTGATTTCTAATCCTATTGGATATATTTTTATTTGTTTACCATACCTCTTTATACCTCTTTTATATTTATTTATTTACCACCTATTTTATAAATATGGTATTTGACCCATGGTATTAAAATGGTATTTGGACCATAGGCTTCACGTAAATAAAACCTATTTTTTGAGTTTTCCTAAATATAAAGAGGTTTATGGAGTAAATATAAAAATGTGTTTTATTTATTTACCATGCCTTTAGTTTATTTATATTTTTATTTATTTACCATACCTATTTTTTGAGTGTTCCTAAACCTCTTTATATTTTAAATTTATATTGTGTTTATACATAATAATAATTATATTAATTTTTAAATAGGGCCAACATTAGATTAAAAATGTTAAGTGTTAAACATTACATTTATGTTTACATGTTTATGGGTTTAAGTGAGATCTAACCCCATACTCGGATGTAGAGAACCTCTCAGTGAAATTAAGGCTACTCTCATTCCTTTGCCTTCCAAGGCAGAAATAAATACCAGATTCTTCTTTAGTTCCAGAACATACATCACTTCATGAAGAATGAAAAAATTTCCATATTACAAATCAAATTTTATAGTATCAAAGACCTTCACGAGATATGTAGTGTTTTCCCCAAGAATAATCTTCAAACATGTCTCCCTCTCAACCAAATTTGAGAGGAATTCCTTATGTACGGTGAGGTGTCTAGATGCCCCACTATCTACATGCTAGCTATTATATGAATCTGGAGGAGAAGAACTAGACATGGATGAAATACAAATGTATTCAGATTTACTAGTAACTATATTACTTTCATACTTGAAGTTTATTGACTTATTTTGAGGGCGAGTACTTTCTTCATGATCATTCGGAGTATCTCTAATTCTTCGATTATCTCTCCCTCTTCTATCATCTCACCTTCTTATATCATCACTTCATCTTCCATCATTTCTTCTTCTTCTATCATCATGCATGTTGTTGTTGTAGATTAGATCGGAACTTGGAGCATCTTTCTTTCTTGGATAGTCTCGAGCATAGTGACCATGCTTGTGGAAATTGTAACATTCATTATCCCTTGATATTCTATTAAAGTATTTGGACTTGAGAGAGGTCCTATTTGAACCATATGTCATTAATTTTCCCTTTTTCCTCTTATCACGAATAACAAATGCAACAATTTTTTCTTCTCCGTGCTTGAATTATCTCTCTTGAGATCATCCTGGATTCTTCTTGAGTGGTATTTCCAACAAGTTCATCAAATGATGATTTTTTTTCTTGCATATGGTGGTAACGAATGTTTCCCAAACTAGAGGGAGACATCTAATTCTTACCACCACTAGGTCCCCGTCAAGCACAATTTCCCCAAATCTCTGCAATTGATCTCTAAGATGAGATATTCTCATAATTCAAGATTGCATAGTCTATCCTTTATTCATCTTCATGTCTTTCAATTGATCTTTCACGATGATGATTTAATTCAAGTTTTTGACTTCATACATGTCAGCTAGCTTATCATACATCTCCTTAGAATTCTTTAAATTTCCAACATAGGCAAGTAAATGATCTTGTAAACCATCAACTATAATTTTCTTTGATTTTAACTCACATTTATTGTACTTGTTATTGGTGCCTATTGTATCTTAAGAGACAATCCCTCAGTTGTGAAAGGAACCAGTGCTTAAGACATTTTAAAAGTGTGTCACAAAAATAATTTTATCATGGAACCAAGTAGTAGTGTTGGGATCTAATGACTAGTTGAAACCAAGTTTTAAGATGATCTATGTTTGTTTGGCTCTCCTTAATTTTCATATCACAAAGTTCTTCTTGTGGCACTTGTTCAAAATCTTGAATGCACAAGGGTTATTGTGATATACATGCTAGAAATTATTCAATTTCGGGTTCTAATGTTTGGTCTTCATTGCATGTGATCCATGGCTATTTCATCTCCTTACAAAGATAACTAGAAGAAGATTCTAAGTTTTCTTCTTGTGGATCCTCTTCATGGATGCTTTGTTCCTCTTCTAACTTCTGAAATGAAGATTCATCCCTAGTGATTACTCTAAATTGTGGACAAGGATTTAAGAAGATCCTTGTGGTGGCATACCCTCCTTCTCTAAATGAATTCTTTAACATCATTTTTGTAGATATTTGTTTTGCAAATGGATTTTGAAGTTATTGTTTTTTTTTAATGGTTGGGATTTTGTTTTGGGAATCTATCTTTCTAATTTCCATTTCTAAACATGAATAACCATAATAAAACGTGTTTTTTTCTTTTTCTAAACAACCTTCCTAATTAACTATATTGAAGTATGCTTCCCCAGCAACAGCGCCAAAATTTTGGGTCAATTTACTGAGTAAAATAACACAAGTATTTAATTATCAATCCGGGTTTGTAAACTTGGAAGGATGTCCAAAATATATGGATTTCAGATGTAGTCGATTATAGAAGAAATGAAAATTACAAATATAAAATCTAACTAAGTAGTTTTTGATTCAATATGTAATAAGTGAGGGAAGAGGATCCTAACTTAGGAGATCTTATTTTCCCTTCCCCACATTACTACTTTCATGAAGAGAAACTAAATAACTTATGGAAAATAGTTTATGATGCATAAAAATTAGGAGAAGAGGCTCCTAATTGAGGAGGTCCATGTTTTCGTTCTTTACACTTCTATTCATCATTGTTACCATTGTATTTAAAACTAGAAATTCAGAAAATAAGACGAATTTTAGTTATGGTTCTTGGATCAAATAGAAGGAGAGTTTAACTTAAAAACTTGTTTGTCCCTTCATATTTAGATTATAGGTAAACCAAGATTCATTAACAAATATAATAAATCATATTTCATCTAATTAACTGAAAAAATCTGAAGCAAAAATAGTTCATGAAAATTAAGCTAAATTAACTAAGAAGTGTACTTAGCTCGGTGTGGAGGCCCTCCACCCTTGCCTTGCACACTGAAATGACTTCTCAGCTATTGTAACTCAATCAATCATTCATCACATTGAAAAAAAAAATAATATAGGATTGGTTTCTCCAATTAACTCACAATATTCAGAAATCTCAAAATGAAATCATACAAATTCTCTATGTTCATGCATTCAATGTTCTTGGCTTAAATAGAAAAATATTAAAAAAACTTGACTAAAATGTCTCTAACAGTCATATCTATCCTAATCCCATATATATTGGTTGAAATCATCCATCCAATCACTCAAAATCTGGAAAATCCCACAAAATACTAATTGTGGCCTATTTTGTAGTGATTTTCTGAAAGACAGGTCATGTTTTACCAGCTTTGACCGGGCTTGTTTTAGCCCGATTTGACCGAACCAATAGGTACATTTCCATCCTTGGTTCTCAAGATTTCTAAATATATGCTTAGCTCGTGCCCATGTGTCCTGAAAGTATGAATTCAATGGATAAATTACAAGAATTTTTAGTTCTATCCAAAAATGCACTTAAAACCCATTTTTGTAAAAATATCTAAAAATTGAAAAACATAATTTATTGACCTGAATATGCATAAATTGGTCAAAATAAGGTATGCATGGATGCTATATGGTTGGATATAATGGAAATTAGGTGTATTTAATAAGAAAATTTTGATAAAAAATGAGGGCCAACAGAGCTCATCTGATGTGCATATATCATTGTCACCTCCAAATTTGTACGAACTTTGGGTTGATAGGTAAAGTTGAGTAGCCTTTGGGAGTTTCAGCACTCTTGGTGAAATACCAAGGTTCACCACTTTTTGGCGTCATTTCCAGGGAGGTATCTAAGTAGATTTTTGTTTCTTCTTAAGCATTATTTTCTTATTTCTATTTTGCATTCAGTTTCAAAATATTGAAAAGCAAAAAAAAAATTACTTTCATGCCTCGTAGGAGTAGGGACGACCAAGGAAATTTTCTACCAAAACCCCCACATCCCCACATATTCACCCTTCACTTTTCTTCAGTGACCGTGAGATAAAACGCCCTCTAGGTGAACAACCTGAAAACTTTGAAAAACCTATTAGAAGAACCTGCTTCACCTATTCAAGCTATGGTTGGAAATAGGACCCAAGGAGTCTTTCCCATCAGAGAAACCAATGGAGAGACTAGAATGAATAACATCATCCCTTCATCCCTTACACACTTCCATGGCTTAACTTATGAGGACCCTGCTTTCATGTTTGGGTTTGATGTTTTTTGCAAGACTTATGACTATGCCTCAGATGAAAAAAAGTTAAAATTGTTTCCCTCTACCCTCAAGGATGCAACCTTTTTCTGGTTCATGGGTCTATCTGGGAACATCATCACCATCTCAGCTCAAATGAAACATTCCTTCAACAACAATTATAGAAATTGTTGTAGGTCTAAGGAAACCAAGGAAGAAATATTTAGGATGACCCTAGGGCCTGATGAATCTCTAGAAGATTATGAGGAGTTATTCCAACTTAACTACAAAAGGACCAACTGCACTCTTGATCCTGGATCACTAAATTTAGTTATGCTGCAAGGAATGAGGGAATAAGTGATAGAAACCCTTAATATGTTGTCTAGAGGAGATATCTATCAGCTACCTTGTGAGGACATCAATACTGTATTCAGAAACCACTCTAGGGTATCGAGGAAAAAAGGTAGAGTTAGCCAAAGCCTGACTAGTACCCCTTCCTCTTCAACCTCCATTAAGCATGATATTGGAACACATGTTGGATGATTTTAAAAGTGAGATTTTGCACACCTTTTCTTTACAAATGGACACAATACAGATCAAGAGGAAACAAGAGGAAGCAGAGAGAGCCTTAGCTATATTTTTCCCTAGATGCACTAGAAAACATCCTAGGAATGAATGTCATAGAGGTTTGTTCAGTATGTGAAGAGAACCATGTAACAAAAAAATTTACTTCCTTACCTGGCCTCAAAATTGTATATCAAGGTGTGGAATGAGGACCTGAGCAAATTTTATCCATAAATCAAAGAAGGCCTCAAGGCCCTCGGCCATACCAAGAGCGCATGCAATGTGTGTTAGTCATCAGTATTTTTTCCTGTTGTGATGACTATATGCCTCGCCTAGGTTTTCTAGAAACCAATTTCAAATAGTCAATTTGTCCTCTAAAAAACCCCTCAGAGAAATTTCTATCTTTTTTCCTCTCTGGTAGACTATATTAGAAGTGGTCATCAAGTTTTAGTCTTGATAAAACTCCCTTGTCCATAATTGTCATAAGCCTTGTATCTCTGAACATTCAAAATCCCTTGTTTTCACATAGCTCACTGTCAAGCATAGGAAAAATTTGTCTCCTCCCCTCTCACTGTTTAAATTCCCATATGATGACCTGACTATGCCCAAGAAGTCCTTCAGAAATTATGACAAGCTATCTAGGTTTAGGTGATGGTGTTTAGGGTAAGTATCTTGAGAAGAATATCTCTTGTCAAAAAACCTTGTTTTTTAAATATCAGTCAGCCATCCTCTCTTCTCATCTGGCAAAACAAAACCCTTGTTTACCCCTAGGTCATACACCATCAAAATGGTCGTTGTGTTTTGTTTCAGCAAAGCTTATAAGGTTCAAATTCAGGAAGAAACAGAGTAAGAAGGTCCTATGTCCGAAGAAAGTAATCAAGTGAAATTTTCAAGAATTATCATCATGATACCTCAGAAAAGGTCTCCAATAGTCAAAGAAATTTTATCAATGCATCTCTGCAGGGGTGCTAGGATAGATGCCAATAAGCAGTTCCGAACAAAGGGACACTTCAAGGAGAGTTTTCAAAGCTAGAACAGTTGACTATTGGGAAATAAAGAAAATGCAGATTTCAAAGAGAAAGGAAACCTACAGGATTCATCCCTGCAAACTCAAAGCACCAAGAAAGTCAAAGAATCATCCATCATGAAAAAATGAGTACAAAGTTTGGGAATTTATTGCATCTGGCACTTCATGTCAACTCACAATGGAATTTTCATATTCTACCCAAACATATGGGCACAACTCTGAAAAACAGTCTTATGAAGCTAAGGATGTTAGTTTTCTGGCAAAAGACTTCCAGCAGTTTAGGAATCAAAGTGAAAAGCATAAAAATGGAATACCTGCCTTTTTTATACCCCTATAGCCTAAACTCTAAACCATCAAAGATACTATCATCAAAAAGGAAGATAAAGCTATTGCAAAAGAAAGTTAACCTAAGAGACACAAGCATATATGCTGGAGTTTGAAATATCTTACCTTTTCATTATCTCCACAGTAAATTTCTACAAGAAACATGTCTCATAAAAATTGATAAAGGATAAACCATTTAAATGCCTCCTTCAAATATAAAGAAGAGGGAACAGTTTCTAGTTTAAATGCCTCCTTCAAATATGGATCAGAGGGCACAGTTTCTTATAAATACCTCCTTCAAAAATAAGCAGATGGAAATCACTTGTTTTTAAGAGGCACCTCCTTCAATCATGAGCAGAGGGCCTAAACAGTTTATGTCTAACAAGCCTCCTTCAAAGATGGTAAGCAGAGGGCATGACACAAACAATTTTTTTAGAAGACTAAAGGCTTCATTTCGAAAACAGATACTGGGCCTAAATTTGCTTTAAAGGACCTCTGATGTAGGGGCATTAGGCCCAAAAGTTACTTTGTACATAAGTAGACATAGGGGGTCCCATGTTCTTTAAATTTCTTGTAAATATTAATATTTTGAATAAAGTTGGTAGGGAATTGTAATTGTTCTCAAGACATTTGAGAACATGAGAAATTGGTTAAGATAGGAATACGAAGAGTCAGTTTAGGATTAGTTCAGTTATTGAGTCTGATTTTAGGAATTGGGAATGCTAAGAGTTGCTGAACTTTTTGGAGACCTGAATCAATTCAGGTCATCCTTGTGGTATAAATGTAATCTTGAAGAATCAGAGAGAGAGAGAGTTAGAGTTAGAGAACTTCTTCAGCAACAGAGTAGGAGGATAATGGCCATCAAACTGAATATCTGGCCTGTCATGAATTTGTAAGCGATTGTTTTTTAGATTGATTGCCTGTATGTATATATATCTATTTTGAATAATTGTTTATAAGTTCCATGTGTGATTTTATGTCTTCTTGGTCGAATCTTATGAGGAAATTATCTCAGTGTAGTTGTGCATTTATTGGTGAAATTCCGCGTGAATTGCCTTAATTTCTTGTTGGAGCAGGACTCTATAAATCTAGCTAAGAGTCTGCCTGTGTATTCAAAAAAGAGAGTGTATGATAATGTGTAATTATGTACTTTGCAAATTGGGGTTAATTGTGCTCTGTATATAGTTGGAGGAATCAATTTTAACTCTATCGACAGTGTGTCTCGAACTGATAGACAGTGGAGCTATATATTCATTGAGTATATGCCACGAACAGAGGCATGGATTTAATCCACGCATAAGCGATAGTGGTGTTCATCGGACGAGCACTGTATAACGAGGAGCGAAGGCACATTAGAACTACGTTAATTTGAATAGGCGGAACCCGAGCAAAAGGGCGGAACCACGAAGGAGGAACAGTGAACGTAGTTTGGAGTGAACTGTAAAGGTGGTTCCCGAGTTTGATCACACCGCTTTCGCCAGGCAAGTGGTATTTATGAAATCAGAGTGATTCCATAGAGCAGCCGACGCGTGGCATAGATGGGACCCAATAAAACCGCTTCCACAGCGCGCCATCGTGCGTTATTGTTCGTGCAAGTAACCCGTGCAATATCCGTTCGATTAGATGTTGCAGTGCGATGGAATACGAGCCCTCTGATCGGGTCGATGGTTAGTCACTATCGTTCGTGCACATAAGCCGCATGAGAATTTATTAGGGTCGTCAGATCATCTGAAGCCGAGCGACGTGCTCTCCGCCGTTGGATGGAGATGATCGTTAGCGCTGGGCCCCAGTTTAAATTATATTGCTCATTGTTAAGGTATGTGGGTTTAACAAAGGTCTGACATTTATAGGTGGCGTTCAGTCTTTTATGGATGTCGGGTTATTTGTATTAGCGAATGTGCATATATATATATATATATATATATATGTATGTATTGAGTGCGCATGTAAAGAGATGGTATTATTACAAATTGAACATAGGATAGAGATGGCACCTCCGCCAGCGGCATCATATGGAATGTGTGATGCAGTGAACATGATTTAATATATGCGTCTGCCGAGGGATAGCATAAGGGCTTAGAATTAATATCTCAAATCTCAGATATTTGAGATATTAACACTCTTAGATGTAAGTGTTGAATTTGCCATCCTAGAATAAAGGAAGGTTGTGAGATTGCTGGATTGGGGAGATGATTGGGCATGAAATTTTGAATGCCATTGTACACACAACTTTTTTAAAAGGTTGAGCAAAACGGGACTGTGGATGACCTCGCTATCAAGTGGTATCAGAGCTTCAGGAGTAGCTCTTTTTGAAAAGTCCAAGTTTGGTGAATGCAAGGAAACCAGACTTGTGGAGACTGATGAGATTGCAGCCTACAGAGATACAGTGAAGGTGATTGCAGAATTGCATAGTCCAATTGGAGGACAAGAGTTTTGAAGACTAAAAATTTGAAGAAGGAAGATCAGGCAGCAAAGTACACAGAATCATAGTGAATAGGATTTTCACGATGAGTGGAGGACAGGATCATGATCTTGCAGGTAATTAACTTTAATATGATTTGAAATTGTAATTGCAGAATTGTGGTTGTGGAAAATTAAAGACAGATTTTGATAGTAAAGGTAGTGAGTCTGGTATTCAGCTAGAGGCTAGATAAGGATGAAAATTGCAGTGTTCTCAAGAGAAGGTGAGCAGTGTTTAACTCTGGTTGAAGGATTGTTTGCAGAAGTCAGAGTGCAGACAATTGAAGACATCTCAGCAGAAATGGATCACAGCTTTGAGAGTAGTGATAGAAGAGTCCAACAAGGGATTCTGAGTGCAGAAAGAGTGTGGCAGAACCTGGAAGATTCCCAACTGAGGTTGGATGAGGGAAGAATAAAGGTATTCTTGAGAAAGTTGCAGAGTGAAGCCTAGAGAGCAAAAGAGAGTGCTCAGAAGGTTCCTACAGAGAGGGGACTAGTACTTGCCAAAAGCTGGATCCAGAGGGAAGGATTGGTGAGGTGAGTTGCAGCAAGAGAGCTTGTTGTTGCAGAGGCTTAGTGCAACTTGTAAGTGAAGAACTCCTAGAGGAGAAAATGGCTATTTAGAGCCGTAGTAGAGACTACAGAGATTGCAGAGGTTCTGAGAGAGGCCACAACAGAAGAAGGAAAGAAGATGCCAAAGAAAATGACATGTAGAAGAAATCCACAGATGAAGAATGGCAGAAAGAATTAGCTGAAATCAGGGAAGATTTCAACAGATTGAAACTGAGGATAGAAGAAAGACAGAGAGTTGGTTGGCTCATGAGGAATAATGTGAAATGGAAACCATTAAAGCTGATGTTGAGGCAAAATAAGATTGCCTTATTGAGAGAAGAACTCAGAGCAGCTGAGTTGAAAGAAGAAATTTCTACTTGTGAAGAAGAACAGAGCATAGATTAAGAGTGGAGACCTGCAGGAGATCTTGTGAGACATAGTGAAGACTTGAGGCAGCAAGAATCTTGTCTTGCTGAGGAGGAAATCATTGAGGAATTCTTGAGTTATTGGACAAGTCTAGATAATGTGAGGGTTTGTGTTCTTGAGTCGGAAAAATGTGAAGTGATGACAGACTCCATAGAGGAAGAAGAACCCAAAGTTCTTGAAGTAATAAGGGAAATTGAAGATTCCATGTGTAGACCTGTTCAAGAAGAAGTGCTTGAGGGAGTATCCAAGACTAAAAATTCTTGTGATTTGAACACTAAAAAGTTGTGTGTGTTTGCAGGTACACCACTGGAAGATGAACAAGCTTCAGATTTTGTTGGTGAGAAAAAGACATTGAATCTGAAATTTGTTCAGATCAATGCTAAGATAGTGAGATCTCAGGGAGAGATGAAGAAAGAAGAGTCAAATTAAGATATCCAGTAGAATGTTGAAGCTGAGAAAGAAGGGCCTACAGAGGATTGGTCAAGAACAAGCAGAGGCATAAAAGGTTGTGTAAGGTTCTCGAAATCTACTCCTATGAAAGTTGTTGAGTTATATAGGAGGTTGGATTCTCAGAGAAGAGAATTGGAGGAGCAGAGGACCTATGCACTGGATGAGTTGCTGGGAAAGCAAGGTAGGAAGACCTTCATGGATGGATTTCATGGAGCAGATGATGGAAGAAAAGTGAGACTAGCTGACAGTCTCATGAAGGATGCAGATCAACATGCTGAGGTGTTGATAGAAGATTCAGAAAGGAGTTCTGCAAAACATACTGACGTGTTGTCAGAGGAAAAGGAGACATTGAAGCACTGGAACTTTACTGCTGATGATTCATGTGTTAATCACGCAGAGAAAGAGGAAGAACAACAGTTGGAAGTTGTCAGAGAGGTGAATAAAAAAGAAACTTTGTTGGCTGGAAACATAGTGAGGGATCAACATCTGGGCATGATGATTGGAGCAGTGGAAATGAATCTAACAACTGAAGAAAAAGATGATGAAGAATTTCTGAGCCTTGAACCAGACTTAGAATTGCCGGGAGAAGAATTGGTGACCAGGCCATCAATTGAGACCATTGAGTCTCATGGTTTTAACACTGACAGTTTTTTTATGTGTACAGGTGATGCAGAAGACAATTCATCTTTTGAAATTGTCTCGAGAGAATAAAAACTGTTGCTGAAGGAGGATGAGACAACCATGTCTCATATGCAGGGAATTTTCACTGACAGAGAAGAATTGGCTAGACTGATGGGCCAAGAGCAGGCTGATGGGCATATTTTAAAAGCTGCTAAAGTGAGGAAGAATCAGCATTCCATGCTGACAGAAGATGAAGATACAGTGGCTAGAGAACTTAATTTGGTTGCTGAAGTCAACCAAGGAAATGAGAGGCAATTGCTGAAGATTTCCCACAAAGACGGAGGAAATGCTGAGTTTAACTTCCCTCATGTTGAAGATGTAAAACAAACATAGGAGAATTGGCTAAGTTTTTTGTTGGGAGCATTTGAAGAAGAGAAAGGGATTGCAGACCCTGGAGCAAGGAAGCCTGAAGCTATGAAGAAGAGAGGAGTAGATACTAGCTTGCAGAATCAAATTCTTTTTACTAGTATACTGGAGGAGTATGACACTGCTGGTAGGAATTTAAATAGTGGATTGTTTTCTGAGAATGAATTTGCAGATGATGAACAAAAGGAAAGTGTTGCAGAGGGACAGGAAGGGGAGGTAGCAACACCCACGGTGGCAGCAGAAACACCCATGGTGGCAGCAGATGCAACATGGGGGATGACACCTGCAGAAGTAGTAAACATGTTGATAGCATGTGAGACTGCAAGAGTAGCAATATTGGCAGTGACAGAGATTGAAAGCAGCAGCAGAGGGCAGGATAATTTCCAGCTAGAAGATAAGCTGGACATGGAGATTGAGTACATCAAAATACTTATGATGAGAGTCTCTCTGAAGTAGCAGACAACAGCAAGAAAGCAGAAGAGTTTCATCAAAGGAAAGACAAAGGCAGATTGTGAAAGTATAGCTAGAGGTGATTTATAGAACAAAGTCTGGAAGCCTGGAGAAGATCAGTTGAAGGATGATGAAGCTGATGGACAGCAGCAAAACCAAGTATGGGATCCTGGAGGCAAAAACGAAGAGCACATGATCAGGAGATCATGAAAAATTTGAAGCTTGGGAGTCTGATGCAGGGGCATTAGGCCCAAAAGTTACTTTGTACATAAGTAGACATAGGGGGTCCCATGTTCTTTAAATTTCTTGTAAATATTAATATTTTGAATAAAGTTGGTAGGGAATTGTAATTGTTCTCAATAGATTTGAGAACATGATAAATTGGTTAAGATAGGAATACGAAGAGTCAGTTTAGGATTAGTTCAGTTACTGAGTCTGATTTTAGGAATTGGGAATGCTAAGAGTTGTTGAACTGTTTGGAGACCTGAATCAATTCAGATCATCCTTGTGGTATAAATGTAATCCTGAAGAGTTTAGATAGAGGGAGCGTTAGAGAACTCTTCAGCAATAGAGTAGGAGGGTATGGCCACTAAACTGAATATCTGGCCGTTGTTAGCGTCACTTCAGCCATAGCATGTGTCGAAAAGAGGCGAGGTTCTATGGCAACATAAACCCAACTCAGCCTCGTAGCTATCCACGAGGATGTGAGAGGGTTCTTCCCAAGTTAAACTCAGCGAAGGATCTTCAAAGGGACCGAGATGACCTATATATGTCGATCTTAGGCTAGTAAAGTGACATGAATAAGGTTTTTAATGAATGATGGGGTTTTCTTCTGGCTGGGTAGAGGGGATGATGCTGGTGATGGAGAAATGGTAACTGGCAAACATGATTATCTCCATGTACAGAGAAGTGAAAGAAATTTAACAATCAAATTCTAGAGATCTAGATTAAATGGAATGGCAAGACTGTTCAAGGAAGCTATGAAGTAATGATGTAAAGCTGCTGTAGGGCCGATTTGATTCACAGTAGAAGGGATCTCTGGGCAGAATGGATTAAATGGACAATAAGTTGGTGAAAGACAAGAGATTTCAAATGCAAACTAGTTAATAGCAGACATAAACATGTAATAGCAAGCCATTAATCATGCTAGGAATAACTATAAGCTAATCAATACTTAAGAAATCAAACATTCCAGCCATACATAGAGGTATATGACCCTCTAACTTCGGGAAAAGGCTATCAGACTTTGGAGAAAACACATGAGACAAAATAACAACTCATAAACTATGCCGGAACGCCTAAACATAGTCTCTAAGTCATTGGGCACTTGGACAAATAAGTTTTCATAGTTTTAGGCAAAGGGCTAGATCGGGACTAGGCCTCCTTGGTTCAACAAAATGATCAACAAATCAGTCAAAGAGAAAGTTTTATGGACAGAACTATGGGCAGCTGATAGGTAGGTAAGGCAAACCATACATCCTACTCAACATACATGGAACTGATGAATAAAACTTAGCAACAATACCTTAGGTTACTAAAGAGCAGCTAAGAATTCTTTAGCATAACTAAGGGAGAAGAAAACATCAAGCTATGAAGATTCATGGATTTTGAGGTGCCTCCATGGGCATGTCTCAAAATCAATCTTTACTGATCTATAGCAGCAAGAAAAATGAAATATGAGTGAAAACTAGAAGACAAAACACATTAGGAAGCACTATACCATTCTACCATGTCAAGGAATCCATCAACAAGCCTTCAACATTCCTCAAAAGCATCCAAGAGGCAGTCCAAAAATCATAACTCAAGAGTATTCTTCAAAGCTCATATGACCAATGCATTAATTCTTCTCTCAAGTTCAGCCTCTGATTTACAATGAGAACCATGGGATAAATAGGCTTGAGGGAGGAAAACTTCATGGAGCAACTAGCTATCCCATTGGCCAAGTCAAAATATCTAAACTTGTCCTTGAGGCTTTGCAAAGCCCAAGGCACAAAATATCTAATAAAATATCTAAAAATCTGCTAAAAACGGAAATTATATTGACTTTACATGATTTTCCCATGATAAAAATAGCCTAACGCACATTTGGGAAAAGCAGATTTTTGGAGTTCAAAAATTGCAAAAATACTTCATATTTATGCCTGAAAAAGGTCCCCTGACTTGCTGTATGCAAATGGAAGCCTTCCCGATGTCAAAATGAGGCTCATGATGGCTCGTTGGAAATCTCTCTGTGTCTGCTTTCCAATGCAAGTGGAATCACCTCAATCTGATCTCTGAAAGTCCCTCAAAACTGTACCTGTGTGCAAAAACCTAGAAAATAGCAGGCTGCTGATAGGGCGGGCAGAATGTGCAAAATGAGGCTGTTTTTCGCCAATTTGGAGGGGCGAAGGATCTTCAAATGCCCTGAAAATCGCTGGAGAGCTGCTCATGAAATTATGGAATCCATTGGTATCACCCTCCTCCCTTGACGACTCTTCAAACTGAAATGGCGCATTTATGAGTTTTTGGCGAAAACCCCAAAAATGCCAAAAAACAAAAAGTTTTCGAAACAGGCCCAAAATTGGCATGGATGACCCTCAAGGGTCCATAGAGACATGTTCCGAAGCTGAAGCTAGAATATTGAGGGCTGATATGCTTTTTGCCTCTTTCCGTGCTAGGCGCCTCTCCTTCAATTTCTTCAATTTTTCTTGTGCCACCTTCAATTTGCGCCTGGCGAATTGGTTTAGCTTCTGAAAGTGAAGTGTTCTCTTTCTCTATAGCTCGAGATCCCTGTTTTCCTTCTCAAGCTTGGTCTCCAAATGCTGGTTAGCCCTCTCAAGCCAAGCTTCCTTGTTTTCCTCAATTTCCCGCTCAAAGAGGGTAGTGAGAGGAAAAGCTTCGAATTGAGCTTGTTCTTCAGCTCTCTGTTTCTCCAAGGCTCTCCTAAGCCCGATGGTTCTAGGCCTCTTTTTCCTAGGCTGGTCCTCCTCCTCTTCATCATCAAATTCGCCAATAAGCTCTTCAATTCTTACTTGCGCCTTTTCTGCCTCCTTTTTGTACTTGATGGCCCTTGCCTCATGAATGGCCGCATGAAATTTCATTTGTTTGTTCTCAACCTCCAAGAAATGATTGAAATTCCTTGCCCTTTGGAGATCTTCTTGTAACACCTCAATTTGCCCTTCTTTGTGAATGAGGAGATTTTCAAGGATGCGTGCCTCATTGTCGCTGTCATCGCTTGGGATAGGGATGACAGCTGATTTACCTCCATGCTTGGCGCTTTCTCCAATTGTACTTTTGCCTTTGAAGGCCAATCTAGCGCTCTTTCTCCTTGGCAAGCTAGGAGTTGTCCTTTTGGGAAATTTCCCCTTCTTAAGGACAGTTTTGGTCACCATTAAGGAGGCAGCTTCAGCTTGCTGTCTTTCCTCAATATCCTGTCCAGCTTGTGGCTCGAAAGGTGTTTCAATTGCTTGCTCAACCTGCTGCTCTTCAACCTCTGTCTGCTGCTGTTCCTCTTCCTGAAATTGATGATGTTCATCAACCTCTAGCTGCTGTCCAATGATATCTAACTGCTGCTGTCCCTCTAAATCTGGCTGCTGCTGCTCATCATCCTCCTTTTCTCTCTGTGTCTCACTGCCCTCTCCTTCTCCTTGTGTACTTGGCTGCCCAGTGATCATCTTGAGTTTTTTAGGGGTAGGCCTACTAGATAAAGGCACTGGGCGATGGACAGGCTGAGTAGGAGACACATGAAAAGGAGGGATAGTGGCGAAATCGGCATGGCTAATGAATGACTCCCATGAAACTCCTTTCTTCTCCAGCTGGTGCAAGAAAATGATTTTGATCAAGGAATGGTGAAAGAGAGAAGGGATTTGCTGAGGTGGAGCTTTCTTTTGGACAGTAGCTGCCATTTTCTCTATGCTCTTGGACAAAAAGTATGGGAGGTTTAATTGTCTGCTCCTTGTAAAATGCATCAACAAGCGAACATGATAGGCAAAGATTTGGCTAAACCTCCCTTCACAAGTGAAGTATCTCATTATGGCCTTCATCAGTGGAGCATAACTGTCAAGAAGATAGGAGAAAGGAAAAATAGCAGTGATGGTCTCCCTATGTTCCGGCTTGATGAAAGGTTTATAATCCTCCAGATCAAGATGTGCTTGTTTAAACCACTTTTCACCATGATATGGGATCTTGGTAGCTTTGGATACATACCTTGGAGAGATTTTGAAGTCAAGACCTGCTAACTGGAAGTGTTTGTCCTTGAATCTCAAAGCGCACAAATGTGTAAGTGGCGAGAAACTCTTGACTTCTTGTATCCTCTGACAGAAATCAAGACAGCCTACCTCATGGAAATTGAAAAGTACTGAGGGATGAGCATTGATTTCTTCTATGGAGATAGGCTCATATCTCTTATGTTGTCCGCCTTTGTGATCTCGTTTTGGAGGCATTCTTGTCTTTGAAATAAGCTTTGGAAGAGGCAAACTGTCTTCACTATATGAGGAATGCTCTGCTGGATTGAGACAGGCCACCAAACTGCTTGAACAGATATGGACACTGTGGTTTGGATGAAATGTAACAATGCTTCCTTGAATAAGCCCCCTCTACACTTATTAACAACAGTTCTTCAAATCTGTATGCACTTCAGCTATGTATCCTTCTTAACAATGGCACTATGTGTAAGAACTGCTTTGTAGATTCTTGGTGCACAGTCTTGAACAAATCCCCTCTTGTGACTTTGTTAGAGGCCTGCTTACACTTGTATTTGGGTCTTCAACACCAAACTTCAAAAATAATAACCCTGCTTTTTAGGTCATTTAGCTTGAAAAACACCTCTGTTAGCAGATTCCTGTAGAGACCATACAGTGTAAAGAAAGGATACTCTTTGGTTATGTGAAAAATTAGCCCACAGTGTTAAGGAAAACACCTTTCACTTGTGACTTTTGAGAAGTCAATCGCCACCTTTATACATCTGGCCTTAATGTAAACTTGATCATCAACAAATGCCCAATCATCAGCAACCCAGCCTTCTAGAAAATAGCCCTGTTTCACCTTCAGAAAACTCTGTCCAACAATCTTCAGAATGATATAATGTAGTGTAATGGAAAGGCAGGCTTAGTTTAGGTGTAAAATCAGTGCAACAGTGGTTTTTAGGAAATATACTCTCTGTTTGTGAGCTTAAGAGATCAACATAATACCTACACCTCTGTTTTAATGTCAAATGCAAACACCAAGCATTCTGCCCTTTAGACAGTGGCCATTTTCACTTGTGAATTTTTGAGAAATTCAACATCACTTTGGTGCTTCTGCCCTTAATGTCAAAATCTAGCCATCAACAATCTCTGCTCCTTTACTATGCTGTCATCTTTGGAAGCTCTCTGTCAATAAGTCTTCAACCTGTACCTCTGTCTTAATCTCAAATTTCAAACACTAACCAACTGTTCTTTAGAACAAGGCCCCCTTCTTTGTGAAGTTTTAAGAGAACAATAACTGCTTTTGTACTCCTGCCTCCAGAGCTAGAAAAACAACAATTAAATCTGCCCTTCAATGTAACATTCACCCACAGAAAACTCTCTGTCAACAATTTTCCTCAATGATGTAATACAGTGCAAGGGAAGACAGACCTAGCTTGGGTGAAAAAATCATTGCACACAGTAGTCTAGGCAATACATTCTTTGTTTGTGAGTTTTGAGATATACACCACTACACCTTATACCCCTGACTTCAAGGTTTAAACTGTCATTAACAACCTCGGCCCTCTTAAATTACCTCATTTCACTGTGTAGGAAACTGCGTTTGTTTTTTTAGCAAACTAGCAAGGTGCGGGATTTTCAAATAGTTTTATCATGTATCAACACTTTGCACACGATGGGAGCTCGTAGAAATACCTTGAAATTAGTGGATGCTCGCTTGAGAGGGTGCAAGAACCCCTGGATAGCTCGAAAAATGGGCGCGGCAACCTCTGGAGAAAACCCGTCGCGCCGGAGGAAGGTGTCGGGTGGGCTTGTCGTGCGGTCGGGCGGCCACCTACAGGCACGTCGCGCCCGCCTACAGGCACGTCGCGCCGGCGTTGAGGCCCCGTGTATTTTTCTGCCCAGGCACGTCGCGCCTAACTCCAGGCACGTCGCGCCGCCTCCGATTGCAGATTTGTGAATCTTCGCCCGGTTTTTCTCGCTTGTTGATGCTGTGGAGGCACGGGCTTTGATTCTAACCTTTGAAAACGGATTTCCACTCTCACATCTCAACCTTATAAAATATCCCAACGGTCATTTGAAGATTGATTTTTAACTCCGTTTGGTTTGTTATTTGAATATATATATATGCCTTTTGATTTTGACCCTGAGCTCTGAATTTCGATCGATTAAGTCGACCATCTCCAACACTTTTGCTACGGTGTTTCAATACCACATGAGACTTGTCACTTTATTTTGACAATTCCTTCATCTTTTACCTGTAGTGGACCTTCAAATCTCTGTTTGTATGTGTATTAAAAAGTACCCTCTTTTCCTTCAAAATAAAGGTTGGGATTCTTCTTTCTAAACTATATCAATAATGATTACAGGCTGAAAAATCTTTGGGACGCAGTGAATGATAACTTTAAAGGGGAAATCTTCTTGGTGACACATTTTTAGAAGGTCTTGCCTGCAGGTCTCTTTTCCATGCAGCTCTGTGTTAAATCTGTCCTTTGAAATGATAACAAGGGTGTTTGCTTTTAAAACATATGAACAGTGGTGATTCATCACAACCAACTTCCTCTGCCTACTTATAAGATGGAATACCACACGCCTTCTCCATCAGAAAAACAAACTTGTAAAATATGAAAACAGGGCCCTTGGGCACACAGTCTTTATTTTGTTCTGATCAGTGTATTAAAACCCTTTTGGTTAATAGCACCATTTCATGACTGGACATATGTTCACTGCCTCCCTCTCTTGGTGATTGTTAGCAAAGCAGGACTATTTCATAATGCACCAAAATATTTGAAAAGTTGTAAACACCCCTTCTTGAAAGGCGCCTCTTTTGGACTTTTGACATATGATATTGTTTTGTCGCTTGACCTTTCTTCAAGGAGAAAATCTTCTTTTTGATATCAGTGGCACACATATGCTCAGAATTGTCTCTTTGTCTATTCATAGCATTGCATACCTGTCATCATGCATTTTATGACTCAACCTTGGTCATTGTTTTACCTTGCCAATGATAAATTGCTGCTTCTAGGTGTTTCACAAGTTTTTCTCTGGACTGTAAATACACTTTTTAGGTTGCATCCTTTTGCCCTAGACTTCTTTGTTTGCTCAGAAAAGATTTCCTTGGACTTCTGGATAGGTGATCATGGACTGCCTTTAACCCTTTTAAAATCAACTGCTCCTTTGGCATTCATAGCATACAATATGTTCAAAACCTTCTCCTTTCCACTAGATGTATTGTCTGACAGATAGTTCTTGAAATAGGAGTATCAGTATCTTTGCATCACCAGCACTAGCATTTATCTGTGTAGTAACCTTGTTTCAGTCTTTGGTATCCTTCCACTGCTCTTTCTATACCAATCAGTTTCAATATCTGTAGTAGCTTTGGCCCTCTACTCATGCATGGAGGAGGCTCTTCATCAGATAAGGTGTTTGAAGGTTTTTAATAATTCTTTTTCGAGACAGCCTTCTCTGAAGGTGATGTTAAGTAGACCACTTGGAAAACATCAGTCTAAGCATGTTCACTTGCAAGCATCATTGTGTGTCAACAGAAAACCTAGCCAGAGTAATACTGTCTCCTTGTACTGTCCTAAGGCTGATTTCGGATATTTGGCTTGTTTATCTCATGATTGATTACTTTGATAAATAGCGCTTTGTGACTATGAAGGCCAGTGTTTCCTTGAAATAGCCAAGCACTTTCTCCTGCCTGTGTAATGGCATTTTTTATCATCTGTTCTATTTGATCTTGTGGATAGACAGGGTCCTTATGCTTTGGAAAGTTCACTGATGACAGGCCTTCTAAAGTTTCAACCATTCACCTGACTTGAAATTTTCAGATGATCTCCTTTATCAGGCCAAACTCCCCTTTCCTTTGAGGTTATCATATTTCCACTATAATCCTGTTATGGTCAGCAATTACATTCATGAAACCTGAAGATATTGTTTCATTGTTTCAGTAAGGGCAAACCTGGACTTTTGCAGCCTTCTGAGTCAACTCTGGCCATGCGCCCTCTGCTTATGTATGAAGGAGGCGCCCTAACCCTCTGCTTGTAAATGAAGGAGGTTCTGGGCCTTGACAATTTACCATTTAGCTGAGACAGTGGCGACCCTTTCTTACTGTGATTTTCATGCTGGAAAGAGCTGTAAGGTCCTGATGAGTGACCTTTGTTTTGCAGCTTCATCTCAGGCTCATAATACACTTAGAAGCAGTTGTTCCTCTAACTGTAAACTCAAACACTTACTCCATGAGATGAAATATATATTTCCTGTCCTTGTAGAACCATAGAACACAGTGAAAAACCTACTAGTCAGCTTGAGAATGGGCTTCATGCAGTGCTGAGACCTAGGGAATATGAGTGGCGCGACTTAAGGCTGTTTGTCAACTTCATTTGCAAATTAAGGGATCAGTCATGGTAGGTCTGCTGCAGATGGGGGTTTTTGGCTTTTTGATGATTGCCAAAGGTGAAATGTCCTAAACGCCACTTCCTAACATAGGGGAGACCTTTGAAACAGATGTGGATTTGCCTTTTAAAGCTGATGGGCAGACTAATAAGGCTGAGGTTAGATAGGATTGTTGACAAGGAGGTTGTGGTTTTGCTAGGGGTGGACTGAATAGGTAGAAAGGCGAAAAAAAGTTTTGGGAGGGTTTTCTGGATGACATATTGACATAAGGAAATCAGTTTCTAGAAAACTTAGCTGAAGATATAGTCATCACTAACATGTAAAAAAATACTGATGGCTAACAGTGGCTCCATTTGGGGAGGGCAGCTCCTCGTCAGGAGGTGTCCAGAATTCAGATTTTTGGATTATGAAGACCAGTGCCTTATCCATTGGCGCAAAATTTACCCTTCTCTTGATGTTATTTCTGAAAAGTGTCAGCATATTTAACATCAATGATACTTCTACCTACCCTGCTATCCTTTCTAACATTTTTTCTTCTGTTTGGCGCATTTGAACTAGCAGCCTTTTGACAATGCATATTTTTCTTTTTGCAAAATGAAACTATCTACTTCTACTCTTATATCTACCGGGAGTTCAGATTAAGCTGATGAACTCCTTCATTTCTCTACCTAAAACTAGATCGACTGTCAAGATTAAGCAGTTTGACAGGATTTCATTCTCTAATCTACAACATGAAATTTAAAAATGACCAAATCAGGATTAGGCAGTCTGATTTGTCATGCATTTGCGGCATAAAAGACAAGTCGCACACAAATGTTATTCTGCAATAAAAGGAAACTAGAGAAGCGGGGCTAAGATGTACAATGTGTTTTTCATCCCTCGCTTCTCTCTTTGGTTCTGTTTTAAGCATGTGGAACCAGAATCTCTCCCTAATCTAAGCTCCGTGATAAGTCAATCTTACACAATGTTGACTATCTTGACACTCACTAACTTATCAGCAAATAAATTTAAACATGCTCAACTATGATTAGGCTAGATAGCTGAACAAGACATTGAAGTACCAGCAGCAGCATTTAGACTTGCTCGCTTTCCGAAAGACTATTTTTGGAACATGGGGCCTTTGTTCTATCTTCACTTGCCCTTTTTCTGCTTTTTACTGTTTTTGACTTTCCTATCTTTTACTGTTTTTGATTTTTCTATTTTTTCAATATTTCAAACAATGGTATGTACAATGACTGAAAATGTTTCAAACTCAAAAATCTTGGAAATGACGGAATTTCAGCATCTTATCCTCGTAAGGATCTCCTCTCACCCTAGGCCCACTTAACTCTTGAAAAGAAAAATTTGGGAAATTTTCTCTCTCTAACATGACATAGGGATTCATGCAAGAATCTCTAAACAGCCCGGTATCCTCCCTCTGTACCTCTCCGAATATCTGATTTCCACTCCCTTCCTTGCTGTATGCTTTCTTCAGGTAATGTATGTACTCTTGATAATTCTTGAAATAGATAGTGACATCATCAAGGTATGTAACAACACAGAAATTTAACACTGGGAACATGGCTTTCATGAACAGATTTCTGATATTGGGTGGTTTAGCAATTTTGAACTTGAAATCAGATTTACCTCCCGCAAACTGGAAAAAATCTTTAAGTTGTCTACTTTGTAAAGGAATTTGGTGATTATGATCTGAAAGATGATCTTGCAAGAATACATCATTAGAAACATTTCCAAATGGTGAATCACGATCTTGAGTAGAACAAACATGATTTTTGTTATATGGAAATGCAGTATTGTTTCTAAAATCAAAGCAGATTCTATGGCCATTATTTTTCTCCTTGATCATTTCAGTTTGTTTCAGTTTGCTGTGTTTGTTTCTGTTAAAGTTGTTCTTTGGGGAAAAGGTGGTGATACAATGTTTTCCCTTGTTTTTCCTGTAGAAACTAGTATTTTGCATGAGATTCCTGATTTTAGCCTTTCTAAGTTCTTCATGAAAAGACAAAATATGAGCCAATTTCAGTAGTTCAGGCATGTCGGGATTATAACTGTCATCCTGGCTCATAAAAATTTTATTAGGCATTTTCTCAAGATGTTGAGCTACTGAGGTTATAGTCAAAGTTTTATTTGTAGTAGGAGGGTCACATGATGGTAAATCTTTGAGGTATGGTAGAAACATCAAACTCTCTTTCTCCCGGGTTCCAAATAGGTTTATGATGTGAAGGTCTTCTAAAGCTTTTACCCGGAAGAAATTTCCACAAGTTACTGCTGGCATTTGATTAAAGCTAGAGCAATTTGCTTGATAGTACATGAGAGTTTGTGCTTCTTGCTCTAATCCTACTTGGGAGAGAGGAAACTTACTTTCTTCAAGGCACAACTGTTCATGATCAAGGTAGTTTTGAGTGTCCAGCTCATCATAAGGTACCAAGGACAACTGATGTGGTGGATCTAAGTCTATATCAGCTTCTTCTGACTCTTCCTCCAAGTTTACATCAATATGCATAATGAAAGAGTTTAAGTCAGAGCGCAAAGAACACATTGGAATGTTATCGGGCCTATCTTGACTGCTAATCATGTATTTCATGTGTGATTCGCGGTAGAGTATCCTGGTCTGACCAAACACAGGAATGGTGGCATATGACATGTCTAGTTGAATATTCCCTTGGAGTTTGGCTCCCCAAGATCTGGAGAGAAGCATCCCGTACTTGGGAGGAATATCTGCCACTACTATATCCATGATTAGATGTTTCGCGGGTATTTGGGCTAGACTAAAGCAAAGGTCTTTGATCAAACCTAGGCATTGGACTCTGCTTGAATCAAATGAGTATAAGTCTTTGTATGGTCTTGTGATTTCCAAGCCTAATCTTTCCATGACTACCTTCGGCATAAGATTATGTGAGGCGCCGGAGTCCAGCATGGCATTGTGGAGGATTTGGTCGTGGATGTTTAGGCTAATGTAAAATGGAAGAGTAGCTCCCTCTTGGAATTTTCCCTCTATCTTTGGACCAAACAATACTTCAGGAATGTCATCAGTGAGATTAACAGTGTTTGCATCATTCCCTAGATTTAAGACCTTTAGCACTTGGGATTTATAAGAGTTTTGGGCAATGAGTTCAGTAAGAGGCATGGTGATTTTGATCTTAGCGATTTCGCCTTCAAAGCTAAAAGGCACTTGAAGTTTAGATATGTTTGTTTCAACTTTTTCAGCTAAGACCTTGTCTATGTTCTGAGTTTGTTGACCTTGTTTAGGGGTTTTGCTTGCCATAGTTGTTTTGGTGACCTTGGTAGAAGTATCAAGAGTATATGGGAGAGGACTAGTTTGGGTTACTTTAGCTTGACTTTGATTAGTCTTTTCAACCTTGATTTTGTCACTGCTTGATGCTTTTTTGAGGATGGTATCTGGAGCTTTAGCAGTATCAGAGTTACCTCTCTTGACATTATCTTGGTTTCTTTTGCTTCTAAGGTCATATTGCCTGTGGGCTTCTTCAATAGCATTTTGAAACTCTATGGCAGGGTCATCAAGATCCTCATAATTGGTCTCATCTTGATCAGGCGAAAAGAAGGCTTGTTCTTCTTTGGTGAGGTACACCTCACCTTCATTGTCAGACCCTATGAGGTTTAAATGATGTTCATCAAGAGGTTCTGAGTCCCTATCATCTTCTTCCACATAGTTTTCATTGAATGGTGGCCTGATCTATTGGTCATTATCCCTTGGTCTGTTTTGGGGCTGCTCCCTCCTAAAGTTTTGGTTTCGGTTTCTAATTGGAGGGTTTGGCTGGTTGTCCCTAACAGGAGCTTTTTCATTGATCTTTTCCCACATTTTAGCCATGGATTTGACTAAGTCATCTATTCTGGGATCTAGGGAAGGCGATGAAGTGGAGACCTCATCCCTATATGTGACCTTTCTTTCTGATCTAGTCCTAGCTCTTTTTTCAGCTAAGTTGGCATCTGCTTTTATAGCTATTTGTTGCATTTCCTCCAAGGTAGGGGGATCCTTATCTCTTAAGTGATATGTCATGTCCGGATCAAACCCCTCAGGAAATTTTTCCAAAGCTAAACCAAGTGGAGGTTTGAAAAGAGGTGGGAGGGAGTTATATACACTGTTGAACCTAGTACAGTAAGCTTGGACACTTTCCCCATTTTCCCGTTTTAGGCTGTTATATTCTGACAGGATTTGAATGGGGTTTCTTCAGATTTCCCACCTGTTTCTGAAAACTTGATGTAGTTCTGGGATATCATGGATACTGTTTGGAGCTAAGCTTTTGAACCATGCTTTGGGTTCACCACCAAGACTTTGGGCAAATATTCTCATTCTGACAGTCTCGTCTTGTACCTCTAGGCATTCATAAGCATCAGTCATTCTACTTATATGCTGTTGAGGTGTGGTGGTGTCTTCTCCAGTAAAGTGTGGGATCTTGTCTTGATATTTGTTTGGGAGAGGAGCTAAAGGTGGTGGCAACACCAAAGGTGCGTACCAGGCTGCCATGACTGGAGCTAATGGATGTTGTGCAAGATGAGGACTGGTAGGCTGAAATGAAGTGGTTTGAACAGTGGTGTTTTGACCAGGTGTGGCGGATGAACTTGGACTAGTGATCTGGTTTTGAGCAGATCTGGGATGATAGGAGCCAAACTGATAAAGAAGCTGGAAATCAGGAGGAGTGGTGGGTGAAGCTTCTCTAATAGGACTCTGTGGTGGGTTTAGGGGTTCAAGATCGTCGAAGTTTATCCTACTATATGATTTGCTTCGGGGAAGAGCTTGTGATGACTCTAGTTCCGAAGGCGAATCTAGAAGGATATTGCGAGTTTTAGGTACAGATCTTGTTCTACGGATGGATCTATCGGTAGCTAGATGATCAGTTTCAGAAGCTTGCCACAGAATCTTTTCTGGGTCATCTACTATGATAGGGGGATTTGGGTCTGGGTGGGATATGGTATTGATTCTTCGTGAAGCCAGATTTTAGATCCAGAGCTTGGAGAGAGTGATACTGGTGAATGTTCTGGATGGGTGATTTTCCTAAAGTTATACTAAGGCGAAGGATGGTCAAAATAAAAGGGATGGTTTAGTGGAGTCGCCAGGTGGAAATGGATTGTTTTTGTGAAGATAGCTATGGTCCACCACCAAGACTAATCTGAGAATGTTTTGGATTTTCTGAATTTATGTGCAGCCTATGGTTTGTTAAAGTATCCTAGACTTGTTTCAACACTTTGCTAGGGTGATGAGAACAAAAAGAGTTTACTCTAAAAATGAGTCTATGGACTGCTTGCTTGTTTATGGTACCTAAAGGACCAAAGAGTCTATAAGAGTTTGCTGGACTATTATGTACTCAATGTCTTACCATCTCCCGCTATGTTAGTGAGTGATGGGATAGGTCTATCGGATAGTAGCCTAGAGTTTGGTGAAATAGTAAGGCTTACTAGAAGGTAGTGGAGTCGCCAGGTGGAAAATCAGTTGTGTTGAGGTATATTTGTATGGTCCACCACCAATACTAACAAAAACCAATCAAAGGGATCTTTTTTGGGGTTTTTCTGAGTTTTATGTAGTCCTGAGGTTTGGAAGAGTGTCCTATAACTGACTCATCATTTTGCTAGGATGGTGAGACAACCAGATTCTACTCTTCTAAGTTTGACTGAGATTTTGAGAGTTCCTAAGGGTTACCTAGGATGTTTTGACTCAAAGTCCCACCGTGATCGCCATTATGTTAGGGTCCCGTGATTTGGCCGATTGGCTAGCCAAATGACGATGTAACATCAAACCAAGCTTTGGAGCCCAAGGACCTAGCCTTCCGGGACTCAGAGAGGGCTCTCTCTATAAGTGCAAAAGATGTCGGTGTGTTTACTTGCGATATTCTGATATTAGGCTAGTTATGAAGTGTGTTTTTGGTTTTTTTAGTTTTTAAGTTTGTGAGGGATGAAACTGATCAAATACATAAACTGGATGACAAGATGTAGATAAATTGGGCTATGGGGTCAAACAGATCAAGGAAGCTATGAAGTAATGATGTAAAGCTGCTGTAGGGCCGATTTGATTCACAATAGAAGGGATCTCTGGGCAAAATGGAGTAAATGAACAATAAGTTGGTGAAAGACAAGGGATTTCAAGTGCAAACTAGTTAATAGAAGACATAAACATGTAATAGCAAGCCATTAATCATGCTAGGAATAACTATAAGCTAATCAATACATAAGAAATCAAACATTCCAGCCATACATAGAGGTATATGACCCTCTAACTTCGGGAAAAGGCTATCAGACTTTGGAGAAAACACATGAGACAAACTAACAACTCATAAACTATGCCAGAACGCCTAAACATAGTCTCTAAGTCATTGGGCACTTGGACAAATAAGTTTTCATAGTTTTAGGCAAAGGGCTAGATCGGGACTAGGCCTCCTTGGTTCAACAAGGTGATCAACAAATCAGTCAAAGAGAAAGTTTTATGGAAAGAACTATGGGCAGCTTGTAGGTAGGTAGGGCAAACCATACATCCTACTTAACATACATAGAACTGATGAATAAAACTTAGCAACAATACCTTAGGTTACTAAAGAGCAACTAAGAATTCTTTAGCATAACTAAGGGAGAAGAAAACATCAAGCTATGAAGATTCAGGGATTTTGAGGTGCCTCCATGGGCATATCTCAAAATCAATCTTTACCGATCTATAGCAGCAAGAAATATGAATTATGAGTGAAAACTAGAAGACAAAACACATTAAGAAGCACTATACCATTCTACCATGTCAAGGAATCCATCAACAAGCCTTCATCATTCCTCAAAAGCATCCAAGAGGCAGTCCAAAAATCATAACTCAAGTGTATTCTTCAAAGCTCATATGACCAATGCATTAATTCTTCTCTCAAGTTCAGCCTCCCTGATTTACAATGAGAATCATGGGATAAATAGGCTAGAAGGAGGAAAACCTCATGGAGCAACTAGCTATCCCATTGGCCAAGTCAAAATATCTAAACTTGTCCTTGAGGCTTTGCAAAGCCCAATGCACAAAATATCTAATAAAATATCTAAAAAACTGCTAAAAACGGAAATTATATTGACTTTACATGATTTTCCCATGATAAAAATAGCCTAACGCACATTTGGGAAAAGCAGATTTTTGGAGTTCAAAAATTGCAAAAATACTTCATATTTATGCCCGAAAAAGGTCCCCTGACTTGCTGGATGCAAATGGAAGCCTTCCCGATGTCGAAATGAGGCTCATGATGGCTCGTTGGAAAGCTCTCCGTGTCCTGCCTAATGCGGAACTCACCTCAATCTGATTCTCTGGAAAGTCCCTCAAAACTGTACCCGTGTGCAAAAATCCCGGTAAAATAGCCGCCTCGATGTATGCGTAATGTGCAAAATGAGCCGTTTTTTCGCCAATTTGGAGGGGCGAATGATCTTCAAATGCCCTGAAAATCGCTGGAGAGCTGCTCATGAAATTATGGAATCCATTGGTATCACCCTCCTCCCTTGACGACTCTTCAAACTGAAATGGCGCATTTATGAGTTTTTGGCGAAAAACCCCAAAAATGCCAAAAAACAAAAAGTTTTCGAAACAGGCCCAAAATTGGCATGTATGACCCTCAAGGGTCCATAGAGACATGTTCCGAAGCTGAAGCTAAAATATCGAGGGCTGATATGCTTTTTGCCTCTTTCCGTGCTAGGCGCCTCTCCTTTAATTTCTTCAATTTTTCTTATGCCACCTTCAATTTGCGCCGGGCGAATTGGTTTAGCTTCTGAAAATGAAGAGTTCTCTTTCTCTGTAGCTCAAGATCCCTGTTTTCCTTCTCAAGCTTGGTCTCCAGATGCTGGTTAGCCCTCTCAAGCCAAGCTTCCTTGTTTTCCTCAATTTCCCGCTCAAAGAGGGTAGTGAGAGGAAAAGCTTCGAATTGAGCTTGTTCTTCGGCCTTCTGTTTCTCCAAGGCTCTCCTAAGCCCGATGGTTCTAGGCCTCTTTCGCCTAGGCTGGTCCTCCTCTTCTTCATCATCGAATTCGCCAATAAGCTCTTCAATTCTTACTTGCGCCCTTTCTGCCTCATGAATGGCTGCATGAAACTTCATTTGTTTGTTCTCAACCTCCAAGAAATGATTGAAATTCCTTGCCCTTTGGAGATCTTCCTGTAACACCTCAATTTGCCCTTCTTTGTGAATGAGGAGGTTTTCAAGGATGCGTGCCTCATTGTCACTGTCATCGCTTGGGATAGGGATGACAGCTGATTTACCTCCATGCTTGGCACTTTCTCCAACTGCACTTTTGCCTTTGAAGGCCAATCTAGCGCTCTTTCTCCTTGGCAAGCTAGAAGTTGTCTTTTTGGGAAATTTCCTCTTTTTAGGAACAGTTTTGGTCACTGTCAAGGAGGCAGCTTCAGCTTGCTGTCCCTCCTCAACATCCCGTCCAGCTTGTGGCTCAAAAGATGCTTCAATTGTTTGCTCAACCTGCTGCTCTTCAACCTCTGTCTGCTGTCCACTGATTTCCAACTGCTGCTGTCCCTCAAAATCTGGCTGCTGCTGCTCATCATCCTCCCTTTCTCCCTGTGGCTCACTGCCCTCTCCTTCCCCCTGTTTACTTGGCTGCCCAGTGGTCATCTTGAGTTTTTTAGGGGTAGGCCTACTAGATAAAGGCATTGGGCGATGGACAGGCTGAGTAGGAGACACATGAACAGGAGGGACAGTGGCGAAATCGGCATGGCTAATGAATGAATCCCATGAAACTCCTTTCTTCTCCAGCTGGTGTAAGAAAATGATTTTGATCAAGGAATGATGAAAGAGAGAAGGGATTTGCTGAAGTGGAGCTTTCTTTTGGACAGTAGCTGCCATTTTCTCTATGCTCTTGGACAAAAAGTATGGGAGGTTTAATTGTCTGCTCCTGGTAAAATGCATCAACAAGCGAACATGATAGGCAAAGATTTGGCTAAACCTCCCTTCACAAGTGAATTATCTCATTATGGCCTTCATCAGTGGAGCATAACTGTCAAGAAGATAAGAGAAAGGAAAAATAGCAGTGATGGTCTCCCTATGTTCCGGCTTGATGAAAGGTTTATAATCCTCCAGATTAAGATGTGCTTGCTTAAACCACTTTTCACCATGATACGGGATCTTAGTAGCCTTGGATACATACCTTGGGGAGATTTTGAAATCAAGACCTGCAAGCTGGAAGTGTTTGTTCTTGAATCTCAAAGCGCACAAATGTGTAAGTGGTGAGAAACTCTTGACTTCCTCTATCCTCTGACAGAAATCAAGACAACCTACTTCATGGAAATTGAAAAGTACTGAGGGATGAGCATTGATTTCTTCTATGGAGACAGGCTCATATCTCTTATGTTGTCCGCCTTTGTGATCTCGTTTTGGAGGCATTCTGACTTGAAACAGGCTTGGAAGAGGCACACTTTAGAGGCCTGCTTACACTTGTATTTGGGTCTTCAACACCAAACTTCAAAAATAATAACCCTGCTTTTTAGGTCATTTAGCTTGAAAAACACCTCTGTTAGCAGATTCCTGTAGAGACCATACAGTGTAAAGAAAGGATACTCTTTGGTTATGTGAAAAATTAGCCCACAGTGTTAAGGAAAACACCTTTCACTTGTGACTTTTGAGAAGTCAATCGCCACCTTTATACATCTGGCCTTAATGTAAACTTGATCATCAACAAATGCCCAATCATCAGCAACCCAGCCTTCTAGAAAATAGCCCTGTTTCACCTTCAGAAAACTCTGTCCAACAATCTTCAGAATGATATAATGTAGTGTAATGGAAAGGCAGGCTTAGTTTAGGTGTAAAATCAGTGCAACAGTGGTTTTTAGGAAATATACTCTCTGTTTGTGAGCTTAAGAGATCAACATAATACCTACACCTCTGTTTTAATGTCAAATGCAAACACCAAGCATTCTGCCCTTTAGACAGTGGCCATTTTCACTTGTGAAGTTTTGAGAAATTCAACATCACTTTGGTGCTTCTGCCCTTAATGTCAAAATCTAGCCATCAACAATCTCTGCTCCTTTACTATGCTGTCATCTTTGGAAGCTCTCTGTCAATAAGTCTTCAACCTGTACCTCTGTCTTAATATCAAATTTCAAACACTAACAAACTGTTCTTCAGAAAAAGGCTCCTTTCTTTGTGAAGTTTTAATAGAACAAAAACTGTTTTTATACTTCTGCCTCTAGAGCTAGAAAAACATCAATTAAATCTGCCCTTCAATGTAACATTTACCCATAGAAAACTCTCTGTCAACAATTTTCCACAATGATGTAATACAGTGCAAGGGAAGACAGACCTAGCTTGGGCGAATAAATCATTGCACACAGTAGTCTAGGCAATACATTCTTTGTTTGTGAGTTTGAGAGATATACCAACGAAATATCTGCACCTCTGTTTTTTACAACTTTGATATCAACTAACACCTTTATACCCCTGCCTCCAACTTCTCATCAACAAATTTTGCCTTTTTAATGTGCTGTCACCTTGGTAAAATCTTTGTTAACAAATTCACAGTGGGAAAAAATGATGAATAAAAGGCAACCTGTGCTGTTGTGGGGGACTGTGAGGACAGTTTCTCCTTTTCAAAAGTCGGTCAAAGCCTTTTTAACCAAGCATAGCTTCAAACCACGGAAAACAGGGTTTTTTTAAAACTTGAATTTTTGAGATTTTCGAGCTAGGAGGAAAAGTACCTTGTGAATTTTTAAGGCGAAATCCTTTGGAGGGAATTTGAAGTGCACCGGAACCCTTCAACACTGGCGCGGCAACCTCAGGAGAAAACTCGTCGCGCCGGAGAAAGGTTGTCGGGTGGAGTTGTCGTGCGGTCGGGCGGTCACCTTCAGGCACGTCGCGCCCACCTACAGGCACGTCGCGCCGGCGTTGAGGCCCCGTGTATTTTGCTGCCCAGGCACGTCGCGCCTAACTCCAGGCACGTCGCGCCGCCTTAAACCAGTGCAGAAAACTTCAATTCTTTTGAAAACACGTTGTGATGCTTGGGAGCTGCGGCAATTGGTTTTTTAAATTCGAAAGTGACTTACTTATTTCCCTATTCCATTCCTTTGACATTTTCAACCTCATACCATTTTTAAATAAATATCCCAACGGTCATTTTGAATATATATACCCGCCCTTTAGTTCTGACTCTGAGCTCTGAACTTCGACCAATAAATCAAGCATATATATATTATCTTTGCTATTGTTTTTTAACAACATTGGTGCTATTTCTGACGAAATGAAACCCACCTTACCACTGTGAAGATAATGCTAAAAAAACAACTGTTATGCTTCTAAAACAAACAGGGTTTGCTTTACTAACATATCTTGACTGGTGCATTGGTCTTTTTATAAAAGAGATGTTGCAAAAACTCAACTTTGTCCCCTGTTTTGATAAGTTAGGCGAAATGTCGAAGAAGAAAAGTCATCCAAAAACTGGCAAAAGGCATTTGAAAGCTGCTTTATCACTTACAGGAGACCACCGGTGCCCTTGCAATTAGTTTGACAATCTCGGTTCTTAGGTGATTTACAGGTTTCCTTCTGGACTGTAAGTGCCTTCTACTAGCTGTTTCTTTTTATAACAGGATTCTCTGCTTGACAACTAACTGTGTCACATCCCTGCCACTGTTTATTTGATACTGTATCCTTGTGCTAAGTCTGCCCTTTGGAATGATGACAACCGTGTTTGTTTT